>OX422220.1:253395036-254600036 GCA_949130495.1 Sambucus nigra
TAAGAAGACAAGTGAAATGACATGCCTAAAATAAACTATACAAGAGAATGAAATGATGCAGTAATTAAATTAAAAGCTTATATTTACCAATTTCCACTTTAATCCAGTTTCAATTCCTTAACAGGAATACACTATCATTATTTTCTCATTTCTTTCAAATTCCCATTCCTTAGCAGGAAGGTAATTATCATCTAGTGGAAGTATACAACCCTCAAGTCCCACTTGAGTTTAGAAAAGTTATATTCTTATACATATAACGATCCTAAGACCGCCCCTCCGAGTTTCCCCTCTGGGCGCGCCGCTAAATGACTATCATCTTCTAGGGGCCCATCAAACAAGGCAGCCTGGGTACCTACCGCACGTCGGGAAGTGGCCATATGCCTACGAGTGAGTCATAACCACACCCGGAATTACCTCACTAGTGCAAAAAAATATATATGTTAAACCCTCATATGGCCGAGGACTATAGTCTCCCTGCATTCACTAGTCAAGGAACATCACCTCATGCGCGAGCTTCCCTTATGATAGCATTTAGAGAGGTGTGTTTAAGTTAATTATCATTTACTATAAAAATCATACTTTTCCTTTTCATTTTCATTTACATGTTTCATTTGTTTGAAACCATGATCATAGGATATTTCATTTATTTTCAACTTAGGTTATGCCTCAAATCAATCTCCAAGGAATCATATTTTCGTTTCCCTAACTTAAGGTGTTATGTGCCTCAATTGAAGCCCCTAAAGTCTCCGAGTATGGGCCTACAACTTCCATCCATTATTAGGATGTACAAAGAAAAGTGATGCCTTAACATCACTTAGGATAACCCCTCTCCCGGACTTAACCCCAAGTGAAACTCATTCAACACTAGGGTGA
This sequence comes from Sambucus nigra, assembly GCA_949130495.1. NCBI lineage: Eukaryota > Viridiplantae > Streptophyta > Magnoliopsida > Dipsacales > Adoxaceae > Sambucus > Sambucus nigra. The sequence continues at coordinate 253,395,910 of OX422220.1, forward strand.
CAACCAACTCAACTAGGACTCTAAAATCTAAGGTTTACTTCATTCAAGAAGAGTCCTAGGTTCCTAGGGGAAGAAAGGGATTAAAAACAAAAATAGGAAATTTGGGGAAGAAAACAGGGGACCGGTCGACCGGTCCCAAGACCGCGGTCGACTGCATCTCAATTTTTAGCCTATACTGAAAATCAGAAAACTCAATTCGGACGAACCGATCGACCGGTAGGAGACCCGCGGTCAATCGCGCCCTTAATTTCGTGCCTTTGAAAGAAAGCAGTGTGCCCTCCTCTGAAGGCCCGATCGACCTGTCTGAGAGACGCGGTCAACCGGTCATTGCAGACCTAGATCTCTTTTCCTATTTCTTCTTCTAAACCCAAAAATTAATTCCCAACCAAAATCATCCATCCACATTTAATGATACTAAAAGATCATAAATGTTCCCATCAACACTTTTTTCTACCTCAATCAATAATCAATCTCTATCAAAGATGTTGATACCCATAAATCCAACCAAAAACCACAATTATATTACATCAAAACTATACATAACTACCCATACTAATTATTCATCTTAAACCATATAATAGCAAGTGGAAAACTTGCCTTGGGCTTCAATTTCAGACTTGGTTGAAGAAGAATGCAAGATCAACCACAAATCTTCAAGATCTCTCTTTTTCCACAAGTTTCTCCCACTCTCTCTCTCTCTCACTTTAGAACTAGAACCTTTTAGGGCAACTAAGAGAAAAAGAAAGGCTTGGGGAAAAACTAAAACGTGGTCTTAGATTAAAAGTCTCCAACCATTAAGTGTTAATACCGCAATAGTCAATTTCTGATACGCAATATGCCAAAACCAGTCAAAAGTGCCCAAAATCCCAAAATACAATATGGCACACATTTCGACTGTCTCGCACCTCCCGGAACTAATTACACTCTCCAAATTATCATTTGGAAATTTTATAAACCATTTTAAGTTCCGATTTTATTTTAATTCAAATTGCCATTTTAATTATCATGACAAAATAGAACACCACATGGTAGTAATCACCTACCCACATGGTAATTATGCAACTTATTAGTAATTATTAACTTATTTAATCAAATTAATACTTACCCACATCTGGCATTTTATATATGCAACTACTCAACATAGAAAAATAAATATAAAATGGGCTCCCAAAAGCGAGGGTTGTTACAGTAGGTATGTTCACATACGTAATCAATTCACAATAATATGTATTCACGCAATCTATAGACACATGTTATTCAGTGGGTATACACACATCCCAATCACATAAGTTCGCTCATAGTATATATCTCTCTCATACTCAACGTACTACTGAATATTCTAGGGAACTTTACCCTTTCCTTGAACAACATCCATTAGAACTTTAGAATCACTTTCTATTATAAGGTCATAGTCTTTTAAGTCCTTATATAACTCCAAGCCCTTCATCATAGCCAAGGCCTCTTATTTCATATTTATACTTCTCTAAAATGATCATAGAATGCCCAAATCATATCCCCAATATGGTTTTTAAGAATACCTCATCCTCCTCCCTTACCTGGATTCCCTTTAGAATTACCATCTATATTAAGTTTCAAAACACCAAAAGCAGGATTTACCCATTTAATTGCAGCCTCTGCTTAGGCACCTATTATTTAGAGAAAACTTTATTTATCACGATCTCTTGTTGATATAACACATCACTGAAGACACATTGGGGGAACATGTATCATATCTACATTTATTTATTGAAGACCATATACACCAACAGACTATTGTGAGAATAAAAATGTTGATCAACTGATTTACCTTAGCTTTATAAATCCACCACTTAAATAATTGGTTTCTAACACTTCCTCCCTTTGATCTTTGAATGTTAAATCCATAGTCATTTGGTCCTAAATTCTATTAACTATATCTCCCTCTTTCAAAATATGGTCTATAGTTTCTTCTTTTGGACTAGAACAACAGAAACACTTAAAGGGTCCTTTGATACCTATATATTTTATCTTGTCATCTAAGGGGAGAAAATTATTCAGGAGTTTCCATATGAAGATTAACAGTTTTAATGGAAGCTTCTTATGCCATATGAACTTTGAGATAAATCTAAAATAACCGCTTTTCCTGCATAAATCCCTAGCTGAAGAGACGAAGAAATCTCTTGTACTAGATGGCTTCCATATTAAGGAGTAAGGATTATTTGGAATGATTTCAATAAAGTTCAAAACTTTTTAGGTAATCTCAGACTTGAATAACTGACCAACTTTTTCCTCATTCCAAGTAAAATCATTTTTTTAGAAATCTCATATTTGACCTACTTTTGTCTTAGTATAATTCTTGCAAGCATCAATTCCCCATTTATCCAGGACTATATTGATTTTACCTTCTCTAATATTCCATAATAATTGATCTTCTACCTTATCCCTAATAGATAACATTGTGTTCCATGTTTAGGCACCTCCTCTGATAGGAGAAATAGTAGGGTGGAGTTTCCTGCAATAGTCTGCATACATAAATTTAGCCCCCAGATAGAAGATTAAGATCTAAAAACCCACCACAGTTTCATGCTAAGAGAATAATGAACATTTGAGATGAGTCTAACCCCAATCCACCTTCCTTAATTGTCTTTGCAATGGATTCTAAGCTACACCGCAAATGTCTTGGTTCATTAAAATTGGAGCTCCAAAAGAATTTAGATAAGAGGTAATTAATTCTAGTGAAAATTTCTTTAGGAGGGCTTAAGGAAGATATAAAGTACATGGGCACAGAAGAAAGCACTTACTTAATTAGGACAATTTTAACTCCTGGATCCAAGTATTTAGACTTCCACACTTGAATTTTATTTTTGATTTTCTTGACCAAATCATCAAAGTAGATAATCTTCTTCCTTCCACTATCGATGGGGCAACCTAAATAAGCGATAGGATCATATTTAAGTTGCATACTTGTACATTCCTTCAACTTATTAAGGAGTCTAAGATTAATTTACTTTAGGCCACCATATTGCTCTTTATTTTATGGATTAATTGCCCTGAAACTTTCTCATACAAACCCAAAATCTTCATAATATTCTTAACTTTCCTCCTCATTCCAGAGATAAAAATAATGATATCATCTACAAAATCCAAATGGTTAAAAATAGGACTACCAATTGGCATTTTAAATCCCACATAGCTAGATTTTGACATAAGAGTTTTCAAATTTTTGGAAAGAACATTATTCATAATAATGAATAGGCTATGGGGTATAGGATCCCCTTTCCTCAGTCCTTTAGAAGATTTAAAAAATCCTGCATTTTTCCTATTAATCATAATAGTGAACCAAGCATTAGAAATTACTCTTCAAATAAGGTCCGACCATTTCTCCCAAAATCCCATTCTCATCATAACTTTAATTCAAAATAACCAGGAAACCCAATCATAAGCCTTTGCTATGTCCAACTTCAAAATGATATTCCGTCCATAAGTTTTATAGTGAATTCTGGATAAACATTCTTGAGACAATAGAACATTCTCTATGATTGATCTGCCTTTTATAGAACCTAATTGAACTGGAGAGATGATTTGGTCTAGTAAGCTAGCAACTCTATCATTTAATATTCTAGAAAATATCTGGTTCATAAAATTTTCCATACTTATAGGGATAAAATAATTAAAGGTTTGAGGATTAGAAATTTTAAGAAACAAAACAATTTTGGTTGCTGTAGTAGTTTTTAGGAGAGTGAAGCCTTCGAAGAAGCTATGAACTGCCTTCAAAACATCTATTTTAATGTCTTCCAAAAAGAAAGTGGAAAAGTAACTAGTGAAGCCATCTGATCCAGGCCCACTCAAGGCATTAAAGCCCTTCATAGCTTGTGATACTTCTTCCAAGTTTAGCCATTCAGTTAGCTTTAGATTCATCTCCTCTTAAATTGATTTTAGAACACAATTCAGTAGTTGATCTTCCCCTTTTGGAATAATAACTTTTTTCTTAATGGAACACTTATGTTAAATGAGAAACTGCTTCAACTTGAATGTCCTCCTTTGTATAGGCCTAAGATCTATCACTCTTCTTAATCTTGGTAATTGAAAGTCTTCTCTATTTACTTTTGACAAATATATAAAAATAGGTGGAATTTCTATCACCTTACAGAGACCAATTATTATTTGTTTTTTGTACCCAAAACTCATGTTTTGTCCTTAGACTTTGGTTGTACATAGTTGTGGCCTTTGAGAGATCCTCCTTATTTTGATAACTATGGTCTTGTTAAAAAACTAACTCATCTTGCAAGAGATTATCCTCAGCATTCCTTATCGATTGAAAAAAGTCTCCATAACATCTTTTACTCCATCTACTAAGCCTCCCCCTAATTTCTTTGAGCTTCAAAGAAATTTACAAAATAGGATCATTGCAGTCCACTTCTTTCCAAGTAGATCTGACTATAGATAGTCATGCTTCCTTCTTAGTAAAGAGTTTGAGTAAAGTGAATGATTTTTTCTGCCTTAAGTTTGCTATCTTACCTGTCAAAAGGAGAGGGTTGTGATCATCCATGTTTCTATAAAGGTGATTAACTTTCCAATCAATTCCCAACTCTAGGCATCTTTAGTTCATAAGCACCCTATCCAACCTACACCAAATACTATTATCTTGACTTATTTTATTGAACCAAGTAAATTTTGAGCTTTTGAATCACATATATATAAGGCCATTAGATTCAATACACTCAAGAAACTTATACAATGCACCAATATTAACTGCATTGCCATCTACTTTCTCCAACTGATCAGAGATGATATTAAAGTCACCACTTATCATCCAAGTTGAATCCTTATCAATAAAAGATAAGTATTACAAAAAAATTCTTCTATCATTTCTAATACAACTAGCATACACAAAGCTACATTTCACTAAATAATTTATCCCCTCTAACTTGACTTGAAAAGTTATACACTGATACATATCATAAAAAACTTCCCAGTCTACACTTGCTTTGAAAATTCACCAGATCTTGCTGTTATTATTGGATTTACATGAAGAAAATCCAAGTTTTAATATGAAGCCTCTAATCTTCTTAACAACTTGCTTTGGTTTTAACACTACTAAAACCTGAAGATGATGAATTCCCTGAAATCTTTTTGATCTCCTTATAGCACCTTTATTTTAAATCCCCCTTATATTTAAAATTAAAGAATCTATCATTTGGAACATTGTGAGTTTTTAGAGTCTGATATTGACCTTAATATTCTCATAGATTTAATGTGTCCTTCTTGATACCTCCATTTGTTGGAGTCTTTTTCTTCCTTATTGTTGTAATAAAGCCATCTTGCTGCTTTTTTATTGATTAGGGAGTACTTTATCCATTCTCTTTTAGCCGGTATTCTTTATAGGCCGCTTTATTACTGGCTGAATCCTCTTGATCTTAACAAACTTCTTAGATTGGCAATTTCGGCTCCACTTGTTTCATCAATTGAACAGTGTTAAAACTTATTCATGTCAGTTGTCCCTTATTATTAACAGTTGTTCCTATTGATTTTGGGGTATTCTATGGCATATTTGAAGTAGCTTTGGCTGGAGTGGATCGATTGGTTTTCTTTTCCTCTGGATCAGGTAAATGATTGGCTTCTTTAAACTTCTTTGGAACTATCTTGGAAAAAGAGGAAATTAAAGTTTAGGTTGAATTTTTCGAATTGGTTTCTCTTTTATCTTAGATTTCCCCTTCTTTTATTTGTATTTCTTCACCACTTTGTTCTATATCAGTTTCTTCTTCTTGCTGAGAAATTTTCTTACATAATTGTTTCCTAAAATATTTTCATACCCATTCTTTGGTAGATTGTTTATAAGGCAAGTCAACATGTTGAGATTATTGTTAAATACCCCCTGCAAATTTTGGTTCCACCTTCTTCTTAATGTGGCACCTCTCCTAATCGTGTCCCTTCTTTCCACAAAAGAAACAAAATGGAGGCAAGTCTTCATATATAATAGGCTGCCGAAAGCCAGTTCCTTTATTCGTATTTCCAATCCAAATTCTTGATGGTAGAGTCTTTTTAAGGTCAGCTTCCACACAAAATCTTGCCACACTTGGATGGGCTAGAGAGTCAGTATCACTATTCATCTTTAGATGATTTCATACCACTTGTCCAATAGAGAATAATGCATTCTTATTCTATCAAAGGTAAATGAGAGGATCTTTTCGAAGATACTGCATCTGCAAAAGACTTAGGCTTAAAAAATCGCTGAATAGGTTTAGTGGTGAGGAGAGGTTCATAAGGCAGAGAAGAAGAGGAAGGTATGGTCAAAGAAGCTTTCATTCCCCCCCCCCCCCCCCCCCCCCTTCATGAGGAGATGGAGGAGGAGCCATAGTGTGAGGTTCATAGAAACTATTATTGGTAAAAACTTCCAACCTTTCATCCTAATACCCTATGTCTTCCTACAAGAATGCCAACCATTTTACCAACTTATGGCATTCTCCTTGAGCTATAAATAAAGTATCCCCTCATCCATTTTAAACCACCCAAGCTAATAACATCATCTCTCTACAAAAATCTTTTTTATCCTAGCTTGAGTCATCCCCCTTTAGAAAAAAATAAATCTAAATACCCACTTAAGAAATTTAAACCCAAGAAATTACATAAAGCAATAGTTTCAATAAAAACCATTTAAAGCTTAATCCTTAATCCAAATCCTTCTATAGCAAAATCATAATCCTAGCACCCACATGTACTAAATAAATACCCTAAAACCCATTTAAGATATATACTTGTTATACTTGTTTACTTGTATTTTTAGAGAGAGAAAGTGAACACACTATTCCCTTGTTTTAGTAAAGTTATTTGGCTTTATGTTTTGGTTATGAATCTTATTGTTCATTGTAGGACTAGCAATTTTTTACACGATAACCCGTTTATGGTAATAACCCGAAAACACCCGAAATTGACACGATTAACTTCTATAGATTTAAGACTACCCAAAACTTATACTCAAATAAAAATCAATACGACCCGAAAATTTCACGACTAACCTGAATTCCCACCCCTAGTTCATTGTATCTTCCTGGTCGGTAGTGTCGTAGTTATGGGTAATCGAGGTATTTAAAGACCTTGGGTTATTGCATGGATACCAATTAGGATAGGACACATTTAGTTTCTTATTGGTTGAGCTTTTTAAGGAAGTGTTCCTTGTGAGGTTTTGGTTTCCTCATCAGTGGACTGGAGATAGTTAATTTCTCGAGTATCCTCTCGATCGTGGACATAGGCAGAGGTCGGACCATGTTAAAATTCCGATTTGCAAAGTTTCATAATTCTCTCTCTATTATCTATAGTTATTATTAACTAATTGATTACTTATAATTATTCTTATCATATTGTAACAAATTATTATAACTAAGTTAAGAATGTTTTAAATTTTCCATCAAAACCTATATACCGAATTCACACTCCCACCCCTCGGGTATATTTTCGGGCCAACACCACTATATCACCATCCCCATCGCTGGATTATACTATGTATTGTAAGGTTTAATCTAATATAAACCCATATCAACCTATCATATTGTAATTATCTACTTTAACTCAAATATTAAATTTAAAAATCAAAAGCAAAAGATTCTCACCAAAATTAGTTATGCAAATAAAATCTGAAACTATTTAATTGCTGACCAAATTGCCCCTACCATCATAGGTCATTCGAACAATCATCAATCCCCATTTGAACTAAATACACATCTCATTCTAATGACCTAAACCCCCATTTGAACCAAAATGCACCTCATAATAATCTCGCTCAAATGAGATTGACGAGATACATCTTCTTTGTCCTAGAAATAACAAAATTGAAGCAAATGTTCCATTAATGAATTTTAAGCTTCGACCCATCCTTTAAAACTTCACCATAACCAACTATAATCAGAGGTTTACGATCCTAAATGATTCTCACAATAATTTAAGATCTAAAACATCAGTCAAAGGCTTTGTTATGTAAGTCCCCAATTAAACCCTAGTTCATCCTCTACATAATACGAGTTCAATTACATATATGATTTTTGTCCCAATCATCAAATTAATATATGGATTCAAATGATAAATCAAATTAAATACTAAATACTAGTTATAATCACAGAGTCGTATGAAAAAACGAATCAACTCATGAATCCCAACCAAAAAAAAATTCAAGTCAGATTTCACTTCTAATAATGGTTTAATTCTACAGCCTAATTAACCCAAATATAAACGTGATTAAAATAACAGATAAAATATCTAAACATTATTCTAAATCCCAAATCAAATACATGACAATGAATGTATAAAAAAGTTACATATTACATAGGGATAAAGCAAGATATTTCTTACCTGAAATGATGAACGATGAATCCTCCACGCTTAGATTCTTTGTTCTTTCTCTCTAAAGCACTTCCCAGCTTCTCTTTACTCTACAAGACTTCTAGGTTTGTGTTTTATATGTAATATATCCAACTAGTGAGGGTTAACACCCTTAAAATAATTTTAAATTCGTAGGTCCCTAAAAATCCAATTTTTTGGCCTCTAAATGAGCCAAAATGTAACTCAAAGCACTCCAAAACTTAGCTCAAAAGTATACCTACCCCATAGGCCCAATCCAAATTACTAAAAACATATATCCGGGCCTCCATGGTACACTAGGGTTCAATCCAAATGGTAATATCCCTCACACACGATAATACATCACGCTGTAAATAAAATATACATGTAATTATTATATGTGTAACATATAGGAAAATATCACATAATTAATATCACTAATTAATTATTTATAACACGTAGCATAAAAATCACAACACATGCAAAATTTAAGTACTATCTAAATTATGCAATTAATTAATACCGAACTACACAAGTAATAAATAATTCCATTTATTAATTAATTTATCAATTTAGTAAATTATAAATAACTCCTCAAAATACGGGGTATTACATTCTTCCCCACTAATATAAGAATTTCATCCTCGGAATTCACTAAAGCATAACGTCAAAACGTAAATCGCACAAATATAATAGGTTTATAAATAACTATCCCATACATATATCACCACGAGGTAAAGAAAACAAGGATCACATACTCCTTATCATAGTGTGCCACGACTGTGGCTCCCACACACCCAATACCACGTGTACACACACACACACAAACATCATATGTGTATATCATATATGTACATACAAAACTCAACTACATATATAAGGTGTAACTATAAAGGTATACTCTAATACCTCACTAATCGTAACTCAACTCTTCCTAAGATTTCCCCAGTAATGCTACTGGTGATGAGAACATTCCTCGATGCTCTCGACGCTACACTAATTGTCCCCGCTAGCCCTAAAACTTGGAATATATTATTTCTTGATGAGTTATCTCCCCACATAAGTATCAACAAATGTAATAACCAAATACCGTATCACCCAACCATCTCTCAACTCTTGGCCTTTAGTAAGTTTCATGCGTGGGACATTTCGCAAACAAAATACAAATAAAGAACCCTCTCGATACACTACTACCTACCTCAATTGGTTATTACGATTCGTTGGCCCAAGACCATGGATGCTAGGGTTCATTTTTTGTGTCTAATGTGTAAAACGAATGAGGGCTATTACCTTTAAAATAAGTCTAAATTAGTAGGTCTCTAAAAGGCCTATTTTTTAGCCTCCAAATGAACCCAAAACACTACCCGAACCACTCGAAAACTTATCCCAAAGGTATACCTGCCCCATAGGTCCAATCCTAACTACTAAAAATACATATTCGTTCTGCAGTGACACTCCAAAGTCCAATCCAAATGGTAATAACTAACATATATGAAAATACCTGATGGTGTAAAGAAAATACACACTTAATTATTATACGCATAATACATAGTCTAATATCTCATAATTAATATCACCAATAAATTGTGACACCCCTCCTATTCTAATACCGGTTGATCAGGACTTTATTAAATTAAATAGGAATCATATCTGATTTCATTCTTAGCATCACTGTCGAAAACCAATTTAATTAAGTTAATAACCTAGTAAGTCTGGTGTTAAATTTTAAATCTTATTACTATGCAAACACGAAACCATTCAACAACATAAATATAAACATCCATAGTAACTAAAACGTAAGAATACTGATAGCATAAATGATAAACCGAATAAATCCTCGGCATCCCAAATGTTAAAAGATTTTGAAAATATTTTTGAAATGCATCAGCGCCCAAAATATTTGAAAAACAGGTGCAGGTATTTAAATGCAATAATAATAAAGCACCAAGAAATATCCATGTTCATCTGGAGTCTAACTCACAAGAGATTTTCCTCACCCCTCATCTACAGTGCACACCTAATGCATTTATTTTATTTACCTAGTTATGCTACCCCGCCTAACAAGTCTAATTATTCTTAACATAATCTAATCCGCTAAACTTCTATCCCATTCGTACTGCTCATGTGTTACTTTACTTTATTTATCACGTCACTAACACATAAGCTATAAATTAGGATTTCTCAATTGTATACATATTGTTACATCGATGATGTAACTATACACTAGTTATAAATTGATGTTCACATAATCATTTAAGTACACTTATACGTATATCACTCTTTATATGCACATAAATAGTATCCTCCAAGTGGGACCTCATGGATGCATCCCTAGTATGCTATCAGGCACCATGTACATCATGTACTACTCCTGGACCACTATTTTGGAACACCGAACCCATAACGTAAACACATAATGAAAGTAGTCATACACATAAATCCGTGGGTCATGACAATACCACATCACACCCACAAGACTCAAAACCAACACCTAACCTCACATACGGATAGTGGTCATGCAACAATACTATGACCTTGGGGAAACGATCCAACACCCTTTGGTCAATGCTAGGGTGGACCGCCCACTACGTGCAACCTCCAACGATAGCATATTATAGTAGGTATGTTAACATAAAGTAATTCGTAAATAAACATACGCGCGCACACACACACACACACACACACACACACACACACACACACACACACATATATATATATATATATATATATATATATATATATATATATATATATATTTTGGTCACACTCAATACATACATATACATAAAGCCAACTAACGTGCGTAATATCTCTCGTAGCACTAGCCTACCAAATTCTAAAGTCTATCCCGACTTCCCAGTCATAGCTAAGTATTCACTTAATAATTGTTTAACTCAATAACTTATACTTCTGGCCAACATGTTATTCTAACAAAAAGCACTAGTCTAATCATTCCCAAAATCCTAAACCAATTTCTTGATTTCTACCCGTGGATGTTTACTCGCTTATTCACTTATTTCTTACACAGAACCCATCCTTGGTTAGCCAATGACACTTCCTAACCCCCAAACTGGATACTAGAAAACCTATACTCATCCCTAGCCCCAAGATTCAATGAACGGTCCTCAAACGGTCCAAGAAAATAACACAAGGCAGAGGAGACCAACCGACAGAATCAAACCACTTCACTAGCTGGATCGGTTCCTCCATCGAACCAGTACATTTTGGTGGGCTAACATAATAAACTTTTGACAAGATTTATTCTCTAAACTTCATCCATGGAGGTCCTAACCTTCCCCACATCCCCATATTTTAACCCTATATCATCCCTAAACACAAAATAACCAAGTTCAACATAAAAATTATCCCAAAACAACATCCAATTCATCCACGATGAATTACATAAAGAAATCATGTAAGACTAAAAGCCCAAGTTTCAAGATCTGATATTTTCTTCTAAACTCATTCAAGAACCTATATTTATTACAAAATTTATATAGAATTCAACGTAATCATAATTAGATTTATCTTCTAATATTTACTTCATTCAAAACCTAATATTACATAGTTTTCCTAATCCAAAATTTGTGTTTTTCTTACACCAAATTGCACAAATAAATGAAACTGCATATGGATATTAAAGAAAGTAAATACTAGACTTTAAAATGAGACATATGAGATTTCTCTTCTTAATAATATTATATTGATGATGATCTTCAACCCAAAAACACTAGCTCTTCTCCATGGATCCTATTTTCCTCTTCTTTTCTCCCTTTCTCTTCACTTTTCTCACTTTCTCTCAAGCCCTAGACTCTTTGGGTGGATGGATAACATCCTCCTCTATCCACCGTGATTATAAATTAACCTAAAATTATAATTACATTATAGGGTCAGCCATTAAGTAAAATGACCCGTATACCCTTCTACGATCTCGCTTAGTCTAAATCTCCCCGAAAACCAATTGTAACCCCAAGTTCCTATTTTGACCCATTTTTGAACCATCGATGCACTCAAAATTACCATATGAGTTATCTAACATTAAATTTCATCTCATGCCCAACTTGAATCTAATCGGGTATCCCAAATGAATTAACAATAAACTTGTCGCTTTAACTCACTTTGTATGAAACATGATTTAATATGTTTTCATTTACTTATCACACAATTAAATACAGATATACATAAATATTAGGGGTGGAAAATTATCACTCGACCCGATAACATGACACTACCCACACGACTTTCTAGCGGGTTTGGTTGAATCCCTAACGAATATGGGAGCTTAACTGGTGGACCCACTAAACATGATAACTTAACGAATCGAGTTTGGGTTTAGCTAAATACATGACACAACTCATTAAGGCATGACTTGAACACTATCCAAACATGACATGAACTCGATAATACACGATACGGTACACACGAAAGTCTTAACGGGTTGGGTTTGGGTAGAGGTGATTTTCACACGAACCCGATTAGACCCGACACGAAACAACACGACACGACCCATTACCACCCCTAATAAATACTAATCCTTTTATTCTCTAATTATCTATTTAAGTCACTTTATTTCTCGATTAAATTAAAATTACATGCATAAGTGTAATTTAAAATGAGTTCGTCCTCAAAATTTGGATATACCTAGTACCAAAATCTCTAAATACTTTTCCAGCATGTCATTCTCACACTCCTAAGTAGCCTCATCGACATTATGATGCCCCTACTGAACACGAACTAACAGCACCACCTTCGACCGAAGTGTACGCTCACTATAATCTAGGATGGAAATAGGTCTCCACTCATATGAGATGCCTGGCTATAAGTCAATTTCCTCTAGTGGTATATGCTAATAAACCATTTCACTCCTTTGATACTTATTCAATGACGACACCTGAAACATGTTGTGGACACTCTGCAAATGCTCTAAAAGGGTGAGCCTATAAGTAACTGAACCTACCGTCTTAATAATCGGGAAATGCCCCACATACCTTTTTGTTAACTTTCCCTTTTCTCAAATCGCATAACTCCCTTCATGGGAGACACCCATAACGACATTTGGTCACCTACCTCAAACTCTAAGTGTCTTCGCTCTGTGTCGACATAACTCTTCTGCCTGTCCTAAACTATTTTTATACGACCCTAAATTAACTCAATATTTGTGGAAGTATCCTAGATCATATCCGATAAAAGAAAATTATTATCCCCCACCTCTAACCAACAAGAGCGCGAATGACAAGATCTTCCATATAATGATTCAAAAGGAACCGTGCCTATCATGAACTAGTATGAGTTATTATGGGTGAACTCTACAAGTGGAAGGTACCGCTCCAAAGCTCCCCTGAGATCTAGTATGCACATCTTCATCATATCCTTAAGTATCTAATTAACTCACTTTGTCTACCCATCTATCTACTAGTGATAAGTCATATCCAACCAAAACTCAATCCTTATAGCCTCCTTGAAACTCTACAAAAAATGGGACACAAATATCATGTCCAGGTAGGGCATAATTTTTATCAACACCCTATGTAACCTCATTATTCCTGTAATAAAGAACTGGACGTACTGTCCCCCGTATAATCTGTTCGAACTGGAAAGAAATGGGCCACCTTGGTCAGAAGATCCACAATGACCCAGATGGAATCATGACCTCTCTGCGATGTCGGTAGTCTTATAATGAAGTCCATCACAATGGTCTCTTATTTCCATACTATAATTTCAATGTCTATAAAATCCCAATTAGTTTCTGATGGTCTACCCTCACTAATCCACTTTGATATAAACTCAATAATGTCTTGCTTCATTCGACCCACCAATACCATCTTCTCATATCCTGGTACAACTTATCCCCTCTGGGATGTGCCAAAAACCGCTACCCATGAGACTCTGTCATTACTGCATACCATCGATCCCCATCCTCTAGGACTATCAATCTCTTATTAAGGCATACGCCTCCCTATGAATCGACCAAGTAAGACTCTGCTCCTTCTTCTAAGAACTGGTGCAACTTATAATGATAAAATGGGTCCCTACCTACTATTTCACAACCTTCATGATGATCTCAAGTGTTATAGTAAAAATAGCCATACAAGCCCTAGCCAGTACATTATCATGTCAAATCTCACTCCATATCGCCTTTTAACCCTCTGCTAACTCCCCTATAGGCCTCCGGCTCAATGCGTTTGTCATTATGTTAGCCTTCCCCAGGTGATACTAGATATCGAATTATAGTCCTTTATAAATTCAAGCCGTGTACGTTACCTTATATTAAGATCTTTTTACATGAACATATACTGTAGTGACTTGTGATCCGTGAATAGACTGAACTACTCCCCTAGTAGATAGTTCCTCCACATCTTTAAGGAAAAAACCACAGATGCAAGCTCTAAATCATATGTTGGATAATTCCTCTCGTCGGGCTTAAGCCTGCAAGAATTATAAGCTATAGCCCTACACTCCTGCTATAACACCCCTCTAAGTCTTTATAAGGATACATATGTAAAAACAAAGTACTCAACTCCTATCCTATGCAGTGAGAGCATTAGTGTCAAAGTGAATTTTTCCTTTAGCTTATAAAAAGTTAACTAACAGTGATGATCCCAAATAAATGGCACCCCTTTGCAAGTCAGACTCATCAACGGACCCACATTCTTCAAGAATACCTTTATAAATCAATGATAGTTACCAACTAAACCTAGAAAACTATGAACCTCTGTCAATGTCATTGGCCAACCCCACTCATTGACTATTGATACCTTACTTGGGGCCACTGAAATACCACAATCTGATATAATGTGACCTAAGAACTGCGCCTCTTGTAACCAGAATCCCCATTTTTGAACTTAACATGCAACTAATGATCTTGGAAAGTATAGAGAACCATACAAAAGTTCTCAGGATGCTCGCTCTCTATCCAAGAATGGACTAAAATGTCATTAATGAATACAATGATGAACTGGTCTAAGAAATCTTTGAACACCCTATTTATAAGATCCAAAAATACAGTTAGTGTACTGGTTAGCCCAAACGGCATAGCCCTAAACTCGTACTACCCATACCTTATTAGGAATGCGATCTTAAGGATATCCTACACCCTGATATGTACTTGATGGTACCCTAACCTCAAATCAAAATTTGAAAAGTAGGCTCTTCCTCTTAGTTGGTCAAATAAGTCATCAATACGTGGTAATTGGTATTTATTCTGGATCGTGACCTTGTTCAACTCTTTATAGTCAATACACAGTCTTAGTGACCCATCCTTATTCTTCACAAACAATACAAAAGAACCCTATGACGATGTACTCTTGATAATAAAGCCTTATCCTAAAGTTATTAAATTTGATCCATCAACTCTCACATCTCCACTAGATCCATACGGTACCTCCCACATGCTATCGGTCTAGTCCCCAGTGCTAAATCAATAACGAACTCAATCTTTGCCTAGGTGGTAATCCCGGTATTTCCTGGAAAACATTCTCAAATTTCCTTATTATGGGAATCGAATTTGTAGGAGGGTGGTTGTACTCAGGTCTATGAAGAACTACAATGGGTGAGGCGCGACCCACTTCGACAGATACTATCTTCAAGGCCTTCGAAGTCTCAAGAGTAGCTATGTGACAAAACCTTACACTTTTAGTAATAATGGAGTAATAAATGTGACCTTCTTCCTCAAAATAGAGTGGAGAACAACAAATTTCATAAGTAATAATGATTTATGAGAGAGAGATAAATCTCCTGAGAAAAATGGCTTTAAAGAGGGAGTGGCGAGGCAAGCACTTTAACACTTAGAGAGAGATCAGGGAAAGAATACTATTTCTTGTGCAATTTTGGCATTGTAATGGTGAAAATTTAAGATTTATGTCCGTTCTTGATCTTACCAAATGGTCCTATTTATAGGTATATACTAGGTTTGACTTGGAATTTTGGACGCCAAAAATAATAAGAAACTTAGGGACAAGGTCTATAATGTACATTTTGTTCCTATATGCCTGTAAGTTGCCTATCCCATTTGACATATGACATCTGCTTCCTACCAAAGTCAAAATGAAAATATGTCAAATAATAGTGTCAAAATACGATATATGGAAAATATATTTTCAAACGTTAACGTGTTGCATAAACTTTTGCAAGAAACTTGCAAGTGGCCTTGAGAGGAACTTCCCAAAGGTCATTCTGAAAATAATTTTGTGAGTAGCCCCTTGGATACTTACTTATTTATTCTAAGTGTGGATTGTGTGAGTTCTTACATGAAGTATAGGATCTCTCTACTAGTATTCTATCTATCTTAAAGTATCAAGCGGTTGGGATTTGACTTTGCCTAACAAAACTTGTCTCTCATCCACCAACCCAAAACTCCCAGGAGATTCCGACATGACTGCTTGAGCCCTGTTTGCTCAACTCAGTCTACCTACGCAAGAACAAAACATTAGTATCTTATTTTTTTGGTAGCAATTTGGGGATGAGGCCACCCGTGGTGGACTCCCTCGCGTTAAGACATTTTATATAGTATTAATCTTGGGGAGTGTGGCCGCTCGTGGTGGACCCCCTCTCTCTTTTCATATTATCTAGCATTTCTCTCGGGCACTGGGTCATTTAAGGTGAAACCCCTCGCCTTTTACACATTATGATATTGAACTTAAGGAGTGGGGCCACTCGTGATGGACTCCCTCGCCCTTTACATACTTTCTTGTAGCATTAGTGGGGATGGGGGGCCATTCGTGGTGGACCCCCTCTCTCTAAAACATTTTCTGTGGTAATAACCTTAGGTATTGGGGTCACTCGTGGTGGACCCCCTCATCATTTTCGTATTATATAGCATTGCACTTGGGCAGTGGGTCAGTTAAGGTGACCCCCTCATCCTTTCCACATTCTGATATTGAACTTGGTGATTAGGGATACTAGTGGAGGACCCCCCACCTTTCACATACTTCCTGGTAGAATTAGTGGGAATGGGGGCAACTCGTGGTTGACCCCCTCACTAAGGTATTTGTGAGTATACTAACGGGAGAGTGCCCTTCTACATTAGTCCCCTCATGCAAAGTCCTTTGTGTTGGGAAGACCAAAGGGCTTTGTACGAAATCATTGTATTTTCTTAGAATTCAAAATATTCATTTGTTGTTTCATTATTGCTCTAGGAACATTAAATGACCCTATCACTTTCCCCCGTGTTTATGGTTTCGAGGAGGCACGTGTCATCCTAGTAACTGGAGTTCCATAATTTGGGTAATGATTTGACTCACTTTTATCCATCATAGTTTGCCTACTCTCTTTAGTATAAAAAGTTCATTTTAAAAAAACTTTCCCTCTACCATAGGCATTCAATCCTTTGTTTTTGAGTTTTAGAGAGACAAAACACTGTCCCTTCCCCAAACTCCATAACTTCTATCACCAAAACCTTTAATCTTCTCAATTTCCATGGCTTTCTCTTCAATAGTCACCTCTGTTACTGCTTTCACCATTACCAGTGAACTTTTGATTGGATCTTTACCCATACAATTGATGGCTTCCATCATCCTTGAAACGGGCATTGTCATTGTGACCTCCACTAATATTGTCTCCACCACCATTTCTGTTGATGGTTCTAGTGGGGCCTCTTCTGACGTCGCCCTTTTAGAATATTGGAGGGAGTCCCTTGTGAACCACTCCCAAAGATATTTCGGCCTTTATCATCTTAACCTTTACTTTGTGGAGAAGGATACCTTCCTTCCTTTGCTCTCAAGATTCGAGGAGGAGTTCATTGTGAAGATTAATGAGAAGCCTCATCTAGGCTTGAGTTAGTCATCTGACTTTCATATTATTTTAACAGATAGTATTTTAAGGGCTAGAGTGGAGAGGGGTGACTTCCCCTATTCCAACATAAACTTCAATATGTGTGGAGGTGACCTATACGAGTGGTACCTCTGGGTGAAATATATACTTGTTGACCCTTCTCATAAACCGGCTAATAAGGGGCTTGTCCTGACTAAGACTATCCACAGTTTGAAATCTTGCACCATTGCTATACACACTACCATTTTCAATTTTTTGGCTTCTCTCTGGAGCATGCATTCCCATACATTCATTACTGGTTGGGGATGGGGATATACCATTACTTTAGAAGACATATGTGAGTTAACTGGACTCCCCTCTTGGGGAGCTATGTTTTCATTGACAGCTTCGAGGATTCTGAGGAGAAAGGGATGTATCAAGAACTTTATCAAGCCCTTTTCTAGTTCTCTCGTTACACTACAATAAACAAAATTGGTGCCACCAAGCACTCATCTGCAAAGTTCCAAAGATTTTGGTTCAGATACTTCGAGTCCCCTTTCGAAGGGTGAAGGTTCAAGCAGGGTGCCCAAGAAATAGGATGGACCTAAAATCAAGTCTCCTTCACACTTAGCTAGATTTTTTGTTAATTCCTTGAGTAGATTTTTATTCCTATAGAGGCCAGATGGCTTACCTCGTGAGTTTATTTTTACACTATTTATTACACTTGCTCGAGGGAGGGACGTTACCCTTACCTCCCTTACCCTAGTCTCCTTATACACTTGGTTAGATCGTTCTCACGTGGATGTCGAATGATCTTATAGTTGTCACGATGTTACTAGCTTAGTCAATTCCTTTATTTTGATGGACTTTCTCTTTGAAAAATTTCCCAACTTTTCCCCAGAGGCTCATGCTTGTCACAGTGATGCCGCTTGGATTACTAGGTGACACAAAAAGAATCCCAAGAACCCCCTAGGCCCCCTTATTTACAATGTTGTTGAATTTGTTTTCGCCCCTTACTGCAAGCGAGTGGGTGGGGTTTTTCATGGGTCTCCTTCTCAGCTTATGAGGGCACTTTCTACTGTCCCTCTTACATGGACTCTATTTATACATTTTCCCACATCTCTGTGTTGACCATGCTTCTCCCTTTAACTTTTCCTTCCTTGAATGATTTAGGTCAAGGTGTGTAATTCTACCATTCAGATTAAACGAGGAGGCAGTTTGGGCATTTTGGTTATGATTAAGGACTCCATACTCCCACCTATCCCTCAAGCACTTCACCCATGGAACTATAGCTGGAGGCTTATACCAATTGTACAGGATAGAATCTCGAGATAAGAGCTCTGATATCAATTAGTAAAAATGCAATAGGGTCCTACTACGTCTGTCCTTTAGGTGAAAATAATTTTTCTTTTCAAAAAAACTTTTTCCAATTTTATTTAGCACCAATTTTGTGAACCAAACTAATTAAGCCAGTTTTATTTTCTTAATACCTAAACATGCATCTTATGATATAATAAAAGATAAAGTAAAGAATGCTCACAAAACACGCAGATGAACAAGGAAACCACAACGTGAAAAAACCTTGGACGACCCAAGTTTGACAATCACTATGATACCTTTTTACAAAGGAAGATTGGAGTCTTAAGATTACAGTCTTACTCAATGACTCAATCCCCATAAGTCTCGAAGCCAATTTATCTCTTCAATTTCTCCTCCACATTGTAAATTAGGAGTCCACCTATGCAAGGTCCACACTACACGAGTCCATGCGTACCTCGATATCCATCAATACAGCCAACAACCGTCAAATAGCAAGTATGAAGTCCACCTCATGAAACAGGTTCTTCGAATGATGAAGAATGATACAATGGTGCAAACACAAGATCTTTATAACATATGGTAATGTAAAACTCGGATCTTGTAAACACAAATGTGTTTTTAGATTTGGAAACATTTGGTAAAAAAATACAGAAAATGTATAGGTTCTGTGTAATTCTGTAAATTCTGCACTTCTATTTTTCTAAGAAAAATACGCCTTAAATAAAAACTTTGAGGCAACGCATCGTTAGAACGAAATCAACTAGTCGTTCAAAGCATATGATCATATCGTTAGAACGAGAATACTATGTCATTTGAACGACAATATGATGCCATTTGAACGACTGTTAAAGTCGTGAACTATAAAAACTCAAGGGAAAGTTCCATACGACTCTAAACAAGAATTATCGCCGAAAAATTAATTTAAAAACATTTTAAAACCAAATTAAAATAAAATAACATCCTTAGAAAATATTTATCGAGTATCCATAAATCATTATGCATGCATACCTGCGAGAACCTCAAAAAACCAAGTGAAGATGTGAAACATGCACCAAAACCACGACAATATCTATCTTTAAAGGTTGGTTGTTATGTCTTCAACACAATGTCATAGGCTTAATGGGAATCCTGACAAGAAAAATATATCATATGACTTAAAGTGTTTTTTTTCGAAACATTACCAATACATACAAATTGATACTATTTGGAAAATTTTCCTTATAAATCTGCCCCTTTGGTTATTCCGGGACAAAACCAAAAATGTGAAATGCCTAAGTCGGGTTGTCAAGTCGAATGACCTAAATCCAACCCCATAAACACAAAAGTAAAATACAGGACATGGACTATGAAATGAGTATCAAATGTAGGCTATCAAGTGTAAGACGACTGACGACCATGAACTTT
This sequence comes from Sambucus nigra, assembly GCA_949130495.1. Taxonomy (NCBI): domain Eukaryota; kingdom Viridiplantae; phylum Streptophyta; class Magnoliopsida; order Dipsacales; family Adoxaceae; genus Sambucus; species Sambucus nigra. Next base: position 253,416,694 of record OX422220.1, read on the forward strand.
CTGAATGTGATGTAGTCATAAAATCTCAAATCTCTAAAGAATCACTAGATCAAGCGAACAAATATCATGTGAAGTATGGAGGGACAAATGATATGTAATCAATATGTTACCAGTATACAATTATTAGAAAAAAAATTCCCCCCTACATCACATATCTATCTCTCCCCCTTTATATCTCAAATAGACAACCAGTGAGAAAAATAAACATCTAAACACGTAAATCTAGCATGAATATAACTTGAGGCATATCTAGATAAACATGATAAACTATCTAATAATAATCAGACTATGTTAAATCATAGCTAGCAAATAGTCATAAAGATGATGTCATCAACATTACGAATGATGTGACTAAAATCAATGCAGTGCAAGAATCAAAGCATGAATAATCAATATCGACTACATATAAATTATCCATAATAACCCAGAAGTACCAAATTAGTGTAAAATCATAATATAGATCAAGCAAATACAAAAACATATCAAAGAGCCAAAAGTCCAAGCAATAATTCAAACAACAATGCAAGGTCATTCAAACGAGTGAAGCATATTATTCGATCCGTGTAACTAATGACCCAAAATAGTGTGATGTCATTTGAAAGGTCCATCTAGATACCCATCTAATGACCATACCTATACGTCAATATAGCTCAATTGATATGGAGTTAATGACAGGGAATTTTCGTTCAAACTATAGCCTAAAGTCATTCTAATAACCTATCAAAACCTCAATTCCAGCTCAAAATTTATGTAACATATGCCCAGCGATAAAATTATCTGATAAAAGAAACTAATAGTAAGAAAATAGTATCAAAATAGACTCAAAAACAAACATGTGAGTTACACATTAACATAATATCAATGTGCTCAAACATGGAATGGAATAAAGGGGTGTAACTATCACAACTGAATCATAATCCAAACACAAAGAAACTTTCAATAAGCTCTAATTGAAAACTAAATATCATCAAACTATGTTTTAGCCTTATGTGACAATTAAACTTGAAATTAATGAACAAAACGAACATCACACACACACGAGTCTAGAATTTTAACGATTCTACAAATAATAGCGTCATGACACGACTTTTTCAATAAACGACTTGTTAGTGAAAACCCGTTGATCTTGAACTAAAACTCCATCATAATTGATAATTCTTTTCATTTTTTTATTTTGAAGATCTATTTCTCTTTTTAATAGATTTTCTATTAGCCCCATTTTTGGCATATTTTTCTTTTTATTGTCTTAATTGTTTCTTGGGCCCTTTTAAATGGTGGCTTTCATGACGATATAACATGCCTCTCGCGACCCTTTCCCATTCACACTCATCATTTTTTCAATATGCAATATAAATCCTCATGGTCAATGGTTCTTACATGAACATCTCCTCCCAAGTATAATATGCGCATCGATGACAAAATTGAGAGGAGAATGTCTCACAAAACTCAAGTATGCATGAGAAGTTAAACATTCAGTTAAGCTCATGCATGTGTGTAATGGCATATAAATAGTCGAATCTAAATTTACGTCAACTTCAAAACAACCCCATTAATCTCAATGGTTAAAATCATGGCCAAATATACTAGCCATGTCAAAACTTGGAATGAAAGGGGTTCAAGAGCACCAATATGCCACATCAAGTGTAAACTCACAACACAAAATAAACCAAAAATCTTTTTGTTTTTTTCCAAAATATTTTTTTTTACCAAAAATAGAATCTTTTTTGTATTTTTTAAAAATATATCAAACCAAAAATATTTTTGTATTTTTCCAATCAGACTCAAATAAAAGGAAAAAATATAATACAAAGATATAAACAAGTCCTAACACTAACAAATATATATCATGAAGCAAAACTAGCGCATGACAAACATGCTAACACAATCATCCGTAAGAAATATCATGAGAAGTATCATGAGAAAGCAAATGAGAGTCATGAAATTTAATTTCTAAAGCCTCTAAGTTCGATTTCCTAACCCAAGTAGGTGTGTAACGATGCATGGAGGTTTTGGAAACCGAAATAACTTTATTATTGAACTTCCTAGGAGCATTTTTAAGGTCATAAAAATAACGCCTAAGGTGACCCTTCCTACTGCAATAAGTGTAAGTATAAACACGACGAGGAATGTTACCGAAATGTGGAGATCTTCTAATGTTCCTAGTTGGCTCTCTCAGACGTATGATATTGACTTAGGGAATGGGGGAAACATAATCATCAAAGCCTATACCATACCTATCATCTTTGATTTGGACGGTGCCTAAAATCCTATCCAACTTTTTTTACCTAGCCTCTAGCTCTAGCTCACTAATCTCACCTTTAGCTCACTAATCCTAGACTGTATAAAATGCCTAGACTTCTCAAACTTTAGAATATACTTCTTCATAGTCTCTATTAAACGATGAAAACTATCTCTCTCACCTTCAACATACTCTAGTTTTTATCGAAGAGTCCTCTCCCGTGCCCTAAGATCCTCAATCAATGCATCATTATTTTTTATGGTACATTCTTTCAAATTAACATGCAACTTCAATTTTACCTTTTTCACTTTCACCATTTCTTCATACAATTCACGGAAGGCAACTTACAACTCGCTTTACTCAATATCATCATCCCCATTTATTTCATCCTCATTCACTTGGGACTCACAAACGATGGCATCAAAAGTGTCATTCACATGAGTATCTTGAGGAGAATATTTATCATCATCTCTCACATGAAAAACCATGAACACGGTGTAGTTGCTCTCAATGGGGGTATCCTCTTCCTATTTTGGTTCACTATCACTTAGGGTGGCATTATATGAAATCGGTTTCTTTACCTCCTTCTTGAGTCAAGTGGGGCACTCCGCTACCCTATGTCCATAACCCTCACAACCAAAATGCTTATTAGACTCATCCCTCTTATCATTCTCACTTCGATTCTTAGGGACGTGATCGGCCTTGTTGTTGAATTTCTCAAGAATTTTAGCATCTTTCCATTGCTTTTGGAACTTAATAAACTTTTTAAACTTATTTGCCAATAAGTCTACATCTTCGAAATCGATGTCGAATTCATCATACTCCAAAACTTTTATTTTCTCCATCTGGGATTTCAAAGAAATGCCGTTTTCTTTCTTTGAACTTGCTTGGAGGTAAACATGTCAAGCTCATGAGTTTGTAGGTCACCTACAAGAACTTCTAGTTTTGTTGAGTCAAGTAAACCCAAGGAGTTTAAAATGGTCACCTTTGGATCAAATCTAGAAGGCAGTGACTTTAAAAATTTATGTATGACTCGATTATCGGGTATTTTTTCTCCCAAGTCAAATGACGAGTTGACAATATGGGACAACCTAGCGTAGAACTCATCAAATGTCCCACTCTCTAATATCTTAATCGTCTCAAATTAGGTGGTGAGGTTTTGAACTTTGGACGCCCTAACGAGGCTAGTTTCCTCGTGAGTATGTGTAAGAACATCTCAAGCCTCTTTTGACATCTCACACATCATAATACAATTATACTCTTTCAGTGTGACTGAAGAATAAATAGCATTTAAACATTTGGAATTGTACTGTGCAAGTCTGTGTTCGGCTTCGGTCCATGACTCAATAGGTTATAAGTGTGTGGCCTTACCTTCTTTTGTGACCGGTGGTATCCACCCCTTCTCTATCGCTAACCAAACATGTTTATATACAGACTTAAGTGCACACCTCTTACACATCTTCTAATAAGCATAATTCGACCCATCAAAAAGTGGTGTTCTGAAGCCTTCAAAGTACCAAAATTCATACCTAAAGACACGTGGGATCACTCATACCATAAAATAGTGCTTCTAGCTTTGTTTCCAATTTTTAAAGGTTAGAATCCCGAGCTAAAAGCTCAAATACCAATTTGTAAAAAACACGATGGGGTCCCTCTATGTGTGTCCTTTAGGTCAAAATAAATTTTCTTTTCAAAAAATCTTTTTTCAATTTTATTTCGAGCCAATTTTGTGAACCATACTAATTAAGCCAATTTTATCTTCTTAATCCCTAAACATTCATCTTGTGATATAAGAAAGATAAAGTAAATAATGCTAACAAAACAAGCTGATGTACGAGGAAATCACAATGGGAAAAAAAATCGAATAACCCATGCCAGACAATCACTACAATATGATTTTGCAAAGGAATATTACAGTCTTACTCAATGACTCGATCCCCACAAGTCTTGATGCCTCTTTTTATCTTCAACCAATCCTTAATAGTGCAACATAGGAGTTCACCTACGCAAGGTCCACAACACACGAGTCCACACATACCTCGATATCCATCAATATAGCCCGCAACCATCAATCAACAAGTATAGAGTCCACCGTACAAAAATGGGTTCTTCAAATGATGAAGAATGAAACAATGAAGAATGAAATAATGGTGCAAACACAAGATCTCTATAACGTATGGTTATGTGAAACTCGGATCTTGTAAACACATAGGATTTTTTTATCTTTATACACCTTTGGTAAAAAAATGCAGAAAATGTACTTTGTAATTTTATGTGTTCTGCAATTCTATTTTTCTGAGTGAAATACGACTTAAATAAAAACATGGAGGCGGTGCATCATTAAAATGAAATTAGCCAGTCGTATGAACCATATGAGCATATCGTTAGAACAAGAATACTATGTTGTTTGAAAGACAATATGATGTCGTTTAAATGAGTGTTAAAGTCATTTGAACCATCAAAACTCTAGGCAAAGTTCAACACGACCCTAAACAAGAATTATCTTAAAAAATTTTAAAATCAGGTTTGAAAAAACATCCTTAGAAATATTTACCGAGTATCCATAAACCATTATGCATCCATACCAGAGAGAATCTTAGAAAACAAAGTGAAGGCGTGAAACGTGCACCAATATTACGACATGATCTATCTTTGAAGCTTGGCCGCTACGTCTTCAACACAACATCATAGGCTTAATGAGAATCGTGACAAGCAAAATCTTTCCTATGACTCAAAGTGGTTTTTGTCTAGAATAATGCCAATACGTAAAAATTTACACTATTTAGAAATTTGTATTTGCACTAATTTTACTTAAGAGGGGATGTTACGTAGGTTTGATGGCCTTGGTGGCCTTTTTGTACCTGCTCGAGACTACATTCCTTTATTTAGTCACTCGTGGTTCAACTTTTAGCAGAGGCGGGGTGTCTGTGATCCAGAATTGTGTTGTGGATGTTCCTCGAGATACCATCCCCACCAAGATTATAAAAAATGACAAGTATTTGCACAAGAGGACCCAAAAGAAGCTATAGTATCGCAACGTAGTTATGGAGATACCTCTCGAGTACGTTACTCTCATCTTGGTGAAGTCCCTATTTGATGAATATAACTATGAGAAGAATACTGAGGCTCAACCAGTAAAAACTAAAGAAAAAGGGAATTCAAATTCTAAGGTCTCCTAAAAAATAAAACATCGAGACACTGATGTGTAACATTTTATTCTTGCCCGTATTAGTACACCTATTTCTCCTCCTTTCTCCTGTGAGGACCAGAGCTAACAAGAAGAAGAAGAAGGTTAGTGTTAATCCTGTTACTCCTTCTTTTTTTCCATACCAAGGGTTAGACACTGACACCCTTAGGGTTTAAGAGACTTACTAGACTATTCGCGAGCAAGGCTATGAAGCCTTAGGCATTTCAACACAGGAACCATCCACTTTATACATCCTTATTGCTAAAAGTACTTTAGCTAATTTCTTTTTTCTTGATAAAACTTCTAGCTATGAGGTTTCACCTATTGGTTCCCCTTATTATTAACTTGACGAGGAACATGTTGGCTTCCTGAGTGTTCTTTTTAGGAAGATGATGAGGCTTCATATGTCCAGGAAGTCCAGATCTCGATAACGCAAGGCTAAGGCCATTTAGATTTGGGGGTCAGATTCAATTGCTAAAGGCCAATTTGGCCAAGATTAAAGCTAGTGACACTGATGAAGAGGTTAAGATGGATTGGTTGAAGGAGCAGTTCATACAGGCGGCAGGTCCCTCTTACACTGACATGCTCTCACGGAGGACCTCTTTTTTGTTTTATCTTTTTGATGTATTTATGTAGACTTTTTCTTCATATTCTTCATCTCCTTTGTACATGTGAAGATTGTTCTCATTAATTAAAATAAACTTTTTTTCTCCCATTTTCATCTTATCTCTGTATTATTTGATATCTATTTAGAGTGAAATACTCTTTTTTTTCAGTGAGAATATTAGCGCAGAATGCTCACAAGTATAATCCTTGAACTGCCTCGTAGTCTGTGGGGTATTTGCACATGATCTGAGAAGATTATCATGTAAAATTGACCCTCTAACTATTGGGTACTTATTATATGTATTTTTAGGAAATGACTTAGAGGGGGGACCCCCTTCTCCTTTACTTTTTCAAAAAATAATGCTTCTCTTCATTTTTTGGAGTTTATTATACTTTAAAACTGCCCCTTAATCTACGGGGTTCTTGTTCCACACATCATTTGGAACCATATAAATTTTCAAGAAATAAGTTAAAGATGAGATATACCCCGTTTCATATTCCCAAGAACTTAAGTAATAATTTGTAACACATGAGTAAAGACATCGTTTCATTTTTCAAAACTTGCTCTCAACTCAAGTAAAGAATCTGCCAGTGTATCAAAACTTTGCCTTAATCTGCGAGGTATTTAAATTGTTATGTCTAGAGGGATTTTGCTCACTATAATTTAACTTTGGGATGGATATACCCCCCAAGTATAATGAGTAAAGTTCCTTAAGTTTTGGGCCCTCTTATAAACTTTGTGAGTCAAAATCATTTTTTTGCCTACTAGCAAATATATATACCTCATTTTCTTTCATACTTAAGAAAAAAAATGATAAATTGGTTATTTTGGATGTACCCTCTTCATAATTTATTAGCAAGTGGTTACTTATAATCTGTTAGCAACAAATGCAGGTAAATAAAGTATATCCAAAATTTCAAGTGTTAATTAGTCAAAATAACTGATATTCATTCATTTCTATACTGTATTCAGTGTCTATGTTGTTTACAGAGATTTCTCTCACGGTTTTCTTTATAAAAAAATATTTTTTTGTGATGGAGGAAACTTTTTAAAATTATTAAGAGAAAGAAAACAGGGTGAAAGTTAGGCATAATATTTCTTTAACCACTTACAGTTGATAGATAGGAGACACTTACTCTCGGGTTTGAATGTTTGGGATTATCTTGGTTTGCCTACCCCTCGTACCACAAAGGGGCCTTCCCAGTTTGGATTAAAATTGGACACTGACATGCTTAACAGGTGGTGAATGGAAGCCCGTAAGACTAAGTCCCCTACTTGAAACTCTATAAGCTTAACCGAATTCTCATAAGCCCTAGTTAGTGGTTGGGTATAGACCTTAAAATTTTCTTTAGCCTTATCTTTGTGTTCATCCAACACCTCCAACTATACATGCCTGGGATTTGGTATGAGACCATTACTTAGATCCACTCTAGTTAAGGGTATTGCTATTTCTATTGGCAAAACTGCTTCAGTCCCATAGACTAGTGAGAATAGAGTGAACCATGTTGGATTTATCTTTGAAGTTATTATGGCAGTTTTTCATCCCAAGATCCCGACATGTATTCAAGTATTTTCTTCAAAATGTTGATTAGTGTTTTATCCATAGCCTCTGCTTGGCCATTCACCTTGGAATATGAGATTGTTAATCTATTATGTATGATCTTATACTTGTGTGTCAGGAGCCCCACCTCCTTACATATGAACTTCTTCCCATTGTCCATGAGGATCACCTTGGAAATACCAAACCTGGACATTACATATTCCCTGATAAACTGGGTCACCACCTGAGCAGTCACCCTTCTCAAAGGAATTGCTTCATTCCACTTTGTGTACAATTCAGTGGAAAAAAGCATGAAGGCTTTTCCATGAGAGGATGGGTTAATTTTATCTATTATCTCAAATGATCAAGTGTAAAAGGGGTAGTGGTTTCTAGGCTTTTTAAACTTATTGAGGGTTCATGCACTATGTTTCCATAAACTTGGCATGCTCTACACTTTTTCATGAAGTGAATAGATCAGCCTCTATTGTCGACCAATAATACCCCAGTGTCATTCGATGATCATACAATTTAGAACCTCACATATGAGAAGGCTCATGGGCCTCTTTTATCACTTTTATATATCCCATTTTTCCACAGACCTCAGTGATTTCTCATTATAACCATTTTTGTAGATCTCCCTGCCTACCAAGTAGAAATGGGCCACCCTCTTATTCAAGTATATTTCATATCCTGGATCTACTGGCAGCTCCATATACTTGAGAAGGTTATGTATCATTGTCTCCAATGTTTAAAACTTTATACAAAGTTGGCCTCAACGAGTTGGTCAAACTGTCTTTGGGACTTTAAACAATCCCGTTGCAGATGAGCAGCTTTCATGCTCATGGTGGGCCAATAATAGCCTCCCCATTGTAACCAATAGTAAAGGGGGATATTCGTATATGCCTCTCATACAATGATGCAAAACTTTTTTTAGATTCTTTATCTCCTACACACCTTAATAAGAACCCTCCTAAGTTTTTAAATTATAGTGTTTCCTGGAGCAGCTGATAATTCACCAACTTAGACATTTTCATGCTTCCTTCTCTAGTTTCTAGCTATTTCACTATAGGACACCTCCATTTTTTTGGATCTTCACTTGAAAATAATGACTTCACCAGGATTCGTACTGTTCTTTATCGCACTGTGCCGGTAGATTTTTTGCTCTTTAATCTCTAATTTCTAAGCTATTATGGCTAACATGTTCGGATACCTATTCATCGTATGAGTGTGCCTTTCTATTATCACCTTTAAAAACTGGCCAAGTAATCTTTGAATGATAGGCTTGTATGGGGATAAGTTAGCATGCTTGAGAGCAAAATCTCCATTAACTTATTTCACCACCAAGTTAGAGTCCCCTCATATGCGATTCACTCCGATTCCTCTTCTTAGTGCCTCCAGCAGGCCTAGAATGAGAGCCTCATACTCGACTTCATTTTTTGTTCATTTAAAATCCAACTTGAAGGAGAGAGTGACTTTTTTCTTTCCATTTGAGAGGATAATACTAGCCCCACTTGTCCCTAGACCCTTGAGTATAAGAGCCATCAAACTCCATCTTCCACTCCTCCATATCGTCTACTAGGTAGGCTTAAAAATTCTCTCCTGGTAATTCTTCACTAGGAGGTTCATAGGTCTAACTTGGGAAGTGATCCAACAAATCTAATATGGCTTGGCTCTTTATAGCCTTCAGGACCACACATTTCAAGTAATTTTTAGACAATATCAGAAACCACCTTGCTTCTCTCCACCGGGACTGTTCGTGCCGAGAGATATTTGATAGGATCATACTTGGTGATAATGTGAATTGTGAAAGCAAGCAAGTAGTGTCTCAACTTTTGTGCTATAAAAATTAAGGCAAGACAATGCCTCTCTACACTGTTATATCTGGACTCAGTGTTTGAAATCACCCACGATAGATAGTATATAGGCCTCTATTTTCCTGACTTTTCTTGAGTCATCATGTATCCTATAAACCTTTATGTTGAGGTTAAGTAAGCGGAAATGGTGAACATGCTTCTGGTAGTACCATCATTGAGGGGGAAGACAATATCTTCTTTATCTTCTCATAATCTTTCTTTTGTTCGTCCCCCAAACCTATTTGGCCTTCTCTTTGATTAGAGGGTCAAAAGGGTGAGTTACCTCTACCAATGATAGTATGAATCTTCTCAGGTAAGAAACCTATCCCAAGAAGATCTTAAGTTGTCTCTGAATTTTTTACGATGAAATCATCATAATGGCTTTCATTTCTTCTTCATCCACTTTCACTCCTTGTACGTTTACTACAAAACCTAAAAAATTCCCCATTATTACCCTAAAAGAACATTTAGAAGAGTTCATCTTCATCTTATATTTGCGACATCTTTCAAACACTCACTTTAGATCCTGAATATGCTTGCTTTACATCTTGGACTTCACTACTAGATCGTTCACGTAGAATTCTAGTATATTATGAAATATGACCATTGTTATACGGTTATAAGTGGCACCCACATTCTTCAGACCAAACGTCATGATTGTGTAGTGGAAGTTCCTCAAGGGTTTGCGAAAAAGAGTTTTCTCAACATTAGTTGGATCTATTATAATTTCGTTGTAACCAACATACTCGTCCATGAAGTTGTACATTTCGTATTTCGTGGTGGCATCAACCAAACTATCAATATTTAGGAGTGGAAATTTATCTTTTGGACGGTCCAGATTCAAGTCTCTAACTCTACGTAGATCCTCATTTGTGTTTTGTCCTTCTTGGCTACCGGCATAATGATTGAGAGCCATATGGGGTGCTGAATTGGCTTGATAAAGTCTGCTTCCAACAACTTCTCTACTTTTTCTTTTATTTTGAGGTCTAGCTCAGTATTTTATGTGCGAGTGCCTTGTCTTACTAGTAGAGCATTGGGGAGAACATTCAACTTGTGGGAGCTTAATTCTGGATCTAGCCAAGGCATTTTGGTATACTTCCAACTGAAAATGTATGTAAATTCCCTAAGCATGCTCATGGTCTCCTCCCTCTGTTTAAGGTTCAGTCCTTTTGAGATAAATATAAGAGTCTTGTCTCCCCTTTCTACTCCTAAGTTTATCTCTTCTATCTCTTGAAGTTGTTCCCTTATCCCATCCATCATACACTCAGATGCCTCTTTAGTCTCCTTTGTATGTTCAATAATGTGGGACTCAACTACCATAAATCGTTTAGGTATTGATTCGGTGATTTTATGCCAAAACGTTGACCAAGCAGACCGTTATAAGGGTAAATAACTTTTCCGTCAGGGAGCACAACTTTATTGCAAGTTCGAGGAGGACTTGTCTCAACCTCAAACTTCCTCTTTTCTTTCACCTTTTCATCTGACGGGATCAATCTTTGACCTAACCTCTCGTTCATAGGCTTTTAGATAGGGTAACTTTCTTCTGCCATGCGCGGCTCCTCTGACCTCTTAGTCTAGTTTATTCTCTCTTTATCTAGCTAAGTGTATAATGTTGTATCCACTAAGTGAGCTTCCTCTGCTGAAAACTGCCTTTTTATGGCTTTGATCATGATCTTTGTGCCCTGGATGTTTATTTTCTCACATTAGTGGAACATTGATGGCATTATCCCACGTGTGTGAATCCACACTGGCCTTATCAAGGGTTGGTAGATGGTGAAGGAGTGAATGATATGAAATTTGATATGGGACGTAAAATTTCCCGATTTAATTTCCACATTCATATAGCCCAATAATTACATCCCTACACTATCAAAACTAAAAATCACTAACAGGACCGAAACTATCTTCTCCAAGATATTCCTATTTCATACTATGTACTAATAGTCATGATGTTAATGTATGCCCCTCCATGCATGAGTGATATGGGAAAATTTATCAAAGCTGTTACATACAAAGGACAGTTGTGGAAATATGGCACTTGCCTATCATCTTCTGAAAAGACCACCTCAGAGGTATATCTCTTGATTAATTTTCCTATGGGCCCCTACCAATTTTGAGAGGGATCCCCTCATTATTGAACTTATTATAGGGTCCTCTATGTAATGACCACATGGGTATCATGTTTTACTCCAATTTGATCGAAGAAACACTTGAATTTTGGACTTCTTTCTATGGCTGCGCATTCTGAGTCCAGTTCCACTTCATATTTTTGTGAATTGCATATTTACTCTGCTCCAAATGTCCCTTCTTCATCTAGGTCAAGGACCATATCTTCTCTTCCTTATGAAGGGTTCACCTTCTTGTCCCCTCATCTTCTCTATCTAAATTGGCTAGCCAATCTTTTAACATCTTCTTATTACTTTACCGATATTTAGGTTCTCGAGTTCCCTCTTCATCATATGCCACCACCTTGTTGGTTGAAATATAATAATATCCTGGTAATGGGTTCTCATTAACATCCACAATGGGTATTTGCAAATTTCCATTGACCACCTACTCCCCAATGATCCTCCTTAAATAAAAACAATCTTTGGTTACATGTTGGACCCTTTAGTGAAACTTGCAGAATTTTATGTCTGCCTTATCTGCTACTAACGAAATTTGCCCATTAGAGTGAGTGGGGCCTACTACCTTTTCTCTCTCTAAGGTATGGTAATAATCCATAAATTTTGCCACACTAATAGGCATCAATAGTAGAATGTTATCTCCAAACTTCCTTTTCCCATTAGACTGTCACCTTTGTATCCTTGGCGTCCCTTCTTTCATTTTGAGTTTCCATCCACATAGTTAATGGCTTTTTGTCTGGAGAATTGTAATCTTACTACTATCAGCGGCACCTATGTCCTCTAACTTTGTGACCGGGGCTTGATAATCATTGAGATGTCGTATGAATTCCCTAAAAGTTCCATCTCTGGTCTCATGACCAAGTGGATTTTATACTCCTTCAGTATCCCCTCAACACATATTTGTAATAACCTTACTTCTACTATAACTTCATGGACATCTAAATACCTCTCTTAATAATGTTTAATGTACAACATCAATTCTTCACTAGGTTTTCGTACCTATTTTACGAGATGCCTCAATGTCAACTCATCTTTCGCCAAGAATTCTGAAGAAACTACCTATCCATATCATCCCACATTGGGATGTTGATCGATGCCAGGTGAGAATACCACATGTACAGCCTTCATATGAGAGTCTTGGAGAACTCCCACAACTTTAACATGCACACCCAAGTACTCTATGAACCTTTTAACGTGCTCTCTGGTGTTCTCACCCTTACCATTGAACTTGATGAACTTAAGAGGAATGTATAACTCTAGGTATATCTTCTCATTGATGATTTCTAGGTATGGAGTCTGCAACTCCTCATATATGTGATAGGAACTAAAGAAGTTACTATAGAGGAACATTGTTGTTAATGGCCCTTTAACAAGGGCCACTACAGGCGTCATGCAATTTCGGCTCAAACTTGTTAGATCAACATTGTTTTACTTCAAAAACTTTAAAAAAATATACTCATTATTCTCATCCCCAGTAGTGGCATGGTTAGTACTGCATCATTTTTCCCTCCCTGAGGAGTAGGTGTTGTCACTCTGGTCGCTATAACCACCTCTTGGGTTGTCTGGTCTCTCTGAACTCCATTACCTGATAGAATGTCTTCAAATACTACATTCTTTGAAACATAATGTCCTTATTTATCCATGGTAATGATAATACCTCCCCAGCAGAGTCATCAAATGTGAGAGGGTGATTCTATTGGATCTATGAAGAACTGGAATGGGTGAGGCGTAACCCACTTCCATGGATGCTATCTTTAAGGCCTTTACAATCTCAAGAGTAGCTATGGGAGAAAACCTTCCACTTCTGGTAATAATAGAGTAATTGCTGTGACCTTCTTCCTGAAAAGAGAGTGGGAAATATCAAATTCACAAGTAATAATGATTTCTGAGAGAGAGAAATCTCCTCAGAATAATGGATGTAAAGAGGGAGTGGATAGGTAAGAATTTTGACACTTAGATAGAGAGGGAAGAGAGTACTATTTTTGGGGAAATTTTAGCAGAGTAATGGTGCACTCTTGAGTTTTCTGTAAGTTATTGACCTTACCAAAGGGTCCTACTTATAGGTATATACTAGGGCTAACTTGGCATTTTAGGTGCCAAAAATGAGATGAAACTTAGAGACAAGGTCTATAATGTATCTTTTGTCACTATCTGTCTATTAGCCGCCTGTACCCTCTAACAAATGATATCTGGTGCCTATCAACGTCATAAAGCAAATATATTAGCTCATAGTGCCAAAATATGTGATTTGGTAAATATATTTTCAAACGGTAACTTGTTGTACAAGCTTTTGTAAAAAACTTGCGAGTGGCCTTGAGGGCCACTTCTCAAAGGTCATTTAGAAAATAATTACATGAGCAACCCCTTGGCTACTCAATTATTTATTCTAAGTGTTGGTTGCGTGAGTGACTCTTAGGGTCTATCTACTAGTATTATCTCTATCTTAAAGAGTCAAGTGGTTGGGCTTTTGTTTTTCTCAACAAACCTTATTTCTCAGCCACCAAACTAAAACTCCCAGGAGATCCCAACTAGCTTTCTTGAGCCTTGATTTCCCAACTAAGGCTACATGTGCAAGAAAATAACATTAGTAACTTATTTATTTCTGGTAGCAATTTGTGGATGGGGCCACTCGTGGTGGACCCCCTCGCTCTAATACATTTCTGGGTAATAATTTGGGGATGGATCCATTCATGGTGGACCCCCTCTCCATAATACATCTCTGGGTGATAATTTGAGGATAGGGCCACTCATGGTGGACCCCCTCGCCCTAATATATTTTTGAGTAACAATTTGGGGATGAGGCTTCTCTTGGTGGACCCCCTCGCCATAAGGAATTTCTGGGTAATAATTTGGGTATAAGGCCACTCGTGGTGGACTCCCTTTCCCTAAGACATTTTATGTAGTATTAACCTTGGGGAGTGGGGCCACTCGAGGTGGACCCCTTAACCCAATGCATATTATCTAGAATTGCTCTTGGGGAGTGGGTAATTCAAGGTGAAGCCCCTCACCCTTTGCACCTTTAGGTATTGAACTTAGGGAGAAGGGCCACTCGCGGTGAACCCCCTCGCCCTTCATATACTTCCTCAAGCATTAGTGGATATGGAGGCCACCCGTATTAGACCCCCTTACCTAGGTCTTTGTGAGTCTACTAATGAGCGACTTCCCCTTCACTCCACTCCCTCTTTGTAACCATTATTCTCAGGAGATTTCTCTTTCTTAAACATCATTATTACTCGTAAAATTTGTTGTTCTCCACTCTCTTTTCAAGAAGAAGGTCACAGTCATTACTCCATTATTACGAGAAGTAGAAGGTTTTCTCCCATAGCTGCTCTTGAGACTTTGAAGGCCTTGAAGATAGCATTAGTGAAAGTGGGTCACGCTTCAACCGTTCCATTTTTTCATAGACCCCAGTATAATCCCCCTCCTACAGAATTTAATGAGATTGACAACACCCTCCAAGGTCTCCTCCTCAATATAACAGAGATTTGTGGTCGACCCTGCCACTAAAAACATCTCCTGCCCTAGTCTGGAAAACATGATATTCATACTAAAATAGTCCACCATTGCTTTATAACCTACCAACCGCTCCATATTTAGAATGACATGGTATCCTATCATATCCAACATAAGTAAATCGATGGCCAAACATAGTCTCCCTATATCTATATCCACTCCTCTATAATTGGAATGGATAACAGCCCCACTACCCAATGGTGAATCAACACACATAATGATATTATTACTTATATATAATAAACCTATCTCTCAGGAAAATCTAGTGTCAATAAATGAATGTGATGCCCTAATGTTAAATAAAACTCGACCCATGTGCTCATGGATAGGAAACGTACCCTTTACAGCTAGAGACACATGTGGAACCATAGCATTCTAAATGTTGTAAACATGCCCAAACTGTAACCGCCTCTACTATAGTGGAACCGTTGGAACTTCTTTTGGCTCCGACAGTAATAGCACTTGTGGCCCTTACTGGGCACCTATCTTTTGTCCTCTAGCCCAATTCGGGCAAGCTCACTGCATGTGGCCCTGCCCTCCACATACGAAATACCTACCCGTAAGATCTCACTATCTCTAGCCATATTTTCCATGTCAATGATTCCTTAGTCTCTAGACCTAGTGGCCTCGACCCTAATGGCCACCTTAATTATTCCTTTATCCCTGCTTGCCTTGAGGAACATGTTGCTGGTCCTGATGGGCCTGCCTAAACCCGTAATCTCTGGTTCAAAATCCTCATGATATGAATCTCTTAGTCGGATCCCCTTACTGTGAATCCTGCTTATGATGCCTACTCTTCTGCTGCTACTATAGTACCCCATTGTCACTGTTACCTCTGATCTTGCCCTGCTGGATAGACTCCCCAACTCTCTTCATTTCCTTCAGGTGGAAGCGGTGATCCCGGTAGTGTAGAAGCGCGGTATTGACAACATCAGGATAAGTCTTTAATGTTGGATTATGCAGAAGATGTTGTCGAATCCTCCATATAAGCCTATCCACAAATCTCAGTAGCTTCTTCTCGTTAGTATCCACATCATCTGGCATAAATTTCTCCAAGTGGATGAATTCCACCTCACACTTGGCCACTGTTCGGACCTCCTGAGCAAGGTCTAGAACCTTCCTCATCATTTTCATCAGAATGGCTGATGGGAAGAATTTTCATTCAATCCACACTCAAAATTCTAGAAATATCATGGTGTCTGTGACACCCCGACTAATTAAATACCGGGTAGCTACTCCTTTATTAAATTAATTCAAAATGCCAAGTTGGCTCAGTTAATAGCATCACTGACGAAAACATTTTATTATTACTAACCACCTAGTATTTAAAAAGTAAATGCCAAATTTTAATTTAAGTCTGATAACATGCAACAAGTGTAATGAAGAAATGAATAACACCATTCACCATACTGAAGTAAAATGAATAACCATCACAATAGAGTAAATAAAGTCTGGAGGAAAAACTCCTCACTACAATCCCATAACAGAAATAAATAACCGAATACTAAAATAATACATGCTAAAGTCTTAAAACTGAAATGTAAAAGATGTCTCTGAATGGAAATGGGCAACATGCCCTACAACTGATAGATAATGACTCTGGAATCCAAAAGATAGAAGCGTCTACAAGTAAATCCCTGTAGCTTCCACCACCAGCTACAGCTCGTCACCTGAATGAGAATCCTATGCTTGGTGTCCCTGTGGCTGGGCACCTAAAATGGGTTTACAAGAAAAAGAGATTTGAAAAGCAAACGGGTCAGAGCCCAAATGTGGAGTTATATTTTAAAAACCTGCAAGTGCTTTAAAAACATTTTAAAACATTAAATGCAAAGTACATGTTAGGACGTACACTCACATGATATTCTCACCTCTCGTCTAACTGTGCACTCCTAACGTAAGTACCCATCTACAACGATATAAACCACTAGCTAAGTGACATCATAACTAGCTAGACTGTAATAGTTCCTACCCTTATTACCCGGTTCTATTAACATATAACGCTCGTAATTAGGTAGGGATTTAATGGAAACTCAGATGCTCAATATGCAATATATTTCTCTATCAGCTAACTCATTATGTAACTCGAAACAATATCGTAATTATTTATACAACATTATCATGAATGTTCTTATTAATTTAGTGTATATTATTCACATCATAAATATACAATATAAGCACCCCGAGAACTAAGCTGCGGTGCACACATACTCTGCTATCCATCCCGGTAAATCATGTACATAAGGATCACATATTCCGAATCTCTCAGGAATAGTTCAGATAACACAAATCACAAATAGTGGAGGCGAA
Organism: Sambucus nigra; assembly: GCA_949130495.1. NCBI lineage: Eukaryota > Viridiplantae > Streptophyta > Magnoliopsida > Dipsacales > Adoxaceae > Sambucus > Sambucus nigra. The sequence goes on from OX422220.1 coordinate 253,434,066, forward strand.
CACAGTCACATCACATGGGTCACGTACATACCTACGCTCCCACGATCAGCGGACTTATTAACATCCCAATAAGTCTTTCTCTGACCTATGTTCATCGAGGTACCAGTCTATATCCCCCCCGTAGGAACACAAGGATTAGAGGGTCCTAAACGAACGAAACCTCCCGTGATAGCAAGTATGGTAGGTATGTCATACACACAATCCATATACCAATGCTAGGTAAACACACGTCTTAGTAATACCGTATTTTAATCGTAGTACATATCGCATTCTCGTACTAACTATAATTATCACAATTTATACTATTCCAGCTTGTAATTATACGCGCCATAATTTTCTCACGTCGTAATAGACACTCACGTCTCAACCCCAAACGGTTCATTCTGATTTAACTCACTTGTATATAATTTCCTTCTCATAAATACCCAAATGTCCCAAACCTATCACTACATCATCATTGGAAGGTTAACTATATCCTCAAACAAGTTTACGGGACTCCAAAATTCAAAACAGTTCAAAATAGCCCAAACTGTCAGCTCGTTAGAAGTCTCGTTCGAACGAGTGTTCGAACGAGTTTGGGCTGTCAGCTCGTTAGAAGTCTCGTTCGAACGAGACTGTTCGAACGAGATTCCAGTTCGTTCGAACGAACTGCACCTTCTAACGATATCTCGTTCGAACGAGATATCGAATGAAACTACCCTTCGTTAGAAGAGACTGGTCAACTCGTTAGAAGCTCGTTCGAACGACCTGGGGACTGCTTCTAACGACTGGCCAGTTTCGGCCCAGATTTTTCCAAATATGTTTTTCACCATTTTTACTCCTCAAATCACCTCTAAAATTTATCCCAACGATTGTTTTAAAGTCTCTAAACAATCCTAAACATAATATAACCACATCCTATCACGTTTTTATGGATTAATTCACCCTAATCATCAATAAATATACAAATACTTAAACTTTTCCCCAATTCATTCATGAACATGAACCCTAGAATTTGGAACCCTCAATTCATCAAATTTAATCCGTTTTTCTTTCACCCAATCATGTATTAACATCAGATTAATCGTCTCCAAACTATTCTACATGCAATTTATCCTCAATATTCAAAACCTAAGTCCAATTAATCATGGGTTTTCATTCATCTTCCAATAACAATTATAAATCTTCAATTTTCTAACATGGAAAGAACATTTGCTGAAGTTAAACATAATTAAACCACTTGCCTTGTTTGTTTCCGGATTTGGTGTTGATTTGGTGAAGAATCTCTGCAGAATTTTCTCTCTTTCTCTCCTTCTCCAAGCTCCTTCTCAAATGGTGGCTTAAGGTGGCTAGGGTTTGTTTTGGGGAAAGTTGTAAACCTAAAGATAACCTCCATAGCTTAATGGTTTAATATGGGATGGTTAGTGGGCTTTGTGGGTTTAATCCACATCAGATTTACATCTCAAATTTTCGTCACTTTTAATTCCTAAAAATGTAAAATTACCAAAATACCCTTTAAGTTGCCGGTATGGCCTAAAAATACCCAGGGACCCAAACTACACTCCCGGGTAGTGTTTTCTGACTATCTCGACCCTTCCGAACGCGTTGGCGCACTCAAAATGACCATACGGATTATAGATTTTAAATTCACTTTTATTATCAAAGTATTACATCGTGACGCGGCGGTCCCACGCGTCTCAACAAAATTTCTAAAATGCCGTATATAGATCTCACGACAAATTTCATAATACCAAATACATATATCAAAACATGTATGCCCGTAATCAAATACCAACTCGCATCTCGTTAGTATTTTAACCCGGATTAATTTCCAATTAATACGCATTTAATTAATTAATCCCAAAAATAAATATAGTCAAAAGTACGGGGTATTACATACTTCCCCCCTAATAACTGAATTTCATCCCGAAATTCAAAACTAGAAAGTACCTGCTAAAAACAAATCTGGATAACGATCGCGCATCTCATCCTCGTGTTCCCATGTGGACTCCTCGACATTGTGATGTCGCCACTGAACACGCACTAACGGAACTATCTTTGACCGCAGTTTCCTCTCACTTCGGTCCAAAATAGCAATCGGCCCCTCCTCGTAGGAGCTATCCGGCTGGAGATCGATGTCCTCCACAGCAATGCGAGAATGAGCCAAATTATCACTAAGGTATTTCCTCAGCGAGGAAATATGGAACACATCGTGAATCCGATGCAATTGCTCCGGTAGCCCGAGTCTATACGCAACCGGTCCGATCCGCTCAATAATAGGAAACGGCCCCACATACCTCGGTGCCAACTTCCCCTTCTTCTTGAAACGCATAATCCCCTTCATAGGAGATACTCTGAGCAAAACCTGGTCCCCCACTTGGAACTCCCTGAAAAACCTCTTCGCATCAGCATAACTCTTCTGCCTGTCTTGAGCTACCCGAATGCGACTCCGAATCAACTCAATCCTTTTCGAAGTATCCTGAATTACTTCTGACCCAAGTAGTTTGTTGTCCCCCACCTCTAACCAACATGCTGGGGAACGACAAGTTCTACCGTACAATGCCTCAAACGGGGCCATGCCAATAGTGAACTGGTAGGAGTTGTTGTAAGCAAACTCCACCAGTGGAAGGTACTGCTCCCATCCACCCCCGAAGTCAATAATGCACATACGTAGCATGTCCTCCAACATCTGATTGGTGCGCTCTGTCTGCCCATCAGTCTACGGATGATAAGCCGTACTCAACCGCAATTTCGTGCCCATGGCCTCCTGGAAACTCTCCCAAAACCGCGAAACAAATATCTAGTCTCTGTCTGACACGATATTTAGGGGCACACCGTGAAGTCTCACAATCTCCGAAATGAAGAGCTGGGCATACTGTCCCGTAGTGTAGTCAGTCCTTATGGGTAAAAAGTGAGCGACCTTTGACAACCTGTCCACAATTACCCAAATGGAGTCGTGACCCCTCTACGACGTAGGCAACCCCGTGATAAAGTTCATGGATATGCTCTCCCACATCCACACCGGGACCTCCAATGGCTGTAGCAATCCTGCTGGTCTCTGATGATCCACTTTTACAAGCTGACAAGTGGCACATTTCAAAACAAACTCAGCGATATCTCTCTTCATACCGCTCCACCAATACTGCCGTCTCATGTCTTGGTACATTTTGTCCCCTCCGGGATGTACCACGAACCGTGAACCGTGCGACTCTGTCATTACCTCATGTCGCAATTCCTCTCCTTCCGGAACTACCAATCTTCCATTGAAGCGTAATCCCCCGTCTGAGCTAATGGTATAGGACTCGGCTCCCTCTCCTAGTAATCGAACTATTTGCTCCTAACAGAACGAGTCATTAGCCTGTGCCCGTACTACCTTCGTGACAATCTGCGGTGTAACGGTCATCACCGACATGAAAGATCGGGCCACTGCATCCTGGTGTCTCAATTCCTTCCACTTTGCTTTTCACACCTCTGCCACCTCATCTGCTGGCCTACGGCTTAACGCGTCTGCTACCACGTTAGCCTTACCCGGGTGGTACTGGATGTCGAACTGGTAGTCTTTCACAAACTCAAGCCACCTACGTTGCCGCATATTCAACTCTTTCTGCGTGAACAAGTACTGTAGAGACTTGTGGTCCGTGAACAGTTGGAACTTCTCCCCCAAAATATAGTGCCTCCAAATTCGTAGGGCAAATACCACTGCTGCCAACTCCAAATCATGCGTGGGGTAATTCTTCTCATGAGGCTTAAGCTTACGAAAAGCATAAGCTATGGCCTGTCTCTCCTGCTGTAATACACCTCCCAGTCCTTGCAAAGACGCATCGGTGTAAACCAAATACTCAACTCCCGGTCTCGGCAATGCTAACACAGGTGCTGAGGTCAATTTGCCCTTCAATTCATTGAATGCCAACTGACATGCATCACTCCAGATGTAGGGCACACCCTTACGAGTAAGATGTGTCAAAGGACCTGCTATCTCCGAGAAGCCCCGAATAAACCTCCTGTAGTATCCTGCTAGACCCAAGAAACTACGAATCTCAGTTGGTGTCGTGGGTTGTCCCCACTCCCTCACCGCTGACACCTTCCCCGGATCAACAGATATCCCCCGGTCGGAAATGATATGCCCCAAAAACTGGACTTCCTTCAGCCAAAACCCGCACTTCTCATATTTTGCATACAACTCGTTCTGACGAAGTGTCTGTAAAACCTGCCTCAAATGCTCGGCGTGCTCCTCCTCTGTCTGAGAGTAAACCAGAATGTCATTAATGAAGACAATGACAAACTGATCTAGGAAATCCCTGAACACTCTGTTCATCAAGTCCATAAACACTACTGGAGCGTTGGTCAAGCCGAAAGGCATAACCCGAAACTCGTAAGAGCCATATCTTGACAAGAACGCGGTCTTCGAGACATCCTCCTCCCTGATACACAACTGATGGTATCCCGATCTCAAGTCAATCTTCGAGAAGAAAGAAGCTCCTCTCAACTGGTCGAATAAGTCATCGATTCGAGGCAACGAATACTTATTCCGTATCGTGACCTTATTCAACTCTCGGTTGTCCACACACAATCTCAGTGAACCGTCCCTCTTCTTCATAAACAAAACTGGAGCGCCCCAAGGTGAGGTACTCCTGCAAATAAAGCCCTGGCCTAACAGCTGCTCTATCTGATCCCGTAACTCCCTCATCTCGGCTGGAGCCATACGGTACGGTGCGCGTGCTATAGGTCTCGTACCCGGTAGTAAATCTATAACAAAGTCTATCTCTCGACTGGGTGGTAAGCCTGGTATCTCCTGAAACACATCCGAATACTTCCTGACGACTGGGATAGAGTCTAAAGGAATCACAACCTCCTTAGAGGTATCCTCCTCAATGTAGTACAGATGAGCGATCGATCCTCCCTCTGGGCGAGGCATCGCCACTACAAACATCTCTTGCCCCGGAATGGCAAAAACAATGCTCCCGCTGAAGCAATCAATCATGGCCCTATATGCTACGAGCCAATCCATACCGATGATCACATCGTGAACATGCATGTCTAACACTAACATGTCTGCAGGCAATACCAAACCACCAATCTCTACCCCTACTCCTCGGCATATAAAGAAAATAAGTGACCCACTCCCTAATGGTGAGTCGACACACGTCACTGTGCTCTCTGCCGTAGCTAACAATCCTAAAGCTTTCACGAAGTGTGTAGCTATAAAACAGTGTGTAGCACCCGTATCGAATAATACCCGACCCATAGTGCCATGGATAGGAAACGTACCCTCGATCGCGGGCGGTGCCTGTGGAACTGCAGCCTGGTGGACGTTGTAGACACGTCCATACTGTAGCTGCCCCTACTGAGCTGGGACTGCTGGAATGGGTGGCAATGCTTCCATCTGTGGCGGTGCGGGAAGAGCGGCGGGAAACATAGGCCTCTGTGGCTCCTGGCGAGCACCCTGTTGCTGCTGCTGTGGGGCCCTGCCCCTATCAGGACAATCCTGTCGTTTATGGCCAGTCTTGCCACAAACAAAGCACTGCCCTAGGAAGTTCCCCCCTCTCTGCCCCTGCTGTCCCCGGCCCTGGTGGCCGTTACCGTTCCTTCCTTGGCCCTGCTGGCCCTGGTGAAACTGCTGCCCATTCTGCCCCTGCTGGCCCTGATGGCCGTTTGGACCCTGATGGCCCTGACGGAAACCTCCCTGTCCCTGTCTGTAGTTCCCTGACCGGAACCTCTTATTATCCCCCTGCTGGGAGCCCTGCTCATTCTGTCTCTGCCCCTGACCAGATTGTGCCCCGCTGGCACCATGTCCTCTAGTCCTGCCCTGATGGCTAGACTCCCCCAACCTCTTACCCTCGGCCATATGAAAACGGTGGTCCTGGCAGTGCAATAGTGCAGCGTTAACCACGTCAGAATAAGTGGCCAACGATAGGTTCCCTAGCAGATGCTGACGGATCCTCCAAGTCAACCCGTCGGTGAACTTCTAAATTTTCTTCTTCTCTGTTGGTATCTCGTCTAGAACGATGTTCAACAGATTCGTGAACTCGGCCTCATACTCGGCCACTGTCTTGCCTTTCTGCTTCAGACTCATCAATCTCCTCCTCATTTTCGTATGAACAGCTGAAGGAAAGTACTTGCGGTCAAACCGCACCCAGAACTCCTAAATAGTGAGAGTATCCCTCTCCTCCATGGTGGTAATAGACTCCCACCACTGTAATGCAGATCCAACTAGCCTGAAAGTAGCTAGCACCTTCTTCTGAACATCCGTGCACTCATACGTCCGTAAGTGCCTCTGCATATCCTTCCTCCATTGGCTCGAGATTACCAAATCTGAGCTACCTGCAAACTCTGGCGGATGCGCTTTATGAAAAGCGTCACGTACACGCTCCCAAGCAGACGGAAATGCATTAACCTGTACTGGCGCGGCAACCGGCGCCTGGGGTGGTGCCTGCTGAACAACGGCAATGGAGGCATTTACCGCTTGAGCTACTATAGCTGCAACCTCAGCGGCGTTCATCATGCCCTGAACTGGAGCGGGCTGGGGTTCGGGCGTTGCATCCCTGGGAACTCGTCGTGCACGTCGTGGAGGCATCTGAAATAAGAACAAAGTTTATAAGTTCACTGTTATAAACTTAATAAAGCTGAAGAACGAAGCATACACAAAAAGAGTACAACAGTCCTAAAATATAGGGCTCTATATCAAAGAAACTTAGCAGAAACATAATAGCCGTACAGATCCTAAAGGACACTAGAACCTGATGCTCTGATACCACCTGTGACACCCCGACTAATTAAATACCGGGTAGCTACTCCTTTATTAAATTAATTCAAAATGCCAAGTTGGCTCAGTTAATAGCATCACTGACGAAAACATTTTATTATTACTAACCACCTAGTATTTAAAAAGTAAATGCCAAATTTTAATTTAAGTATGATAACATGCAACAAGTGTAATGAAGAAATTAATAACACCATTCACCATACTGAAGTAAAACGAATAACCATCACAATAGAGTAAATAAAGTCTGGAGGAAAAACTCCTCACTACAATCCCATAACAGAAATAAATAACCGAATACTAAAATAATACATGCTAAAGTCTGAAAACTGAAATGTAAAAGATGTCTCTGAATGGAAATGGGCAACATGCCCTACAACTTATAGATAATGACTCTGGAATCCAAAATATAGAAGCATCTACAAGCAAATCCCTGTAGCTTCCACAACCAGCTACAGCTCGTCACCTGAATGAGAATCCTATGCTTGGTGTCCCTGTGGCTGGGCACCTAAAATGGGTTTACAAGAAAAAGAGATTTAAAAAGCAAACGGGTCAGAGCCCTAATGTGGAGTTATATTTTAAAAACCTACAAGTGCTTTAAAAACATTTTAAAACATTAAATGCAAAGTACATGTTAGGACGTACACTCACATGATATTCTCACCTCTCGTCTAACTGTGCACTCCTAACGTAAGTACCCATCTACAACGATATAAACCACTAGCTAAGTGACATCATAACTAGCTAGACTGTAATAGTTCCTACCCTTATTACCCGGTTCTATTAACATATAACGCTCGTAATTAGGTAGGGATTTAATGGAAACTCAGATGCTCAATATGCAATATATTTCTCTATCAGCTAACTCATTATGTAACTCGAAACAATATCGTAATTATTTATACAACATTATCATGAATGTTCTTATTAATTTAGTGTATATTATTCACATCATAAATATACAATATAAGCACCCCGAGAACTAAGTTGCGGTGCACACATACTCTTCTATCCATCCCGGTACATCATGTACATAAGGATCACATATTCCGAATCTCTCAGGAATAGTTCAGATAACACAAATCACAAATAGTGGAGGCGAACACAGTCACATCACATGGGTCACGTACATACCTACACTCCCACGATCAGCAGACTTATTAACATCCCAATAAGTCTTTCTCTGACCTATGTTCATCGAGGTACCAGTCTATATCCCCCCCCGTAGGCACACAAGGATTAGAGGGTCCTAAGCCAACGCAACCTCCCGTGATAGCAAGTATGGTAGGTATGTCATACACACAATTCATATACCAATGATAGGTAAACACACGTCTTAGTAATACCGTATTTTAATCGTAGTACATATCGCATTCTCGTACTAACTATAATTATCACAATTTATACTATTCCGGCTTGTAATTATACGCGCCATAATTTTCTCACGTCGTAATAGACACTCACGTCTCAACCCCAAACGGTTCATTCTGATTTAACTCACTTGTATATAATTTCCTTCTCATAAATACCCAAATGTCCCAAACCTATCACTACATCATCATTGGAAGGTTAACTATATCCTCGAACAAGTTTACGGGACTCCAAAATTCAAAACAGTTCAAAATAGCCCAAACTGTCAGCTCGTTAGAAGTCTCGTTCGAACGAGTGTTCGGACGAGTTTGGGCTGTCAACTCGTTAAAAGTCTCGTTCGAACAAGACTGTTCGAACGAGATTCCAGTTCGTTCGAACGAATTGCACCTTATAACGATATCTCGTTCGAACGAGATATCGAACGAAACTACCCTTCGTTAGAAGAGACTGGTCAACTTGTTAGAAGCGCGTTCGAACGACCTGGGGACTGCTTCTAACGACTGGCCAGTTTCGGCCCAGATTTTTCCAAATACGTTTTTCACCATTTTTACTCCTCAAATCACCTCTAAAATTTATCCCAACGATTGTTTTAAAGTCTCTAAACAATCCTAAACATAATATAACCACATCCTATCACATTTTTATGGATTAATTCACCCTAATCATCAATCAATTTACAAATACTTAAACTTTTCCCCAATTCATTCATGAACATGAACCCTAGAATTTGGAGCCCTCAATTCATCAAATTTAATCCGTTTTTCTTTCACCCAATCATGTATTAACATCAGATTAATCGTCTCCAAACTATTCTACATGCAATTTATCCTCAATATTCAGATTCTAAGTCCAATTAATCATGGGTTTTCATTCATCTTCCAATAACAATTATAAATCTTCAATTTTCTAACATGGAAAGAACATTTGCTGAAGTTAAACATAATTAAACCACTTGCCTTGTTTGTTTCCGGATTTGGTGTTGATTTGGTGAAGAATCTCTGCAGAATTTTCTCTCTTTCTCTCCTTCTCCAAGCTCCTTCTCAAATGGTGGCTTAAGGTGGCTAGGGTTTGTTTTGGGGAAAGTTGTAAACCTAAAGATAACCTCCGTAGCTTAATGGTTTAATATGGGATGGTTAGTGGGCTTTGTGGGTTTAATACACATCAGATTTACATCTCAAATTTTCGTCACTTTTAATTCCTAAAAATAGAAAATTACCAAAATACCCTTTAAGTTGCCGGTATGGCCTAAAAATACCCCGGGACCCAAACTACACCCCCGGGTAGTGTTTTCTGACTATCTCGACCCTTCCGGATGCGTTGGCGCACTCAAAACGACCATACGGATTATAGATTTTAAATTCACTTTTATTATCAAAATATTACATCATGACGCGGCGGTCCCACGCGTCTCAACAAAATTTCTAAAATGCTGTATATAAATCTCACGACAAATTTCATAATACCAAATACATATATCAAAACATGTATGCACGTAATCAAATACCAACTCGCATCTCATTAGTATTTTAACCCGAATTAATTTCCAATTAATACGCATTTAATTAATTAATCCCAAAAATAAATATAGTCAAAAGTACGGGGTATTACAGTGTCTCTCTCCTTAAAAGTGGTGACTGACTCCTACCTTTGAAATGTTACTCCCACAAGCTTGAAAATAGACAAAATATGATTTTCAGTGTGATTATACTCAACTATACATAGATTCCATTGGATGTATTTCTTCCATTGTCTTGCAGTAAAAACATTCATGGTCCCTTAGAATTCCGACGAATGGCCCTTTTGAGAGGCCTCTCTAACTCTCTCCTACATTGACGACAATGGGTAGGCCTGAACGACTGGTGCCACTAGTTACTATGGTTGGGCGAAGGTAAACGACTATGCCATAGCAGTCATCACGACATTAATTGCCTGTGAAATAATGGTGTAAACCTTAATAGCTGTCACCATACCCTAAGTGACCTGGGGCTCCAACTGAGCCTCTCCTCCTGTGTCCCTCCTTTTGTCACATGTTGGTCATCCTCTCCTCTTATTTGGCATTTGAATCCAAGATGAATTTGTATGATATCACAGGTAAAATAATACAATATGACAGAAGAACGTATATGCTCAAATAAGAATGCAACAGTCCTAATCATAGGGATCCATACCAAAGAAACACAACCCTAAAAACGTAGCAAGTCTGCATATATCCTAAATACACTTGAACTTGATGCTTTGATACCATTTGTGACACTTCTCCTATTATAATACCGGTTGATCAGTATTTTATTTATTTAAACAAGTATCATATCTGATTTTATTCTTATCATCATTATCTAAAACAAAAATAATTAAACTAATAGCCTATGAAGTCTGGTGCCAAATTTTAAATCTTAATAACATGCAACCATGAAACCATTCAACAGTATAAATATAAACATCCACAGTAACAGAAATATAAGAATGAAGATAGAATGAATGATAAAACGAATAAATCCTTGGCATCCCAAACATAATAATCCAAATGTTAAACAAAGTATTGAAAATAATGTCTAACAATAAAATAGTAAAACTGCGGGCAACACGCCCAATAGAAATATTGAAATGACATCCTAGCTAGATAGAATGGAATGAAGTGTCTAATCAAGTCATGTATGCATCCACAGCTTATGAAGCAACGTCTGACTGGCATGAAAAGACTATCCCTGGCAAACTTGTTGTTGAGCACCTAAAATATTTTGAAAATATTTTTTATACTAATCAGCGCCAAAACATTTGAAAAATAGTTGCAATCATTTAAATGCAATATTAATAAAGCAGCAATAAATATCCATCTTCATCAGGTCTCTCACTCACAAGATATTTTCCTCATCCCTCATCTACAGTGCACACCTAACGCAATTATTTTATATGCCTAGATATGCTACCTGCTTAACTAGTCTAACCATTCTTAACATAATATTATCTGCTAAACTTCTAGGCCATTTGTACTGCTCGTATGTTACTTCAATTTATTTATCACATCGCTAATGCTTAAGCTATAATTTTGGATTTCTCAATTGTATTCATATTGTTACATAAGCAGCATAACTATAAACTAGTTATAATTTGATGTTCACACAATCATTTAAGTACACTTATACATATATGACTCTTTATACGTATATAAATAACATTCTTCAAGAGGGGCCTCCTGGATGCATCCATAGTATGCTATCAGGCACCGTATACATCATATACTACTCCTGGACCACCGGGTCTGAATCTCACACCGAGCCTATAATGTAAACACATAACGGAGGCAATCATAAACATACATATGTGGGACGTGACAATACCACATCACACCCACAAGACTCAAAAACAACACATATCCTCACATAAGTATAGTGTCTATGAAATAGTACTATGACCTTGGGAAGATGATCCAAAACCTTTTGGTCAACTCCACGGTGGACTGCCCACTACGCGCAACCTCCAATGATGCATATTAGTGTAGGTATGTTCACATAAAGTCATCCACACACACATACACGCACACACACACACACACACACAGAGACACACACACACATACACACACACACACACACACACACATATATATATATATATATATATATATATATATATATATATTGGTCACACTCAATACGTACATATATATATAATCGATTAACATGCACAGTACCTCTCGTAGGACTAGCCTACCAAATCTCAAAGTCTATCTTGACTTTTCGATCTTAGCTAAGTATTCATTTAATTATTGTTTGACTCTCTAACTTATACTTCTAGTAAACATGCTATTCTATCCAAGCACTATCCTGATCATTCCCAAAATCCTAACCCATTTTCTCGATTTATACTCGTGAATGTTCACTCGCTTATTCCCATATTTCTTACACAAAACCCATCCCCGATTAGCCCACAACACTTACTAGCCTCCACATTGGATTCCCAGAAACCTAAACTCATCCCTGGACCCAATATTTCATGCTAGATCCTCAAACAATCCACGAAAAACTACACAAGGCAGAGGAGGCCAACCACCAGAACCGAATCGGTTCGCTGGATGGATAAAACCGTTTCGATTTGTTAGGCTGCCAGAATGAACTTTTGATGGGATTTATTCTCCAACCTTCCTCCATAAGGGTCCTAACCTTACCCTAACCCCAATATATGAATCCTATATCATCTCCAAACACAAACCAACCAAATTTTACTTAAAAATTATCCTAAAACAACGTTTAATTTATCCACAGCGAATTACACCAAGAAATCATGGAAGACTAAAAACCCTAATTTCAATATTAGATCTTTTCTTTTTAATTCATTCAAGAAACTATATTTCTTATTCAATTTATATAATATTCAACATGTAATCATCATTATATTTATTTATTAACATTTACTTCACTCAAAACCCGGATTTACATAGTTTTCCCACCCCGAAATTTGTGTTATTCTTACACCAAATTGCATGAATAAATCAAACTACATATGGATATTATAGAAAGTAAATACTTGCATTTAAAATGAGAGTTTTAAATTTCTCTTCTTGAAAATCTTCTATGGATGATTATGTTCAACCTAAAAACACTAGATCTTCTTCTCGAATCAACTTTTCCTCTTCTTTTCCCCATTTCTCTTCACTTTTCTAACTTTCTCTCAATCCCTAGCCTCTTTGGGTGGATGGATAGTATCCTCCCTCTATACACCTTTATTATATATTAACCTAAAACACTTTAATATCGAAATAGAGTCATCCCCTTAAGTAAAATGACCCATATACCCTTTTACGGTTCCCACTTAGTCTAAAAAGCCCCCGGAACCAAATTGTAACCCCAAGGTACCTATTCTAGAATATTTCGACCCATTTAGGACCATCAAAGCACTCAAAATTACAATTCTATTTATCTAACATTGAATTCCATCTCATCCCGACATGACTCTAAGCGTGTGTCCCGAATGAAATACCGATAAATTCGTCGCTTTAACTCACTTACGACGTAGCATGATTTAATACGTTTTCATTTACTTATAAGTAAATATAGATATACATAAATATTAATCCTTTTATTTTCTAATTAATATCTATTTAAGTCACTTTATTTCCTGATTAAATTAAAATTGCATTCACACGTGTAATTTAAAATGCTATAAAAAAATACAAGGTGTTGCATTAATTATTTATAACACGCATCACAAAAATCATAATACATGTAAAATTTAATTACCATTTAAATTATGCAATTTATTATTAATAAACCACACAAGTAATAACTAATCCCATTTATTAAATAATTTATCACTTTAGAAAAAATTAATAATTGCACGAAAATATGAGGTATTTCACTTGTGATATGGAAGTTGATGAATACGGTTGAAGATAGTAAATTGTTATTGAGAAAATGTTCTCAATTTGTCTACTTCAAAAATCTTGTTCATACTGAGATGAGAATAATTTAAAGAGATATCAAAAGGTAAAAACCTTAATTCCTCCATATAAATTTGTATAGATTTTAGTGCAGGAAATCGCAATCTAATCTATAAGCACCATCAGTGAATTTAATGATGCAATTATCTATAGGATAAGAAAGTTAGCAATCATCTTTTAGGATATTAGAAAAATGGGTGTTAGTTTTGGAGACCTTCTAATGGAGGATGGTGTAATTATTCTCTAAAGCTTAATTTAATTTGTGTAAGGGTATTAAACATAATAAATCTATATACTCTAGAATCTTGAACTTGATTATTTTTCATATATGATCATTATGCAGCACATAAAATGATAATCTAATCACATACCTCGATCCATAGCTATGAATTTAGAATTTATTCTTGTACTTCCATCATATCGCATCTAGAAGGAATAGTGGAAAAGTTTACCTTAATCGTTTCTGATTGGTCTAATTTTTGGAGTCTAGCTTCATTTATTCTTTGGCAAAAACTTGTTCCAGTTTTAGGACATTCCAATGGTTATATCTCCCTCTATGGTCAAAACACTATTCCAAAAATTAACCCTCATTGAAAATTTGAATTTCTCTCTTTTTCTACGCAATTTGTGTTGTCTTAGAAGTAGTGAATGATTGACTTCGTCACTTTACTTATAGGTAGAAAGAGGTCCAAATCTCCAACAATCACTTAATCTCAACCGCTTATCACAGTAGACACCCAAGAGTCCTTAGTCCTTAATAAATCAAATATACCCTTTGATTAACCATCTTAATAACATTGACTCTTGGTATTTGGAGTGCCCTTTCATTTACAAAAGTGACTGTTACTATTATTTAATATAAAATACTTAAGGAAGAATTATTATTTAAAATAATTCTAAAAATCTCCCACTTGGTCCATAATTATTATAAGCCGCGCAAAAATATTTAAGTCATTCTTAAATGGTTTTCCAAAAACACCTTAATCAAATAAATCATTAATGTGAGTCATGGCGCTCACATACTAATGCAAGAGCATGATCGCTTTCATGTACCACAATAATAATAACTCATACAAGAGGGTCTATAAATTGGGTTATTCAATAATGGTCCAATAATGTCTTATATAAAAGACTATGCCTGTCACATTCGTCACTTATGTTCATGCATATACTAGTGAAGATGTAAGATATCATAAACATACATCTGAGCTAAGAATGTCAAATCCATAATCAGTCATCGGTGGCTAATTCAAAGACTTATCATAAATGTCTTTGTGACTTCATTGTAGATCCATAATGAACTAATATGATTAGATGAATTTTATTATTTTTGGGACTCTTCCTTAACAACAAGATAATATCTTATTATTTTCTTTATAGAAGAAAATTATTGCAATGTTATTTTCAGCAACTTGTAATACTACTAAGTCATGAGAAATTCCACAACAATAAACATTAGCCTTAAAACCGACTATAGTACTTATTTTATAGATTAAAAATAATGGATTACATCACACTCTTTCATAACATTAGCCCATGTATTCAACAATCAAGAGTGAATTTCATACTACCCGATATTGTTTACAACTAGTCATGTTTAAATGATCAGTGCCTCTTCTCAAAAAAACATTTATACATTGAACTCTCATCATTTATAAGAAAATAATTTTTTAATATATAAATTTACTCCCACTGGTCTTAAGGGACATACAATAATTGTGCTGTTTTCTCTAAAGCCAAAAGACATAAGAGTATCATTAAACTTAAGATATCATTGGCAAAAAACTTTCTTAAGTTTATTTTTATATGTAACCAAATCATTAACATCCCATAAGTTAAATTTAGATTCTTGTAAATACTCCACATAATCATTAAAAATAGACGACATTCTAATCCCTTGGGATGTTCTCGATGCTACTTCTTATGATGCACCTACAATAGGTTTACTGGTGATAGTCTCATTAACATCATAAGCAACAATAATTTCATTATGGGCAAGGAAAATTATATCCAAAATTCCTGAATGATCACATCTTTATTTTTGTTACTCTGACTAATTTTACCATTCTTAATCAATCTAACATTACTAGTTTCAACAATCACTAATAATTACGGGGTCCAGTTTTCATTCTCACGGATTATGAATTATCATTACCGTTGGGAATCCCTAAATGTGCAAGTATCTTTAACTGGATTTCCTTTATGCCCACTTCCTAGACTATGCACCTACATGTAACTACTCCAGCTCTCAGCCCATTAAGGTCCCCCAGATTTGTTGCTAGAATAAAAAAAGTGTTAAGAAGCCTCTTGTCACTTTGATCGATAGAGCTGAAAGGTTATTACCTCGCCCCTATGTTGGGGTGTACTAATTTTTTACCAATGATTTTTTTGCTAAGGAGGAACGTCCCATTACTGCGCTCGATGAGGCACTGGCGAGGAACTTCCCCTCGAACAATGTCCCTCTTATGTTGATCCCTTCCTAATTACCATCGTACATCGAATGGTCTTCTTTCTATTCTGTTTACAACCCCGATCGTGTAGTCGTATAATTTGGTTAATGATCAAGGAACCCCTTTATTGAGCTACTTTAACCATGAGAAGCCAATAAACTTTTCCTTTGCTTGTACGAATTATCTAACTTCGGCTGTAGTAAGTCTCTATGCCAGTTACCCGACCAATTCTGTCATTTTGAGTAAAGAATCTCGAGGAAGTAGGTCGGCCATATACATAATGGTATTCTAGCAAAACCAACTTATTCATTTTCAAAGTAACGTTATAAAGGAACCTCAATACCCTGAGGTTGAGAGATACCCACCCACAAAGTTGGGTTTGAGAAATTTCACCACCTTCTCTTTTGTGTTTCCTCCTAGCACAGCTAATAACACTTTCCCTTTTGAGATGCCTCCATTAAATCCAATAGACTAAGCGGTTGTCAAGAAGAAAGCATCTCAGGCCTCCCTTCCAATCGAGGTAGTGTCCATTGCCCCTGGTCCTTTAAGGTCAGTTGAAAGAAGTGATACTCCACGCACTATCTCGTCTAGGGAAGAGATTAGGGCTACTCAGAGAGCTCCAACAAAAAATATCAAAACTATCAGATAAGCTCCAATAAAAAAGCTCAAAACTATCATACAAGCTCTAGTGTCCCATACTACTAATATCAGTGTCGCCCAAGTAGTCAACCGAATGTTTGATCGGCTTAGATAGACTTAAGATAATTTCAGTGAAGAAGATATGGTTTTTATGTCAGCCGAGATGGATTCTCGTGTCTTCTCATACGATCCTCAACCTATTGGTAATAGTAAAAAGAGGAAGGAAGTTAGCCCTCTTAAACTTATAATGGAGGTATCAAGCGAGTTAAGCGAGGAGGAGTTGCCCAAGAGACATGTCGCTGGTGGTGTTGGTGATGATGATGATGAAGATGAGGATAGTGAGGAGAGAGATAAGGAAGTGGAGGAGGAAGAAGAAGAAGAAGAAGAAGAAGAAGAAGAAGAAGAAGAAGAAGAAGAAGAAGAAGAAGAAGAAGAAGAAGAAGAAGAAGAAGAAGAAGAGAAGATATTGTGTTAATTCAGAGATGTGGGTTGAGGAGGATGGTTTCCCTTTCTAAACCAGCCTCGCCTCACCAAGATTATGAAGCTTTAGAAGATGTACTGGAGGAGGAAGAAGTATGTGTTCTATTCTTTTTTTGAGTCCTGAACATTTCTTCTTTTGTTTTTGTACTAATAACTTCATTTTATTTTGACTTTCTTATTTTTTAGGTTGAAGCCTGAGGTGACCCGTATGATGATGTTGAGAAGAGCAGTCTGTTGAAGAAGCATGGCACAGCCTTACCTGCCTCGAAGGAAGCTATTTTGCAAGAGATAGCTGCCCCTACTACTTCATAGGTAACCTCTAATTTCCCCTAGGGGCAGTTATTTTTTATACTTAAACTGAGTCAAGTAGCGGCTATTCACCTAATCCTCCTTTTTTACATGAGCGGTCTGGTTTTGAGATAAACGTTCCAAATGTGAGCACCGTTGAAGTTGTTCCTAAGTCCCCTCTGCCCGTTTCTTCGTTACTTGTGGTAATCTTTTTCTCTCACTAATCCAAGTTTGTTTATTCCTTTTAACTTGATATTCTAACTTTTCATCCTTATTCTTCCTAGGTTCCTGTTCTTGTTCCAGTTCCAACTACCCCATTAGCTCCCCCTCTTTGAATGATCAAGTTCTTATCACTTTATTCGGGCCTTCCATCCTTAATCAAGAGGGTGTTGACCTTACGGTTTTGGTCAAGGGGAAGGGAGACAAGAGAAGGCTGCTGAGGTAGGGGGATATTATTACCCCCCAAGATCAACATCCTTTGGTGGCTCATAGTCTGGCTGAGGAGGAGGATATAGTTCAAAGGGATACTTGTGAGTTTACAAACGAGCAGCATTCGGGGGTATTCTTTTATTCTTCTATCTATCCCCTACATTTTTTTTTTAGTTTTGTCAAGTTATATTGGTCTTAGAAATATCCCATAACCAAGGGTCAGATGGGCCAAGTCTTATTGGCATAAAATCTCCCATAACCAAGGGTCAGGCAGACCAAGTCTTATTGGCATAAAATCTACGATAACCGAGGGTTAGGCGGGTTAAGTCTTATTGGTATAAAATCTCCCACAACCGGGGATCAGGAGGGCCATGTCTTATTGGCATAAAATCTCCCATAATCGAGGGTCAGGCAGGAGAAGTCTTATTAGCATAAAATCTCCCATAATCAAGGGTAGGGCGGCCCAAGTCTTTTTGGCATAAAATCTCCCATAATCGAGGGTCAGGCAGGCTAAGTTTTACTGGCATAAAATTCATACTTGCAAGACAATTTGTATGTGTTTTCTTATTTTGTTTCTCACTTAGCAATTTTTTGTATCTCAAGTGGAGGTCGAGCAGCCCGTAGAACGTGGGTCGAAAGTTGAAGCTATTGCTTAGGAAGTTGCACAAGCGAGGAGCCTAGTGGAATTCACATCTTTGGGTGAGGCCCTGCTATACAGATCCAAGGAATAACACCTAAAGTTGGTCAGATACTCGAAGTGGTTGCCTCTAGGGTTCAAGAAAGTGACAGTGCTTCGCACACTCGGCTCCCTTTTACGAGTGATAAGATCTTTAGCGCACATCCCTTATTTCTTGACCGAGGGTCCTCGTTTGTTGATTAAGCAGATCTTGTCCTATTTTCCTTCAACTTTCACCTCTTGCAGTCTTCAGCCTATTCCTGGGATGATGGCATGTCGCTTTCTCAGGCTCACCATTGTCTTGGAGGAGATCCTCAATACTCCCTCGAATGTCTTAGCTCTGATACAATTAAGTCTTTGTAGGGGAAAGTTAATGTGCTCATAAATAATGGATTCTCCATGTCCTGGTTGGTGAAGATACTTCGTGATTTCAAGAAACCTAACCTGCCTGCCCTCTATCATCAGCTGCAGGATTCTCATCACTCGCAGGTAACTATTTTAAAAGAACTTGTAAGTCTGGTGACTAAGTTGGTATTATCTGAGAAAGAGGTGCGGGAGGCTCATGAGTCTTTTTCTTAGGCGGAGTCTAATCTTATCAAGAAAGAATAATAATTATAGGTTATTCAATAGACTATGGAACTTTATTAAAAGGATTTGGCCGACCCTATTTCAGACCAGAAAAGCCTTGCGCAAATCCTCCCCCAACATCACCATCGACTGCTTGGATCAGCGAACCTCCGTTTCATCATGGATATCGCATAAGCACCCTTGTTAAATGCTTCTTTTCTTGATGTTTCTTAGCTTGGGGTTGTGATCCCCCTCTTTACTTTAATTTCATGCAATCACAGTGCTTCTTTATTAAATAAAAAAAAGTTTGTGATGTTTGGTATTTTTCTTCCTTTCCCAGTTTATTCTTTTAACATAGCCTACACTAATACATTAATACCAATCATTCCCTACAAGATGAGGTTAACATCTTCCACATAAACATTTACGTCACACTGTTTAAATAATTAGGCCCAATCATTTAAGATGGACATCCCTTCGAAGAGACCTTAACAAAATACAATGCAATAAACTAGGGTGTTGGAAAAATGTACATTTAAACATGGTTTCAAACACTTGTTATTTAGATTGAAGGTGATATTATCCTTCACCTTGGATATCTCGCAGTAACTCGAATCGTGAGCTACTCGAACAATGTAAGGTCCCTCCCAGTTACCCTCAAACTTAGGCAATGATAAACCCTTAATATGCTTTGTGCATGCTTTCAGAACCAAGTGCCCCTCTTTAAACTTCCTTGGACTTACCAATTGGTCATAGGATCTGGATAATTGCTTTTTTTACATCTTGAAGTGACTTGCTGCATTATCCCGATGCTCTTTAAGTGCTGCAAGTTGTACGTGCCGACTATAAGGGATCATGGAACTGCACAAGTTATAGCGATTAGAATGTACCTCTAGTTCAACTGGTAACACAACCTCTGCCCCAAACACTAAGGAAAATGGGGTATACCCCATTGGTTTCCTCTTTGTTATTTGGTAAGACCAAAGTACTTTGGGGATCTTATCATCCCATGTGCTCGAGAAGTCTTCGAGCATCTTTGCCAAAATATTTACTAAGGTACTGTTGGTGGCCTCTTCCTGCCCGTTGCACTTCGAGTATGCTACCGTTGACTTATGATGGATAATGGAGTACTTGTCCAATTACAATCATACTTCTCTATTCATGAAAGGGGTTCCATTATCTGATAAAAACACCTTTGGGATACCAAATTAGTAGATAATGTACTCCTTCATGAATCGGGACACTACCCTCGATGTGGTTTTCTTGAGTGGTATGCCCTCTGTGCATTTTGTAAAGCACTCTGTGGCTACCAAGATCCAAATCTTTCCTTGCGATGAAGGGTTTATGACCCATACTAGATCGAATGCCCAAGTGTGGAATGAAAAAGGTGTAGATTGGGAATTTAGGTCCACTAAAGGAGCATGAATCATATTCCCATGTAGTTGACAAGCTTTACACTTATGAACAAACTCCATCGAATCTTTCTCCCTTGTAGTCCAATAATACCCCAAGGTCATGAGTTGTTCATATATCTTGGCTCCTCTGATGTGTCCCAGCTCGTGAGCTTGCTTCAGCACTTCTTCGGCTTCCTTTCTCCTTATGAACCTTAGAGGTCGATCATAGTAGCCTCATCGGTACAATTGCCCCTCTTGCATAAAAAAACTTGGTGCTCACCTTTTTACCTTGGTGGCGTCCTCTTTGTCAGTAGTCATTACTTCGTTTATCAATATATCCATGTACGACTGCATCCAATCTTTGGGTTGATCAATAAACTTTCACTATGCTGCTTGATAGATTAGACAACACTTCGCGCAATGCATCTTGTCTCATCGAAGGCCAGAAGTACCCTTCCTGTTGTATTTTCCTATACAAAGGTATCTCGGTGGTTTCACAGCTATCTTCGTGCACCTCGATCAATCTACTTTTGGCTAGGGCTATAAACGGATATTCAAAAATCCGCATCCGTCCGATATTCGAATTTGCGAATATTTATTCGAAAATATGGAAACGGACACGAATATGGATATTCTATTAAAATATCCGAGAAAACGGATACGGATAGTACTAGTATCCGACACGGATAATCCGTATCCGATGCGGAGTATCCGTTTTACCGAATATTCGTATCCGTCAAACATATGTTTAAAATATTACTATTAATATTAGTATTAGTATTACTAATAAAATAATATATAAAAAAAACTTAATCGTTCATTTCCTTAAACAAAATAAACATATACTCCACTCAAAATAAAAAGACCCTAAAGTTATTATTTTATTGGTTATATTATAAAATGTCATGTATTATTATTTTATTAGGTATATTATCATGGAGTTACACTAAAGTTACAATACACCTTACCACAGACAACATCCACCCATTAAAGAACATATACTCCACTAAAAAAAACTAACTTCATTTCATTTATCTTTCATACAAAACAAGAGAAAAGAAACCCTCATGTGGTTGTTACTTAGTTTCCTTATTTATAAATAAATGTAAGAGAGAAACATAATAGAATGTAAGAGAGAAACATAATAGAATGTAAGAGGGAAACATAAAAGTAAAGAGATGGTTTTGATTGTGATGAGAACTAAAGTTAACAACAGATATATTATATACAAAATAAAAATATCAGTATGTTTTAAAGACAAAAGGTCCATGAGGTTATCATTCTCAACAAATTTGATTTAATCTAAAAGGTGCATATTTGTTTCTACTGTCATGGAATGCGACTGTTATTTTTTTTTTTGGATGGCTTTAAATTTATATGGTTGTAAAGTAGGGATGACTTTAAGCCATATTATCATTATGAAATGATATTATTATTATGGAATCCATAATTCTTGATGTTATGAGGCAATAATTTTATTATATATTTATTTGGAGTGGATTGGATTGGATATTTTAATAGTTATTTTTTGTGATGGCTAAATAATATAAACGGATACGGATATTATCCGAATCCGAGGTATCTGAGTGGATACGGATATGGATAGTTGTTTTAACTATCCGGGCGGATACAGATACAGATATTACATTCAGATGGCGGATACGGATATGGAAAGAATGGTATCCGATCGGTATCCGTATCCGTCCGTTTACCAACCCTACTTTTGGCTTCCTCGGTATCCACACATCTGGACATCCAACCCCTTTTATTCTTATAGTGCAGTTGCCTCTGGTAACAAAGTATTGTTCCAAGTCAACTAAGCTCAGCGGCCCTTTGCCTCTCTCCAATTCCTTTCTGATCTCACCCCTCTAATCATCTTTGTCATCTGAGGGAAACATCTCTAACACCGTCGAGGGGGTTGTTCTCTTTGTGATTTTAACCATCGTTGGCTCTCCATCGAAGGAAATCTTTTAGGCGATGGTGGCACAGATGTCCCCATGTCGATTCATTGTTCGGGGATGCCTCTTGATCTTTACCACCTTGAACTACCCTAGCAAATGCTGAATGATTATTCGGTAGGGCGCCAGGCTCAGATGCTTCAAATTAAATTCCCCAGTTACCTATTTCACCACCAAGTTGGAATATCCCTTTATCGTAAAGACTTGGATACCTCTTCTCAAAGCTTTGAGTAACCCCAAAACCGCTGCTTCGTATTCAGCCTCATTATTCGAGCATTCAAACTCCAGCTTGAAAGATAAACGGACTTCTTCGCCATCTCTTCATAGAATGACTCCATCTCCCTTTTTTTTCTCGGTCTAAGATCTGTCAAATTCCATACTTCACTCATCCAGGCTAGATACTATAAAATTGGCCTATAGATCATCACCCGAAAGCTCTTCAACGGATGGCTCGAACATTCTTGATGGTAAGATGTCCAACAAATCTGCATATGCCTGGCTCTTGATGGCTCGAGGAACCACGCACTTGAGATCATACTCTGAGAGGATTAAGAACCATCATGATGCCCTACCTATTAACATAGTTCTAGCAAATAAAAACTTTACAGGATCATGCCTAGTTATAATATGAAATGTGAACGATAGTAGGTAGTGCCTAAGTTTTGTGCTACAAATACAAGGGCTAAACAATGCCTCACAATACTAGTATATCTGGCCTCGGGCCCATGCATGATTCTGCTCAAGTAATGAATAGGTTTCTATAGACCATCCATCTCTTGGGCTCGAAATGCACCAATAGATCATTCAGTTGATGTAAGATATAGACGTAAAGGGATACCTGCCTTTGGGGGGACCATCGTTTGAGGACAAGTAAGGAGTGCTTTCAGCTTGTCCATGGTGTCTTGGTTCATCAACTCCCATCAATGGGTGTGTCACCTCGGCCAACCCTGGGACGAACCTCCTCAAGTAGGAGACTTTACCAAGGAAGATTTTCAATACCTCTTCGTCTTTGGTCTTGGCATATCAAGGATGGCCCGACATTTGTCCAAGTCCATTTGCACCCCTTGATCATTCACCACAAAGTCAAAGAATTTCCCGCTTGTCACCCCGAATTCGCATTTGAGGGGATTTATCTTCAGTTTGTACTTCCTACATCGAGTGAACACTCTCCTCAAATCATTCAAGGGGGACCTCTCCTTATTGGATTTAATCACCAAATCTTCAACATAAAATTCCACGGTCTTGTGAAAAATATTGTGAAAGATGTCCATCATTATCCTCTGGTAGGTGGCTCATGTGTTCTTTAACTCGAAAGGCATTACTATGTACATGAAGTTACCCAAAGGCGTTTAGAAATTTGTTTTCTCTATGTCAGACGGATCCATCTTTATCTCATTGTATCCCACATAACTGTTCATAAAGCTATATACATCTCATGGACCACAATTGCATCAATCAAACTATCAATGGAAGGCAAGTGGAATTCATCTTTCAGGCATGCTCGATTTAGGTACCTCAAGACCACACTTATTCTTATATGGATCTTATCATTCTTTCCCATGGATTGGAACTATGAAGCCGATCGTAAGTAGTCTTTGATTTTTAGATCCAATTATGTCTTATACTTTTGGGTGTCCTGCTTCACCGGGATGGCTGATGGAAAAAAATTCAACCTATGACAACTCACCTCTTTATCTACCCTAGGAATATCGGTGTATTTCCACGCGAAGATATCTTTGAAATCTATTAGTAATTTGATCAAATCTTCTCAAGGAACACCCTCCAAGTCCTTCGAGATAAAAATGCGGTTAGGATCATCACCTTCTTTGGCCAGGTTAATTTTCTCTAACTTTTGTATCTACATCCTCGGACTGTCTTTCATGCACTCAGGTTCTTCTTATACCTCTTCCACAAAATCTTGTACTCCAGAGTTATTAATCACCAAATATTTCCCCTGGTTATCCACCAAGAAGAATTCATAAACTGGGTCAGCCTTGTGGTCTAGACTTTTAGCTGCCCGCTCATACCGTTATAATTTATAGATAATTATGTCATTAGGTAAAACTATCCATTTGCACTGTCGATCAGCTTCTTCTTTAGTGTCCTTTTCCTGTGATTCTCGTTCACTTCTCTCACCGTTCACCTGCTAAGGATGCTCTGAGTCTAGAATTGGTGATCCATTGGATTAATGCGCGGAGTCATTTAGTCTCAAAGCTTCCCTGATAGACTAAGGGGCCTCTCCATACCCAAGTACCACTCCACTTTATAGGTCACCGCCATTCAAGAAGGTGAAAGCATGCTCTCTCGATTGGCGGAGATCCTTATTCCCCCAGTATACTTTATTACCACCATGGCTTGTTTCGCTAGATCTGTGTATAATGCATTGTCTACCATGTGAGCTTCCACCTTCGCAAAGGGTTTCTTAGTAGCTCGAATCACCACCTCTTTGCCTTTTATGTTTACCTTAGCGAATTGATGATAAGTGGAGGGTACCAACCTATGGTCGTGCATCCATATCGTGCCCACTAGAAGTTTGTATGATGGCTCTCAGTTCATGATGTGGAACTTGATATGAGAAGTGATTTCCCCATCGTGATGCCTATATTAACATAGCCTATCGATTTGGATGACTGGTTGTCATATCCCGAGATTACCAATGAATGGGGCACTATCCTTGTTTTTTACAGTCCAGTAATGTAAAAGGACCCAATAGGCATTATATTAATGGATGCTCTCCCATATAACAAGACACAGGGAAAAACAAAATCATTTACAGACGTCGTATCATACAAGGGTCTATTGTGGGGATACCTGATCAATCTATCATCTTCTGAGAACGTTACTTCTAAGAGGTACCTCCTCACAAGCTTGGCCATATGACCTTTCCATTTCAGGTTTGGTACCATGTTTTTCTTTGCAATCTCTAAGATGGCTCGTGTAACTTCCAACCAAGAGTCCTCAGGAAGGCCAGCTGATTGAATAACCATCCAAACTTTGATGAGCGAGCAACTGCCACACATTCGATTCATGGGTGTGTTTGGTCATCTTCTAACTCATAAACTTCCTCCATGTCTCTATGTGCAGCCTCATCATAGGCTATCACTGCATTTACTTCCTCCAGGGAGCAGGCTCCCAACTGCCCACTAAGTCCCTCTATGGGGTCATGTACTTCCTTTTCTTGTTCGTCTATGTCCTCAGCCTCATCACCTAAATGGAGAAGAGCCATCTCAAAGGTACATTCTTCTAGAAATTCTTCAAAGTCATCCTTCAAAAATTCTTCGAAGTCACTCTCTTCGAACCACCGCTATTTCATCGATCATTTTTCCTCTTCATCAAAAGCGTTAGACATATGGTTTCCATGTGGTGGTAAAGAATTGTCGTTCACATTAATTTGTGGTATCTCGAGGTCTCCATTCTTCACATGACGGTTAATCAACCTCCTTAGTGAAAAACATACTTTGGTATGGTGGTTCACCCTACTATGAAGTGCACAATAATGAGGCTTCTCTCTATCCTCCCGGGAGAGTTGTGTCGTATTAATATTGACCGACTTACAAAATTTGTCATGAACCATTAGAGCATATAGGTTCAGATCTTGTTCCACTGTGAAAGGTAGCTCGGGGGGATCTTCTAAGCCTTTGAATCTTCTCTTATTTCCTCTCCCCCTTATGACTCCTCGGCCACCATTGCTTTCCTCATTGGCCCCATCATTTGCATAATTGATCCTTGAGGGTATTCCCCTCCCTAAGGCAGCCACTGTCCTTAGTAACCAGTTTGATAAAGTAGACGGGGGTACTACGGGTTTAACCACCAAAGTAATTTTCCTCACTGCTTTCAATAATGCTGGGAATGTCCCTTCTCATATTTTATTAATCAAATGGCATATATACTCGGGAAACAAGCCCTCTGCACAAACTTGCAAAAGTTTATCCTCCCGCGTCTCCTATCTCATGTCCCGTGAGCACTCGCGAAACTTCCTAATATAGGCCACAACATCCTCCCCCTACTTTTTCTTCTCACGCACTATTTGCGTGAGCGTAAACTCATCCTCGGCCAAAAAGAACTTTTTCACCAACAAAATATGCAACTCTTCCCAATATCCCACGCTACCTGGGGCCAAGTGAGAGTACCATGTGTAGGCTTTCTTTATCAAGGATTTTCAAAATTCCCTCAATCTCATCTTTTTATCATTGCAATGGTCTCTAAGTCTTTTAATTAATCTCTTCACGTGCTCCTTTGGGTTTGCACCTTTCACCGTGTACTTCTCAAAGATTGGTTGAATATACCCTACTGGGTAGGGTTCATTGTTGTATGACTCTAGGTACAAAGTAAGGAATTCATCATACACAGAAGAACCATCTCCCCCTTTGGACACTTCTATGAACGTTAGCAGTTTTATCTTCATCTCCTCCAAGCTGGTCGACGAAAGGCTAGCTGGCTGCACTGTTATTATCGTCGGAATCGTCGGGGCAGGTGGTGCACTTCCTCTTGTGACTGTTGTCATATCTTGAGTCACCGAAGTCATTTTCCCACCTTGCAGCATTGGCCCCTTTGTCATGGGTGGGACGGTGGTAGGAGCCACACTGCCCAAGGGTTAGTAGGGTGGTGGGGAGAGCGCTATAAAAAATGGGTGTAGCAACACCCCCTGTAACAGTAGGAGTTGGTATAGCCACAGGTAGAGTAGTGAAAGAGCTCACACCCATGGGAACCCCTAACATCGCCTAGGCTATTGGAGTCTTGATGAACTCGGTAAACAATCCCATCAGTCCCTTCATTTGTGCCGAGCTTATTTTTGCCTGCCCCCATCATTTTTGTCACGCCAGTGCTGAACGCACTAGGCTCCGTCCATGATACTCTCACTCTATCAAGTCTATTAAAGAGGCTTGCTTCCTCCTCACGTTGTATGGAATCAAATTCAATGATTCTGGCGGTGTTATCCTCTGGCATCTTTTCAAAAGAGAATGCCTCCCCAGTGGAGTCGCCAAATTTAAGATGTGGGTTCTTGGAATACAGTTAGTTTCAAGTGAGACGTAATTCCTTATCAAGATAGAGATCAATACAGTGCAGTATTAAATATTGACAATGAACACAGGTAAATAAGAGAAAAAGGGATTAATTATTCATACTTGTATTAAATGATACGTTGGCACAATAAATACACAACATGCATAATAAATAAATGGGACTAGCCCGTGGCGTGCTCGAAAGGAGAAAGAGCAAGAACTCTAGGAATAATAAAGGCTAGGCAGGAACTTCAAGCTCAGTTAATGCTCAATGATATGGGTATTAAATGGGTGTGGGGAGTTAATGTTCTCATAATAGCTCTTGTGTATGGGGAAAGTTGGGCAGCAATTTTGGGTTCAGAACGTTCTGCTCGTTAAACTGTTTGTATGGTGTATTTATGTGAAGGGCAAGTTACTCGAGTAAACTTGCCCGCATTCAATATGATCGATCATATTAAATTCCCAAGTACCTCCCATTAATGCAGAATATATTGCATTAAATGCATGGGATCTCATAATTTTAGCGGGAAACTGTTTCATTGGCTGGAGGTATGGTGGACATTACTGAGGGGTGTCACATGGCAGCTTGGAGCTTACTTTAGGATGACTAAAGGGTCAAGTTTAGTGAACTAGACCTACCATGCTAAGGATAAACTCACTTGAGTGCTATAACTTCGAGTCCCTAATTGCCAGACGTTATCACGTCAAAAAGTGGTTAAACAGTGACTCTGGCAAGTGTATAGTCACATCAGTCAGGCGGGATGGCGTTTGCTTAAAGGTTATTCGGATGATAGGTATATCGAGTGTTTAGTTTATGTTTGTTGGTTAAGAACTATATTAGAACCAAGATGCAAGATTGAGGTACCTCGAGAAGGTTCTCTCGAACAAGTAAGGGTTGAGGTGGCTCGGTTGTAGTGGCTTAAGAAACCATATGTGCTAAGTGAATTTTTGCCCAAGCGTGCCAGGGGGTTCGTAATTGTATTCCCAATGTTGCCTTACTCTCAATCCTCCAAACCATGTCCATGCAGGGTTCCCAAGAGGAGATTGTTTGATAGAGCATGTTATCTCTCCCATGCTCTGCCAGGTATGGTCCCTCGTGGGTACCAAACAACCTCACTCAACATATATTATAAGATAAAGTACATGATACATATCATTTTATTTCTTATTACAATATATCGTCATTCAAGTGACTTAGATCTAGGGATTGGATCCTTTGAGACAGGTACGTTGGATAATCTTCGAGGTAGGTCATTCGATCCACCATTTTAGAGAATCTTCGAGGTGGGTTCTTTGAGCCACTTATGTAGAGAATCTTCGAGGTAACTTGATAGGGAGGCCCTCCTCCTCCTTCTTCATAGGTCAATCAATAAACTAACTAAGTTAATCATTACTTGGTGGGGACTCCCCCTACAAACTCCATTGTCCAAGCAAAAGATCAATGAATCTTCGAATGGATCAAAACCCCCTTTCCAACGATCCACCCCATGCACGAATTGGATTAAGGTTTCAGACAAATGGACCATTTTACTATCAAAAATCAATCTAGAGTCCACCGAGCGCTCTCGAGCCACATTTGACTCCAGTAAACTCTATTGTCATAGAAAAAGCTCAATGAATCTTCGAATATATCTAGACCCCCTTTGCAATGGTCCACCCCATGCATGAATCGGTATAATGGTTCGAAAAATAGACCATTTTACTACTAAAAATTGATTTGGAGGCCACCAGGAACTTCTGGGCCTCGCTTGACTCTAGTCAACTCCATTGTCAGAGTGAAAGCTCGAGATTCCCTTTCAAAAGGTCCACCCAATACACAAAACAATATAATGGTTCGGGTGAATGAACCATTTTACTATAAAAAATCGATGTGGAGGACATTAGGCACTCTCGGGACCTGATTTGACCACGATCAACCTCACCATCAAAGTAAAATATCAATGAATACTCAAAGGTCTCTTAATCCACTTTCCAACGGTCCACTCCATGCATGAAACGGCATAACTATTCGAACGAATCATCCGTTTTCCCTTGAAAACTACATTGGAGGCCACCGGGCACTCTCGGACTCTGTTCGACTAAAGTTAACTCTATAGCTTGAATGAGAATGAATGAATCTTCAAATGGAACCAAATAACCTTTCCAATGGTTTCCCCATGGAATCATCCTTACGGTACAGACGAACAACCCGTTTTACTTCAAAAGATCACCGGGTACTTTTGGCCCCCATTTTACCAAAGTTAACTCTCCTAACCAAGTGAATCCCTTTGGAATGTCAAAGTACCTCACATAACCTTTCCAATGGTCCACCCCATGTGTGATTTTGACTTACAGTTTGGAAAAATGATCTATTATCATCCGATGATCTCCTGTCCAAAGAACCAACGGGCGCTCTCGAGCCCTGTTTGAACAAAAGTAACTCCCTGAACCAACAGGGGTCGAAAGGACTCTTAAAGGTATCTGAATTACCTTTATGATGGTATGACCCATGCATGATTTTGGATTAACTAATGTAATTTTATGACCATTTTTAGGGAAAAAAATTGCACGAGACTGCCGATTGGTAGGTCCATTTCCCTGCCTATCGGTAGTGTGTCTATGGTCACCTTTTGATTGGCAGGGCTAGGGATATAATGATCGACAGTCCCCCAACTCTATATAAGGAGGGTATGATCTCACTTCTAGGGCACACCACAGATCCATCAATATTAGTGATCTCAGCAACATTCTTCTGCAATCAATGAAGTTTCCTTATGTGAAATTCCTTTCCACCTTTCATTCTTATCATTTTCATACCAAATTTAGCAAAAATCTCCTTCTCTCTCATCCAACACTCATTCCAACTTTCAAGGGAGTTCATCAAGGATCAAGATTAATCCTCAAGTTTCCAAAAAAGGTTCGAACACCCTTCTCTCTCTTTGAATTTTCTTATTTTTGCATTAGTTACAAAAATTCTCAATTTAGTTTTTTACCTTATACTATATACATTAACATTTCATTCTTTATATTTCACATATTTTATTTTCTATAAAAAAACCAAAACAAAGAAAAAGAGGGTTACACCTATAAATTCTGACGGGATTATTCACCACATTTTCTCAAAACTAAAAATATCTTTTCTACACACACATATAATAAATTCCCATTCGAATATATGGTATAACTCCACACTTGTGTTGTAGAAAAATACGCGGACATTGATGCCTTTATAAACTATGTAGGCATTTTGGGCTAAAAACTCGAGACTCGAGTCCAATTTTTCTTTTTTCCTATTTTCTAATTTTTCCCATTTCTTGCATTTTTTCATATATATCATACTTGTGATTCATATTTTTGTTTATCTAACAAATATTATCGTTCCATTATAACGATCAATATCTCGATAAGTGCGCACATCATATTTTCTAATTATTATTTTGGGAACATTCCTTTGGATGACTTCACTCTATCCTTTCCACGATATGAGTCGAGTGATTCCGATTTCCATTTATATACACACACACACATGTACTTCATGGAGAAATTAAGGAAAATAGTAACAAAAGCCCATGAGAGACTGAAAGGGAGGGATGGGATCCTAACACCTTCCTATTTCGTAACTTAGCCCCCGAACATATGAACTATTAGTTTTGTAAGCATCAGTTTGTCTTTGATGCTTCTCTCTCGAGGCAACGACATTTTCTTTTGCATGTTTTGTGACAAATAGGCTAGTGACTCCATCTCCTTCCATCACCCCCAATTGACTATAGTCTAAGCGCTCCTAGAAAAGGGCACAAGACCTTCTTTCCCTCTCGAACTGTGCACATACGAGCATCGACCCCCGAGACAGAGGAAAACCAGAGGGATGGTCGCAGTGGCGACTCCGCTGGGAAATGACTTGTCATAAGAGGATTGGACCCTATTTGCATAGGCGTTATCATTTTCTGCTTATGTGAGTATGCACCTGCATTTATGCTCCTTTTTTTCTCTACTATTTCTCGTACATATATACCTCATGTTTATATCACATCTCACTTTTCACTTCACACACTTGTAAATAATCTCCATGTACACTTCACACTATTTACACGTAAGATCACTAATATCCACATTCTTCACACACCACTTAGAATATCAATGCTTAGGAGTCACTAGCACACACCTCCACTTATCACACTTGTATATATCCATGATCACTCACACTTATCGCACACCACTTGTAGTTGATCCATGCTTAGATTCACTACCACACACTCACTTATTGATATTCACACTACTCACTCTCATATATCCACACTTCGTATAATTTCCATGCTAGATTTACTTTTCATAATCCTCATACATCCTTCTTTATTAATATAGTGCTCATCATGCCAAATAAAGAACTCTCTCCACAATATACTAATAAAAAATCATGCATTTTTCACACTGCATCACCAAAGAGCATGGCTATTGACCAAATTTTGTACTGTAACTGGGCGATCACTTTGTGATGGGCGCTGGTCCGGTAGGTCGCAGTTAGCCTAAGAAATATAACTCTCACCTTCCATTATCCAAGTACCTTCGACGTATATCGAACGATCCCCCCCCCCCCCTCATTGCACCACTTAACAGAAGTCATCACGGGAGGTATATAGTAGGGAACTCGTTCATGTACGTCGAGTATATCGAGTTCACTCTCACACATACTATCCCCATGAGGTATATAGTGAGGCAATTCATGTACACTCAAGTATATCAAATGTCTTATCCACACGTACTGATTGTACTCAAAAGCAAGATGTATATCGTGGAAGTCATGCTAAATGGGGGAACAGTAACACTAACCCAAAAACTACATACCCTCATATAGGCATCAAACCTAGGGCACTCATATCTAGTTTTTCGATTACTATCCAAAACTCTGCCAAAATGTCGGATCAGCATGCTGCCTAAATTTTTGTACGATTTCATCTTTTTTCAAAATGGGACCCTATACACGAGTCTAGCAACAAGTCAAACCATGTTTTATATATTTTTCAAACCCAATTTTTCCAAGGCTTGGGTCCCGTTCGGGATTTCTTTTGCATTTAGGTAAACCTAATACAATTGAAAACATAATAGTAATAATAATAATAATAATTAAAAAAAATAATAATAATAATAATAATAATAATAATAATAATAATCATGTTGCGACCCTTTTCCCCTTTTTTCTCCTTCCTTAGAAAAATATCAAAAACCTTTTTTCCCTCATTTCAAAGTACCCAAAAAAAATTCCTTTTATCAAAAAATACTAAAAATATGTTTTCCTTCCCTTTCCAAATATTTGTCAAAGACATCTTCCACCTTTTAAAAAAAAAGTTTTTAAACTCGAATCATTTTCCTTCTCAGGTCAACCACATACCTGACCCTTGGCCTAGCTCCTTATTGGCTTCAGTCTTCCATTGAACCACCTCGAGGCTCCGTTAGTTCTCCCACTACTTCCTCTGAGTAGGAATCCACCCTCACCTACTTCCCATGGAGAACGTAGACCAAATACCAAATGTGCAGTCTAATTTGATGATGACCCTAGTCCAACTTACTGCCAAGATTGAAAACTTTCAAATCAAGGTTCATGAGATGTAGCAAAATAGGGTCCATATTCCCAAAGAGCCCAAGGTACCCTTCCCTCACGCTATGGATCCTTCCACAACTGGGCCTATTTGGGTCCCGACCGAATATCAGCACGCTCCGCGTGTCCATCCTACTAATGGGCCATCGTTAGCTCAACTTTATTTGCCAAATCTTGCCCAGCTAGTGGTTAACCTACCAGTGACCATCAATCCAAAGGAAGAATAGTATAACATGGTCAAGGAGGACTTTAAGCTATTGACTAAGAAGATTGACCAAGTTTGAATCTCCGGGAACTATATAGATTATGCCCATATGTCTCCTTACCCCAAAGCAAGGCTATAAAAAAAGTCAAGATGCCCAATATTGAAAAATTTGGGGGTAGAGGGCCCCTAATTGTTTGTCTCTGAAGTTACCACCGAGACATGACTCCTAGCTGCCTCTGAGGAAATAATAGCCCAAATGTTCCAACAAACTTTGAAGGATAGCATTATTCATTGGTTCCTATCCCTCGAGGAATCCAGAATTCGCAATTGGGAAAATGTTTCCTGGGAATTCATATCGCAATATAAGTGCAACAAGGAATTAGCAGTTATACCCCGTGATTCGGAACTTTTCAAACATAATCCTAGGGAACTGTTAGTAATTTCATAGCAAGGTGGAGAGAAAAAGCAGCCACCATGACCAACCAGCCTTTCGAAGAGGATAAAGTTAATATTATGAAGATAAACTTCTTACCCCATGTCCGAGCGATGATGGAAGGATAGTATTATCCCCATTTTCAAGCCCTCCGAGAAGCAGGAGTGGGGATTGAAGAAATTCTTGTCAAAATAGAAGCTGAGCGAAAGAAAGTACCCAGATAGTTCACTCTTAGAAACTTTGAGAAGCCTGCTAATACCATAGTTTTGACCATCAATAACATCTTTCAGGCTTCCACTTCATGGACACCATAAAGTCGCCATAATCCTGCCAAAAAGGAATATATCGAGATTCATATAAGACCCCGTATTTATGAGGACATGGGATTTAATTAAATTGGTGATTTAAGACTTAATTAAATTGGTGGTTTGGAATTTATTTAATTAGAAGAATTTAATTTATTTAATTTGGTGATTTAGATTTAAATTAATTTGGTTCATTTTAATTTCACGTGTGTCGTATATTGAGGTGGAAATAAGATGACGGTATAAAATGACTCAGATGGTGATTTAGGGGTCACGGTTGATTCCTAAAGGGTGGATATATTTGGAATAGTATACTCGGATGTATAGTTGGGGCCTCGGGGTCATTTTAGGGCAAATCAACATCATTTAAGGTCATTTCGATCATTTGAGAATGTAGGGTTAGAGGAATTCTAAAAATTGTAAGTTTATATATGCACATTAGAGTGAGGGGACAGGGCTAACATAAATCTTAAGTAGGAGAGGCCATAAGAGAGTAAGGAGAGAAGAAAGCCAAAGCTTCTTACACTAATTTCCACCCCGAACGTGACGGAATCGAGATCGAAATGAAAGGAGAGAAATCATATCATCATATAAACGAAATCAGACCTTAAATTAAGAGGCAAGTGTTTATCATGCATTTATTTTAAGCATGTTATAATACCCATGTAGAATAGGGTTTGATTTACATGTTTTTGGAAGATTGAATATGAATTAGGGTGGGTGTAATCTATGAATTGAATTAGGATTGCATGTAGTTATATTTATTTATGTTGGTGACACGAAATTAGAGGGTTTGGGATGATTTAAAATAAATAAATTTGGGTTCTTGATTAAAAGATGTGAAGAACATGAGAAAGTAGGGTTTTTACGATTTGTGAAGATTAAATCTTGTATGGTCCATTTTTGTCAAGGAATTAATGATATAATTCATTGCCAAGTGTTAAGACAAACCTATTTGAAGTTTGGTTAGGAGTTAGGATGTTTGCATGAAGGTTTATGGGAATAAAAATGGTAAAAACCCCAAGAACTGAACGTAGGAGATAAACTACTACATTTTGAATCGATTCAGCCCAGAGGCAAATCGATTTGGTAGGCAAATCGATTCGGCCTTCGAGAGAATCGATTCGATTGCCCAAAATGTTCCTCGTAACTAAATACAAGGAACTTTTGTGATAGTTTAGTAATTATGTGGAGAGTTAAGAGAGGTCAGTAGGTAAGAGGTTAAGATTTGATTTATATTGGTAAGGGTTAAGTTGGGATAATTAAATGACGATAGTAAATTGAGTGAATTGTATACCGGTAAAATTAGGATTTGGATTACAGGAGTAGTAGACCATAATCTAAGAATATAAGTGATAATCTGTGAAAATACATTTCGCCTCCTTTAATGTGCGATATCTTTCATTGAGATTACCATTTTTTATTTTCGATATAGCATTCTTCATTAGTGACATGTGTGCGGCCTAGTTTCCACTTGCATTTACTCTTTATGCCCGTATGTCCCGTGTGTTACCTCATGTTTTGAGTGAATTCATTTGACGAGCATAATGCCCGTAAGGATTGAATATATGCTTGCTTTTATGTTTATTCGATTTATTTAAGTTTTTGTCAAATCATACTTTGCATTTTCTCTCCCCTCCCCTCCAACTTTTAAAGTTTCAATTCTATGAGGTGCATTCAACCTGTAAATAACAACGGACTTTTGTTTGAATTCGTTCGATATGCTAATAACATGTTTGAAATCTTTTTCATTGTTGTTGAGTTTATCGCATGTTGGGTTGGGCATATTTTTAGGAAACTATATGATGTTTGTGGGTTTCATCCCTGAAAACCCTCACGAGACACCACTCGTCCACTAGGGTAACCTAGGGGTTTAACGGCTTATTGCATATGCTAAATGAAATCTTTCACCGGCAAAAGTGGCCTTTATCTATTTATCTCATTTTGTACTATCTCTTATCTTTGTTTTACTTGTAGTTCTTGTTGTTTCCTATTTCATTGCTAGGGACTACCAATGTGTAAGTTAGGGGGTGTGATATGACGCAAATAATGTGCATTTCACCCGTTAACCAATGTGTTATTATCCCCCTCGGGTATCTTAATCCTTATATTTATCCTCATTAACCATATAACTTTGGATTTCTATATATACATGATTTGCAGGGGTTAATTGAGCTTTTATAGGTATTTGAATTCTTAGTATGAAGTTCGGACGCATTCTGGTGAAGTTCCATACACATCCGCACGTGCAAGGGCATTTCATAGTTTAGTCAACTGGCTTATCATCTCATGAAAGTTGTAGCCCTCCTTGAATGCTTCGCACGGACATGGATGGTACACAAATCCGATTCCTACCGAAGAAGTTACGGCGATTTTAGTGGAAGAGGATTTCAAACCAACCAAAACAGGGGAAACTTGATGCAGACCTGCTTCATCGATCGATCAACCAAAATGGTCGATCGACCAACCCCTCAACATTTTGGAAATTGAAGGAAGCAATGGGCTGAATTCTGAACCATCGATCGATCGACTAAAAGGGTCGATCGATCGATCCCCTGATATTTTTGACAGCTTTCTTCTTTTCATTTCTTTCTTCTTTATTTCTTTTACAACTTACTATATATAGGATTTTTGTTTTAATAAAGGATATACTTAGTTTTAATAGATATTTTGGGTTAGGGATTGGAGAGCTTATTCTTCTTCCTCATTTGGTGTGACCCCTATGGGTATTGTAAGTTGAATTTTTCATTATCCTCTCTTTTAATATCGTAATGTTCTTCCTTTTCCTTGCCCAGATAATTAAGTTAATTTAGTTATTTACTATTTAATCCAGTTATTTAGTTTAATTTAGTTTAATTCATGCTTAGCCCTTAGAGAAATAGGGTTGGGGTTGTATTCCACCATTTATCGATTTGGACCTCGAAGGTTAGGGTTTTGTCATTTTGATTAGGCGCGAACCGTGCGTTGTGTAATACGCAAATCGTTGTTATCGGTTCGGTGACTCAATGCAAAAAACCTAAGCTACAACTACACTTAACAAGAAAGCACAGCAGTAAGTCAGGTACCGAGAATCCACGGGGAGTGATTGAATTTTAGATTTTAATTAATTTATTATTTCAAGAATAAAAGTGTAAAATGTAATGGGGGTAATGGTGACAAAGGCAAAAGAAAACGTTAAGTCTACACAAAAGTAAAACGAGGATTGAAATCGTATCGCACCACATGGATCGAAATGACTACTAATCACGATTCTGAATCGAAATCCATTTAACCAAACATTTTGATTAAGCATTAACATCACGCATTAAGGGATTTAACCCAAAGTTGTTTGAATAAACATTTAATCAAAAATGGTCACACGCGGATTAAATTCGGATTTTCGCTTTAAACACTAAAGTTGCGTGACAAATAAAGTTAAACGCAGAATAATCCAACTTTAATATACGTGGTTTCAATTAAACGCAATTTTACACGAAATCTAGTTTTCGGAGCTCGAGGCCCATTTTGATTAGGCGCGAACCGTGCGTCATGTAATACGCAAATTGTTGTTATCGGTTCAGCGACTCAATGCAAAAACCTAAGCTACAGCTAAACTTGACAAGCAAGCACAGCGGTAAGTCGGGTATCGAGAATCCACAGGGAGTGATTGAATTTTAGATTTTAATTAATTTATTATTTCAAGAATAAAAGTGTAAAATGTAATGGGGGTAATGGTGACAAAGGCAAAAGAAAAAGTTAAGTCTACACAAAAGTAAAATGAGGATCGGAATTGCATCACACCACAAGGAATGAAACAACTAATAATTACGATTCCGGATCGAAAGCCATTTAATCGAGCATTTTGATTAAGCATAAAGATCAAGCATGAAGGGGTTTATCCCAAAGTTGCTTGAATAAACATTTAATAAAAAATGGTCACATGTGGATTAAATTTGGATTGTCTCTATAAACAGTAAAGTTGCATGACAAATAAAGTTAAACGCATAACAATCCAAATTTAATACACACGGTTTCAATTAAATGAAATTTTACACGAAATCTAGTTTTCAGAGCTCGAGGCCCGTTAATGGAGGACCACAACCCCGACCCTATTTATCTAAGGGCTAAGAATGAATTAAACTAAATTAAACAAAATAACTAGATTAAAACAGTAAATAACTAAATTAACTTAATTATCTAGGCAAGGAAAAGGAAGAACATAACTATATTAAAAGAGAGGATAATGAAAAATTCAACTTACAACACCCAAATGGGTCACACCAAATGAGGAATAAGAATGAACTCTCCAAACCCTAACCCAAAATATCTATTAAAACTAAGTATATCCTTTATTATAACAAAAATCCTATATATAGTAAGTTGGAAAAGAAAAAAAGAAGAAAGTTGTGAAAAATATCAGGGGATTGATCGATCGACCCTTTTAGTCGATCGATCGATCGATGGTTCAGAATTCAGCCCACTGCTTCCTTCAATTTTCAAAATGCTGAGGGGTCGATCGATCGATCAAGCAGGTCTGCATCAAGTTTCCCCTATTTTGGTTGGTTTGAAATCCTCTTCCGCTAAAATCGTCGTAACTTCTTCGGTAGGAATCGGATTCACGCACCGTTTACGATCACGCGAAGAATGCAAGGAGGGCTACAACTTTTGTGAGATGTTGGGCCAGTTTCCCAAACAATGAAATTATCGAAATGCCCTTGCGCGTGCGAATGTGTATGGAACTTCACCAGAATGCGCCCGAACTTCATACTAAGCATCCAAATACCTATAAAAGCTCAATTAACCCCTGCAAAGTATGTAAATATAGAAATCCGAGGTTTTCTAGTTAATGAGCATAAATATAAAGATTAAGATACCCGAGGGGGCTAATAACGCGTAGGTTAACGGGTGAAACATGCAATATTTGCGTCGTATCAATAAGCAGTACGGTATAAGTGTAGTATCTACCGAAATTAAAATAAGGGGTAACTTTGGGACCTACGGGTAGAGAATGATGTTTGGATAAATATAATCAAAAGTTATAATTATGAATGACTTGTTTAGGGAGTGTTCAAGAGATAAAATACTATGTAGGGTGATTATTATAGGTGAGAGGATACTGATAAGATTGTTTTTTTTATATTGTCGTTGTCTTCAAAAGTCACTCTCAAAATTCCCTTGAGTACCTACAAAACATGTTTAAAATAACTCGTATTGCGGTAAGTACGGGTATCAATCCAACTTTTAAGATGAAACAATTAATGTGAATACTCACAATTTCAATTTTTTTTATTAAAACTTTAAAAAAAAAATTCAAGGGAGAAAATTACTTAATGCTAAAATTATGAACCGGCTAAATAATGAAAAATAATATGCAATCGAGTGTGAAAAATGTGAGAATGTCAAGATATGAGATTACACCGCATTATCAATTATTTTAATTTCTCAATTTATTAATTTAAAATATTTCAAGATAACATTAAATCTATAATCTATCTCTCGTTACAATTATAAATTTAATAATATCTTTTTCAGAAAACTAATTTAAAAATATCACATGATGAAAAATTAAGAATTATATTATTTTCAAGAAATTACCCGCTAGGATCAATTTAATAAAAATAGTATCAATCCTCAAATTTCAACACCAAATTAATATTTAGATTTAGAAAAAACCTATCTCTAGTTCGATTCCTAAAATCAAACATTAATTTGAACAATTAATTTACTAACTCTCATTACATAAATTAATTGTTGATAATTAAAAATTAATTTTCCTGGAAATGTGACAATCAATAAAGAAATATGGAACAATAATAAAGAAGTAGAGCAAGAAATATGGCACACAAAAGTCTCCCTATGAATTGATTCCTTGAATCGCGTTCATGCACGTGTGTTTCATTGTTTTCACAAATCCAACACTTGATTACATAAAAAAAATTTAAACCTAAAAATTATTCTAATGATAAACTAATTTTTTTGGGATTTTTTTGAATTTTTTTTATGTACATACTACGTACATAATATACACATTGTCTCTCTATTTTCTATCTCCCTATTTTCTGTGTTGTGAGTCCCCTTTATATAAGCTGCCACTTCTTTATAATCTATCCACGATTCTTGAGTTGAAGATTTGATGAGATTTGATTTTTGGCTAAGTCAATTTTAAAACCAAGTGAGTCCGGGCAGAGGTTGGATTTGGTTCCTATTTTAAAGGAGGTTGGTTTTGGGTATATGGCTATGGAAGGGGTTGACTAGGTTCGCGAGTTTGGGAATCGGGTTTATGGTGGGAAGAAGTGGGTTTGGAGGTGTACCCAGGTTCGGGTATGGAGGTTGCCAGGGGGGTCGGGTTGACATGGTGGTTCCGAGTTTTTGGCGATTTGGGGCTGGAATGGGTTAAACCGAGGTTGGTAGGTAGTGTGGTGGGTGATATGGAGTTTTGTGTGGAAAAATGGTTTAATGGTGGATAATTGGTTTGTGGGCAATGGAGGAGAGAGAAGTGATTGAGTTTGTGAAGAAGGTGGAGGTGGGGGGGGGGGGGGGGGGGGTTTAAAGTGTGTGAGGGTGTAGGGTGAAATGGTAAGGGTGAGGGTTATTTTAGGTGTAAGTGAGTTGTATGATTAGTAGGGTGTGAGTGTGTATGGTGTGTGTGTTTAATTTGGGCCATTAAAAAATTGATACTACAAAAAAAATAAAAATAAAACTAGAACAAAAATAAAATAAAAAATCTAAAAATAAAATTCTAATTTATTACTAAGAGACTAAAAAAAATAAAAAGAATTAAAAATAAAAAAATAAAACTCTATAACTAAAAATCCTAACTAAATAAATTAAAACTAAAAACTAAAGAAAAACAAAATAAATTCCAAAAAACTAATCCTAAGAAAAATAATAAATAAAATAAAGATTAAAAAAAATAATAAAACTCAAAATTAGAATAAAGAAATATAAGAATAGAAAATAAATCCTAAAAATAAAAACAACTAAAAATAAAAATCCAAAAAAATAATAAAGGTACAAACTCAACACACATGAGGCTCGAGCGAAGGCTATGGCTCGGTTTAAGATTAGGTTTGGTACGGAAAAAGGCTTAGGGCATCGGAACTCATCTGGGCAAGCTCAATGGGACTTTTAACTCCGCGGTCGCTTTGAATTCTCCGATGCATGCTTTTGACCGCTATTGTGTCTCAATTAACTTGATTTAGCATTATTTGATGTTGCGACTGATGATTTACCTGAAAAATAATAAAATACGACATAAGACCAATTTTAATTAAAACGAGTGACTAAAATGCACCTATTCGGGGTATAAAATAGACACTTTTGGGTGCTAATCACAACACCCCTAAACAGAACATTGCTAGTCCTCGAGCAAAAATAGAGAGAAATATAGATAAGTGACCAAAAGTGTGCCACTTTTGCAAGCACTGGCGATTGCACTTAGCATGTGCAACAAGCCACTAAACATATAGGTTTCCCTACAGGACGAATGGTGTCTCGTGAGGGTGTGCAGTGAATGTACCCACAAAATTCGAAAACTTATTTAAATGCAGTATCTGAGTAGATGATGAAACGATATACAACCTAACTTTAAAAGGACATCAACGAACACCGTATTCAACTATCAAAATTAGATATAAAATTACTTAATACCAAAAAGCGTAATCCTTCCTAAAACTCAACGTGTGTTAGTGTAAAACAATCTTAAGTATCATTAGAGTAATTATTAGATCGCCTTTATAGAATCAACGCTTTGACTGCAATTCTCACTAGATATATCTCTCTCAATCGAACTCTCTGAGAATTGGGTAAGTGTATCTCTCTAGTGTGTGAGGATGTGAGTGAATATAAACAATTTCAAACATCTCACACACTTTATAGAAAATGATGAATACATGAAAAAAAAATTGATCTCATGAAGGAATGCTAACCACTATGTCGAGAATGTCAAGTTATTCACCATATAGTCTTCTCATTTGCCCAAACACTTTACCAAGGGTGAAAATGAGGTTTATGTAAGATATGAGGGGATAATGAAATGAAGATAATGTAGGGTTTTTGAGAAGAGTGAAACACATTTTCACTGACTAATGTTTTCATCTTTTGAATTTATGATCGCATGCTTTCTTTTTCTTTTTCTTTTTTCTTTGCTCATTTTTCTATTTTTCTATTTTTTTCTTTTTCTATTTTTCTTTTTTTTTTATTTCGATACATTTTGCTTTTCACAACACAAATGAAGATAATTTACATGGAAAATTTCAAACACTCTTTTTCCCAAAAACTATGGTAATGATGGGAAATGATATGTGGATGGTATCTGGGATATATATGGATAAGGAAAATGTGGAATGATAATAGGTGGAGTGAAGGGTAAAAATGAAAAGTATATAGCAAATTCGGTTTAGTGCTCGAGACAAACTACAAGACACATGTTTCTTACAACTTAAAAGTAATGCCTTTCTCAGTGATTAAGCCAAATTTAAAAAAATAATGAGATCATGCAACGACTAAGTGTGATACCCAAAGAAAGTTGAGTCAACTCGTGACTCGAAGATACGTAAAAATCCTCAAAAAGGTGAAAAACTCAAATCTCAAGGGTTTAAGTCGCCACTAGTGATCTTTTAAGGTTCTCTTGAGAATATAGTTACTCTTCAACTTTTGAAAGGAAAATATTTTTAGCATTTTAAATATGGAAAAAAAAAAAAAACTTTTTGGGATTTTGGAAAATATTTTTAAAAAAAGGAAAATATTTTTCGGATTTTTCGGAAAGGGGCGAAAATGGACTGTTGAGTTTTACGAACTAAACCGGCTACCTAAATAATTAAATTGGACACACACGAGTCAAGAAAAAAAATCCTAACGAGCACGGAGCCAATTATTATCTTTAAAATTAGTGAAAGGGGTAGTAAATTTTTACTTAAGTCCGCAGGGCGAAAGAATCACGAAATTTATCTTTGTGATCGCCTATTGTAAAAATATGTTCCTACGAGGCTAGCTAGTTGATTGATTTTAAATTAATGATAGCTAGGGTAGCACACAATGGATAAGCGAGTGAGTCGGGTGATGAAATCTCTTCTCGTTTTAATGAGCGGGTCTAGGTATTAGGTTCATTAATTCATCAAACCATTCAATTTAAGTGCGATGGAGAAATTAAAAGAACATGGGAGAAATTAATCACATAAAAAATGAACTCGCTTGCAGGAGATTCGCGAGTGATAAAGAAATTACCTCCCACGATTTTACACGCGTGGGGTGAAGACCGAGTTGAGTCGATCGGGGGGAGATCTCGCCTATCTCAGTCATTCTTGAGAGTCCTACCGACCCAAAGTAGAGAGGCTTCAAAAATCCTCTTCGTTGGACCCCTTCTCTCCACCTTGTCCGGCTTTTCTTTTCGCTTTTTTTTATGGAATAATTATTAGAATATAATATGGTGTCAAAATGCACCAAAATAAATACAAAACTTCAATAATCCTATACAACCAGCCTAAGGAGGGAGAAGAAGGAAGAACTACACTAAAAAGATAAATAAAAAATTATAAGTCTTCAATTTGTCTCCACGTCAAGAGATCGGCAACGACGCCATTTGATAAGATTGTTTTTTTTATATATGGGCGTTGTCTTTAAAAGCCACTCTCAAAATTCCCTTGAGTACCTACAAAACTTGTTTAAAATAACTCGTATTGCGATAAGTACTGGTATCAATCCGACTTTCAAGGTGAAACAATTAATATGAATACTTGGAATTTCAATTTTTTCTTATTAAGATCTTTTTTTTTATTTTGTTAAAAATAATTTCAAGGGAGAAAATTACTTAATGCTAAAATTATGAAATAGCTAAATAAGGAAAAATAATATGCAATCGAGTGTGAAAAATGTGAGAATGTCAAGAGATGAGATTACATCGCATTATCAATTATTTTAATTTCTCAATTTATTAATTTGAAATATTTCGAGATAATATTAAATCGATAGTCTAACTCTCATTACAATTATAAATTTAATAACATCTTTTTCAGAAAACTAATTTAAAAATGTCACACGATGAAAAATTAAGAATTGTATTATTTTCAAGAAATTACCCGCTAGGATCAATTTAATAAAAATAGTATCAATCCTCAAATTTCAACACCAAATTAATATTTAGATTTAGGAAAAACCTATCTCTAGTTCGATTCCTAAAATCAAACATTAATTTGAACAATTAATTTACTAACTCTCGTT
Organism: Sambucus nigra; assembly: GCA_949130495.1. NCBI lineage: Eukaryota > Viridiplantae > Streptophyta > Magnoliopsida > Dipsacales > Adoxaceae > Sambucus > Sambucus nigra. The sequence continues at coordinate 253,478,209 of OX422220.1, forward strand.
ACATAAATTAATTAGTGACAATTAAAAATTAATTTTTCTAGAAATGTGACAATCAATGAAATTTATTAATTAAACTAACATCATACAGAGTGCATCCCACCCCTTGAATGGGGTGACTAGACAAGAATAATTAAACAATTAATTAGAGTCACAAATATGGAATAATAATAAAAAAGTAGAGCAAGAAGTACAATACACAAAAGTCTCTCTTTGAATTGATTCCTTGAATCGCGTTCATTCACGTCTGATTCAATGATTTCACAAATCCAGCACTTAATTACATAAAAAAACTAAACCTAAAAATTATTCTAATGCTAAACTAATTTTTTTTATGTACCTACTATGTACATAGTATACACATTGTCTCTCTGTTTTCTGTCTCCCTATTTTCTGTGTTGAGAGTCCCCTTTAAATAAGCTGCCACTTCTTTATAATCTACCCACGATTCTTGAGTTGAATATTTGATGAGATTTGATTTTTGGCTAAGTCAATTTTAAAACCACGCGTGTCTTGGCAGAGGTTGGATTTGGTTCCTATTTTAAAGGAGGTTGGTTGAGCCTATATGGATATGGCAGGGGTTGACTAGGTTCGCGAGTTTGGGAACTGGGTTTATGGTGGGCAGAAGTGGGTTTGGAGGTGTACCCAGGTTCGGGTATGGAGGCTGGCAGTGGGGTCGGGTTGAAATGGTGGTTCCGAGTTTTTGGCGATTCGGTGCTGGAATGGGTTAAGGTGAGGTTGGTAGGTAGTGTGGTGGATGATATGGAGTTTTTTGTGGGTAAATGGTTTAATGGTGGATAATTGGTTGGTGCGTAATGGAGGAGAGAGAAGAGATTGAGTTTGTGAAGAAGATGGAGTGGGGGTTTTTAAAGTGTGTGAGGGTGTATGGTGAAATGGTAAGGGTGAGGATGAGGGTTGTTTTAGATTTAAGTGAGTTATATGATTAGTAGGGTGTGAGTGTGTATGGTGTGTGTATGTGTTGTGTGTGTTTAACTTAGACCCTTAAAAAAAATGACACTACCAAAAAAATAAAACTAGAATTGAAATAAAAATAAAAATCTAAAAGTAAAATTCTAATTTATTACTAAGATACTAAAAAAAAAGAATTAAAAATAAAAAAATAAAACTCCATAACTAAAAATCCTAACTAAATAAATTAAAACTAAAAATTAAAGAAAAATAAATTAAATTCCTAAAAACTAATCCTAAGAAAAATAATAAAATAAAATAAAGATTAAAAAAAATAATAAAACTCGAAATCAGAATAAAGAAATATAAGAATAGAAAATAAATCCTAAAAATTCTAGAATAAATCCTAAAAATAAAAACAACTCAAAATAAAATTTAGAAAAATAATAAAGGTACAAACTCAGCACATAGGAGGCTCGGGTGAAGGCTAGGGCTCGGTTTAAGCTTAGGTTTGGTACGAAAAAAGGCTTGGAGCATCGGAACTCATCTGAGCAAGCTCAATGGGACTTTTGACTCCGCGATCGCTTTGAATTCTTCAATGCATGCTTTTGACTGCTATTATGTCGCAATTAACTTGATTTAGCATTATTTGATGTTGCGAAGGATTATTGACCTAAAAATAATAAAATACGACATGAGGCCAATTTTAATTGAAACGAAGTGACTAAAATGCATCTATTCGGGATATAAAATAAACACTTTTGGGTGCTTTTCAGATACCTGGATGGGTTATAATTATAGGTTGAGTGTATACCTATACAAATTTATTATTATAAATCGTGTGTTTGCATATACTGAATATACATATGGTTAGGTTGTGTGTATGTTTATTATGTGTTTTTGTGTATGTCAACATATCTACGCTACCTCCTATTACGGTGGTCCCACGCAGTGGGCGATATCACCTTGACGATTCCAGTAAGGTCTGGATTTATGCCCCAGATCATAGTACTGATAGTGGATAACTATATGAGAGAAATAGTAATACGGGCAAGTCGTTTGGGTACGTTAGGGATGTGCACAATCCTAAATACTTAGTGTTATGTCCGCCTCCAATATGTGTGTAAGGACATGTTTTATAAATGTCCGGGGTAGAATCTAGGAATTTTTCAAGTGTCCGAGATCTCAATTAAGTATGTCTGATACCGCTACATTCGGCTCATCTCCATGATCATCCACGATGGTCTTGATCCGAATTTATGCATCCATCATCTTCATACGTGCATCATGTGGAAATCAAGGTACACTTCAACAGTTCCCACTACTCCACATACTTATGGTAAAAATACTTTTAATTGGAGTGTTTAATTATTTGCATAAATTGTTGGGAATATTTTTTAAATAAATTATTGAAGTCTGGAAGATGATAAACACGCAAGATCTTTTTAAGGAGTTTTTTTTAGGCACGTCACTGATGTCGTTCGAACGACATCGTATCTCGTTCGAATGAGATGCCATCAAGCTCAAACGACATCATATGTTGCTCGAATGACGTACCGCCTCAATCTGCCAATTTAAACAGTGTTTATGCATCACGTTTTTCTCAAGTCTGCATACCTCCGTTTCTGCAAAACAGTGCCTTTTTCCAGACTTCATATTTTAGGGTTTTCGTACCTTTTTTATTCATAAATAATTTCAAATTCTTTATGTGAATTCTCTAAACCTAAAGAAGATTATACTACTCATCTGGAGTACACTTGTGCAAAAGATGAAGATTTTCCATTGCTGACCTTCTGGAGCTCTTGCGTGAACTCTAGCCGACGATATCGAAATCGACGCCTGCGAGTATTTCATATGTCACTGCTTGTATTGTCATTGTAATCCGTGTAAATCGAACTTTACAAATTATAGTGAAAATAAGATGGTTTTGCCCCTGTGGGGGATTTTTCCTCAACTGTGATTGTCTTGCATGCTTAATCTATTTCTTTATTCAATCACTTTTATTTGCGAGAGTTAAGACTTGTTGGGACAAAAATTGGAATTTAATTAAATAAGTTTGACATTGATTGTTGGCACACTCTCAATGTGTAGTTTGATTGATAGTTTGAGGAGACATTTGATTGAGAGTTTGAGGAAATATTCTGAACCGATAGTCCATGATTGAGTATGAGATATTCTTGGACTGATAGCAGAGCACACGAGTGCACATCTTTATGACCAGTCCGGGGAATGCCGTATTATATATATATATATATATATATATATATATATATATATATATATATATATATATATATATATAATGTTTTATATTGCTTATGTGTGATAGTAAGGAGACTAGATAGGGTATATCTAAACAATGGTTAATCTACTTATGTGTGATAGTAGTGAAACTAGATAGTGTGTATCTAACACAATGCCTAATCTACTTAAGTGTAATTAGTAGAATAGATAAATAGTGTGAATCTAAAGATAAAGTAAGCGTGACCACTTAACATGAGGATAATAATAACGTAAGAATAATGTTAGTTATTAGTTGTTCAGTAACGTATTGTATGGGCGGTACGGGGTAAGTTATTGAGAAACTTAACTAAAGGATTAATGATAATTATGGTTATACTCTAGTGTACTGTATGGGACGTAAGGGTGAGATAGACTGGTTTATAGTTATTTAGAGGCTTGGGACTTAGTTATATTGAGCAGCTTGACTAGGTGTACTTAGTAGAAGACGTTAGGTGTGCAATATAGATGAGAGGTGAGAAACTCAAGAGAGTATACTCAACCTAACATGTGTATCTAATAAATTTTCATTTAAACTGCAATTTAAATACTTGCTAAATATTTTCAAATGGTTTTACTTGGGCTTTGACCCGTACTTGCGAAATATTTTCAAAACCTTTTAGGTAACCAGCCACAGAGATGCTAAGCTTCAAGATCTGTTCCAGGGATGCGTAGCTGCAACACGTGTGGATGATTGCAGGATTTGGACTTAATCACTTCTGTTACTTCATTCCCAGAGTAGGATGGAGTTAAGTTATTTCATTTGGGCACGTCGCCCCATTAGCTATTTAATTTATTCAGTTTATCAGACTTTGTATTAGTGGACTCTGTTTGATTTCATTAGATATTTAGTTGAGTTTTATATTGAGAGCCTATAGTTTATTCGGTACCATTTTATTTCAGTTATTTATTTGGTGTTTAGTTGAGATTATTTTCCTTCGTGGATGGTTTGGTTATTGTGATTATTTCACTTGCTGTTGTTGTTTAATAAAAAGATAAAATTTGGCATCAAATTTTTTAATACTAGGTGGTTAGTTTAATTTAAAAATATTTTCGACAGTGATGCTGGATGAGATTACTATTTTAATTGGGTGAAGGACTGATCACCCAATATTTAATTAAGCGGTGTGACACATATGGTATCATAGTATCAGGTTTTAGTGTCCTTAAGATCTATGCGACTTTTTTACATTTCAGCTTAGCGTTCTTTTATATAGAGCCCTATTATAGGATTGTTGTATTCCTCATTACGTATGTGTATTTACGATCTTCTGTCGATTACTTTGTATATGATGGTGAACTTATACATATTTCAAATATCATTTAAGATGCCACCTAAGAGGGAAAGTCTGGTTAGAGCAGCAGCGAGAGATGAGGTGAGATAGGCTCAGCATGAGCAGGAGGTACCTTAGCCATAACCACTATCGAGAATGGAGACAACCGCACAGGTGGTCAAGATCGTAGCACAGGAAGTTAACCCGGTGATGACTGTAATGGCATGAAATTTTCCGCAGAATCAGCCACTGATGTTCAGGCCCACCCGAGGTCGTCCTAGTGGCAGAGAGCAAGAGAAGTATTTCAAAAGGGACACCCACCAAAAATTCATGGTAATTCAAATGTAGTAGTAGCCAGTCAGTGGAATAAGGACATGCAACTCCACCTTCGTAAGAAGGAATGCAACGACACTCAAAAATAGTTCTTGGCAACATTCAAGCTAGTGGGTGCAGCTTTGCTGTGGTGAGAGCCCGTGACCACCGCAAAGGGGAGAGATGTGATGAGCATCGTGGAGTTCTGGGTGCAGTTTGATCGCAAGTATTTTCCGTCCGCTATTCAGACAGAGATGCGATAATAGTTTATCAATGTATCTCAAGGAGATAGGACCATGACAGAATACGAGGAAGAGTTTACTCGATTAGTAAATTTCATAAAAGATGACATAAACAATAAAGAAAGAGAATGCATAGGTTCATGGACGGACTTACTAGGAAGATCCCACAGCACTTGTCGGGTAATTTGGCGTTGGAAATATGCACAAAGGTTATCAATAAAGCGAAACTTCATTGCGAGGATCAACGATTTCATATGAAGTATAGTAACAAAGTGAGTGGGTCTATTCAGACAGGAAATGTAGATGGGAATGGTGCCAGTGGGGCATAACAATAGCAGGATCAGGATCTTGAGCAAGCCAAGCCAAGAGGTTTAGGTCTAGGGGTTATCGATTCACGAGTGTTGGGTTTAGGCAAGGTCAGTGGATCCCTCATCAGTAGTAGTAGAATTGCATTCCTTAGGGCCGCTAGGGCTAAGGGAATGATTGGGGAGGCCAGCAAGGACAGGATCACTGGTAGGGAGGATTTCTTGGGAAATGTTTTGTTTGTGGAGAAAAAGGACACGGGAAGAGATATTTACCTAAGCGAGGTAGGGGACAACCACAGGACGAGGTTCTGGATGTACAACCATTGTAGCAGGTCATGGGGTAGTTCGAACATGAGGTTTACGATCAGGAGCCCATCGACTAGGCGATGCAGCTAATGCTTAGAGGTAAATTATCTTTATTATACTATAAGTATAGAGTAGATTTTACAATGACGTGGGGGCTTCATACGTAAGATTATTATCACTAATTCATGATTGAATCGGATTTAGTGGGTACATTGTCCGTAATAACCTTATTGTGTATATATATAATTAATTACCGTGGGGTAGCGGGACTCTTTGGTGTCGCCTATTAAAGAGAGGGTGTGTACACTAAGAGGATGGTTACATTACTTGTTAGTTTCTGCTTTCAAGAATTATGAGAATAAAGTGACTATTTTTCGAGTTTCGACTGTCATAGTACGACTTTGGGTTCACAGTTATAGGGTATGATTTATTTTTGCTAGGTATCACCTCAAAGAGGGTTTATCTTATATATATGTGTATATATATGTTATAGTGTGTTGCATATTGGACTTATAATAGTATATTTGTATTGTTATTTTGATCCTGGTGAGTAGGGACATTTATTGATGTGATTTAGGGTAGATTTGCATATTATCGAGCGGAGAGATATAGCTCGTTATTTATTCGCTCTATGAAACTATCGATAGTAGGCGAGTCATGATGTATGTTGTCTTCTGTAGCATGAGAGTGGACTAGTATACTTTTATGTCAAGAAATGTGGATTTGGGGGTACGTGTTATAGATTGAGGTCCTAATGGATCTCGATGACTGGAAATGTTACGTAGTAGTGTATCGGGCGAGTTCCTTGTTTGAATTTCTCTTTGTGAGATATCCCACGAATGAAACTTAGCGCAACATTGGAAGTGGGGAGATGTTTGGTCATTAGGGCATGAGTTTAGTACCTTAGTTTTTGTACATTTATGCAGTTATATTTGAGGAATGATAGTGATATTATAATTTGGGGCTAGTGGAGACGGGTAGTTTTTGTGCAGATATGCACATGGTATAGGGTGTATGGGCTCCCTGGGTTGTTGAATTCTTTTTAGTATTATACACGGTTAGGAGGGGAATTATATGTAATAATCTTAAGAGTACATAATTAAGGTAATGTAGAAACCTTAGAGTACTAATCTTATCAGAATTTCGAGGATGAAATTCCTTTATAAGGGAAGAAGTATGTAATACCCCGTAATTCTGAGGATTTAGTATTTAATTAAATTGGTGATTTAAGACTTAATTAAATTGGTGATTTGAAATTTATTTAATTCGGAGAATTTAATTTATTTAATTTGGTGATTTAGATTAAATTAATTCGGTCTATTTTAATTTTACGTGTGCCATATTTTGAGGTGAAAATAAGATGATGATATAAAGTGACTTGGATGATAATTTAGAGGCCACGGTTGATTCCAAAAGAGTGGAAATAGTTAGAATAGTATACTGGGTGTATAGTTTAGGTCCCAGGGCAATTTTAGGCCAAATCGACACTATTTAAGGGTATTTCAGTCATTTGAGAACTTAGGGTCAGATGAATTCCAAAAATTGTAAGCTTATATCTATCCATTAGATTGAGGGGCTAGGTCTAACACAAAGCATAAGGAGGAGAGGAAGGAGAGAAGAAATCCAAATCTTCCTACACCAATTTCCACCCCAAACGTGACAAAATCGAGATCGGAATGAAAGGGGAACAACCATATCATCATATCAATGAAATCAGACCTTAAATTATGAGGCAATTTTTTATCTTGCATTTATTTTAGGCATGTTATAATACCCATGTAGAATAGGGCTTGATTTACATGTTTTTGGAAGATTGAATATGAATTTGGGTGGGTGTAATCTATGAATTGAATTGGGATTCATGTAATTATATTTCTCTATGTTGACGACACGAAATCAAAGAGTTTGGGATTATTTATAACAAATAAATTTGGGTTCTTGATTAAAAGATGTGAAGAACATAAGAAACTAGGTTTTTTATGATTTGTGAAGATTAAATCTTGTATAATCCATTTTTGTTGAGTATTTAATGATATAATTCATTACGAACTGTTAAAACAGTCCTATTTGAAGTTTGGTGAAGTTTGATTGGGAGTTGGGCAATTTGCATAAAGGTTTATGGGATTAAAAATAGTGAAAACACAAGAACTGAACGAAGGAGACGAACTGCAACATTATGAATCGATTTCACCCAGAGGCAAACCGATTTGGTAGGAGAATAGATTCGGCCTCCTGAAAAAACGATTTGTCTTCCCAGAACCGATTCGACATGCAAATCGATTCGGCCTCCTAGAGAATCGATTTGGATGCCCAGAAAATTCCAAGTTTTCCTTTTTGTTAATATATTCCTATGAATTGAATTATGAGCAACTTTGGTGATGGTTTAGTAATTATGTGGAAATTTAGGTGAGGTCATTAGGCATTAGGTTTAGATTTTATTTATATTGGTAAGGGTTAAGTTGAGATAATTAATCAAGGATAGTAAATCGAGTGAATTGTGCACCGAGAAAATTAGGATTTGGATTACGGGAAGAGTAGACCACAATCTAAGAATATAACCATTAGAGTATAAGTGTAGTATCTACTGAATTAACATAAGGGGTAACTTTAGGCCCTACGAGTAGAGAATGATGCTCGGATAAATATAATCGAGAGTTATAAATGTGAATGAATTTTACGGTGAGTATTCGAGAGATAAATACTACGTACGGGTCATTATTATAGGTGAGAGGATACCTAGATGGGTTATAAGTATAGGTTGAGTGTATACCTATACGGATGTATTATTATAGGTCGTGCCTGTGCCTATACTGAATATGCATATGGTTAGGTTGTGTTTATGCCTATTATGTGTTTTTTGTATGTTAACATACCTAAGCTACCTTCTATCATGGAGGTACCACAGTGGGTGATATCACCTTGACGACTCCAGTGAGGTCTAGATTTGTGCCCTAGAGCATAGTACTGATAGTGGATAACCATATGAGAGAAATAGTGATGTAGGCAAGTCGTTTAGGTAGGTTAGGGATGTGCACATCCCCAAAAACTTAGTGATATATTTGCCTCCAATATGTGTGATTTGATTGATGGTTTGAGGAGACAGTACGCGAGTGCGCATTGTTATGACCAGTTTGGGAGAAGTGGTATTATATATATATATATATATACATATATATATATATATACTCACGAATGTTTGATCTTACTTATGTGTGATTGTAAGGATACTAGATGGTATATATTTAAACAATGGTTATCTACTTATGCGTGATAGTAGCGAAACTAGATAGTGTATATCTAAGACAATGCCTAATCTACTTAAGTGTAAATAGTAGAATAGATAGATAGATAGTGCAAATCTAAAGATAAAGTGTGAGCACTTAACATGAAGATAATAATAATAACATAAGAGTAATGTTAATTATTAGTTGTTTGGTAACGTACTGTATAGGCGGTACAGGGTAAGTTAATGAGAAACTTAACTAAAGGCTTAAGGATAATTGAAGGTATACTGTAGCTTATTGTATGGGCGGTACGGGTGAGCTAGTCTGGTTTATAGTTCGCTAGAGGCTTGGGACCTAGTTAGATTGGGTACCTTGACTTGGTGGACTTAGTAGAAGACGCTAGGTTCGCAATATAGATGAGAGGTGAGAAACTCAAGAGAATGTATACAACCTAACATGTGTATCAAATAACTGTTCATTTAAACTACAATTTAAATACTTGCTAAATATTTTCAGATGGTTTTACTTGGTATTTGACCCGTACTTGCAAAATATTTGCAAAACCTTTCAGGTGTCCAGCCACAGGGACGCCAAGCTTGATGATTTGTTGTATGGATGCATAGCTGCATCACGTGTGGAACTCTTGCAGGATTTGGACTTACTCGTTTCTATTACTTCATCCAAATACCATTTTATTTTAGTTATTTATCAGGTGTTTAGTTCAGATTATTTTCCTGCATGGATGGTTTGGTTATTTTGATTATTTCACTTGTTGTTTTTTAATAAAAATATAAAATTTAGCATTGACTTTTTGAATACTAAGTGGTTAGTTAAACTTTTAAAATGTTTTTGACAGTGATGCTAAGAATGACTTGATGAGATTCCTATTTTAATTGGATGAAGGACTGGTCACGCAGTATTTAATTAGGCGGGGTGTCACACTTCATGCTTCCCTCTCCAAAGTCTACCCTGCCCTTTTGAGCCAAAATCTCATAAAGTCATTGGACCCTCATCCATTCCCAAACCTGCTCCTCAAAATTTTCAAACTTGACGCCCAATGTGATTTCCATCAAAATATTGGTCATACCTCTAATTGACCAAGTTGTCATCGCCCCACCATCCAATCCTAAGCCAAACACCATTCACAATCCACTTTCGAATCATGAAAATGCTATCTTCCTAGAAAATGACCCGAAATTGGAACCATCTACCCAGATTATGCCCAGTAAATAACCCATTACACCCATATAATCATCTAGACCCCTCAAAGTTCTCCCATATTTTCTCCTACATCCTACATGTTTTACTGATCGGGCCCTGCACTTTTTATAAGAGTATTGATTACCGTTCATACCCGTTCCGGAGGGAAAGGCATGAATTTTCAACATTACTGAACTAGCTCATAGAGTTTGGGATAAAATTTCCCTCAGAAATGACCATTAATTGCCGAAACTTCATATCACTTTTATTGGAAGCTCGAAAGTGGGCTCGAGAGTCAGATAATTGGGTGGTACCCGCTAATAAAGTCAGTTTAGATGATGATGTCTAGATTATGGTAGAATTATTCTGACAGGCCATTGAAATTTATAGTATGTCCAAGTTACTCGATGCTTTGAAACTACAATGGGAATTAGCCCCTTCACTTCTATATCTCCCTATTGAGTGGGAGGATCTATATGAATAGACCGTTGAGGTTGTAGAATGCATTGACTTCTCTTGAAAGGATGACATCGTTTCCACCGGATAGGGGGAAGAATTTGATAGTTCAGATGAAGAACCAATCCAGTAGAAGGTAAGCCCTGTGGTCAGTGTATGTGGGATGATATCATTTGAAGATCTGCTAGGAGAGATCAATAAAGTGGAGGAACAGACGAAGATAGATGAAGAAATAGTGTTTTTATTTTTCCCCTCTTCTATAAACCATGTGACAAGAACTGGGAGCCACTACCAAAGTTTGAACCCTCAGTCAGCAACAACTGATAAAGGAAAAAGTGTTGTCGAGAAACTCCCCATGACAGAAATGACCATCGAGGAGAGTAAGATCCTCGACAAGTTAAATAAAACTTATGATAACATCATTTTGTGAGGAATTTTCATGTCTTCCCAACTACATCGAAATGCCTTGATTAAGTTGCTTACCAGGACCACGGTCCTTCCTTCCACCACTCTGGAAGAAGCCGTGAACTTAGTCGGGTCTTTAACATCTACTAGAATGATCTCCTTCTCTGAGGAAAAAATCCATAATTTTGGACCTAATCATAACTATGTTCTTAATAACTCAAATCGGGAGTCCCGCGGCTGCGGGGTCAGTTCCTACGAGTTACATTGGTCCCGTGGGAGGTGTTGATTCCACCCACAGGGCCGTTAGGGGCTGTTTCGAGTTTTCACCCTCTAATGCCATGTTTTTAAGCCTAAGTCAAGAAATATGCAAATTATCGCCGTATTCTCAAATAGGGAGTCCCGCGGATGTGGGGTCTGTTCCTACGAGGTACATTGGTCCCGTGGGAGGTGTTGGTGCCACCCACGGGGCAGTTCGGGGGATGTTTCGAGTTTTCACCCTCTAACGCCATGTTTTAATTAAGTTTAGAAATATGCAAATTACCGTCGTTCTCTCAAACCAGGAGAACCGCGGCTGTGGGGTTAGTTCCTACGAGTTACATTGGTCCCGTGGGAGATGTTGGTGCCACCCACGGGGCCGTTCGGGGGTTGTTTCGAGTTCTCACCTTCTAACGCCATGTTTTTAAGCCTAAGTTTATAAATATGCAAATTACCTTCGTATTCTCAAATCGGGAGTCCCGCGGCTGCGGTGTCAATCCTACGAGTTACATTGGTCCCGTGGGAGGTGTTGGTGCCACCCACGGGGCCGTTCGGGGGATGTTTTGAGTTCTCACCCTGTAACGCCATATTTTTAAGCCTAAGTCAAGAAATATAAAAATTACAGTCGTATTCTCAAACCGGGAGACCCGCGGCTGCGGGGTCAATTCATACGAGTTATATTGGTCACGTGGGAGGTGTTGGTGCCACCCACGGGGACGTTCGGGGGCTGTTTCGAGTTCTCACCGTCTAACGCCATGTTTTTAAGCCTAAGTCTAGAAATATGCAAATTATCTTCGTATTCTCAAACAGGGAGTCCCGCGACTGCGGGGTCAGTTCCTACGAGTTACATTCGTCCTGTGGGAGGGGTTGGTGCCACCAACGGCCGTTCGAGGGCTGTTTCGAGTTCTCACCCTCTAACGCCATGTTTTTAAGCTAAGTTTAGAAATATACAAATTATCGTCGTACTCTAAAACTGGGAGACCCGCGACTGCGAGGTCAGTTCCTACGAGTTACATTGGTCCTGTGGGAGGTGTTGGTGCCACCCACGGGACGGTTCGGGGGCTGTTTCGAGTTTTCACCCTCTAACGCCATGTTTTTAAGCCTAAGCCTAAAAATATGCAAATTATCGTCGTATTCTCAAACCGGGAGTCCCGCGGCTGCGGGGTCAGTTCCTACGAGGTACATTGGTCCCGTGGGAGGTGTTGGTGCCATCCACGGGGCCGTTCGGGGGCTGTTTTGAGTTCTCACCCTCTAACTCCATGTTTTTAAGCCTAAGTCAAGAAATATGCAAATTACCATCGTATTCTCAAACCGGGAGACCCGCGGCTGCGGGGTCAGTTCCTACAAGTTACATTGGTTCTGTGGGAGGTGTTGGTGCCACCCACGGGGACGTTCGGAGGCTGTTTTTAGTTCTCACCCTCTAATGCCATGTTTTTTAGCCTAAGTCTAGAAATACGCAAATTACCATCGTATTCTCAAATCGGGAGCCCCGCGGCTGCGGGGTCAGTTCCTACGAGTTACATTGGTCCTGTAGGGGGTGTTGTTGCCACCCACGGGGACGTTCGGGGGCTGTTTCGAGTTCTCACCCTCTAACGCCATGTTTTTAAGCCTAAGTCTAGAAATATGCAAATTACCTTCGTATTCTCAAATCGGGAGTCCCGCAGCTGCGGGGTCAGTTCCTACGAGTTACATTGGTCCCGTGGGAGGGGTTGGTGCCATCCACGGGGACGTTCAGGGGCTGTTTCGAGTTCTCACCCTCTAACGCCATGTTTTTAAGCCTAAGTGAAGAAATATGCAAATTACCGTCATATTCTCAAACCGGGAGACCCGCGGCTGCGGGGTCAGTCCCTACGAGTTACATTGGTCTCGTGGGAGGTGTTGGTGCCACCCATGGGGACTTTCGGGGGCTGTTTCTAGCTCTCACCCCCTAACTCCATGTTTTTAAGCCTAAGTCTAGAAATATACAAATTACCATCGTATTCTCAAACCGGTAGTCCCGCGGCTGCGGGGTCAGTTCCTACGAATTACATTGGTCCCGTAGGGGGTGTTGGTGCCACCCACGGGGCCGTTCGGGGGCTGTTTCGAGTTCTCACCCTGTAACGCCATGTTTTTAAGCCTAAGTCAAGAAATATGAAAATTACCGTCATATTCTCAAACTGGGAGACCCGCGGCTGCGAGGTCAGTTCCTACGAGTTATATTGGTACCGTGGGAGGTGTTGGTGCCATCCACGAGGACGTTCGGGGACTGTTTCGAGTTCTCACCGTCTAACGCCATGTTTTTAAGCCTAAGTCTAGAAATATGCAAATTACCTTCATATTCTCAAATCGGGAGCCCCGCGGCTGCGGGGTCAGTTCCTACGAGTTACATTGGTCCTGTAGGGGGTGTTGTTGCCACCCACGGGGACGTTCGGGGGCTGTTTCGAGTTCTCACCCTCTAACGCCATGTTTTTAAGCCTAAGTCTAGAAATATGCACATTACCTTCGTATTCTCGAACCGGGAGTCCCGCGGCTGCGGGGTCAGTTCCTACGAGTTACATTAGTCCCGTGGGAGGTGTTGGTGCCACCCATGGGGACGTTCGGAGGCTGTTTCGAGTTCTCACCCTCTAACGCCATGTTTTTAAGCCTAAGTCTAGAAATATGCAAATTATCATCGTATTCTCCAATCGGGAGTCCCGTGGCTGTGGGGTCAGTTCCTACGAGTTACATTGGTCCCGTGGGAGGTGTTAGTGCCACCCACGGGGCCGTTCGGTGGCTGTTTGGAGTTTTCACCCTCTAACGCCATGTTTTGCTTAAGTCTAAAAATATGAAAATTACCATCGTACTCTCAAACCGGGATACCCGCGGATGTGGGGTCAGTTCCTACGAGTTACATTGGTCCCGTGGGGGTGTTGGTGCCACCCACGGGGCCGTTCGGGGGCTGTTTTGAGTTCTCACCCTCTAACGCCATGTTTTTAAGCCTAAATCTAGAAATATGCAAATTACCTTCGTATTCTTAAACCGGGAGTCCCACGACTGCGGGGTCAGTTCCTACGAGTTACATTGGTCCCGTGGGAGGGGTTGGTGCCATCCACGGGGACGTTCAAGGGCTGTTTCGAGTTCTCACCCTCTAACGCCATATTTTTAGCCTAAGTCAAGAAATATACAAATTACTGTCATATTTTCAAACCGGGAGACCCGCGGCTGCGGGGTCAGTTCCTACGAGTTACATTGGTCCCGTGGGAGGTGTTGGTGCCACCCACGGGACCGTTCGGGGGTTGTTTTGAGTTCTCACGCTCTAACACCATATTTTTAAGCCTAAGTCTAGAAATATCCAAATTACCTTCGTATTCTCAAACCGAGAGTCCCGCGGCTGCGGGATCTGTTCCTACGAGTTACATTGGTCCCGTGGGAGATGTTGGTGCCACCCACGAGGCCGTTCGGGGGCTCTTTCGAGTTTTCACCCTCTAACGCCATGTTTTTAAGTAATCGTATATAGGTTGATTTAGTGTACATTTACACATGCCTAGATTATAGTAACGAGAAGCATCTAAATCAACTTGTATACGATTACTTATTACGTATTACCTTTTCACCCTCGTTACTTATTATATATGTATATAAAGAGAGATAGACAAATATATATATATATATATATATATATATATATATAGAGAGAGAGAGAGAGAGAGAGAGAGAGAGAGTGAGATTTACCGAAATGTGTGTAAAGAGAGAGATGGTAGTCAAAATATGTGAGAAAAAGGAAAGGAGTCGCCGCTACTGCAACCAAAAGAGAAAAAATTATTAAAACTCATCTATCTGAACTCATAATAGAGGCGAATGGAAATTATCCAAGAAAATTAGCTCAAGAACCTTGTACATACACACTTTTGGGCCACCAGAAAAAGATGCAAAGACATATGGGCATAGTCTAAACTTTATCTCATTTGTATGCAAATGAAAGAAGAGTTATTAGTAACCATGAAAATCATCCAAACTTTCGCCCACAATCTACTTTAGTTTCAACAAATAAAAAAAGGAAATAAGATTGTCAAAATGATTTCAGATATTGCATTATTGTTTACCTATTACTAAAAAAATTTATACCAAAGCTGCTCTGGTAGGGAGGGAGAAAAAACACGTGATGAAAACCTAAACAACAAACTTGAAATCATTTTCAACTCTCTATTTCTTTATGACTTTTCAGAATTTTAAACAATTACAAAATGGATTTTGTTAAAAAAAAGGATATGAAAAAATCGTATGAGTTTGAGTATGAGGAAACTAACCTGAGTTCCTCAGATTTATTGTTCGACCTAGATCCGTGAATCAAATCTTCACACAAACTTATGAAACTGAACTCAACATTACGCCTAAAAAAATTGGTGTGAAGCACCCGAAACTAGCCATTTGAGATTGAGGAGAATCCAAAAAAAAACTAACATGCGGTGACCCATTCGTCTGAGATATGGAGAGGAAAGATATGGAAATACCACACCCCACCTTAGTGGCGGATCCAGAACTTTAGTGCAATTGGAGCCAAATCCAATAAAAAAAATCAATGACACTAATAAATAATCAAGCATAGAAACCAACAAGCGATAAAACATAAATATTTAATTGGGGTTTAATTTAAGTTGTACTGAGATTTATGCTTAGACTAACGATGGTCATGAATGAAAAATGATGTCGTGCTTTTCGTGGCCATGTGTATCACTTTTCATGAAGCGAAGGTCGAGCACCAGAAGCTAGTAGGGTTGCTGCAACCCCTACATAAACACGACACAACTCGAACTCCGATACAACATGACATGGCTATTAACTAATTGGGTATTGGTTGAGTAAATATTGACACTAACCCGATAGAACATCACACGAAAACCCAGTATGACAAGGCACACCCTAAAATTGAATAATTATTGGTTGAGTAACTATATTTTCCCACAGTTTCTGATAGAAAATAAAAATTCAACTATTTTTCAATTTTCCTAACTTTGTTATCCAAACACACCCTAAAATTAATTTCTAATACGAAACAATAAAAAAGAACTATAGCGGAGGGTAAAGCAAACTTACATTGGTGGTGCTCTTTGGACATGGAAAGCTGTAGCCCCGCAACCGCAGAAAAAACTAGAAACAAAAATCAAAGAAATTCCCATTCATTAACATCCCAAATTTCCACTTTCATAACCCCAAAAAACAAAAATTGCACAAACCACTTCATGTAACTGAAATTGCATTAACACACCAAATTCAATGTAATAAAATATTGAAATGTTTAAATTTTGAAATTTTGAATATAAGAAACACCAAATTGGGTTTATACCTTCCCAACGGTATCTACAATACGGTCAATACAAGGCTTGGGAAATGCAGTCTCATCATCCCACGTCAGTTCATCATTTATAGGAAGCTGAAGCAAACCAAAAATTGAAAAAAAATAGAGTTAGGGCTTACGGGTTTGTCAGGGACGATGTGTTTGCCGACGGGGAGGCCTATGCCGGAGCGGAGGCGGAGAGAGGAGGAGATGGAGCGAGAAATGACGCTGCTCATCCCCACGAAATCTCACCTGCTACCCAAGAAATCTCCTTAATCCATACCAGCTCCTTACTCCATAACAAATATCGCACCTGCTACCCACGAAATCTCTATCGCTTCTATACCAGCGTTTGGGGAAGAAAGAAATAAGATATTAGCGGGGAAATGAAAATATGAAGCGCATTTTTTTTTATGATTGACACTGGTCACGGCCAAGAGCCGTGACCCATCAACTGCGACCCATCAATGAAGCTAAGTTGTGTGATCACCCCCTATTGGTCACGGCCCATAGCCGTGACCCAATATATGTGTGTTTTGTGCTTCGTCACGCCTATGGTCATGGACAAAGTCCGTGACCCATCCGCGACCAAGCTTGGAGGGAATTTTGGCGCGAAGATGGTCACGGCGTGGTCACAGCCCAAGTCCGTGACCCACAGTGGTCAGGGATTTGGGCCGTGACCACTTCCAGAGCATCCATGACTCAGTGTGGTAATGAATATGGTCACACCAAAAAATGATATGGTCATGGCCCAAGTCCGCGACCAGCTGGTCGCGGACTTGGGCCGTGACCCACTGGGCGTGACTATTCGCAGGATTTGGTGTAGTGGGTCATGGGTGCGAAGAAGAATGCTGACATTAAAGTAGAGACCAAGGCTGAAGGTACTGCGAAAAAGAAGGATTGAAATCACAATGGGAATGGTAAGCGACCAAAAGGTAAGGAGACGTTCGAGCAGTTGAATAAGTATGGGAACTACACTCCCTTAAAGGTGGACATAAACCATATTCTGGAGGAGATCAAGAACATCGAGGAGCTAACTTGGCCAGAACAAATGAGGACAGACCCCGACAAGAGGGATAAGTCCAAATATTGAGAGACTATAGAGATCATGGCCACACGACTAAGTGCTACATAGCCCTCCAGAAAGAGATTGAAGTACTCATTAGATGAGGAAAATTGAGCAAGTTCATTGATCGCTAGAACGATGGAAGACCAACGAGAGAGGAAGGCAAAGGTCCAAATACCCTAACCGAATAAGAGATGACAAAAAGAGGGACCACGAAGACGATCCACAGGCTGATCCCGACCTCCCTAAAAAGCCAAGGCAACCCTAAGGCTATTTATACAGATGTATATGTCTATTATATAACAACATATCGTCTATTCATATTGACAGTCCTAAGGCTATAAATACATTATAACACCCTCCATATGGGGGTAGTTGATCTCTTGTAATCATCATTGAGATTAAGGCAAATATCGGCAATACAAAACAGTGGACGTAGGCCATTTTCATAAGGTTGAACCGCTTTAAAACTCCTTTGTCTCATTTCTTTATTCATTAATTATCTGTGATTAATTAATTAGATCGAATCTAGTTTTTTACATCAACAGTAACCGTGTTAAAATCATAAGGAAAGCTTCACATGTGCATTGATTATCGAGATTTGAACAAGTCCTCTCTGAAGGATGATTACCCACTACCCAATATCAACATGATTGTGGATAATAAGTCTAGTCACGCTCTCAAGTCATTCATTGATGGGTTTTTCGAACATATTCGGATCAAGATGCACCCTGATCATCAAGAAAAAAAGCTACATTCATCACCCCCTGGGGAACTTTCTGTTACACATCTATGTCATTCGATCTCAAAAATGCAGGGTCTACCTACCAAAAGGCTACCACAACCATCTTTCATGATCTGATACACAAATAGGTCGAGGTCAATGCAGATGATATGGTTATCAAGTCTAAGACTAGAGAAGGTCATATTCCCACTCTATGAAAGTTTTTTGAAGGATTACAGTGATACCAAATGCAACTTAATCCACAGAAATGTGTCTTTGGTGTTACCAAAGGAAAACTTTTGGGATCCATGGTTAGCGCCAAGGGAATTGAAGTAAATCCTGCCAAACTAAAAGCCATACTCGAAATGCCACCTCCCGAAACAAAAAAGGAAGTTCGAGGATTCTTAGGAAAATTACATTATATCAGCCGACTCATTAGCCAACTGACTTCCATTTTTGAACCCATCTTCAAAATATTCTAAAAGTATTCCATCAAAGTTTAAAAAGAAGCTTGTTAGGAAGACTTTAACCGAATTAATTAATATCTAACTCAACATTCGGTTTTCATGTCACCGCAACCTAGTCTTCCCCTACTCCTATACTTGATTGTGATAGACACCACAACTGGGGCTCTGCTAACCCAATACATTGAAAATTTTCCATAAATAGAGGTCCATCTACTATTCTAATCACAAATTCATCGGGTACGAAGTTAACTACACTGTCTTGGAGAAATCATGTGCTACCTTTATTTGGGTCACTCAAAAATTACGAAATAATATGCCCTCTTCTCCCATCAAAATTGTGTCCCGAATGGATCCTATGGAATACCTGCTCAAAAACCATCCTTGTCTAATCGAATGGCCTGATGGTTGATGTTGCTGGCCAAGTTCGATATTGTGCATTTCACCCAAAAAGTAATGAAAAGAAGGGCCATCTCTTACTACCTTATTGATTAAACTATGGAAGAAGCTAACGTTTGGATCTTCGAGTTCTCGGATGAATATATCCTTTTCACCTCTCAGGAATACCTCCGGTGGAAAATGTTCTTTGATGGTGCTACCAACAAAAAAGAATACGGCATTGGGATACTCCTGATGGCCCCGAATGATTCCCACACTCCCATCGCCATCAAGATAGATTTTCCCTGCACTAATAATATGACTGAATAAGAGGCATGCACCGTAGGCCTCAAAGTCTCTCTTAAGACAGGTATCCAATGTCTAGATTTCTACGGGAATTCTTCCCTATTTATCGGCCAGGTCCTTAGAAGATGGAAAGTCAAAGATGAGAAATTCCTACCCTTCCACTACTTGTCCCGAATGAGGAACTACTTAGTTGATGCCCTTGCTACCTTTGCCTCCATAATCGACATGCTGGAGGGAATAACGATGGACCCCTTTCTAGTCCAGAAATAAGATAAACCAACCCACTATTACCACATCAAATTTATTACAGAAGAGGATTCTGATATGGCCGCTTACTAGTATTACAACATTTGGCGCCTCCTCGAGCATGGAAGGAACCCATAGGATTCTAAAAAAGATTAAGCAACCCTTCGCAAACTGGTTGCCCAGTACATTGTCTATAATAAAGCACATTTCAAGAGAAACTTTGATGGAACCCACTTACACTAAATCGCAGGGGATGACATTAAAGAGATGACGTAGAAAATACACAGTGGGGAATGAAGACCCCACATGAATGGATATATGCTAGCCAAAAAGATTATTCGACAGGGTTACTATTGGAATACCATAGTTTAAAATTTTACCGCCTATGTATAAAGATTCCTTAAATGCCAACAGTTTTCCAATCTTTAGCACTTGCCTCCGTGGGGATTATACAACATGACCTCCCCCTGGCTGCTTTCCACCTAGGGCATTGATATCAAAGGGAAAGTTGCACCCAAAGCCTTCAATGGGCATGAATTCATCTTGGTTGCCATTGATTACTTCACTAAATGGGGAAAATCTGAGTCACACACAGTGCTGAATGCCAAGAAGGTGGCCAAGTTCATCCCAAAAAACAGCATTTGTCGATACGGGGTCCTATATGAGTAGTATTAGATAATGGGTTACATTTTAAGGCAAAATTCATAGAATTAGTCTAAAAGTATGGAATTAAGAGACACAAATATTCTCCCTACTATCCACAAATTAACGATGTAATTGAATATTCTAATAAGAAATTAAAAGAAATCATCAGTAAGATGACCAAGAGTTATCGAGATTGGGTCGATCAGATCCCTTACGGCCTATGAGGATAATGTACTTCAGTTCGAGCATCTACTGGGTCTACCCCTTACTCTCTAGTATATAGCATAGAAGCATTCTTACCCATTAAACTAGAAATACCTTCACTATGCATCATTCTTGAAAGCAAAGTCAGCAACGAAAACTAGCATCGGAGCTGACTTGATGAGTTTTCACTCTTGAACTAAAGGAGGCTAACGGCTCCATACCATATACAAGGGTACCATCGAAGGATAGTGTGATCATTCAATAGGAAAGTTAAGTACTGTGGTGTTTGAGAGGGCGATTTATCCCTCAAAGAATTCATAGAACCCATTTGGGACCCTAGAAGGAAATTCAAGCCAAATTCAAGTTGTAAACCAATGACCTTTGGGAAAATGGGTCATTCGTCAGTACTGTAAGGATGATTCACACATGGGGTAGATCGTTGGAAAAGGGTATTTAGTTCCCTTTGAATATTCATTTGGTCTCATTTGAGATGAAGACTTAACTTTAGTCAAATGGAGTTCGAGAGTGCCAGGTGGCCTCTTGATCAATTTTGAAGGGAAAACGGATCGTTCGTCTAAACATTTATGTCATTTTGTGCATGGGGATCGTTAGAAAGGAGATTTAGGTACCTTAGAAGATTCATTAAGCGTGCTCTCTGATGATGAAGTTTATTAGGATCAAATCAGGGGCTGAGAGCACCATGTTGTCTCTAAATCGATTTTTGATAGTAAAATGGTTTGTTCGTTCGAACCGTTACTCCAATTCGCACATGGAGTGTACCATTAGAATGGGGATTTTGAGACCTTTAAATATTCATTGAGATTTTTCTCTGACAATGGAATTTACTAGAGTCAAACAGGGCTCGGTGTGCCCGATGGCCTTTAAATCAGTACTCAGAGTATGACCTAGGGTTTGTAGTGAATGAGGAGGTTCTAGGGACCTAAGGAGAGACCTAGGGGGTCCTAAAATCTGGTTTTAATAGATCTCCTTGACGAGTGAGCTTGGAATAAGTGAAACCCGTCGAATAAACAACACATGATGTTTTAGGAATGAGGTCAATTGTGAGGACCCAAAAGGATGAGGATGACCAATTCAGAAGGTCGAGGCCATTTTTGAGGACCTAAGGTAATGCTAGGGATGGAGATTCTGCAGGCCGAGGTAAATTATAAGAACATAAGATGGGAGAGGCCAATTCTGAGGGTCGAGGTCAATTCTGAGGACCTCAAGTAGGGAATGACCAATTCTAAGCGTTGAGATTAATTCTGAGGACCTTAAGTTGGAGCAACCAATTTTGAGGATTGATGTCAATTTTGAGAACTTGTGATGGAGCGACCAATTCTGAGGGTCAAGGTCAATTCTGAAGACTTTAAGTAGGGAGCGGCCAATTTTGAGGGTCGAGGTCAATTCTAAGGACCTTAAGTTGGAGCGACCAATTCTGAGGACCTTAGGTTAGACGACCAATTCTGAGGTTCAAGGTCAATTTTGAGAACCTTAACTGGAGGGGACCAATTTTGAGGGTTGAGTTCAATTCTGAGGACCTTAAGTTGGAGCGACCAATTCGGAGGATTGATTTCAATTCTGAGCACCTGAGATGGCAGCGACCAATTCTGAGGGTCGAGGTTAATTCTGAGGACCTTAAGTTGGACGACCAATTCTAAGGGTCGAGGTCGATTCTGAGGACCTCAAGTCAGGACTGAAAAATTTTTAGGGTCGAGGTCGATTCTGAGCACCTTAAGTGGGAGTGACCAATTCTGAGGGTCGAGGTCAATTCTGATGGCCTCGACCCTCATAATCGACCTCAACCCTTATAATTGGTTGAGGATTCTTTGTTAGTTGGTTTCCATATGGTGGACTTCGTATGCTTGATGAAAGTTGTGCCCCATCGGTGGACTCCTACATTGTCACTAGGCGGAGGTGGAAGGAATGAAGAGTGTCAAGGCTTACGAGGGTGTCGAGTCATTGAGTAAGTCTTTGATGGTGTCCTTATATTAATTCAATACTTATTAGAGGTTTTACTGGGTCGTTTGAGGTTTTTCCCGTTGTGAACTTTCCTCGTACATCGTGGCATATTTTACCTTGAAAATCCTCACCTAGATGCATGCTAAGGTTTAACAAGATAAAATCATTGTAACCATAAAATGGTGTAATTGGTGTTAAATTTATTTTGGGAAATTTAGTTTACAATAATTCAAGTTGCAATTAAGTTTGTTTTAAATTATGTTATGTAAATTTGAACTTGAATTGTAGTTTTATTTAAGAAGAGATAACTTATACTTGAAGAAAGTCAAAATTTCAGAATATTTCGTGAACCATCCCATTTGAAATTAAAATTTTTGATTTTTTTTTAAATTTATGCTCCAACAAGTGGTATTAGAGTATAATATATAATATACACTTTCCATCAATTTGTATCAGAGAAGCTGCACTAAATTGTCGTGTTAGATCCTTTTAGGCCAAACTATGGAAAATTTATAATTTTTTATGTTTCTTGTTTTTTATGGTTTTCTTTTTCTTACACTTAGTACTTCGCATGATAGATCTAAACGTTAATTGCGTTAGATTTTTTAACATACACTAGTTGTGCTTCATGAGATATTCTTGCTAGTTATATGTTTGTTAGTCATATTCTAGTCGATGCTTCATCATATATATTTTGTTAGAATTATGACAAGTGTATCTTTTGTATTTTGATTTTTCATTTATTGAGTCCTATTGAAAAATACAAAATATTTTTTTGTCTTTTGAGTTATCTTTTATTAGTTTCAAAAGTATAAAAACTCAAAAGTATTTATCTTGTGTATTTTAGTTTTACACGTTTTATGTTGCATATCCTTGTGTTTAACTTTTCCTATCCATGTGGCTAGAACTTTTGGTTATGAATTTTAATTTTTAAATTTTTATTTATCATGCCTGCATGGAGTAGTTTGACGTTGATTTGCTTAATGAATTTTTTTTATATATGCCTCTTAACATACATGCACAAGCTCTTTTGAACTTTAACTTCACATGTATATGTAAGTTAAGTGAGATGTTCTCCCATTAATTTTGTCATCTACATCTTTTGTGACTATGAAGGATTTTTTCATGTAAGAATCATTGCCCGTATGATTTACTTGTATAGTATTGAAAAGAAAATAGGGTGCACGGGAAAGGGATATGAAAAGGAGAGAATCTCCTTTGTGGGAAAGCCACTGTTGCCAAGAGCCTAATAAAAAGATCAAAAGGTAACAAAAATAGAAAAAATTGCCAAAGACCAAATAGTTTAGTTTGATCATTCAAAAGAATTGAGAAAATAAAAGAAAATATGAAATATGTTTAGCTTTTGAGGATGTTTAGTTTAAGATCAATAGCTTTGCATAATGAATCCTAGTTATGCTTATTATGTCATGACTCTATTGTTTTTTAGAATCATGAAAATTCTAGGCTTGTGTACATTTTTGTTTATTCTTTCATTTCATGTTGGCTTGTCACATGAGGTTAAATCTTAGTTGATAAAGTTTTACGCTCAAATAAAACTCCATGAACATTTTTAAGTGATTGGATCATGATTCTTTTATTTCCAATTCACACCCATTCATTTTATTGATCACATTTGGTTTAGACACATTTATCCCATATGATTGTGGAAAGCTTATCGTGTTTAGTGTCTTGTGTAGTCTTTGTACCTATAAATGTGCTTATGCTTTAAATATATCTTCAATTTATTCATATATATGGCATTATTTGATTTGAGTCTTTGTTTTTCCATCTAGTTCTTGTATGTTGTTGTTTCATATTGATATCTATCATATTTGATTTTTCGTTGATATCCCATGCTTATCTTAGTTCATTCTAGTTGATATCATTTTGCTATCGCATCATAATTGGTATCTCTTGTATTTTATGTGGATTAGTTGTTCTTATGTTGTCATGTTGCTTTGTTGTTCTTGTATCACCATACACCATTGCATGGTATTTTTTTCCTTTATGCTTATCCCTTGCTTCATTTAGGAGGAGAATTTTATTAAACTAGGGATAAATAAAGTATTTTATGCAAATAATCTTTGTCTATTCATGGATAAAAAAGGGGAGAAATGGTATCTAACTTAGGGGAGACTCCTTTCTTAGGCAGACATTGTTGGACAAATGGGAAAGATTTAATTATACAATTAATTTTGTTATATTCCCTATGCATTTTATGGTGTATTTAAGTGTGCATATTTTCATCCATGAGTCAAAGTTTTTAATGTAAAGCATCTCAAAATATGTGTCGGTCAAGCGTTTGTATTTTTTTCTTTTGGATTTGGAATGAATCTTTTGGATGAGCTTGACGGCCTATAGGATTTTATTTTTGGTTTTGTCTCTGAATAACCAAAGGGGGAGATTTGTAAGGACAAATTTTCAATTAAGTCGATTTGTATGTGTTGGCTAATTCATGACAAAACTATTTGAGTCATAGGATATAAGCTATACTTCTGACCTTTCAAGCCTATGATATTTTTGTTGAAGACGTAGCAACCAAGTCTAAGTGATCACATCCTATACCATGTTTCATGCCACGCTTTGTCATCAACATTCCCAAGATCTCTTAGTTATGAACGTATATGTTATGTTGGGCCTTGGAAATTTTTTTATCGACTGTTAAAATTTTTGCTAAAATATTTAAAATGACTTTATATTTTTTCAAGAAAAAGGTTTGATTTTTCCCAAGCCATTCAGATGACTTTCCCAGGCCGTTTGAACGAGACATCTAACATGGTCACTTTTGGCTTGTGTTGATTTTTTGTTTGAGATGTCATTCGAAAGAGATTGAATGTCGTTCGAATGACCGGAGTAGTTTTTGAAAAATGACAGTTTTTTCAAGCAATTTTCTCCTTAACCTCCCACTACCTTTTCCCAACCATTTATGTAGTTCGGGAATGCAGTTTTTCAGATGACTTTTACAATCCTTTAAGAGATAAAATACTCTTCCACAATTCCCTTGAGTTTTGTTAATCTTTAATGATTAATTTTCCAAAACAAAACCAAGTTTACACCCAAATTATTTTATGATCCAAGGTTCTACATAATATATGTTTTGAGATCATTGTTTTGGCACCATGTTTGTTTTGTATATTCCTACAGATTGTTTCCTGCAGAAGATTCCATGTTCCCGGGTGTACATATGGTGGACCCCGTATGTTTGACGGTAGCAATGCCCCATCAATGGACTCTGAGACGTAGGTGGACTCCTGCGTTGTCACTAGACACAGGTGGAAGGAACAAAGTGCGTCAAAGCTTACGAGGGCGTCGAGTCATTGAGTAAGTATTTTTTCGTGTCCTTGTATTAAATATGTACTTAGTGGACTTGTGGTTGGGTCATCCGAGGTTAATCCCATTGTGGGGTTTCCTCATACATCATAGCATTGCGGTTGCATATTTTATATTAAAAATTCTCTCATAAATGCATGCTTAAGTTTAACAATATAAAATCGGTTTAAGTATAAAATGGTGTAATTAGTACAAAATTTATTTTGGGTAATTTAGTTTACATTAATTCATGTCGAAATTAGGTTTGTTTAAAATTGGGTTATGTAAATTTGAACTTGAATTGTAGTTTTATTTATGAAGAGATAATTTAAATTTGAAGAAAATCAAAATTTTGGAATAATTCGTGAACCATCTCTTTTGAAATTAAAAATTCGGAATTTTTTGGAAACCTACATTCCAATAAGTGATGTCAGAGTATAATATACAATATACACTTTCCAACACAACAAGATTCATAGATTAAAATTTATCATAAAATGGATAAATATATCAACAATATGAAACTCGTATGTAAGAGTAATAAAATAAGGGACCTCAAAACGTTTACAAATATCTATGTGAACACATTCAAAACTTTCTTTATTTCTTGTGGCCATCGATTATTGTGTATGAATATTTATAATTCATTAAATCTATACGTAATAAAATCAGTAAATTTAAGTTTCAAGAACTATAAATTTTACTAATTATTTCATTCATTATAGGGATACGTGATTCATACTTTTATGCCGAATCTCAACTAAAATTACGTTTAGTTCATCCTTATGATGCAAGTTATAAGGTTTAATTAAACATTCAATTGTATAAACCGCCATTATTGTCAAACCAAAATAAGATATTTATAAAATTATTACGATCAAGTCTAGACAAGAAAAATAAACTTTAAAAATTTTGAAAAACATAAGGGGTTTGTAAAATATCTAAATGATGAATCTCCTCAAAATGTGAAAATTTATAAATTAAAGAAAAATTCAAAAGTCAAAACTTAATTTCCATGAAAGCACTAAATATCTTAATTTCAGGTTTCATTAACAAACAATCATGCATCCATATTACTAACATATTTTGTAACACTTGAATTTGATTTGAAACATACAAAAGTTAAGGACTTACCATTTCTTTACAAATCACACATTATAGTTCACACAATCTATCTTAAAGCGTCCAAGTTTATCACATCATAGGCATCATTTACATAATTCCCACAACATAAAACATTATTAGTTTAAGGTAGTTTATTTAATGTGTAGCCATAATGTTTAATGTGTTCAATCTCTCCCAATTATTATGGAGAATGTTAATAGACTCGTCAATAAGTGGTGTCAAATAAATCTAGCATACTTAAGTTAGTCGTAGTAATGATCAGAATGGATGAAAAAAGTGATTTGAGAGAAATATGGAGAGATACTATTATAAAACAAATAAAATTTATAGCTCACTAATTTAAATCTTTGATTTGACAACAATTCCATAACACTTAAAAATATAAATATAACGTATAACTATGATCGACCTTTGGGCAACAACCATAAATACTAATTTGTGTTTATATTTAATTTTAAATAATCTACATGACCTCCTTATATTCATGAATATTATTACATTAAGAAACATCAGTATCCATGAATTTTTGCCATTATCTTTACTTTCAAATTTAATACACATAGATGTTGTAATTGGGTCACTTTGGTGACTACCGAATTACTACTCATAATATGATATTAATTGGATTAAATTGTTACAAATAATGTACACAAATTGCCTCTTTCATACTTATTAATCAAAATAAATAGTTAATGTACCTTTGGGCAACCATAAAATATTTATTGATTAACAAACTTAATAGTAATGTACCTTCAGGCAACCATCAACCTATCATACTCTTCAAGTAAGTCTATTATAATTTTATATTCACGAAAGCATCCCAGTTGGGTCACTTTGGTGACTACCAAACTGTAAATAATATGAATATTAAATTAAATATGGACAATTTATTATCCATGAAATTATTCTAGTTGGGACATTTTAGTGACTATGAAACTATTCATAATATGGATGACAAACTAAACTAAATACTATTGCTTATATTATGTCATTGGTAATGAATCATAAAAGTTATCAATAATAAAGTTAAAAGTTTATTGTAACCCGCACACATGAGGCCATGATTAATTACTAAAACATCACGTTAGCTAATACTTAATACACAGAATGTTGACACTTTATTAAAAATAGTATTTGGGTGATATATTAATTAATTTTAGAAAAAAAGAACCTTTGGGCGAACATTATTTACTTTAACCAAATAATATATTATCCGATTATGTTACTTAACCAACTCTACCTGATTAAAGTGGTTAAATTAACTATGTGACATGATTAAAATATCAACATTTCAACATCCTTCCCCTATGATCCTAATCATAAATTTAATATTCATTTAATAGTAGGGACTTATATAAATCATTAGGTCAATTTAGTATATATGACACTATTCTAGTTGGTGATTACCAAATTTCACGTAATATGGATATCAAAATTTCTTAGGGGCTCACTTATATAATTAGGTAAAAATAATATAAATTATTAACACAAGATGTGCCTCATAAGCTTATTAAATAATGTTAACCTATAAAGCATATGATTATTTGTAACACCCCGCCTAATTAAATACCGGGTGGCCAGTCCCATACCAAATTAAAACAGAATATACAGTTGGCTCATTCTTAGCATCATTGTCGAAAACATTTACTAATCACCCAATACCCAATTAAGCTGGTGTTAAAAATTTTCCAAATTTTAATTCAACAAAAAGATATTTTTAATTTATGAACAACACTACACATATTATTCTACAACACTAATAACCGAACAAATAACACAAAAGAATTTAGATGCATTTGAAATAAACATTCCCAAGTAATAATTCAATACAGTAATCCCATCAATAGCAAATGTATTAAAATGACACGACTACAAGAGTATTTGACTCCGATAGAAAAGAGATAACTGAATTCCTTTGGGCGACATGCCCTAACTAAAAGAATACTGTGAATCAAATGAAAATTGGCGTCTAGGCAATCCTCCATAGCTCCGTAACTCGTCATAATCTGCTAAGGTTGGCGTCCCTATTATTGGACACCTGATATAGAAGATACAATAGAAAAGAAAATATGCAAGGAAACGGGTCAGAGCCCGATGTGAAAATGATTTTTAAAACAACAAGTATTTAACAAGTGCAATAAAGCATTTATTATGTACATGTTAGTATCCAGACTCTCACTTGCTATTCTCACCTCTTATCTAGAATGCACACTTAACGTTTCCTATTAACCTTCTAGTTAATGGTTCCTCTTCACAAATTTCCATAATATGATTCCCTCCCATATCATAACCCCGTATGTCCCATACCATACGTAGTATAATCATTCATATACGTTTCTCATTAACATGAATCATTTCTCATTAAGCTCGTCAATAAATATTCATTAACTTATTTCAATTCTCTTTCTCAATTCACCGTTATCTACAATTATCACACAATCGATGATTTAACCACTTTATATACACATACATTTAATTCATAATTATATATTTATACATATATAATACGGCACCTCGAGTCACAGTTGTTGTGCAATGCATTACTCTGCTATCATGTCCCAATATTGTTGGTCACCAAATAGGGACTAAGGATTCGGTAAGGATTCCACGAACCAAAAACAATAACACAAATATTGGAGGCGAACATAGTTCTCATACTCACGGGCCACGCACATACCTACATTCTCATAGTCAGTGGACTTATCAACTCCCCGATAAGTCTTTCATAGTCCTATGTTCTCGAGCGACAAATCAAAGATCCCATGGATTCATCAGGATATGACTGCCCTCACGCGCAAACCTCCTCATCGTTAGCAAGTAAGCTAGGTATGTCGTACACATAAATCATCAATCAATCAAATAGGCATTATCATACCTATAATATAATATCAACAAGGTACTCACACTACCCTTCGATAATTTCCATATTTAGCATTATATCTCTCAAATCCTACGTATTAAAATATTATGACTTTACTTCCTTAATCTAATTATCCCTGAGCCTCACTCATTACTCAAGGTTCAAATAGGTTTTTCCTCAACATGTTATTCAGTAAGAAATCACTAATATCCTACTAGTCCATATCATCTTATCTCCCAAATTACTACGAATTAAACTCTCCCTTAATTAGGATTAAAACCGATAGTTTGAAATCTCTTATAAACACATCCTCTATCACATAGGATTAAACCCTCTTGTAAAAATTAAGGCTACCCAGGTGTTATATTCAATATCCCCTACTGGACCTATCCTTAATCCTCATACAAACAAATTAGAATCCAACACATGAATCTAGCAACCGAAATTTCTTCCAATTTAATTAACATAATTCTAATCAACTAAATCCAAATCAAATTAACTCGATTCTTATCTAGGGCTTATTGATCTTCCCTAAGTCCCATTATATCCAATTAATAGTCACCAAAGATTTAGAAAAGGTTTGGGATACGAACAAACATTAAAAAGAAACAACTTCAAGGATTCTGGGGAGGTCGATCGATTGAAGGCAGGTGGTCGATCGATCGATCGCCCAGATACTAGCCCAGTTTTCTGCATTTCTTATACTATGGGTTTCATAAGTTTTGATCATTCAAACCTTCATATTAACTACCCACACTCCTTATAAACCTTACTACATGATATTGCAACGTATATGAATGATTTCTAATTCTCTAAACATCCTATAATCATCAAGAGTTTGAATTAAAGGCATATGTTTATCTTCTTTTTCCAGAAATTTATAAACATGTTATCTTCAAGAACACACCATTGATTCTCAGAATTTCTTCAACAGATTTATGATTATTTCATGGATTACTATCTACCTACAACATGGGTTTGATTCCTATATAACTCCATTTTTCATAAATGAATCAACAACTTTATATTTATCTTCCAAACATGAGAAATCTCATCTTTTTATAACTATCCTAACATGGACAATATACAAAATTAGATTGTAATTACCGAACACTTGACTCTAATGAAGATCTAATCCTTTGGAGTTGAATAACACAGGTGGTTCTACCCTTTCTTCGGCCAACTTCCGGTGGTGGTTGGTGGTGGTGACCTTTGGCCTTAGTTCTCCTCCTTTCCAAGCATGCCTCTCTCTTCCCATGCAACCTTTCACTCTCTCACAAGGTGACCTCTAAAGTTTTCTGTAGAAGAGATGAATAACCCACGTACATCTAATCTCCAAATACTTATAATTGGACAAAATCCGAAATCACTATTCATCCCCTTGTAAAAATGACCAAAATGCCCTTTTGGGTTGTCTTTTTATTTCCAAATGACCCGAGACCCAAAACCAACATCCAAATATACTTTTCTGATTATTTCAACCCTTCTGGATGCAAGGACGCACTCAAAATGACTATAAGGCTAATATAAAAATAAGTCTCTATTTAATTTAACAAATAAGTCCCGACACATCCCATACTGCGTCTGACTAAAAATTCAAATTACTGAATTAATAACCCACAGCAATATCAATAACATCCCATTCATATATTACCTAAATATCTTTATGTAATATAAAGAATCATACATTTTAATATCCACAATTCGAATAAAACCCAAATGAATTAATTTATGATAAAATCCAATTAATCCATTAATTTAAAATATAACCCATTTATAAATCATTAAAATCACGGGGTATTACATACTTCCCCCCTTATAACAGAATTTCATCCCAAAATTTGAAAAGATAAATCATACTAGTAAGGTCAACTCTGAGTATAAATGTCACATCGCAAGTAATCTATGTCGTACCGCCCATACAGTACATTAACGAAAATCCCCACAGATGTTTTACGCCAAGCCTCACCATATAGTTTCAACTTAATCAAATTTAAACTTTACGTAATCTTCCATATACCATCCTTGTGACAAAGTTTGGGAAAAGTAATCCTCACTTATTAAACAAATAAATCCTGAAGTCACAACCTCTATGTTCCGAAATCTAAAAATAATTACTGTTTCACAATTATGAAAAATACTACAATCCAACCATCCAGGGCGCCCATACACCCTATCGTACAACTTGCATTATAATAGTTATCCCAAAGTTTATAAATTCATATCCAAAAGACCTAACTTATTTCGACTCCCAACGGTTATTAGTTTCATGCGTGGGGCGTCTCGCAAGGGAAATGCAAACAAGGAACCCCCCCGATACACTACTACCTAAAGTAGTCGGTCATCAAAACTCTGCAGGTCCATAGTCAATAGTATATAACCTCTCTACAGGTTTTATCGATTGTAAATAAAAGTCTACTCATCTACTCTCTTATTAAAGACAAGATGCTGGATATAGTAGTAGTACATACGCTCTCATATACCACAAGTCAATGCACGCCGATAGGCACACCATGCTCGGACATGCCTAAAGTAAGTAATCCCGTGATAAAAATCATACCCACATGATGACATGAAAATATAGGTGTCCCATGCCCCTCGGTGATTCTACGTAAATAATAGTGTTATTGGCTAAGTTTAGCAACCCTTTTGCCCACATAATATTAATCGCTACAAAACTCAATATGTGCCTCATAACTCCTTAGATAGAAAACGTACCCTCATTCGCGGGTGGTGGTTGTTGAATCGCTTCCTGATGGACGTTCTATACAAGCCCATACTGACCCTGTTGCACGGGAGATGCTAGAATAGGAGGTAGTGCTAGAACAGAAGCTAGAGCTGGAAGAGCAGCTGGTGGAAACACTGGGGTCTGTGGCTCCTATCGAGCATTCTGTTGCAGAGGAAATTTGTCTTTATCAGTACAATCTTATCATTTGTGGTCATACTTGCTGCACACAAAATATTTTCCAGCAAACTTCCCACCATTTTGTCCCTGTTGACCCCGACCCTATTGGCCATTACCTCCTTTCCCTTGGCCCTGGTGATCCTGTCTCTAGCCCTGATGGCCCTGTTGTCCTTGCCCATTACCTCTATCCTCAAATCGAGAATCTCCAGATCATAAACGCTTAGCATATTCCCCCGTCTGGGAACCCTACTCACCCTGACGCTGATGACTCTGTCCTGGCTGAGTCCCACTAGAACTGCCCTCGGTAGTCTTACCTTGCAGGCTTGACCCAAACCCCCGCTTGATACCCTGAGCATGTAAATGGTTATTCCTGGAAGTGAAGCATTACAGCATTAAGAACATTGGCATAAGTACGTAGTGAAAGATTTCCTAGTAGATGCTAGCGAATCTTATAGTTCAACCCATCAGTGAACATTAGAATTCTCCTCTCCTCTGTGGGTACCTCTACTGGTACCAAACTAGTTAGTCGCATAAATTCTTCCTCGTATTCAGCCACTGTTTTCTCTTCCTGCTTCAAATCAAGTAGTTTCGCCTCATCTCTGTCTAGATGGAAGAAGGAAAGTACTTCCGATCAAACCGTATCCAAAAGTCTTGGATAGTAGTTATGTCTCTCTCCTCGATAGCGGTCGTAGCCTCCCACCATTGCAAAGCTTCCCCTACTAGCTTGAATGTGGATAGTATTTGACGTTGAACCTCAATGCATTCGAGCATTCTCAAGTGCCTTTGGATATCTTTCTTCCATTGGCTAGCAGTCACGACATCTGATCCTCCCTGAAACTTAGGTGGGTGTGCCTTCTGAAAGGAATCCCTAGCTCATTCCCATGCAGTAGGAAACACTTTCCCTTGCGCGAGTGGAAAACTGGTGACTGTGCTGGAGCCTGCTGAATAGCAGCTAGAGCTGCATTGACTGCCTGAGCGACAATTGCACTAACTTCGGCCGCAGTCATCGTACCCTGAGTCGGGGCGGGTTGAGGTGCACGTCGAGGAGGCATCTAAAATGAGATTATACCATCACTATTTGATATAACAACATAGCTGAAGAATGTAGGTGTAAATAGAAAAGCAATAATCCTACTCATAGGGCTCTACATCAAATAACGCTAAGTTGAAAACACAATAAGCCGTACAGAGCCTAAAGGACACTAGAACCTGATGCTCTGATACCACCTGTAACACCCCGCCTAATTAAATACCTGGTGGACAGTCCCATACCAAATTAAAACATAATATACAGTTGTCTCATTCTTAGCATCACTGTCGAAAACATTTACTAATCACCCAATACCCAATTAAGCTAGTGTTAAAAACTTTCCAAATTTTAATTCAACAAAATCCATTTTTATTTTATGAACAACACTACACATATTATTCTACAACACTAATAACCGAATAGATCACACAAAAGAATTTAGATTCACTTGGAATAAACATTCCCAAGTAATAATCCCATACATTAATCCCATCAATAGCAAATGTATTAAAATGACACGACTACAAGAGTATTTGACTCCGATAGAAAAGAGATAACTGAATTCCTTTGGGCGACATGCCCTAACTAAAAGAATACTGTGAATCAAATGAAAATTGGGGTCTAGGCAATCCTCCATAGCTCCATAACTCGTCATAATCTGCTAAGGTTGGCGTCCCTATTATTGGACACCTGATATAGAAGATACAATAGAAAAGAAAATATGCAAGGAAACGGGTCAGAGCCCGATGTGAAAATGATTTTTAAGACAGCAAATATTTAACAAGTGCAATAAAGCATTTATTATGTACATGTTAGTATCCAGGCTCTCACTTAGTATTCTCACCTCTCATCTAGAGTGCACACTTAACGTTTCCTATTAACCTTCTAGTTAATGGTTCCTCTTTACAAATTTCCATAATATGATTCCCTCCCATATCTTAACCCGTATGTCCCATACCATACGTAGTATAATCATTCATATACGTTTCTCATTAACATGAATCATTTCTCATTAAGCTCGTCAATAAATATTCATTAACTTATTTCAATTCTCTTTCTCAATTCACCGTTATCTACAATTATCACACAATCGATGATTTAACCACTTTATATACACATACATTTAATTCATAATTATATATTTATACATATATAATACGGCACCCCGAGTCACAGCTGTTGTGCAATGCATTACTCTGCTATCATGTCCCAATATTGTTAGTCACCAAATAGGGACTAAGGATTCGGTAAGGATTCCACGAACCACAAACAATAACACAAATATTGGAGGTGAACATAGTTCTCATACTCACGGGCCACGCACATACCTACATTCTCATAGTCAGCGGACTTATCAACTCCCCAATAAGTCTTTCATAGTCCTATGTTCTCGAGCGACAAATCAAAGATCCCGTGGATTCATCAGGATATGACTGCCCTCACGTGCAAACCTCCTCATCGTTAGCAAGTAAGCTAGGTATGTCGTACACATAAATCATCAATCAATAAAATAGGCATTATCATACCTATAATATAATATCAACAAGGTACTCACACTACCCTTCAATAATTTCCATATTTAGCATTATATCTCTCAAATCCTACGTATTAAAATATTATGACTTTACTTCCTTAATCTAATTATCCCCGAGCCTCACTCATTACTCAAGGTTCAAATAGGTTTTTCCTCAACATGTTATTCAGTAAGAAATCACTAATATCCTACTGGTCCATATCATCTTATCTCCCAAATTACTACGAATTAAACTCTCCCTTAATTAGGGTTAAAACTGATAGTTTGAAATCTCTTATAAACACATCCTCTATCACATAGGATTAAACCCTCTTGTAAAAATTAAGGCTACCTAGGTGTTATATTCAATATCCCCTACTGGACCTATCCTTAATCCTCATACAAACAAATTAGAATCCAACACATGAATCTAGCAATCGAAATTTCCTCCAATTTAATTAACATAATTCTAATCAACTAAATCCAAATCAAATTAATTCGATTCTTATCTAGGGCTTATTGATCTTCCCTAAGTCCCATTATATCCAATTAATAGTCACCAAAGATTTAGAAAAGGTTTGGGATACGAACAAACATTAAAAAGAAACAACTTCAAGGATTCTGGGGAGGTCGATCGATTGAAGGCAAGTGGTCGATCGATCGATCGCCCAGATACCAGCCCAGTTTTCTGCATTTCTTATACTATGGGTTTCATAATTTTTGATCATTTAAACCTTCATATTAACTACCCACATTCCTTATAAACCTTACTACATGATATTGCAACATATATGAATGATTTCTAATTCTCTAAACATCCTAGAATCATCAAGATTTTGAATTGAAAGCATATGTTTATCTTTTTCACATAAAATAATTATGTGAAACATAAACGGTATTTTAATCACATATGTCGATCCATAGCTATGAAATTAGATTTCCTTCTTGTACCTCCATCCTGTCATAGTTGGAAGTATTAGTGGAAAAGTCGACTTTAACTATGTCTGATAGGGATATTTTTGGACTTTAGCTTCATTTTATCTTTGGTAAAACCATGTTCCAGTTTGAGCGCATTCCAACGGTTATATCTCCATCTATGGTCAAAACACTATTCTAAAAATTAACCCTCATTGAGAATTTGAATTTCTCTCTCTTTCCTATGGAATTTAACTATACCAAAACTCCTTTTTGTCACATTTCACCAATAAAGGGTCGTCAAGGTCAAAAACCTTAATAAAAAAATCATGGAGCCCTTGTCAAGGTCTTTGACCATGACACGTCCGTGAAAACACCTTGTCATGGACGTGTCACGATCAAAGACCTTGACAAGGTCCGTGATAATAAAAAAACAAAATAAAACTCACACCAGATTTGTTAGTCGTTTCCAACAAAATTCACCTCTCTCCCTCTCTCAATTGATTTCACCTAGCCTCCATTATGGATACCTACCAACATCATTCCCACATTTGGAAAAGGTATGTTTGGGACTTTCTTTTTGTTTATATTCAATGATTTTTATGTTTAATTAGTTATTCATTTGATGTTTTAAAATTAGTTGTGTAAGATAATTGTTAACGCAAAAATTCTCCATCTACGAGGACCAATCAGAAAAGGACACATGTCATCCTACGTGGCAATATTCGACACCCGAGGAGAGTTGGTCGGCATCCGAGGAGAGTTGGCCAGCACCTGAGGAGTGTTAGTCGGCACCCTAGGAGAGTTATTCAGTACCCGAGGAGATTAGTCGGCACCCAAGAAGAGTTGGTCGGCCCCCGAGGAGAGTTAGTCGGCACCCGAGGAGAGTTGATCGGCATACCAACCAGGAAGATCAAAGGATAACTATGCATTTAATGAGCATTAGTGTACATTTATACTGTAGATGACAACACATAGCATACCAAGCAATTCAACAATTAGATTCGTTGAATGTAGACATAATGTATAAATGTCTACATACATTGAATCTCTTTATCTCCCATCACTATAAATACATGTATCCTCTTAGCCAAAAGGGAGAACCAGGAGATCCAAGAAAGAAGAGAACCATACACAAGATACACATCCTTTCTCTCTCTACACCCCATGGTGATATTGTAAACCCTTGGGAATAAAATAACAGTGGACGTAGGCTTTATTCATAGCCGAACCACTTTAAAAATCTTTGTCTCTTATGTGCTTGATTGGATTGCTTTCATCTATTTAGCTGTGATCATAAAAATGGGATTCGGTCCAATTTTTTCATCAACAGATTGGCGCCGTCTGTGGCAACGTGTTACAAGCATTGTTCTCCATCAAAAGCTAAGTTTTTATTTTCTATATGTATAATAAATTATATATTATACTTACATCTGTTGATTCAATCATGATTTTTATGTTTATATACATAAATTAATTGTCCAATTTTTATTTGCAAAATATTGCATATCATGATTTTAAAATCATAACTGTTAGATTAATTCTTATTTAGAAATCTGAAAAATAGTGGATTTCATAAATCATAACTTTTTGCTTGATTATCAAGTTTCAATTTTATATCATGGAATAAATATTTTAAATGATTAAATATACCAATATATACGATGATGATAAGATTTGATAATTTTCTTTGTTGATTTTGAAATAGTTTGTGAAAGATCTTTGATGACTATTCAAATTCCCATTATATTTTTGTTCAAATCATGATTCTCATATGTTTATATCCATAAACTTAGAGATCAAATCAATTATATATTGTGCATACATCTTTTAATTCAATCATGATTTTATATTCACAAATTGTTGAATCTAATTTTACAAATTTCGATAAATGTACATTTCATAATCACAAAGTTTGAGAAATTTGTGTACATATTATATTATTTCTTCTTTAAGGAGATAAAATAATTTCTGTATATTCATAAATCTCTTTTATATGAGTATATACAAATTTGATTCATTTGGAAATCTTTTAATTTAGTCATAATTTTTATATGCACTAACTGTGTGATCGATTTCAATTTGGGGATCTGGTGAATTTTAGACTCATAAATATTATACAAATCCTTGCATCTATGGATCCACTTGAAGATTTTCTGAACAAATATGTTAGGATATGGATAAGCATTAAGAAAGATTATGTATTTTCCATTCCGATATTAACATGAATTGAATCAGACCCATTTTCTCTCTCTTCAAGAAAATTATGTTCTCTGCACAAATAATCATATTATGTAATTGTGTTGATACGATCAATTTTATCAATATATGAATAATCAATTATATGTTGTATATACATACATATATCTTTTGCTTCAATCATGCTTTTTATGATTATAAACATAAATTAGTTGTCCAACTTTTCATTTATCAAATCTGCAAAATATTGCAAATCACGATTTTATTAAATTAGTGGATCGGTTTTTATTTCAAATATCAATAAACAAAAATTTCATAATCACAAGTCCGTTAAATATTTTTATGGAGACACGTTTATGTACATCATATTTTTATGAGAACACGATATATTTTGATTGTTATCTCTCATATTATTATCTGGAAATTTAACTTGTCCAATATTGAAGCCAATGCACACTATATATTGGTCGACTGAATAATTATTCTAATCGTAATTTTTATATGATTCAGCCTCAACAGGTGCTGAGGAAAAATTATCTGCCCAATACAATTCTTGGATGCTCATCAACAGCACATAAAGACCTTAAAAGGTCAATACCGAACAAAAACAACGCAGCTAAACTGCACACAACACAGCAGCAAGACTGCAAACAACAATTCAATTGGCACCATCAGATTCATTTCATACATGCACCGATCCTGGGCATAGAGCTTCATACTTGACTTAATCGAGTTAAGAGTAGTATTGAAGAAGTTCGAGGCAGTGCCATCTACAGTACATCAGTTCCTAAAATTTTCAACAAATTTTGGAGTAGGAGTTGTGAAAGGTGATCAAAAAGTAGCTCGGGAATGTTATTATTCATCTGCCGAGTAAGAGGAGCTGGAGGAGTCGAGGAAAAAGACTACTACTTATCAAGTGGATGAAGGTGCAGAAATTGAAACATTGGATCCTAGAGATGAGTCGCAACTCGTGAAGGGTCAAGTGGTGGAAGCTACTGAAAATATCATTCTGGACGACGAGCACCCTGAACGAACTACTCAAATATGTTCGTCGTTGTAAGCCTCATTAAAACAAGAATTGATAACTTTCCTTAGAAGCAGAAGACAAACTTTTGCATAGATTCATGAAGATATGCCACGGATAGACCCAAACTTCTTATGTCACGAACTCAATGTGAATAAGGAGATCAAGCCTGTGAAGCAGAGAAGAAGAGTATTCAGTCCTGAGAAGAATCAAGCTATACAGGAGGAAGTCGAGAAGCTCCAGAAATCTTGTTTCATTGAAGATGTTAAATATCCAGACTG
Source organism: Sambucus nigra (assembly GCA_949130495.1). Taxonomy (NCBI): domain Eukaryota; kingdom Viridiplantae; phylum Streptophyta; class Magnoliopsida; order Dipsacales; family Adoxaceae; genus Sambucus; species Sambucus nigra. The sequence continues at coordinate 253,517,820 of OX422220.1, forward strand.
GTTAGCAAATGTGGTGATGGTAAAAAAGAAGAATAACAAGTGGAGGATGTGTGTAGACTTCACCGACCTCAATAAAGCATGCCCAATGGATCACTTTCTGCTGCCCCGAATTGATCAACTAGTCGATGCTACCTCGGGACACGAGCTGCTGAGCTTCATGGATGCTTATTCTGGCTACAATCAGATCAAAATGAAACCTGAAGACAGGGAGAGTGCTTCTTTCATTACCCCTAGGGGAACTTATTGTTATAATGTTATGCCTTTTGGTTTGAAAAATGCAGGTACGACATATCATAGGCTGATGAACAAGGTCTTTGCTGAACAAATCAGTGACAATATGGAAGTCTATGTTGACGATATGCTGACGAAAAGCAAGAAAGCTGCCGATCATCTAGTTGACTTAAGTCAGACTTTTGATCAACTAGATAAATATCAAATGAAGTTGAACCCGACGAAGTGCATCTTTGGGGTACGAGAAGGCATGTTTCTCGGGTACATTGTTAATCAACGAGGCATTGAAGAAAATCCTGAAAAGATCAAGCTCTATTAGGGCTGCGATCTCCAACGACGAAGAAGGAAGTACAGAGTCTCACAGGACGAGTAGCGGCACTCAATAGATTTGTGTCACGAGCAACTGATAGATGTCTCCCATTCTGCAAGACACTCAGAAAGACTTTTGAGTGGAATGATGAATGTGAGAAGGCTTTTCAAGACTTTAAGAAATACTTGGGAGCACCTCCACTGTTGACCAGGCCGGTGATGGGAGAAAAATTATATTTGTACCTTGCAGTGTCTGAGAATGCAGTTAGCTCGGCGTTGATCAGAGTGGAGAATGGAGTACAAAAGCCGATTTACTACACAAGTAAGGCCTTCCGAGGAGCATAGATCATATATCCAAGGCTGGAGAAATTGTCATTGGCGTTGATAGAGGCGAGTAAGAGAATGAGGCCATACTTCCAGGCTCATACTATAGTAGTATATACCGATGCGCCATTGAGACAAGCCCTTCATAAGCCAGAAAAATCAGGGAGATTGATGTACTGGGCAATAGAGCTCGATGAATATGATATAATTTATGAACCCAGATCATCATTAAAAGGGCAGGCTGTAGCAAATTTTATAGCGGAGTTCACCTATCCTAATACCGCCGAGGAACAAAAGTTTCTCGCTGATCAACCTGTGGATGTTATAGGATCAACAAACACAAGCTCAAACCATTTCCGATTGGTAAAAGGGCGTGTGGATGTTACAGGATGTGATGCAGGGAAAGTTGTGAGCATTCCAGACGAGGAACAAAAGTTGCTCGCTGATTAACCTGTGGATGTTACAGGATCAACAAACACTAGCTTAGACCAACTCCGGTTGGTAAAAGGGAAAGTGGATGTTACAGGATCATTGAATTCGAGCTCAGATCAACTCCGGTTGGTAGAAGGGCAAGAAGAAATGATCGACGAAGAGCATAAAAAATCTGAAGAAGAAAGGAAGCAGCAGATATTTCATCGAGGAACTTTGACTGATAAGAAATTTGAAGACGAGTTACCTATATGGAGGCTATATGTAGATGGCTCATCTTGAACTGCAGGATGTGGCACGGGGATAGTTTTGAGCACTCCGGACGAGGTCGACATGGAATACGCCTTGCGTTTCTAATTCAAAGCTTCCAATAATGAGTCTGAATATGAGGCCATGATTGCAGGGCTTAACTTGGCAAAAATTATGGAGGCTCAGCAGGTTGTGATCTTCAGTGACTATCAATTGATCGTAAACCAAATGATGGGAGTATATGCAGTTAGAGGAGAATTAATGATCAGATATCATGCAACGGCAAAGGAGCTGGTGTCAGAATTTACTGTTATTCAGCTGGTCAGAATACCAAGAATGGAGAATGCGAGAGCAGACGCCCTAGCTCGACTAGCATCAGCTACTCGCACCGAGCTACGACGAACGATCCCAATTGAAGTGTTAGCTGTTTGGAGCATAGATGAAGATCTGATGATGAACTTTATCACCCTTAATTTAGGACCATCTTGGATGGATTCCATCAGGGCGTATATCGATGAGGGAGAATTGTCAATTGACCAACTCACTGCCAAAAAATTGAAGTTTAAAGTTGCTCGATACATATTAACTAATGGTGTTTTATATAGACGAGGAATTATGGCAGGTTTGCAGAGATGTGTACACCCCTCCGAGGTGAAAAAATTAATTGAAGAGATCCACGAAGGGTCTTGTGGAGCACATGTAGCAGGTCGGACGCTTTTACAAAGGGTAATGACGCAGGGATACTACTGGTCAACGATGAGAGCTGATTGTATAGCCTATGCCAAGAAATGTGACAAGTGCCCGTGCTTTTACTCCATTCGAAGAACTCCACAAGCATTGTTAACACCCATGACTTCCCCTTGGCCATTTTCCATGTGGGGAGTAGATCTGGTCGGGCCAATGCCAACGACCAGGGGAAGGTTCAGATACCTCGTTGTCGCAGTGGATTATTTTACTAAGTGGGTAGAAGCGGACCCTCTCATTGATATGTCGTACGACAAGGTGTACCAATTTATCTGGAAGACTATCATCTGTCGATATGGTCTTCCTCATGCCTTCATCACAGACCATGGAACACAATTTGATAACGAGGAGTTCGCTGCCTATTGCCATCAGTCCAATATCTTAAAGATCCACTCGGCACCAGGACATCCTCAAAGCAACGGACAGACTAAAGTGACGAACAGAACACTGCTAAATGGATTGAAGAAAAGACTAAGTGATGCAAAAGCAAACTGGATCAACGAGTTACTGTCAGTACTGTGGGCTTATCGTATTACTCCCCGAGCAGCAACTGGAGAATCACCATATATGCTGGCGTTTGGAAGTGAAGTTGGTATACCTGCTCCTTTTATTAAAAAAAAATCGGGGAATACTAGTGCTACACACTACTCGGCAAAACTCGGCAAAGCTCAGACTACTCAGCAAAAATATTCCTAAAAATACCAACCTCGATTGGTTAGGAAAAAAAGTATTCCTAAAAATGCCAACCTCGGTTGGTTAGGAAACAAAATATTCCTAAAAATGCCAACCTGTTTGGCTAGGAAACAAAATATTCCTAAAAATGCCAACCTGTTTGGCTAGGAAACAAAATATTCCTAAAAATTCCAACTTGTTTGGTTAGGAAATAAAATATTCCTAAAAATGCCAACTTATGTTGGTTAGGAAGTAAATATATTCTCGGAAATGCCAACTTATGTTGGTCGGGAGGTAAGATTATTCCAGAAAGCGCCAAAGTTGCTCGTAGAGGAAAAATCCACTAACTATGGCTGGTCGGGGATAAAAACCCACTAACTATAGTTGGCCAAAAAGGAAAATTTACCGACCTTGGTTGGTCGGAAACATTTTATGAAAACGAGAAAGTGATCGAACCGACCTTGGTTGGTCGAAAACATTTTATGAAAATGAGAAAGTGATCGAGCAACATTTTTTATACTCGTAACTTTTTTACTAAGTTGGTCAACAAACAAAACATCATTTTTTATCAAATGGTTACCACAAATTCAAACTAGTCGACAATAAGTTGATCGACAAACAGCACAATATTGTTATCTTTTTAACAGATACATATGCACAGATGTAAAGTATTTTACAAGACAATAGCAATTAAGATTGCGAACAAAAATGAAAGTCTTTCATTAAAATCAAAAACAAAATACATCAGGAATGAAATACAAATTTATTACATCAATATTCCCATTCTATTGGTTTCTTCCCCTCTGCTTTTGAAACAGGTTCCTGGCCAGCAGGTGGATCATTTAAAGCAAGAGGAGAATTTATGAAGTTAAGATCTTTGAGCATCCTGATATTCATCACGGATGGTCGATCTAGGAGGTGCTCGATAAAGTATTTGTTAATTTGGGGGCTTCTATTACAGATATATTTGTTCATTTGGTGGCACATTCTTATAACATCATGCAGTCGAGCACTAAATTCAACTTCACAAACTCACACGGAGGCATATTCAGGAGTTATTATGCACATACTATTGAAGTTCAGAAGTCAAATTTAGCATCTACAGCACTGAGATATTTACTACTACTATCCCGACCAATATTGAAGAAGAAGTTGTATAAAAATGTTTCGAAGTCCACCACTAGCTTGGTACTAATCAGATTGAAGAGTTGGGTTCAAAAGCTAGTATGTTACCTGACAAAGTATTCAGAGGATCATAAATCAGAAGAATCAAGCACGTGAAGTTAGCACTCAGTGGCTCGGCACAGGAGGCAGTTGGTCGGCTAGCTAACCAATCAACATACTTGAAGATTATGACAAGCTAAAAGCTGCATACTATGGCATGGCTGCATCCAAATTTCCAGGGGTGATACATAGCACACGGAGTTCCTCAAAAGAAAGATTAGCAACCGTCGATCAGCCTGCATCATATGTCATCCAGGAGATAATGCACTTTATGTTGAACAAATCAAGAAGGTAGATCAAGAATTTCACGAGCACCGAGCAACACTGCAGAATAAATACTCTATCCTTTCAATTAAACCATCAAGCATGGAGCATTGGGATTTTCTGTTAATGCAAAAATTCTCCATCTATGAGGACCAATCAGAAAAGGACACATGTCATCCTACGTGGCAATATTCGACACCCGAGGAGAGTTGGTCGGCATCCGAGGAGAGTTGGTCGGCACCCGAGGAGTGTTAGTCAGCACCCGAGGAGAGTTAGTCAGTACCCGAGGAGAATTAGTCGGCACCCGAGGAGAGTTGGTCGGCCCACGAGGAGAGTTAGTCGGCACCCGAGGAGAGTTGATCGGCATACCAACCAGGAAGATCAAAGGATAACTATGCACTTAATGAGCATTAGTGTACATTTATACTGTAGATGACAACACATAGCATACCAAGCAATTCAACAATTAGATTCGTTGAATGTATACATAATGTATAAATGTCTACATACATTGAATCTCTTTATCTCCCATCATTATAAATACATGTATCCCCTTAGCCAAAAGGGAGGGCCAGGAGATCCAAGAAAGAAGAGAACCTAGAAACCCCATACACAAGATACACATCATTTCTCTCTCTACACCCCATGGTGATATTGTAAACCCCTGGGAATTAAATAACAGTGGACGTAGGCTTTATTCATAGCCGAACCACTTTAAAAATCTTTGTCTCTTATGTGCTTGATTTGATTGCTTTCATCTATTTATCTGTGATCATAAAAATGGGATTCGATCCAATTTTTTGCATCAACAATAATAATCGCTTATTCTTAAATTGGGTGCTTGAGGAATTCTTGGTTTTTCATTCATAATGGTTAGTGGGTTTAATTATTTTTGATAAATTTGGGGGGGGGGGGGGTAAAATTAGGGTTTGTCAAAAATAGAATTAAGTGGTGATGGTGTATAAAGATACAGATGAAGAACAAGTATAATCTATTTAGTAGGATTAGTAGAAATTGTTTAAATGGTTTTGAAGTGATTGATTCATTAAAATTGATTTCGGGTAAAATCATAGGACAATGGAGATTTCATTAGACATATCATATGGAAATACTTTATTTCTCACATGGCCATGAAAATGTGTTAATTAAACATGAACATTGGAATTGTAGTTTTTTAGTAATGTTATGCAGAAGATGATTTTCAATGGATTTCTGTGAATGCTTGAACTCCAAATGTTGTGTTTTGGTCCTTCAAAAATTGAATTTTATCTTCATTACAAAAGCTAAGTACAGCATGACAGATTTGAATGATGATGATGATGATGATAGTAAGAACCCATGTTATCAATTTATATCTTCATGTTTCCACAAATAATATATATATTCTCTACTATTGTAACATCTAGTGTGGCTTGCATAGAAACCACATATAAATAATCCCATTAATCTATTCACTCTTTTGCATGAGTTGTCTATTTTTATATGTACATGTGAATGTACGTTAACTAATTTTGTTTAGTTATTTTGAAGTTGGACCTTTTATTGGCATCACAGTAGGAGACAAGTTGTAAGTGGCGAGTTCTTGGCATCTCAACAGTAGATAAGTTGTGGGTTACATTATAGAGGTATACAAGTTATAATGGACTTTCTGTTATGTGAATTTTTCCTTTGTTATGTGAAATTGATCAATTGCCCAGAAGATTTTTTAAATTTATCTTGATTGTTTATAGAGGATCACTGAGATTGTCGGTGTGGTTATTTCATTTAGCCCCAATCAGGTATAATGAAAAGAAATGCTACTAATTATTGTTACTAATTATTTGAAATTTCATTATGGTTATAATTTTTGGTTCTGATTCTATTGGATAGTCACCATATTGTTATTTGGAGTTCTTGAGTTGTTATTGACGGGTGAATTTGAACATTGGGGTGGCCATTGAGTTGGTTAGCCCTAAGAATTTGTAGCATTTGTAGCATTTAGGGTATAAATTCATGTTTTGCAATTTAATGACCCAATTTTATGATTAGTAATTAGTATCTGATCCTCTTTGTCTGAATATGAATTCAATTTATTTGATTTGATAATAATTTGATTATTTTCATTTTGATAACTAATAATCGAATTAGAATATCACTTCATTTTGTCTAGTAAAATAACAAGAGATTTTAGTGTTATTAATTTGATATCCGTGTTTAGTTTAGAATATCACTTTATTTTGTCTAGTAAGATAATAAGAGATTTTAATTTTATTAATTTGATATTCATGTTTAGTTTAGACTTTTAATGAGCATGCAATTCGAATCCATATTGAAAGTGTTATCCAATTCCAACAAATGATTTGTGTTCTTTCCTCTTGAGGTCAATTGAGCAATTGAATAAATTGATGTAAAATAAACAATCACTGTCTAATCTTATGAATGCTATAGAGGTAAAAATTCCTTTAGTATGAAAATGTTTATCGAAACTATTTCTCATACCCCCTACTAAATTCATATAGGATTGATAATGTAACTAAATTAAATTAAAGAACCCGGGCTTGGAATCACGAGGATAGTTTTGTCCATAAAATCATGGGGAGTGGTGTCATATGTGTAAGAAAAAATGAAACTAGAATACCAACACAAAAATTGTTTGTTGTCACGATATTTGACCTTGACACGACCGTGATAACAAAAATAAAATATAGCCCTATCTATTCAGGTGGCCGGATCAATTTGTTATCTATCTTTAAAATATAACCCTATCGATTCAGGCTAACAGATCAATTTGTTCTCTCTTACAAAATATATCCCTATCGATTCAGGCGACCAGTTCGATTTATTTCTGTCTCTAAAATATAACCCTATCGATTCAAGCGACCATATCAACTTTTAGTCTCTCTAAAAGATAACCCTATCGATTCAGGCAACCAAATCAATTTGTTCTCTCTCTCTCTCTAAAATATAAATATGTTAAATTTGTTATCCGTAATAGGGTTCTTGAATTTTTCAGACGTTTTTTCATACTAATTCAAGAACCATTGGTATAGAATTACTGCAAGATGAAATGTGTTTGTCACGGTCATATCATAGTCAAAGACTGTGATAATGATAGTTTGTTGTCACGATGGTTGACCCTGACATGACCGTGATAAGAAAAATAAAATATAACCCTCTGGATTTGTTCTCTCTCTAAAATATAACCCTATCATTCGGACGACCAAATCAACTTGTTCTCTCTCTATATAATTTAACCCTATCAATTCAGTTGACTAGGGCGATTTCTTCTCTCTCTAAAATATAACTATGTTATATTTGTTACCCATAATGGGGTTCATAATTTTTTAACACTTTTGTTTATACGAATCCATGAATATATGCTTCTTACTCATAATAGGTTATTGCATGTGGTATCTATGATGGGATATCCTCTATACAAAGAGTAAATTTGTGAGACATATAGAACAGATGATGAGTTTCATAGCGGTGCTAATGAATTTAAGAAATTCTTAAAGAGTTGTCGTAATGATAAAAAGTTCCCGTGTCCGTGTATTAGGTGTAGGAATGGTAAGTTGTTTGAATGGAAAACAGTTGAACTATGTCGTGATGATAAAAAGTTCCCGTATCGTAATGATAAAGTATAAATCAATTCATGCTTGTATGCATGACTGGATACTAAACCGAAAGGAGCAAGAAAATATCGATTAGTGTTCGGTATGCGAGGAACCTAAATATGTGTAATCTACTGGAAATGAAGGCATAAGATCAAAAGTTCCTCAAAATGTATTGGAATATTTTCCCAATGGGCCTAGATTGAAGTGGATTTTCACAATACCATGGATAGTGAAGGTAATGACTTGGCATGTTAGGGAAGAAGGAGGGGATAATCTAATCCCACTACACCAAAAATGTTAAATTGTCACTTTTGAGTCGGCCAGCCTTGTCACGGTCATTGACCATGACAAAAAGGCACGCATTGGTTTATCACGGCCAATGATGGTGACAAGTCCGTGATAAGTACAGTTGTCAAGGTCAAAGACCTTGATGGGTCCGTGACAATGCTTCTAACTAAAAACCCTAGGTGCCTCTTTTTCTCCCACCGTTTTCCTTTCCCTCCTTTCTCTCTCTCTACATTTTTAGGTACATTTTTTTCCTCTCTCCCTTCCCTTTGTGTGTGTATGTGTGTGTATATGTGTGGGCATGTGTGTGTATGTGTTTATAGGTCTGTGTGTATGTGTGTGTTCATGTGTGTAGGTGTATGTGTGTGTGGTTCTGCATGTGTGTGTGTGTTGTTTGTGGGTGTCTCTGTCTGTGTAGGTGTGTGGGGGGGGGGGGGTTGTGTGTGTGTGGGCTTGTGGGTGGGGGGACAGTGGGGGCGGTGCAGTGTGCGTGGGGGGTGGGGGGTCTGTGTGCATTTAGGGAGGAAGTGTGCGTGTTTGTAAATTGAAATCGAAATTAAGATCGTATATATTGGTATTGGTATAAATTGAAATTGAAATTGAATTTGAATTGGTATTGTTATTGGTATAAATTGAAATAGAATTTGAATTGGTATTGGTATAAATTGGTAGTTGTATAAATTGAAATTGATATAAATTGGTATTGGTGTTAGTATAAATTGAAATTGAAATTGATATCGTATGTATTGAAATTGGTATAACTTATAGTTCTTATGTGTAGTTTATATTAAATGAAACATACTTTAAATTACATAATTAAATGAAATCTCTCGACTTGTGATAAGACATAATTAAAGGAAACATACTTTAAATTACATATAAAGCGCATAGATACTAGACTTCTAGTTATTATGTGTACTCATTTAATAGCTCTTACACTCGTTCAAGAGTCATTACCCCTGTAATGAGATCTCTCAAATTATCTCGTTTGGACAGTTTGGGACTGCATAGTTTCTGTATAATAATATTCTTACTGGCTTAAACTTGTTACTTTTAGGGGAATTTATGTTATCCTATCTTAATATTTTTTGGGTATATACTAGATGATATGATGTTAAGTGTTATTTCAATTGATAAATTGAAATAGCACTTACACTTACGAATCTATGTCGTGTACTTGGAGAACTATGAAGATATGATGTCGAATTTTCCTCAAATTGGAACAATGTGCATGAGTCGTTAAGTATATTACAAAAATATGCGGTCTTCAATGGGTAGGACAGCTTACCCTTTAGAGGAGATGGAGGAAATAGGAATTAATATTATAAATTGAATTTTAATTTTAATTTTAATTTGAAATTGAAATTAGTATTAAAAATTGAAATTGTAATTTGGTATTGGTATTGGTATTGGTAGTTGGTATTTGATTTTTGGTCTCTCTCTCTCTCTCTCTCTCTCTATATATATATATATATATATATATATATATATATATATATATATATACACACACACACACACATAAAGATTATTGAATTATTCGGGATTCTTGAATTGCTGTTGACTGGTGGATTAGAACATTTAGATGGCCATTGAGTTGGTTGGCCCTAGGAATTTCTAATAAAAGACATTGTTATTTGCATTGTTGTTTTGAATTTTTCAATTGTTGTTGACCGGTGGATTTGAACACTTATATGGACATTGAGTTGGTTAGCCTTAGGCATTCTCTAACATTTATGGTTGTGATATTAAATGAAACATAACAATGTAAAAATCAAATATAAATAAGACATAATTAAATGAAACATACTATAAATTTTATATTGTTTTTATAATATAACACCGAAAGATGAGATGTCAATCTTGTAGTAAATTATTTAATGGGAAGTAAATGTTCACACTTTTGTTTATACTAATCAATGAATATACGCTTCTTACTCATAATATGTGATTGTTTGTAGTAGTTGTGATGGGATATCCTAAATACAAAGAGTGGATGGGTGAGATAAATAGATTAGGGGATGTGTTTCGCAGAAGTGCTAATGAATTTGTGAAATATGAAAAGTAATGTCATAAAGATGAAGAGTTTCTGTGTCCATGTGCTAGGTGTTAGAATGTTAAGGTGTTTGGGTGAAAAATAGTTAAACTACATTTCTTAAGATGGGGTATGCATAATAGTTATCGATTTTGGGTTTTTCACGGAGAATCGAGGGTTCCTTTTGTCCTCGAGAAACCTTTAAAACAACCTTCAACAAGTAGCATAGATGTACAAGGGGAGGATAACAATGTAAATCATAATATGCTAGAGGATTTAGTTGATGACGCGTATGGAGTTCATGAAGTGGAAGAGAATGAAAACACTGACGATGTACAAGGTTCAGGTGCTCATGAAGATATTGGGATAAACCTTGACGATGACTACCAAAGTTTAAAATTGAAGGCGACACAGCCATTATACTCTAGCAGTGAGAAATATCAAACAACTTTACACGCCATAGTTGGTTTGCATAATTTGAAGACCCAATATTGTTTGTCTGGCAATAGCGTGACAAAAATTTTGAATTGCCCAAGCAGAATAATATTCCAAATAGCTATCCTACTATGAAAAATAGTTTGACAAGTTTGGGAATGATGTATAAATCAATTCATGCTTGTGTGTATGACTGCATATACCTAAAGGAGTATGAAAATCTCGAACAGTGTCTGGTATGGGATGAACCAAGATATGTCCAATCTATTTAATTTATCTATATTCTCAGCTCTTAAAGACGGGTGATGCGACATCAAGGCTTGCTCGTCTAGCCACTAGACCCTTGTTCATGTCACAAGAGTATAAAAAATATTAATTGAATGGTTACGTATTTGGTGCAAGGGTGTACGAGGAAAATATAAATGTACAGAACTCGAATTTCATACAAGGCTCTTACTTTCTTTCGAGCGAGAACGAAAGATAAAAACCTCGTTGATGCTGAAATGACAACTATGGTGTAATTCAAAATATATTTGAATTTGACTATGTAAGCTTCAAAGAGGTTGTATTTTACTGGGACTGAGTAAAAGTCGAGGATAAAAATGCTTGTAAAGTTGATCATCGCACCATTTTGATCATGATTGACTTGTTTAAGTTGAAGATCAACGAACACATGGGAGATGAGACGTTTGTTTGTTCTTTTCAAAAGGTCACAATCAAGTGTTTTACTCAGAGTATATCAATAATGAGCCATTGTCAATCGTCCTACATGCGCCAAAGCATCTAAATAGTAATGTGGATGACTTGGTTGCTCCTATCGAATATCAATTCATTTTTTATGATGAATCGAATTTGAAACAATTTTTAGATTTGTAATAAGTTTTCCAATAATTTGTAATGACCAGTGGATGTATTATTCTAGTGATTTATTATTATCGAACGATAATTTAATGTTTTTATTCATTTGTACTTGATCATTTTAATGCTTTTAATAACCAGTGGGTGTATTCTTCTAATGCTTTATTATTATCGACTTTGAATCAAAATTGGTTTATGATTACTGAATATGTTAATTAGGATTTTAATCAATTTAAGCATTAATTCAAAGTCCATGACCCTAGAGTGTGTGTTCGGGAGGGAGGGGGAGGACAATGGTCGGGGGCAGTGTGCGTGTGTGTAAATTCAAATCGGTATTGGGTATTGATATTGAAATTGAATTTGAAATTGGTATTGGGTATTAGCATTGAAATTGAACTTGAAATCGGTATTGGGTATTGGTATTGGTATTAGTATAAATTGAAATTGAAATTGATATAAATTGGTATTGGTATTGGTATTAGTATTGGTATAAATTGAAATTGAAATTGATATCGTATGTATTGAAATGAATATAAGTTTTAGTTTTAATGCGTACTTTAAATTAAAAGAAATATACTTTAAATTACATAATTAAATAAAATCTCTCAAATTTGTTATTATCAGATTTGAGCATTAATTCAAAGTCCATATACATGTTTGTATTAATAATAATAATTTTTGCAAAAAAATGTCTTCATCCCAGTGCGATAGTGGAGGCAACAAAGCTTCCGCGGCCACTAGGCCCCCAAAATGGGGCAAATTTTGGTCCGTCGTCGAGAATAAGACGAATTTATTGGATAGATCCCTAGAGTTACTAAAGGCGGTCATTGGCTCGAGGTACACTAATTGGAGGGCCGTGCCTAATGAGGTCAAGATTGTCATATGGGGGGGAACTACAGGTAGTGTATTTATATTTATATTTAGAAGCAACTAACACTTACTTTCTTTTTGGTTTGTATTTGTTTGACAGGATCAACACGGCCTGCCCCCACATGTCCGTGACTCCATGTTGGAATAGTTAAGGGATCAATATAGGACGTGGAAGAAGAATACATAGGCACGGTACTTTGGAAAGACTCAGGAGTCCATTCTGAGATTACGTGGCACGTCCCCTTGAAGGAGTTGATCTCATTGGCACAATGGCAAAATTTTATCAACAATGAGATCAATGAGCAACAATTGGCATCTCTCCAATCAGGGAGAGAAAACCAGGTGAAAAAGTTGGATGTGCACTACTCCGGACGGACATCTTATGCCAAGGAAGAGCACATGATGGTAAAGTTTTATTTTTCTTTAATTTTAGTTTTATTTTATTCTAATTTAGCATTACTTTTCATTACTTACAAATTCTTCATTATTTTATTTTAAGAGATGGGGAGTGGCCTTAGGGGTAGGCCGCATAGGCTCGATGCCTATGTGGAAATTCGGACGAAGAAGGGCAAGCACAAGGAGGTGTCCCCAAGCGTCGCAGTCACGATTGTAAGTAATAAATGTTTAATTTTTTTAATTACATTATAATTTTTTTATTTACTTAATTAACTAATCTTGTAATTTTTGTCATTTCAGACAAAGCTTAAGGAAGTGAATGAGTCACAATCTGATGCCGATGAAGCATCTTTGGCTACGAACGCACTCAGCCAAGTGCTCGGGGTGGATCTCAAGGGGATGAGTAGGGGTGAGCTCTCAAGTAGAGAAGTCGAGGATCATCGAAATAGAGATGAGCAACACCGGGTTGGCTCATAAGGTGGACACCCATAATGATAAGTTATTAAGGTTAGAGGCGAAGGTCCTAGATATGTACACCTTCCTGAAGCATCGGTTGGGGCCCACCTCCTATGAGGGAAAGGGAAAGGGGAAGGAGAAGGAGGTAGAGGTAGACGAGGATGTCACTACTTCATCGCCAATACGCACGGACTCACCGCCATATGATCCATTTCCCATCTTGACTCCCGTCGAGCGACCTATGTCAACAATCGATTGACCGAGCATGTTTCTACTCAATAAATATTATGGGGACCCAATACCAAGGGGGTTGAGGGAACCGATCTTCCTCTAGGGTATGGTGGTTCATGGATAAGCCCTCCAAGACATTGAGGCAAGGGTCCTCGTCACACATGTGATGTTCGAAAAGGAGAATACACATTTGTGGTTGCATGGACAATACGGCATCCAAAAAATTGAGGGGTGTGCCAATGCATATGTCATGTGTCCTTCCTTCCTTCCTCCTCCGACCTGCTCAAGACTCTATGCCATGACATTATTTCTATCTATTTTATTTGGATATTGGATTATATTTATATTTTTTTGATTTGGTACATGTTAGTTTGGATATGGATATTTGTATTTCTATTTTATTTGGATATGGATTATATATTCCATGATATGGAACATGTTGACTTGGTGCATTATTTCTATTTTATTTATATATATACTTTTTGGACAGGTACAATTAAGCTATAACAGGTACAAATACAGTATTAGGAAATGGCAGTGGCCATACTGCCCATAAAGTTTTTTTTTTAAATTCTACCCAGAATTGTCATGGACTTTGACCGTGATAAGTCCTTGACAAAGAAACTTATCGCAGACTTCTCACGGTTAAAGTTCGTGACAACTTTTTATTTGTCACAAACTTGTCACGGTACAAAATTGTGACAAGTTTAGGTTTTTGTCACGGACTTGTCACAGTCTTTGACCTTCATGACAAGTCCTTCACAAGGCCAATTATCACCCCTAAACTTGTCATGGTCAAAGACCTTGACAAGTTTGACTTGTCATGATTTTAGACCTTAACAAGTGGGCAGTTTTAGTGTAGTGTGCATCATCATATTGATTCAACGGCTTAGAAGAGGATAAATTATGAATATCCCATTTTTCTCGATAATAGCATAACATTCGTTTGACAATATCAACAGATGATTTAAATCTATTTGAAAATCTAAGAAGCAATCAAAGTGTATGGCCAGTGATCCAAGCACCACTCAACCTCCCTCCTTCATAGTGTATGAGACCTGAATTTTTGATGTTATCTTTGTTGATACCTGGACCAAAGGCACTAAGTGAAGACATGAACATCTACTTAGCTCTATTAGTATAATAATTAAATGAATTATAGGGAGAGGGTCTGCAAGCATTTGACTCTTTAAAAAATAGAATTTATGCTCATAACTATGTTGATTTGGGCCATTCATAATTTTCCAGCTTATGGGACATTATCCAGTTGAGTTATTTATGGTTGTCTTATTTATGGAGATGAGACTGAATTTTTATCTCTCAGGACTAACGAAAAAAATATATACCATTCCCATGGGAGGTTTTTACCCCCAATCATAGTTTGAGATTTGAATAAGGTTCTAATTTTTTATCGAGCGGGGTTGAACATAGGCTACCTCCGAGAAAACATTTTGGTTCTAAAATTGAGAGTAAATCTTCTAATTGTGGACCTAATATTCCAAGTAGGAATCCTAACTTGATGAATGTCAAGAATAAGAAGACGCCAACTGGGGAGATAACTGAGACTATAAAAGCATGGTCTAGGTCAATTTATTTTACTTGCCTTATTAAAAGAGTAACCCAGTGCGTTATGTATTGGATGTGATGCATGAAGAGAAGAAAATCAATGAACATATTGTGGGAACATGCCTTGGGGGGAGTCATTCGAAGGATGGAGAAAATGCACGAAAAGACCTTAAATCGTTGAAACTTAAGCCATAACTATGGTTGAAAGAAGATAGTAGAGGGAGGAAAATAAGTCCCCCTAATGTGTTTAGTTTGACGAGTGAGGAAAGAAAGGTGCTTTTAGACACAATATATAATTTAAAGGTTCCATCGAATTTTTCATCCAACTTGCAAAGGATTATTAGTTATGCTACCCATGATTTACATAAGTGCAAGTCTCACGATTGGCATGTGATCATGAAATTGGTTCCTTTATTGTTTAAGAACTGTTTCTGTAAGCATAAGGATTTGTGGAGGGCCATGATGCAAATTAGAATCTGCTTCATACTTTTATGTAAGAAGTTAGTCAATCGAAAACGCATAGTGGACATAAAAGTATCCACATCTGAAGTTATTTGTGTGTTGGATAAGTAATTTCCCCATTATTTTTTGACATAATTATTCACTTGTTGGTACACTTATGCGATGAGGCAATTCTTTGCGGCCCAGTTAGATATCGATGGATGTACCCGTTTGAAAGGTTGATGAAAGTTTTCAAAGATTTTTTCAAGAATACGCAATACATTGAAAGATCAATTGTAGAGTAATACATCACCGTGGAGTCATCAATTTATGCTTGGGAATATATGCCCGACCCAAGCAGTGTAGATAATAGTGATGAGTTCATCGATGAGGGTGGTCGGGTAATGGGCATGTGAGTGAAATTAACAAGTTTACAGCATGAACAAGTAGCTCGTTATCTATTTGAAACTCATGAAAATGTCGAATAATGGAAAATTTTGGTTTATGTTATTTTAACTTTTATGTTATTTTAACTTTTATATTATTTTAACTTTTATACTTGATCAATTTCATAATACGTTCATCACAGTCAATGCAGGAAATATGATGTGTGTGGGAACAATAAAATACGAAAGAACGATGGACCGATCAGACAACGAATTTACGCTATGGGTGTCACTCAAGGTAATTATAATGAGAATATCTCTTATTAAATGACATATAACAAGAAAGCTTTAAAAATAACCTAATTAATTTATCTATAATCTAAGCTCTTAAAGATGTGTGATGTGACACTAAGGCTTGCTTATCTAGCCAATGGACCCTTGTTAATGGCACATGAGTACAAAAAGTATCGATTTGAATAATTATATATTTGGTGCAAGGGTATACAAGGAAAATACAAATATATTGAACTAGAACATTTCATATAAGGCTCTTACTTATTTTCGAGCGAGCACGAAAAATAAAAACCCCGTTGAAGTTGAAATGACTTACTATGGTATTATTTGGAATATATTTGAATTGTATTATATAAGCTTCAAAGAGGTTTTATTTTACTATTAATGGGTAAGAGTTGAGGATAAAAATGCTTATAAAGTTGATCCTGGTACCGATTTGATCATGGTTGACTTGTCCAAGTTCAAGAGCAACGAGCATGTGAGTGATGAGCCATTTGTTTGTTATTTTCAAAAGGTTAATCGAGTGTTTTACTCGGAGTATATCAATAATGATCCATGGTTAATATTCCTACATGCTCCAAAGCGCCTAACGAGTAGCGTGGATGACTTGGCTACTCCTACCGAATATCATCCGTGTTAGATGATAACGGGAATTTGAAATAATTTTTACATTTTTAATAAGTATTCTAATTATTTGAAATAATTCTTAGTTTGGTTTATGATATGGATTTGTATTCTTCTAATTTCGTTAATTTGTATTCTTCTAATGCTTTGTTATTATCGAATGGCAGTATAATGCTTTATTCATCTGGATTTGATCAGTTTTGGGGGATCTGAATCAATCTTGCTTGAGGAGTATTTCAAAGTCCATGACATAACCCGAATATGAAATAATTCTTAGATTATAACTATTCCAATTATTTGAAACAGTGCTTTGCCTGGTTTATAATATGGATTTGTATTCTTCTAATGTCTTCAATTTTCATTCTTTTAGTTCTTTATTATTATCGGATGATAGTTAAATGTTTTATTCATTTGGATTTGGTCAGTTTTAGGGGATTTGATCAATCTTGGATAGTTGGTTAGTGAATATGTTAATTTTAATTTTAATCAGTTTAAGCAGACCGTGACATAACCTAAATATGAAATAATTCTTAGATTATTACTATTCAAATTATTTTAAAAAAATCTTAGTTTGATTTATGATATAGATGCGTATTCTTCTAATGTCGTTAATTTGGTTTGGTAAGTATATCAAAATAATTTCTTATTTATATTTCTAAATCATTTTCTCATATATATGTTTCTACTAATAAACATTTTTGTAGGAAATGTCTTCATCAGGATGTCAGGAAAGCGGGGGGGAGGAAGGCTCATCTAGACCTAGGCCCCCGAAGTAGGTCAAGTTGGGCATCGTAGTGGAGAACAAGACATCCTTACAAGCTAGGGCCTTGGAATTGCTCAAGATGATTATTGCCCCCCAGTACACTGACTGGAGTAAGGTGCCCTATGAGTTTAAGATGGCCTTTTGGGGGCATTATAAGTACTTACTTGACTGAATAATATATATATATATATATATATATATATATATATATATATTATAGAGGCCCTCTCCTGTAAGGACTCCTCACAATACAGACCCCGGTACATGCCATTTTTTTAAAATAGTAAAAAAATGAATTTTTTAATGAAACTTTATAGATATAATCTCCAAGTTGTTAAGATCATCTCTAATTTTTTTCATCAAAAAATTCAAGGAAAAAATCGTTGAGATGAGGTGATATGTAAAAAAATGGTATAAATATGCACTTTTTATCGTTGAAATGTTGGCGATCATCTCACCCATTTTAATTGATTTTTTTTATGAAACTTCATAGATATGATCTCAATAGTGAAAAAATCATATCCATGAAGTTTCATCAAAAAATTCAATCAATAAAGCGGCTAGCGCCGACCTAACATTTCAACGGTTGAAAATGCATATTTATAGCATTTTTTACATATCTCCTCTTCTCAACGATTTTTTTATTGAATTTTTTGACGAAAAAAATTGGAGACGGTCTTATCAATGTGGAGATCATTTCCATGAATTTTCATCAAAAAATTCATTTTTTTATGTATCGGGATTTGTACCATAGGGACTCATTACATGATACTTTCTGTGGAAGAAAAATATGCGTACGCGTTATTTTGGCCGGGATGAAGAGTCCGTCTTACAATATAGGGACATAGTGCCTGAGGAGGAGCCAAACTCATTGGCAATCTGGCAATAATTTACCGATAATGAGATATCGGATAGGCAATTGTCCTTTCGTGAATCGAGGAGGGAAAATCGAGGAGGGAAAATTCAAGAAAGACTCAAAGAAGTCCATAGCTCGCAAAGTGATGCCGACGAAGCATCTCTGTGTATGGACACACCTAGCTAAGTGCTCGGTCAAGATCACAAGGGTTGTACCTGGGGGTGATCTCTCGGATGGTGAATTCTAGGCTCGCAAGGATTGCATCGAGCAATACTAGGATGACACGCAAGGTGGATGAGTTGCAAATCAACAAAGCCAAGACGTTTGAGAACCTAGAGAAAACATTGAATAAAATGTTTCCATTAATCAAGCATGCTCTTCAAGGTAAAGTTTTGTCCAAATTAGGGAAGGGAAAGGATAAAGTGATGGATGAGAGGACCATAGCCCCATATTTCTCACCCTTACCCTCACTGATATCCCTTTGTCTTGATATGACATATTTGCCACTCCCACGCATACCCCCCTCTTACCAACTAGGACATTTATAATTGGTTGGGATAGAGTGTATATAGTAGACTTACAGGGTGGAGGGACCCAAATATACACTCTGGTTCTATAGAGGGGGCTTGAAGGTAATCCTTATATTACGGATAATTCCCCAATTTACAACAGTATCTAGGGTTAAGCCAGCGTGGCATCTCAGCGAGGCACCTTAGCGTGGCAACTCATATTTTAGCTTGTTGTGTTACTTAGTCATATTGTATCTTTTGTTTGTACTAACTATGAGCTATAACAATTGTAATGATGTAACGATAATAATGATTATGTGTGAGATCTAACGGTACTCGCGAGAGACCAGGCTTGGCGGGGCCTGGGAGAGCTTTCAAGCTCTATCGAACAACCTCGACGTGGGAACTTTGGAGGGACCTGGTTTGGAGGATTGAGAAGTGAGGCACCATTGGGGCTTGTCCTAACCATCTTATATACACATGGTAAAACACCGAAGGACCCTAACCGTGGAACCTTAGGGGGAGCCGCCTTGAGTTCCATCAGGCGTTGAGTTGTGAGACAAACAACCCTCTACTTAATGTCACATCCACTTTACCTGATATCACTAAACATCTAGGCAATGTCAGAACTACACTTGAGTAAACCACTATAGTATTTGGGGATGTCAGACAGTTGGTGAGCCACCTCTATGACAACATCCCCCTGACACACAAAGGTTAGGCAAAAGGCATATCCTCGCATTTAATATTTATGTCGTGGAGACAACTAGTGCATCAGCTATTTAATGTTTGTTACATAAAGTATAAGGGATGTCTTTTACACGCATTAATGGTGAAGTTGCCTTGGGGATGGTGTGGGAGGCTATTTAAGGACCCCAACCACCTCTGAGGAGAGGATGATCTTTTGAGAGTTCAGAAGTTATTAATAGAGATAATATACACCAGAGAGAGTTATTGTAGACCAAAGAGTTTACTCACCCACCATTATCATTTATTACGAAACTTTTATACTTGACAGAGATTCTTGAGGGTGGTTGGTGTGGTTGGCTGCCTACCAAGGTGTATCTAGGGTGCTTACTTCTCTCTCCCTCTAGCTAAGTTACTTCTAAGTTCATTACTACCTTCTGAGTTATACATGAGAGATTTATGAGTTCAAACTGAGTCTGTCTTCATTGAGTTGTGTTTGCATGTCTTGTGGTTAATCAATAGTGTTATTGTTTAACTTATAATTACTCTACTAAAAAAGGGGTTACGCCTCCATCTTATCTAAACTAACCTATTACATTTGGCGACTCTGCTGGGGAAGCATTCTTCTAAGCAAGGAGTATGGCGCAAGATAACTTTAATCGAAGGCTCAACTTTGATGACATTCAACACAATGAAGAATAGGCGGCAAGAGAACTTGAGGCTTTAAGGGACGGGGGCCCTCGAATAGAGGTACCTCCAGTTCAGGTGACGACAGGCATTCCAAGGGTGACACAAGCTTCCACGAGTGCTGCGTTAGGACCAGCTCAAGTGGAACTCCTCATGAATAAGTTTGACCAGTTCTTGCAAACTCCGGTAGCTTCAACGGTGTTGGCAGGATTTAAAGCCAACTCTTTCGTGACCCCAGGGGCATCCCCAACGGCCCCACCAAGTATAAGCGTAATGAGAATAGTCCCAGCAAGTATGCCTTTTATTGTGAATCCATCAGTGGGAACGTCGAGAGTATCAACGGCCCTAACTGTAATGATTACTCCAGTCGCAACGGGCACTCAGCCTATAGTACTATTGGTTATTGCTCCAGTGGCATCACGCATGGAGGTAATGAGGAAGGAGATGCATAAAGAGATACTGAAGTTCATGCAAGCCTCCTCACAATCTGCTGGTGAGGTAGCTTTGGTTTATGATGACTTTCGAACACCTTACCCCCAGGAATACAACGATGAGCCCTATCCAAAAGATTATATTCCTCCTATTTTTGAAAAATACACAGGGAAAGGTGGAAACCCGAAGGTGCACATTAAGCGCTTCGTTGAACACTTGGGGGAGCATTGTAATAATAAGAAGCTCGGGTTGAGGGAGTTTTCTAAATCATTAATCGATAAAGAATATACTTGTTATTCTCATTTGGCTCCCAAGAGCGTTTCTACATGGGAGGAGATGCATGTTTTGTTCGTCCAGAAGTTCTTTCTGGTGAAAGATGAGTTTACTTTGACCCAACTGGGGAGGGAGAAGCAACGACCCGGGAAAGAAGTGGTGGCATACGTTCGAAGGTTCAGGTAAAGGTCCCATGATGTGAAGGAGGAGGCCAAAGAATCCAAGTTATTACAGATCTACGCGGAGGGGCTGCTTTCTGAGTACATCCGTCATCTCATTAATGAAATGCGTGAGGGGACTTTTTCGACGTTCCTAAAAGCAGTAAGAAATATCTCCTTGGTGGGGTGACCAAATCTAGTGGTGGATCCCATGATGTTTAGGCAGCCGATGCATCTTGTGGGTGGGAGGTCTCATCCCCCACGGGTAGGGTACATAGAGGGAGCAGATGGGGGTAAGGCATCGAAGAAGGAAATTAAGAGGAAGTTTGGAAGAGACAGGGAAGACCCACCACCACTGCCTTGTACCGTGGAGGAGGCTGTCAGCTATTACAACACAATGGTCTAATAAGAAACATTGTATGAACACAATGGTCCAATAATCGATAAGTATGTGAAGGAAGGGATGTTGCAAATCCCTTCGCAGAACGTCAATAACAACCCACTCCCAGCATATGGGGCCAATTTGGTGGTGGCCTAAGACGGGGAAGAAGAGAGAGAAGAAAGAAAGCCAACTACAAAGCAGGGAGAGTTAGAAGAATCTCTGGAAGATTATACGAAGGGAATGGCTAATATAGTACTAGACTAAGATGAGGCAAGTGCCAAAGACATGGAGGACGTATATAGTATTGAAGGGGAAGAAGTAGACCCAGCAATAGAATACGGTGAAGTTTCAAAATCCCCAAAGTTCACCTGGTTCTTCGACCAGGTGGGGATACCAAAGGAGAGTAGGTTTGAAATAACCCAGGCAATACTTGCAATTGTAAGGAAGAACGTGGTCCCCTCGCTGAGATGGAGGGGACCCATGAACAGGTTGGTGAAGAAGTTTCTGTCATAGGTAACTTTCAGTGATGCAGATAGGGTCGTGAGATTCCCTCATAACAGGTTGTTGTATGTGACTGCCAGCGTTAAAGGAGTTAGTTTTGCAAGGACTCTTATGGACGGGGGAGCTTCCATCAATATCATATCAATCAACTCTTTCCACGCAGCCATATTCCAGAAGAAAGGTTGGTCCCCATGCCTTTGATAATTTCGGAGTATGATAACCAATCTTCCAAGTCCATTGGGTACGTGATTGTTGGGATTGTAATGGGGAATCTGAGTTCCCATATCAAGTTCCACATATTAGAGAGTTCAACTTCCTACCATATGATGATATGAAGAGTATGAATGCACAACCAAGGGCTAGTTCCTTCAACGTACCACCAATGCACTAAAGAAAATACCAAGGGAAGGGAGGCGACCATTAGGGCTACGAAGAGGCCCTTCGCTGTCGAGGAAGCTCACTTGGTAGATGCGGCATTTTACAGAGAATTTGAGGAGGATGTCCGAGTCCTAACGAGAAGAATGGAGGGAGCATGGGTTCCCTTGATCAGAGAAAGAATGGGGCCCTTGAACGAGCAGAATAAAGAGGTTGCAAGAAGCGCAAGAGTGATGACCAAAGAAGCTCACCGGGTGGTCCCTCGGCCCCAAAACATCTCGAAGAAACTCAAAGATAGGATAAGGCCCAGAGTGGATCCGATGGAACATGAGGTCCAATGGCAAAGTGTGCTGAGCTGATTTTTAGAAAAAAGAGTGGCTGAAGCCTCTAGAGAGAAGAAAAAAAAAGGCAGCTGCAACTACCAGCAGACAGTGCAAGAAAGTCATTACCGAAGAAGGAAAGGTGATATATCGATTATAATGGTGTGAATGGGCAGCTGAAGAAGATGACAATGAGGCCAACCTAACATATGAGTGCTTTTTAGTGGATCAACGGGGGTAATGTATGGTGATAGACAACTCTAATATATAATAATTCGTGGAAGATATTGTCGAAGAACCAGATTATATGGAAGATGAACCAAAGCCATAGGTACAAGAGTTGGAGCAGTTGAACCTGGCAAAAGAAGGCAAGGATCCAAGGCCTATTTTCATCTCAAAACATCTCAGTAAGGAGAAATGAGAGGCTTTGGTTGAGTTGATTTGGGAGTTCATAGATGTTTTTGCATGGAAATACATAAAGATGAAAGGGCTGGATGAGGGAGTCAGCTGCCACAAGTTAAACGTGATGCCTTCAGTCATTCTGGTTAAACAAGCAATAAGAACATACAAGCCTGAGCTAAACTTAAAGATAAAGGAAGAGTTCCAGCGCTTATTGGCGGTAGGGTTCATCAAATCGATACAGTGCCCGCTTTGGCTGTCTAGCATTGTCCCGATGGGAAAGAAAAATAAAAACTAAATAAGGATCTGTGTGGACTTCAGATACTTAAATAGAGCTTGCCCCAAGGATAAGTTCCCTCTGCCCTCTATTGACAGCTTGATAGATGTAACGACTGGTCATGAGATGTATAGCTTCATGGATGGGTATGTAGGTTACAACCAGATCAAGATGGACCCCTCGGATGTAGAGAAAATGGCATTTAAAACCCCATTAGGGAATTTCATGTACAGAGTAATGTCGTTTGGGATCAAAAACGTCGGGGATACTTACCAAAGAATAATGATGGCCATTTTTCACGACTTCTTTCACAAATTTATGGAATTTTATGTGGATGATTTGGTCATCAAATTAAAGAATGAGGAATCCCATTTGAGTGATTTGAGGATGGTGTTTTCCCGATGCAGAAAATATAAATTAAAGATGAAACCACCTAGGTGCATCTTTGGAGTAACAAGTGGGAAATTTCTAGGCTTCGTGGTTGATTAGCAAGGGGTGCAGATGGACCAAGACAAGCAGCGAGCGATCTTAAAGATGCTAAGTCCAAGAACAGTGAAGGAGTTGAAGATTTTCCTCGATTAGGTCTCCTATCTTAGGAGATTTGTACATGGATTAGCCGAGATGACACATCCTTTGATGTAGCTGTTACAAAGGAACACGAAATTCAAGTGGGAGGAGGTTCACCAAGATTCACTCGCTGGACTGAAGAGGGTGCTCGTTTCACCACAAATCATGGTTCCCCCACATGAAGGAATATCATTGCAGCTATACCTCACATCCACCATGAGGTCCGTGGGAGCTTTGTTGGAACAGGAGATTGATGGGGAAGAACGGTCGGTCTACTACCTTAGCAGAATCATATATGGGACAAAGGTCAGATATAGTATCTTGAAAAGGCATTGTTTGTCCTTAGTCTTTGTAGCACAAAAACTTAGACATTATTTTCTCTCTTTTATAATTCATATTGTAACTAGATGTGATCCTATTAAGTATTTGCTAGCAAGAACTATATTGATTGGTAGGGAAGCTAGGTGGTTCCTCATCCTCTCCAAATATGACTTGAAGTGTGTAGTTCCTCATGCAATCAAAAGCCAAGCGTATGCTGATCTGGTGGAAATCTTCACCTCGAGAACGTTTGAGCAACCTAAAGAAAGTATTTCGGTAGATCACTTGCAGGCCAATCACCTCTACGCAACGGATGAGGAATGGACAATGCAGTTCGATGGATCTTCAACAGAAAAGAAATAAGGAGCAGGGGTTATTCTTTCAAAAGGAATGGAGGAGATTTGCCTTTCCTACAAATTAGAGTTCCCATGTTCTAATAACGAGGCAGAATATGAATATTTGGTATTGGGGTTGCTAGAGGCTCTTCGAAGGGGAATCCGTTCATTTTGCATCAAAGGTGATTCAAATTTGGTGATTCAGTAAGCGAATGGAGAGTACGCATTAAAACACATAAGTCTGGCACCATACAGAACCATCATTTAAAGGCCCCTCTGCCAGTTCCACCAAACCAAGATCAAGAGACATCCCAGAACGATAAATCACCACCTAGACACCTATACCACCATTGCCTAAAAAATGGTCGTGAGGAACGATATAACTACCGTCATGATCTAATGAAGAATAGCCCCTTCGATAGTACAGTCAATTCTACCGATGGAAGAGGACGCTGACTGGAGGGGAGAGATTAGAAGATAATTGGAATCCGAGGGAGGAGCGATGGAGCTAAGGGAATTAGCCCAATACTTCACAAATCAGGAAAATCTTTACTTCAGGAATACGGTTGGATGGTTGTCAAGGTGTATCAGCCCAGAAGAGGCAGAGCGGAGATTGAAAAAAATGCATGAAGAGCTCTGCGAGACAACAGAGTCTCTACCGAAGAATCCAAAGAGAGTATTTTTTTTCCTAGAATGAAACAGGATGCGACGGAGCTACAACGAAAGTGCGATGAATGCCAATTATTCTTCGAAGTAGCGGAATGTCATTTCATGGAAGCTCAACCTGACTGGAGGCAGCCCTACATTGACTTCATTAAAGATGGATTTATCCCAATAGAAAATATTAATGCGATGGGACTCAAGTGAAGGGCCCCGAGATTCTACGTTCAGGAGGGGCAGCTTTACCGAAGGGGTTACTTCAACAGGCCATTGCGTTGCATCAAAAAAAAAGAAGCGACTGAGGTCCTTAAATAGGCGCACGATACAGCTCACATAGGAAGGGCCAAGTTGTAGGACCAATTAATGACGTTGGGGTATTATTAGCCAACAATGGATAAAGACTCTGCTGAGTTTGTTCGAAAATGCAAAGCTTATAAACTTCATGGAAATATTATCCATGCCCCATAGGTAATTCTACAATCCCTGGCAACGCCTTATCCTTTTCACAATTGGGAGTTCAACCTGGTTGGGTAAATACATCCTTCTTCGAGGGGGAAGATATGGATACTAGTAGCAACGGAGTGCTTCACAACATTAGCAGAAGCAATACCACTAAGAAGGGAAACAACAGGGGTGGTGAGCAACTTCATTAGAGAACACATCATTTGCCGTTTTGGGATCCCAAATGTTATTCTCTCAGATAACGGAAACCCTTTCGTCAATTCAGAGGTAATGATGCTCATAGACAAGTACTCCATTATTCCTCATACTTCAACGGTGGCATATCCAAAGGGCAACGTTCAAGCCTTGGCAACTAACAAAACCTTGGTTTTGGCCAAAACGATGGAGGATTTCACAGGATCGTGAGATGACAAAATACCAGTTGTATTATTGGACTATCGAACAACTAAGAGGAAGTCTATATGGTATACTCCGTTCTCCCTCATTTATGGGGCTGAGCAAATCCTTTTGGTGGAGTTAGAAGTTTCCTCTGCTCGATATGCCTTGTGAAGTAGCATGCTCCCTCATGTAGACATGTGCAGCTGGAAGCATTGGATAAACACATAGATAATGTGATGTAACACTTTTAAATGTATACGAAATAGCTTTCCAGGGCATACGATAACTTGGTAAGATCGAGAAAGTTTGTGGAGGGAGACCTCGTGTTGAAAGCAGCAGTGAAGCACATAAGAGGGTTTCCCCTACCTAAGTTTGCAGGAAATTAGGAGATACCTTTCATTGCAAAAGAAGCTCATGACTCAGGTTATTGCTTAATTTCTAGGATAGAAGAAGATAAACCATTCAAGATTAACAATAAATGGTTGAAAGTCTATCATGTGTAAGCAATTAGGTTTGGACCACTGATGTATCTAGTTGTTGTTATGAATACACAACTTCTTTTTATGATGAGTATGCAAGTTCTTTCGGTTATAACTCAAGTGGAGATGAAAGAATTATAGAACTTCATAATGTACGCAAACAGTTGTAACACAAAGAAATGATAGGGAAAACATACAATTTTTCTTCATTCATAAACTTTGGGGCATTAAAAAATTGGGAGCTATTGCCCAAGAATTACATAGAAAGAAGAAAAGAAAAAAATATTTACAACAAATCATTGACCTAAGAGGAACCAAAGATCTGGAGCAGAGAAAAAATCTTCCAGAAGTCCCGAAGAAGCTGCTAAGCAAGACTGTTGGGAATTTATAGAAACCACTAACCTCGTTTGCACTTGTGTACGCTCGATGAGGAGTCTTTCTTGCTTCAGCTTGGCCAGATGCAAAGCTTCTTCGATATCCCCCACCTCTTTATCAACAGCAGCAAGGAGAGTTACTAAATCAGCTAACTTAGCTTCCTCAGCCCGTTGATCCTCCTGATGTTTTCGGAGCAGTTCCCTCTGGCTATCCAGTCGCTGGCTCTTCAAAGTTTTTAAGTGCGTGATAAGCCAGTCAAAACAAAATCCATCATGACCCAACTACTTCAGGTGGCCTAAGAATTTATTAAGGAGGGATCTAGTAATGCTTGAGGTCAGAGTGCTAGCGATCTCATCCACAACAGTAGCCATGCACTGAAGCCTGTAACTCATTACCGAGACGTTGGAACGCAATAAATCCACAGTGAACATTTCAGGATGGTGTCTTACAAGCTTCTCAACTACCAAGCGATGATTAGCAGTCATCTGAGGAGAATGCAGAAGCACCATCAGGTAGAAGGCATGAGGAGTCAAGTCAGGCAAAGGAAGATCACATACAGATTAGCTCTCGACAGCAGCACCAGTCGTGGAACCTTAATCATTGTGATTGGAGTCTTCTGAAATAATGGGTTCCCAACGGGGTGAAGCGATGGGCCAAAGACCTGGTGGAAATCCTCCTGAGAAACCTGAGAACAGTTAGAAGAAATAATGAGTTTATGAAAAATCTTAACAAGTGTTTTCATTATTAAGTCACCACTATAGGTGGAGTTTATGAAAAATCTTAACAAGTGTTTATGTTGTTAAGTCACCAATATAGGTGGAGTTTATGAAAAATCTTAACAAGCGTTTTCGTTGTTAAGTCACCAATATAGGTGGAGTTTATGAAAATCTTAACAAGTGTTTTCATTGTTAAGTCATCGATATAGGTGGAGTTTATGAAAAATTTTAACAAGTGTTTTCATTGTTAAGTCACCAATATAGGTGGAGTTTGTGAAAAATCTTAAACAAGTATTTTCAGTGATAAGTCACCATCATAGGTGAAGTTTGAAAGGTTGAGAAATGCAGAGAAATTAATGAAGTACCTCAGCAGTTGCAGGAGCGAGAATTGGAGTCACCGTGGAGGCCATAGTGGTAGGAACTGTTGGGGGCGGGACTACTTCCTCGGAAGCCCCAACGGTACCCTTATCTTAAAAAGCCTCAACGGTTGGCAAAGCTCCCTCGCCAACAAAAGTTACCAAGGCCAATGAAGGAGTTTAGCTCAAAGAAGATAATGGCCCTCCAATCGATACCTCAGCACGGGTAGGCACCAAAGCACCATCACGCTGGCAGAAGCATCCACCCTGGCCTTGAAAAGAGTAAGATCACTAAGAGAAAAGGGTGGGGTAAGACTTGGAGAAAGCTGCAAACATAAAGTTGCGAGTTAAACATGGGAAGCAATTATGAAAAAAAGGGAGAAATGCATCGAAGTGTTACTTATCCCCGTTATGGCACCAAAAAGGGGAACCGCAGTTATGGGTCTCGTCAGCATAGTGGGGAGAAGAATTCCATCTACCAAAGATGCCATTTCCACCTAAGTAATCTCATCATATTACAGTTCAGTATGAAAGAAAAGAGAAAGGAGATGGGACAAAAAAAAAACTTGAGCCATGACAAGTAATTGTTTATATTACCTCAGGGGCACTCTCCTTCGCTGCAACGATGGGCAGAAGGAACACGTGTTTTGATGAAGTTTCAGAAGGGGCTGGGGGAGTTATCTCTGGTTCAGAGGAGATGCCCCCAGATTCAATGGAACCTCCCCCCACAACAGCATCCTTCGTGCGGCGGGAATAAGTAAGCCCGATCATGGGGGAACGGGGAGGAGTATCGACTTGAGAGATACCGAAACGTCCCCCCACAAAAGGGCTCACGTGGGGACTAGGGGGATTGGGTCTTCCTTCTTCAATTTCTTCAATTACCTGAACCAAAGGTATCAAGAGATAAGCAGATGCAGCTTTCCTTAAGAAAAAATGTGAATAAGAGAAAAAACATGCACACATACCTCAGATCCGGAAGGAGAATGAGAAGATATAACCACCGAAGAGGGAGGAGAGGAGGCAATAACAAAAGGAGCTGTAGGGGATGTATCTCAGGAGTCCGTTTCTTCTGGGACTTGGTACCCAAAGATTTCTTCCCCGTATCCGTTGCATTAATACCTTGAGGAACCCTCGAACTTTTTCTCCTCTTTATCGTTGGCTCAGTTCGATCAACTACGATCGTGGGAAAGGCAGCCGAAGGAGGAACAATAGGGCGTGTCACTGAAATTCAACGTTTATTCATTCTACCTCAACCTGAACTTTCCTTCTCAACTCCTCGTCCATTTCTGTAGACATAAGAGGAGGAATGGAGGCAATGGGGAACTCTTCCAAAGGATCTTGGTCTCGGGACTTAGATTTTTAGGAAGTCCCAGACTTGAACTTCCTGGTCTTTTTATTTAGTGGCTGGGAAGGCCCTTCGCCAGTAGCAGCTTTAGCTGAAGGGGAAAGTTGTTTGGCAGTTGCAATAGCCTTGGGCTTAGGCGTGGCAGTGGGGACCATCGGGCAATAGGGGGTATCTCGTGGGGAGTTTTTTTAACGATCTTACTCAGAGAGAACTCAACTCCAAGAATGGAGTTGCCCTTGAGACCCAGCTCGGAGGCAGAGAAAGAAAGGACTGGGGGATATTGGTGAGGACGCTGTATAAACTCGCGAATCCTGGTAGTTGCACCAAACGAAACTTGGTGGCATAAAAGGTAGATACATCCCCCTTCCTAGTGTCACTTAGAAGGGTAACTCGCCCATCGATGGTAGAGGTCACTCTAAGCATCGCGGCTGCAAGATAGAAGGTACAAGCTTTAGCAAAAGTGGCCCTTGTATGGTTTTATTGAAACACGAGTCGAGGGACCCCCTGATCAAACCCAAATTGCCTGTTTCATCTATCAGGATTATAAGGTTTAGAGGTGTATCCCCATTCAGTAAAGGAGGTAAGAAACCTAGGGGTAAACACAAGCACCAAGGACTGCGAAGGATCTTCTACAACCGGGATGAATTTAACTATTGAAGCTATAGAAGAGAAAAAAATCCCAAGAATGGGCAAAAGTAGATTCGTTGTATGGCCTCTTTATAAAGAAGTTAAAACGATAAAAAAACTCCCATTATCTCCTTTCGACTCTGTTTTTTATGGAAACATAAGAGGCGTGGGGGCTTAATACCTTGGCTTACAGGGAGAGAGATAGACTTGGCGGCAATGGCAGGAAAATGGGTGTAAAGGAAGCCTGTCAAAATAATGGTGTTGGAAAAATTAGCCAAGTTATAACGACCCAGTGACCGTGCCATGTCAATATGAGTTCGATCCAGCCACGTATAGAGGAACCCCTAGGCGATGGCGGCCAGAGGAAGGTTGAAACCCCTGGCCAAATAGATGGAAATATTTATAAAGGTCCCTCTTGGGCTGGGAAGAAGCGTGAAAGCAACACAATAATGTAGGTTGGTAGTTCCAGAGATGTACCTCTACCTTGGCCCGTTGCAGCAGTGACATCCTTTGGAGTTGGAGCTTCGAAAAAAATAACTAATGAGGGGAGTAAAAATGGCCTTGTTTGAAGACCCAGTGAAACTACTGCAGATCAAAATGAGCTCAGCTCGATCGACAGTTTCTTTGGCGTCTAAGGCCTTATCTTGGTATGCAAACTCACCCATGGGATCAAACGCAAGTAGCTCGCAGACGTCCTCCAACGTGATGGTGAACTCTCCCCACGCAGCAAAGAATGTGTGAGTTGTAACGTTCCATCTAGAAACTAGTACTTGCAGCGCAGCGTTATGCTTAGAAAGTGTGAACTCCCCAAACCACTAGGCTCGATGAAGACCAACCTTCATAATAATAGCAGCATGAGAGATCTGCATATGTGCGTGCCAATCAGCGAAATGGGTTGCCGACCCTCCAGGTGCCTCAAAATTGATCTGATAATAGGGGAAGTCACCACGATCCAACCTAAAGCGCAGAGTCCCCTCTGGGAGAAGGTAGCCCCACTTCGACGAATCCTCATCTTCATCACCCAATAGTAAAGGGTCACACTTGGCAGAGAAATGGCAGGTCTTACATGCATCAGAGAATTCATCATCTTCACCAAAGATGGGAGATCGGTGGTAAAAGCGTAATTGCTCTTGACGAGCAGCATTCAGGGTAGTGGTGTGAGGGGTAGCAGCAGAGCCAGTGGTGGCAACAAGGGTAGCAGGTGGGGCACTGGTGGTAGGCGTGATACGATTACTTGATAAGGCCATTGAAGATAATAATGAGGTACGAAAAATCCTGGTAAAGAAGGGTTAGGAACAAAAATAGAGGAGCACAGCCATAGGTGGTGGTGTAAAAGATGAGATAAGGAAGAAGCTAGGTAAGAACTTGGCAACAGTGGAGTTTTTTTTTTACACAGAGTTCTCTCTCTAAAGAATACGGGAGCTTAAAGAAGACAGAGGAAAGAGAAGGGTTTTAAAAAAAGAGACATTTGAAACCTTTTAAGGAACCCGTCTGTTGAGTTTCCCACCACCACACGTGCAAGGCCGCCTATAATCATTTCAAATGGACACATGGAACTTCGGGAGGTGTCTTAATAGTTGAAAAGACAGTGCCATGTCATTAATGAAGTGACGCTTGGGAAATAAAAGGGGGTTGCCTTCTTTAACAAGTTTGAGTTTTGTCACTAGAATTTTTGTCAGACATATCCAATAAACTCCCAATGAAAAATATATCCCAATGGTTCAAAAATCTACGATGTCCCCTCACCACAAGTTCAAACGTTGTTTAAATTGTGACTCGGCTACATTAGTGAGAATTTTTGCTTTTTTCGAACACAGCGAAGCGTTACAAAGGAGAATTTCACAAGTCCCAATGATAGGGGAAGTCCTAACAAAAAATTACTACTCACAACTATACCCCACAACAGCATAAACGAGAGAATTTCACTTCCCCAGAGCCAAAACGAGTATTTTAGAAGGTTAGTAGGCCTTTTCGGAGAATTTCAAATAGTAAAGCTAGAACGGTTGAAGCTCAGTGTAAGGAAAAATGGCAATGTCCCTTCGCAAAAGTACCAATAAGCCACACCGCTTCGGCTCAGGTACATCGGGGAGAATTTTACTTTTCTTGGAGGTTCTAAACGCAGTGCTATAATGAAGGAAAGGATGCCAGAATTTTTACACACAGAAGAGGTTCATTAGATTAAGAAGTTTTTGTGTAGACATTTCCTGTTCCCACGATAAATCTCTCCACGAAGGGGCAAATGTAGAGGTGGATTGAAGGTAATCTTGAGATTACGAATAATTCTCCTATTTACAACAGTATCTGGGGTTAAGCCAGCGTGACATCTCAGCGAGGCAGCTTAGCGTGGTAACTCATATTTTAGCTTGTTGTGTTACTTATCCATATTGTATCTTTTGTTTGTATTGACTATGAGTTATAACATTTGTAATGATGTAACGAGAATAATGATTATGTGTGAGGTCGAACGGTACTCATGAGAGACCAGGCTTGGCAGGGCCTGGGAGAGATTTCAAGCTCTATCGAATGACCTCGATGTGGGAACTTTGGAGGGACTTGGTTTGGAGGATTGATAAGTGAGGCACTTTTGGGGCTTGTCCTGACCATCATAGATACACCTGATAAAACATCGAAGGACCCTGACCGTGGAACCTTGGGGGATCAGCCTTGAGTTCCATCAGGCATTGAGTTGTGAGCCAAACAACCCTCTACTTAATGTCACATACACTTTACCTGATATCACTAACCAGCTAGGAAATGTCAGACCTACACTTGAGTAAACCACCATTGTACTTGGGGCTTTCAGACAGTTGGTGAGCCATCTCTGTGACAACAGCCCCTGACACACAGTGGTTAGGCAAAAGGATGTTCTGGCATTTAATGTTTATGACGTGGAGACAACTATTGCATCGGGTATTTAATGTTTGTTACATAAAGTATGAGGGATGTCTTTCACATGCATTAATGGCGGAGTTGCCTCGGGGATGGTGTGGGAGGCTATTTAAGGATCCCAACCACCTCTGAGGAGAGGATGATCTTTTGACAGTTCAGAAGTAATTACTAGAGATAATATACATCAGAGAGAGTTATTGTAAACCAAAGAGTTTACTCACCCACCATTATCATTTATTACGAAGCTTTTAATACTTGACAGAGATTCTTGAGGGTGGTTGGTGTGTTTGGCGGCCTACCAAGGTGTATTTAGGGTGCTTATTTCTCTCTCCCTCTAGCTAAGTTACTTCTAAGTTCATTACTACCTTTTGAGTTATACACGAGAGATTTGTGAGTTCAAACTGAGTCTGTCTTCATTGAATTGTGTTTGCATCTCTTGTTGTTAGTCAATAGTGTTACTATTTAACTTATCATTATTGTACTAAAAAAGGGGTTATGCCTCCATCTTATCTAAACTAACCTCTTACATTTGGCGACTCTGCTGGGGAGTCATTCTTCTAAACAAGGAGTATGGCGCAAGATAACTTTAATCTAAGGCTCAACTTTGATGACATTCAACATAATGAAGAACAGGCGGCGAGATAATTTGAGACCCTAAGGGACGGGGGCCTCGAATAGAGGTACCTACAGTTCAGGCGACGACGGGCATTCCAGGGGTGACACAAGCTTCCATGAGTGTTGCGTTGGGACCAGCTCAAGTTGAACTCCTCATGAATAAGCCTGACGAGTTCTTGCAAACTCCGGTAGCTTCAACGGTGTTGGGAGGATTTGAAGCCAACTCTTTCGTGACACCAGGGGTAGCCCCAACGGCCCCGTCAAGTATGGGCGTAGCGGGATTTAGAGACAAAAACCAACGGTGCTATTGAAGCCACCATTAAGAACCTCAAACCAATCATAATCAAGATGACCGAGAGTTTTTGAGATTCGGCGAATCGAATCTTGTATGTCCTCTGAGCCTACCGCACTTCAGTTTGAACATCTACTGAGGATACCCCTTACTCTTTGGTATACAGCATGGAAGCAGTCATACTCGTATAACTAGAAATACCTTCATTATGCGGCATGCTTAAAAGCAAAATCAACGAAGAATACTGGCATCAGAGTCGTCTCGACGAGCTATCCCTCTTAGACGAAAGGAGGTTAAATACTCTATATCATAAACAAGGGTACCATATATGGATAGCACGATCGTTCAACAAGAGAGTTAAGGATCGTAGTGTCCGAGAAGGATATTTAACCCTCAAAGAAATCATAGAACCCATCTGGGACCCTAGAGGGAAATTCAGTCCAAATTGGAGTGGCCCCTATATCGTGAGAAAGATCTTGTATGGTGGCGCCTCTATGCTTGCCAACCTTGATGGAGAAGAGATAGCCCGCCCAGTCAACCTAGACCATTTCAAGAAATTCTAACCCTTATCCAAAATCTCGATGCACTACGAATCCTCTTAATTCCCTTCAATTCTAAAAAAATATTCTTCATTTACCTCTACTCAGAACTACGTGGGACCTGATCGTCTAAAAAAATCTTTTACTTTAAAAAATAAAACTCATAAAATTTTCAAAAACCCCAGAGTTACGTAGGTAACTCATACGCTTTATATGCACACGGTCCCCTTCTTTTTCTCAAAATGCTATTCTTTTCTTACCTTCGAGAATTATAGTTCATTTTATCATTTACATGAATAAAAGGATTATGTATGCCTTAAAGATTGGTATAGATAATTCAAATGTAAAACTTATCAAGAGGCACAATAATATGATTAAAGTCATTTTTTTTATTTTTCTTTGGAAAAATTCAGCACGATTACATGAAATATCAACGTAAGGAGTCAAACAACTACCCCGCCAACCTAACTGTCCTAAAAATAAACTAACTAAACCTTCCTAGATTCTTTCCAACCCCCCCCCCCCCAAAAAAAAACCATATAAAAGCTTCAAAAATATCACCAAATTCACAAATACCATCAACTTCACAAAAGACCCTACTTGTAGCTACCAGAAGATTCAGCTCCATCATCATATGCATCTTGAGGCCCCCAAACTTCCCATGTCTGGATAGTATACCGAAGGCACTCTGTGAAATGGTAAGCCCGGACCAGCCTATAGAAAACCACTACGCCCCCTCCATAGTGTCAAATATGGCAAACCATTTATGCTCAGTCTCCTCAACCAAGATTTTGACCACCACCCTCTTTCACATCCATTTCATGTAGCCTCCAGAAACATGCCAAACCCTACCAATAGATTGGGAAGGATGAGTTAACGGCCGATGAATCTCCCACAAAGATCCCAACCAGATGTGAAAGCCTTCAGTCAAATCCTCTATAGGAAAGAAATCCAGGGTACAAGAAGGTACAATTTTCTCCCATATGATTTGATGCAGGAGGGACCGCCAAATAGAATCTTTCAGCCAGCCACATGAATAGCATAACTAGGCTTCCTCTCAAAAAATCAGAAAAGCCTTATCGTCAAGCATCTAGACCATTCAGGGTCTCTGTCAGTATCATCACCATAAGATTACGAAAATATGGCATCCACGTTGTAATAGAAATCAATTGAAGGTCCACCATCAGGTCCCCAGTCACCAACAATAGCCTTGAAGTAAGGCCCAAAGCAATAACAACAGCATTAGTACAACCTTTTCAACACAACAAATTCAGCATAATCAAACGAAGGCGACAAGCCCCACTTTAAAACCAAGATTTCTATCACATGATCCATATAACAACTGAGCCGCCAAGGCCTTCCTTTATTAAAAAAAAAATCTAAAAAACTCATTTTTTTTAGCTCCTCTCAAATCCCTTCAAAAGGGAAACTCTTTTTTAGCCAAGCCTCCAAGGCCATCTTTTACTTAAACATATTCACAAAATTCCTAAAAACACACATTTTCCTACTTTTCTCAAAATAAAAGCTCAACAGAAAATTAAAGTCCATGTGGATGAAGCCACTAAATTAAGATAATAAAATAAAATAAAATATGCATATCTTTTTTCCTTTTTGAGTCTCTTTTCAGGTGAAATGTCGCTACATTAAGCATGCAATATGGTCAACATCAAGATCCCACAATCAAATATAAAGTTGTAAGAAAATCTCAAGGACCCATCCCCCAAGGTTAAAAGGTCACCTACATCCCTAATGGAGATTCATCAATCCTATCCAACACCGTCGACCCCGCCTCAGGAATCACCCTTAAAGATTAGTCCACCTCTATCTGCAAACCATCACAATCAATACCCAATAGCTACTAAATCCCATACTAATAGGCCTTGTACCTTTCCCTTACCAAGGTAACCTAGAAGATCGTGCCATTACTGGTTGGCAATCCCTGCAACATACCGATTGGCAACCCCTCAATTTTTGTACAAAAAATCCCAAAAATGCAAGAAAATTCCAAAATTTCTCAAAAAAATACTGAACTTGCCAAATAAAGATTTGAATATTTCTTCTCCAATAAAACCATTTTCCAAGCTCCCAAATCCTCAGTTGGATCAATACCATGTTTTATCCCCAGTTTAAACCCTAAAAAATCAGCACACCTGTGTCCTAAAAACTCACACTCTGTAGTAATTAAATGCTTCATTAGCATAACTATCCATTTTCCCAATAGGAATTCCCAAATTAAACTTTTTCCCAACAAAAAATTCCAATTTTCCCAAGAAGAGCTAAAACCCTAACCGAACATCTCTCCCCAACAACACATTCCCTAGCGTAATCCCAAAACCTAAAGTCATCAACCGTTTCCCCAAGTGGAATTTTCAAACTAAGAATTTTAGCTCTTCTCAAAAATATAAAATCCACAGACAGATGTCTCTTCCCTAGTAGAGTCTCAAAAGGGTAAATTTAAAATTCTCCAGGAGACTTATACCCTATGTTACTACTTAAGGTCCTCAGAATTTACCTCGACCCTCAGAATTGATCGCTCCCACTTAAGGACCTCAGAATTAACCTCGACCTTCAGAATTGGTCGCTTTGAACTTAAGGTCCTTAGAATTGACCTTGACCCACAAAATTATTCTCTCCCACCTTAAGGTCCTCAGAATTGACCTCGACCCTCAGAATTGGTCACATCTAACTTAAGATCCTCAGAATTGAACTTGACCCTCAAAATTAGTCTGTCCTACTTAAGGTCCTCAGAATTGGCCATGACCCTCATAATTGGTCGCTCTCAACTTAAGTTCCTCATAATTGACATTGACCTTCATAATTGGTCACTCCAACTTAAGGTCCTCATAATTAACCTCGACCCTCAGAATTGGTCACTCCCAACTTATGGGGTCGCCCTAACTTTAGGTCCTTAGAATTGACCTCGACCCTCAGAATTGGTCACTCCCGCCTTAGGTCCACAAAATCGACCTCGACCTTCAGAATTGGTTATCCCCAACATTACCTTAGGTCCTCAGAATCGACCTCGACCCCAGAATCAGTCATCCTCGTCCCTTTAGGTTCGTTTAATCGACCTCTTTTTCAAAACATCATGTGGTGTCTATTCGACGACTTTCACTAGTTCCAAGCTCACTCATTAAGGGGATCTGTATACACCACATTCTAGTATCCCCTAAGTCTCTCCTTAGGACCCTAGCACCTCCCAAATTCACTATAAATCCTAGGCCATACTTGGAGTACAAATTTAGTCCTTTTGACTTCGATCAACTCCACCAACAGAGAAAAATCTCAATGAATCTTCGAGGGGCATTGAATCCCCTTTCCAATGGTCCACCCTATGCATGAATCAACATAACGGTTCATACGAACGAACCATTTTACTATCAAAAATTGATTTAGAGGCCACCAGGTGCTTCCAAGCCCCGATTTGACGCCAATAAACTTCATCATCAAAGTGAAAGAATGGATCCTCTAAGGGCACAGAAACCCCTTTCCAATGGCATATCCTGTGCATAGGGATGGTAACTTAACCTGACCCGTAAAAGCCCCACCCCGCCCGACCCTAATGGGGCGGGTTTTAAAATTCGATTAATGAATCATGAGCGTGTATGAGTTTTAAAAAAAATCTGTTTATTAAATGGGGGGTTAGGAGTTAGTTTAAATAAAGTCGCCCCGTCCCTCCCCGCCTTGTTTAACTTATGCCTACATAAATATAATTTATATGTACTTTAATTAGAATTAAAAAAAAAAAATATATATATATATACACACACACACACACTAAAAAATCCTTTATATGAATGTTAATTTTGTAAAAGATCTGTGTGAAAATATGGATTGATAATTGGGGGAATGTCTGATATATTGGAATATGAACCATTATAGACCTCTAAGACTATAATGTAATATTTTAATTTTACTATTTTTTAAAATTAATCTGACCCGTAGGAGCCCCGACCTGTCCCGTTTATTAAATGGGGAAGGTTAGGAGTTAACTTAAATAAAAACTTCCCCTTCCCGTTTATTAAATGGGGAAGGTTAGGATTTTTAAAAACCCGCCCCGTTGCCATCCCTACTTGTGCACAA
Organism: Sambucus nigra; assembly: GCA_949130495.1. Taxonomy (NCBI): domain Eukaryota; kingdom Viridiplantae; phylum Streptophyta; class Magnoliopsida; order Dipsacales; family Adoxaceae; genus Sambucus; species Sambucus nigra. The sequence goes on from OX422220.1 coordinate 253,556,391, forward strand.
ATCAGCCTTACGGTGTGGACGAATGGTCCGTTTTACTACGAAAGGTCATCGAGAACTTTTGAGTCCCGTTTGAACAAAGTTAAATCTTTAAACCAAGTGAATCTCTTTGTAACATCGAAGTACCTCATGTAACATTTCCAACGGTCTGCCCCGTGCACGATTCGGACTTACAGTTTGGACAAACGATCAATCGTCGTCCGACGATCTTCCATCCAAAGGACCGATTGGCTCTTTCGAGCACTGTTTGACCCTTAGGAACTGCATTTTATGACCTTTGTTTCGAAACATCTGCATAAGACTGCCAATCGACAGGTCTATATCCCCCTATCGAAAGTGTGTCTTGGTCTACCTCTCGATTGGTAGGGCAAGGGCTATACCGATCGATAGTTAGCCTACCCTATATAAGGAGAGAATAATCTCACTTCGAAAGGCACCCCAGATCCATTAATTTCAGTGATCTCAGCAACAATCTTCTGCGATCAGTAAGGTTTCCTTGTGTGGAATTCTTTCCACCTTTCATTTCCATCATCATCATACCAAATTCGGCAAAACTCTTCTTATCTCATTCAACATTTATCCCAACTTGTAAGGAGCTCATCAAGGATCAAGTTCAAGCCTCAAGTCTCCGAAGAAGGTCCAAACATCCTTCTCTTTTTAAATTTCTTTATTTTCTCATTAGTTATATAATTTCTTAATTTAGCTTTTACTTTAGTTCATACATATTAATATCTCCTAGTTTATTATATTGCACTTAATTTATTTTGTATAAAAAAAACAAAGAAAAAAAAGGTTTTACCTATAAATTTCGACGGGATTGTTCATTATATATTCTCAAAACTAAAAATATATTTTCTACACACACGCATATAATAAAATCTCATTTGAATCCATGGGATAAACCCCACCCTTGTACCGCATTCCTTTACAGGCTATATAGGCATCTCGGGTAAAACCCGATACTCGAGTCTTATTTTCACATTTTCACCTTTGTTCTATTTTATGTGTATATTATTCATACTTGTGTCTTACCTAACATATATTATCGTCATCATAACGATCAATATCTCGATAAACGCACACATCATATTTTTCTAATTATTATTTTGGAAACATTCCTATGGATGAACTCACTCCATCCTTTCCATGATGCGAGTTGAGCAATTTTTATCTCCATTTATACACACACACACTTCACAGAGAAATTAAGAAAAATAGTTACATAAGCCCATGAGAGAACTAAAGGGAGGGAGGGGTGGCTAACACCTTCCCATTACGTAACTTAGCCCCCGAACCTCTGAACAATTGGTTTCGCAAGCATCAGTTTGTCTTTAATGCCACTCTCTCGAGGACACGACATGTTCTTTTTCCTATTTTGTGTAAAATAGTCTGGCGACTCTGTCTCTTTACACCACCCCAAAACCGACGACGGCCGAAGAACCCCACAATGTAGCGAGGGGCGCGAGACCTTTATCCTCCCTCTTTTCCCCCCGAAAGCGTCCGGGGAGGGGAAGATTCTCAATGATGACCTCACTTGATTTTAAACATTTTTATGGAATAAAAATGTTGGGAAAATGTTAGTTCATTAAGAGTGAAATTTGAATAAATATTCTAAAGTCTCCTTGAAATAAAGATTGGGATTTTTATGAACATGATGTATTTCTAGAGGTTTGATGCTAAACATTTTATGAAATAAAATATTGTGAAAATTATCTTTATCTTCCTATAATATTTTGGTGAAATAATGTCTTAAAGTTTCTTGCAAAATGAAAATTTATAAAAGTTGGATATTTATTGAGTTTTGAAAAAATAAAAAGGTCCTTTATGTCTTGCAAAGTATATTTTGCAAGTATTGTGAATTTCCAGAATGAAATGCTATTTGACCCATTTAATGGGATTTTTTTAATTAAAATCCACATGTTATGCATGTAAACTCGTAGTATTTTGATAATGAACATATAAACAAGTTTAATGAAGGTTTAAGCGGGTTTAAACATGAAATAAGGAAAATAAGAATTCTAATCTTTAAAGTGGGTGATAAAGATGTTGAAAGTGTAATAAGTATAAGGTTGTACGACTACATATATTAATAAAGGAAAAGTAGCATTTTCTTATAAAGTTCTTCAAATGTTTTTTTTTTTTATAAAGAATGTGAAGAAATGTCCAACTTGAAAAATGGTTAGAAAATGTATTGAATAAGTGTTAATGGGTTAAAACATTGAGAAGTTGGTGTGTATGACTTAATAATGTTTGGGGAGATTATCACTTATGAAATTGGAGGAAAGGACATGTTTAGAAATAAAAAGGGTAAAATGGTAATTTTACTTAAAGTGTAATATTTTTATGAAATAAAAATGTTGAAAAAGTTGTTACACAAAATGGTCCTAAATGAACATGATTTTGGAATAAAAACCAATGTTAAGGGTAAAAGACATGAAGTGATGATTTTCAAAATGTAACATAAGTTGGGTTGAAACCCCGGGTTTTGACTTCGGCCGACTAAAAGGAAAAGTGGAATAATGTGGACATTTGCAAAATATTAAAACACATTAATAAGGACTCGGATGACAGCGGGATAATTAAGGAGGGTCCGGGGCCCTGGGATGAAATATCCAAAATCACTGGCCAGAGCATATAGTGCGCATAGTTGGAGGTATGGAGCCCGTTAAAGTATGTGCTTATTGAAAGATTTCGAGAAAAAGATAAAGGAATATGAAACATGTAAAGAAATGGGTTGTGTGATGAAAATGTGTAAAGAGAACCTAACTTGAAATAATTAATAAATGTTTCGGTAAAGGATTAGGTGGATAAGTAATGTGAAAATTGACTAATGTCTATAAAGTAAAGCAAAGGTAATGTGCATTGGTTAAATGGGTAAATTAAGCAACCTAAGTAGGTTTAACCCATAATTAATATAAGCGTGTGTTTATGAAAGGTTTTCACAACAAAAATTAGTATTTTCTAACACAGTGTTACGGATGTTAGAAGGACGATTTTCAATAAAGATATTAACATGAATTGGTGTAAATGAAAGGTGTAATTTCGACAAACAAATATTTTTTAGTTAAACAAAGTGTGTTTGTTTCAAGCATTTAACCGGGATTGTCAAATGAAGGGATAAATGTCGAGCTAATTAAAAGGATGTTCTTTTACGAGATTAAGGTAAATTGATCATGACAAGTAACGTTTTTGAAATAAGAATAGTTCCCTCTATATATATATAAGGTAGTTGCACGTACCCATAGGTATAACATGTTAGAATATTCTTTCTGTTCGATTATATATTGTATTTTGTAATTTTTCTTTAGGCATTCGGCTCATTCTCTCGTCTTTGTTACGGTAGGTTAGGTGCGGTTCCATATTTTGAGAGTGTTGCACAGGTCAATATTCTTTTATATTACATTAGTAGATCTGTATGCTGGGAACCTGAGGACATTTTCCACTGCCCCTCACATAGCTTGATTTTAAATGGGAATCGCATGTTAAGCAAGTGAAATGTTAATTAAATAAAACTAGATTAGCAACATTATATAGGTTGTTTCACTACACTTCACACCTAACGCTCGGATCGAACCAGATTAATCGCGGGTAACCCATAAATCCAGGTTAGAGCATTACAATTTGGATTGTGGTGAGGGTAATGGTGGTGGTAGTGTTAGGATAAATGTTATGGGTTAAAAATTAATTTTTGAGAAAGAGTAAAGTACCGTATTAGTCCCTCACCTTTTATTTGTCTCAATTTCATCCTCCACCTTTCAATTTGTTTCAATTTAGTCATTCTCTTAACTTTCCATCCAAATCCAACCTAACTTGGTACACAATGTCTAATTTAGCTCTCGTGTTCACCCATCTTCGAATTTACTAAATCAATATAAATGTTGATATAGTGTGCACACACACACACACACATATATATAAAGCGTTATTTGCAAGCATATTAATATTCTGAAAATAAAAAAAAGGGTTATTTGCGTCTAACTATTACATTTATTTTTAAATTATTTGCTTCTAACTATTAATTTATCTCGTCTTGAAAACTTAAAAAATCATAAAATTCTGAAAAATAAAAAATAATATTCCAGAAATAAAAAGGGTTATTTTGAATATTTTTTTTTAAAATGTGACATAAAAACTTTTTGCTAAAAAGTTATTAAGAAAAACTTGGTTCGTTATATAAGAAAAACTGGACAAAAAAAACATTTGTATAAAAAGTTCATAACATTTGGACATTATTTATACCATTTTAAAAAAAATACAAAAAACTGTTTTTTAAATAGAAAACAACTTATTTATTAAAAAAAAAAATTGGATGTTAATTTGTTAAAAAAAACCGAATGTCCTTTTTTGGTTGAAAATTAATATTCAAAATAACTCTTTCTATAATTATTTTTACATATGTATATATATTGATGTGTATGCTATATTAATATTTTTATTGATTTAGTAAATTGGAAGATGAGTGAACATGTGGGGTAAATTAGACAATGTGTATCCAAGTTAGGTTTGTTTTGGATGGCAAGTTAAGATAAGGATTAAATTGAAACAAATTAAAAGGTGGGGGCAAAATTGAAACAAATAAAAGGTAAGGGAGGAAATTGAGACAGAATCAAAGGTGAGGGACTAATAAGTTACTTTACTCTTTGAGAAATTTTGTTAGGGTTTACAAATTATATTTGAAAAAAGAGTAAGACTACATCAAGAGGAAATTGCAACTTCAAACTTGAACTTAATGATGTGGCATTTACCATATCATTAAGATACACATTTTTTTATTTTCTCACTCTATAAATTTATTTTTTTCTAAAATATAATTTTTAAATTAAAAAAGAAAACAGCCCAATAAAAAAAATATATGTTAAAATTATTTGTGTTAAAATACAACAAGACAAGACAAGACGCGAAATTGTATTTTTTTTACTTACCACAAATCAATTAAAAATTACACAATGCGATTATGAATTTTTTATTTTTTAACTAACAGGATCACAATTAAAAAAAACGCGGCGTGGCATGGAGTCATGTTTTTTTCATACCGCTGGCGATGACATTTTTTACTATTTTAGAAATAATTTTTTTACCAACATATTATAAAAAAATGGTCTGCGTTAGCGGTATGTATAGGCGGTCCGACCACCTATACATACCGCTAACGCGAACCATTTTTTCTAATATGTTGGTCCGCGCCAGCAGTATGTATAAGTGGTCGGACCGCCTATACATACTGCTGGCGCGGACCATTTTCTTTAAATGGTAAAAAAAATATTTTTAAAATTGTAAAAAATGGTCCGCGTCCGTATGTATAGGCAATTCGACCACCTATATATACCACTGACGCAAACATTTTTTCTAAAATGTTGGTTCCCGCCAATGGTATATGTAGGCGGGGGGACCATATTTTTTAAATGATAAAAAGATCATTTTCAAAATAGTAAAAATTGATCCGTGCCAGCGGTCTAAAAAAAATATGACTCCATGCTACGTCGCGTTTTTTGGGATCATGATCCTATTAGTTAAAAAATAAAAGATTCATAATCGTATTGTGTAATTTTTTAATTGATTTGAGGTAAGTAAAAAAATATGATTTCGTGTCTTGTTTGGTCGTATTTTAGCACATATAATTTTTGCATATATATCTTTTTTGATTGGATTGCTTTTTTTTAACTTAAAATTTATATTTTGGAAAAAAATGAATTTATAGAATGAGAAAAAAAAAGTGTGTATCTTAATGATGTGACAAAAGTTCAAGTTTTAAATTGCATTTTCCGGTCGCTATATATATGTAGTATTTTCTTTGAAAAAATATTTGTACATTTGAGTTTTATTTTTTATATTTGAAAAAATAAAAGATAAAGTTGCCATGGTGCATAATCCAATGACATTTGTTTAATATTTGGGGAGGAGACAAAAATTTTGAAGTTTAAACAAACTCATTTCGATGTGTCCTAAACAAATAAACAAATATGGCAAGTTAATATAAAATTTGAAAGGGAAACGTTTTTTAATATATTTATCTTTAAACCGTGTCTATTAGTTTTAAGAGTAAGAGAGCAAATGTTTTGTCCATTGAAACATGATTCAAGATCAAAACAGCATGTCATGGTTCGATGCTGTCCCTATCTTAAAACAGCAACCTCAGTGACCTTTTTAAGTCAATCGATATCAGACCACTTATAAGTTTTTTTGTAGAACTTGCAAGTGGTGCCTCAACCAACTTCTGCCATTAAGGATCAACCCATTTCAGTCAACCATGTCTTCAATTTAGCCAAACTCTAACATGTCAGTTGCTTAAATTATGATTGATCCCAAACTAGCTGCACCTCCACCATTAACCAAGTTGATTACACATAGGCAGGCCACTCTTTTCGCACTCAGCCTTCAATTCTTTAATCATCATTATTATACTAACCATACAAACCCAATATATGGTTCTTGCACGCACGCCCACTATCACCACTGAAATTATTTGAATTGCCTCCGCGCAATAGACCGGACTTCATCTCTCAAAAATACATTTAGTTGCCTTGTTTACTATTTTTCAACAGTATAATACATTAATTCACGATCAATCAATTTATATAATTAAATAATTTGTGCAATTAAATGGAACCTTAGTATTTGAACTTTCGTATTTTCACTAATATTTTTTTCAACTATGAAATGCAAAATATACATTTAAACATATGGGAGTTTGGGGAAAGGTCCAATGTAATTCAAAGTCTATAAAAATAGGACACTTTACATTATTTTATAAATTTAATCCTTGTACTAAAAATACCATTGAAAATTATTAATATGTCATTTGACAACTCATACAAAAAAAAAAACATCAAATTTTTATAAGTCCATAACTTCAAATCTACAAATCCAAAATTCATGAAATTTATATATTTGAAATCTACTCGTCGATATCTATCCAGTCACACACATATTTGATATTTTTTGACAAAAAAATCAAAACTGATAAATTTACTATTTCACTAAAACCTCCATTTTTTTCGCCGAAAAACCTTCTTCTCCGGCGTTGACAATGGTGCCGCTGGCGCGGACCAAAAAAAATAAAAGAAATAGACGAAGGGATAGTGAAATAAGGATGGAGAAATAATCCGGCGAGAAGTCCGGCGGTCTCCGACGAGAATTTCAACATTCCGACGAGGATTTGGGTTGGGTGGGGTGGAGGTGAAGGTGGGGTTATGTGTTTATATTAAGAATGGGTTTAAATGAGTATGACTAAGGGTATAAATATAAATACCTCTTTAACTAAAACAAATGAAATTATCTATTTTGTGTACTCATAATTCTAAAGGGACAACACTAATAAATGTTATTGTACCAGATGGACTAGATTTATAAACCTAAAAATCACTATTCTAAAAACTCAAATATAGGAAGGAACATGACATTGACCTTTACAAAGGAAAAAATGGGTCTAGTGACATGTAATCAATAATTAGAATCAAACAAGCCTAGATGAAAAATGAAGGAAACGTGGAAGGAATGGAAATGATAAGAGACGGTTTTTTAATCAACAATGGAAGAAGACTATTTTCCCCTTGTTTTGTTTGGTATGAAGGAAGAAAAATAGGAAGGAAAGTAACAATCCTTATTACCTTGTGTTTGGCATAAAGGAAGAAAAAAATAAAATTTATACTTTAATTAATTTGAAATGTTATAAAAAGGGTATAATAGTAGTTAATCTTTAAATGAGTAATAAATGTCCTTTCTTTCTCTTTCCTTCTAATTTTCCTCCTATTCAAAGGGATACAATTTTGCGTGTTAAGACGGAAAATGAATTCTTTCATTTTTCCTTATTTACCAAACAAAAAAGGAAAATAATTCATTTCTTCCACTTTTCTTTCCTCAATTTTCCTTCATTGTAGTTTTCCACTCTACCAAATGGACCCTAAAGGTTCATTTTAGCCATTCAGAGCTTCAACCAGTTAGGAGTTCAAAGGTAATTCGAGCATCTTTAGACAATCATTACAAGTCAATTCATGTTTACACCTTATAAAATTCATTAAATGAGGCATCAATGGGTGGAAATATGACTTAGTTATTATAGCCGAAAGATTCAAAATATAAATAGGTCACATTAATACAAATAGCTTAGCAATATAATAACACTTGTTATGCTCAAAACATGGTGTAACCTCACATAACTGTATTGAGGCACAATAGCTACGAGGCGAAAATATTTAAAACATATAACCGTCCAACAGTTAAAGTGGGAGTTGTAAAGGCCAAGGGATCTAAATAATTTTATGCTTCTTAGTTTTAAGTTGCTTTACATTTCTTAGTTTAAATTATTTTACTTCCTTTAGTTTTAAATTGTTTTACTGTCTGTAGTGTTTAATTACTTTATTGCACTCTTTTAGTTACTTCGAAACTTGTTTTCATCTTTAGTCTTTCATTTTTCAACTCTTTTTCAGTTCTAGTTTATTTTAGTTACTTAATTGGCATTGACTAGAAAGTCTTCTTAATTGAATTATCGAGCAATTCACAAATCGCCTGATTATCATAGGCTAAGATAAATAGTCGGTTGGCTAGACCATAAACTTTTTTGGAATGCTCGTATATAATATAAAATACATAAACTAACTAGGTCAGCTAAACATATTTTCGGCTTGCTTGGTGGGAATATAGTTATATTTAAGTTTTTATCATGGCTAGGACACAAAGGAGCGATGATGGAATTGAAAATATTGGTCAACGTGGTTCATTAAGACAATCCACCGCCACAGACAAAACAGTTGTGAAAATTGGTCAATAGACGAGACTAGCCATTCAAAACTAAGAATTGGATGTGATAATGGCCTCGGAGGACGAATATCCAAATGAAGCACCTGTTGTAGGTTTATTTTCAAGCACCCAAGATCAACTAATGTATAAACTATATATGGTATTTGGTCATCTCATTAATATCAGGTAGAATACTAGAACAATTATCACGAAATTAACCAATTGGTTATCCTCTCTTATTGAAAAAGTGCCAAATAGTCAAGGAATATCACCACAAAATAGTGCAAACACAACTGCATAGTCTACTGGATTCCATCCCATTTATTATAGGCCCAAAAATATGGAAACCAACTTAGGTTCAAACCTAAGAATGGGTAATCAAGCCAATAATATTGCATTTGGTGCGAATAACCCAATAGAGGGTATTGGAATGTCTGATACTTATTAACAAATGCGGTATATCAACACAACGAGAAGAATGCATGTTTCAAATGTAAATAGGCCTGGGCCATACTTCAATGAGCCCACTCCGGGTTTCCTTAGGGCTTCAAATTATGGGGTGATCACCAATCCAATGTTCGAATATGAACCCAGAGGGGGTTGAAAAATAATAGAAGATTTGGTAGTGAGTCTTTTAAAATGGTTGATAACCACTCCTCATGCATATCCACTAATTCTTTTTCTAATGCAATAAAATATACCTCGATAAGTTCCACCTCCACTGGTGCAACTAACATCAATGGACAACCAATCGGGCAACATCCTGGTGAAGTTGGGAGAAATGATATTGTGGATATCATATAGAAAATTTATGATCCAATGGCCCAGGAGTCCAGATCCTGAAATATGGAAAGACAAATCTTGCGTGGATAAATAGGATTAAACTCCCAAAGGGATTCAAATTCCCAACTTTTACCCCATTCTCAATGGATGAAAATCAATCCACGGTAAAACATGTAGCAAGATTTACTAGTCAATTCGCTGATGCAGGAACTAATGAATATCTCAAACTACGATTATTCTTCGATTCTCTCGCGAATTTATCTTTTCAATTAGTTCATTATCCTGCCACCTAACTCTATTCATAATTGGCAGTAAAGGAAATACATGTTCTATTCCAAGTTCTTCTAAATTGAATCAGAAGTATCAATGTCTAACATGGACAGGTTAAGCCAAAGGCTGGATCAAAAGACCACTGGTTTCATAAATATATTTAAAAGGCGTAGTAATATATGCAAAATAATATTGCTTGAGTTAGAGTTTGTAAAGTTGGCACAAAATGGACTAGAATTTAGGCTTCAAAAGAACTTTTATGTGACAAAATTGACCTATTAGAGGAATAAATTGAAAGGAATCTTATTCCTTTAAATTATAGTATAAATATCCAAATTTAGAGATAGTTATTGCTGAAGTAATTGGGACCAAGTCTATAATTTTCGAACATTTGGTTCGAAAAGACACAATAACAAAATCATGTGCGCACAAGTCAAAAGGAGTAATTAAGAAATACTCTTTTAACATATCTAAGCCTCAAAAAATATTTTAAAAATTAAAATGATAAAATTGCCTGATGGTGTAAAAATCCTATGTGCAAATGAGTTGAAAGGAAAACCATATTGTAAATATCATAATGTGTTCTCCCATTCAATTAACTCTTATTTTATTTTTCGAGACAGTGTATTAGAGTTAATTAGGAAGGGATTATTTAAATTTCCAGATAAAGGAAGAAACACAATGGAGATCGATGGAGATACATTCCCCATGTCAAATAAATGGTAACTAACATGCAGTTTATCGATTTACCAAGAAACAAAGGCCATGATAATATGAGGATAAAGACCAAAGTAGACGTGAAGGATTCAAATCGTAAGACAACTAAAGATCCAGACCAAAAGGTTTTAAACACCTATGCATTAACTATGGGGAACAATATTCTTAAATGTGTCAAATCGTGTCTTCAAAAGGAAAGCAACAACAGAAAGTTAAGAAGAAAGGAAATGGTAGTCACACTCACAAACCACAGGGGTAGACAAGTCAAGGGAATTTTCGAAGCTTTTACCTGCGGTAGGTGAGGCCATTATTTGGGCATTATCATTCATGAAGAGAAATAAAAGCACCATGGAACTTCTAATATGTCAGGTCAGGTTTCCAGCTGGTCCAATTCCACTAATACATGAGGACCCCAAGTCCTATGGAAGTGGTTAAACTAACACCCATGGTAAAAGGAGTACCAGATTGGTTTATATCATAATACCCTAAGGTAGCTCAACAATTCAATGAGATACCCAAAACTTCAAAGGTAGTCAAACTTAAGAAGTGTCTTTAGGGATGTGGCACATAGTGCAACCACCAAAGTCAAAGAAAAGAAAGCCATAAATTATGATCTCTCACATCCAACAAAGAAGGATCCAGTGGCCTGGCAAGAGGCCTCTGATATTTTATGCATAAATTAATCTAAGGACAATACATCTTTATCTTCAAAACCTAACCCAAGGTTTCATAGAAAGAAATATGGAAGTCAGTCTTCTTTAAACATGTTGAGTGAAAATATTAAAGAACTGGAAAAGTTCATGAGCATGGTTGAAGGAATCACATTTGAAGATAGTTCTTTCAATGACGAATAGAAAGAAGAAATAATGGTTGTGGATGCGGAAGGACCTGTATAAGGACCAAGGGATCAAGGGTGAAAAGTAGCGCAGTGTTAGCACGCCAGTCGTTGAATTCGTTTCACCTTCTTAATACAAAAAAAGATAAACTATTGACTACACTCTTTTCAGAAAATATATCGTCCAGTCCGGGTATCGAATCCACAGAGACTAGTTGTTAAAATTATATTAATTTAATATTTCGCAAATAAAAGTGTAAAAGATAATTGTTAACAAAAGAAAAGATAATACTAGGCATGTGTTTAAACTAAGATTACAAAAAGGAATAAAAATAATAAATTGCGACTAATATCCCTCACCTCGAGTTAATTGGTATAAATGGTGACATGGGACGACAAGTTTAACAAGATTGAATCTTATTTCAACAATTAATTAAATATAGAGTTGTCACCCCCTAATTCGTCATAAAAGCCTACTATAATTTTGGCATCAACAAATACCCCCAGAAATTACACACACAAGGTCATAAATATGATGCATATATGTTATACACCGTTAAATCTCCTAGGTGTAACTCAAGAACAACCCAATCAATTAAACTCATAAAACCCATCACCAAAGAAAAGCAATTAAATCAACCCAAGGTGAGTTCAATCAATCACCACCTAAACTAAATTAGCTAGAAAACATGTTAAATGGCATTAATTAAATGAAAGCAATAAATGCATGAAAGTAAAAGAAAGCAATTAAATCAAATTATAAAGCAACTAAACGGATAACAAAGCAAGAAAAACAACAATAGAAGCTTGGATTAATGAAAGAGATGATGAATAGTGAACTTACAAATCCATTGGGGTGAAACCCAAAGAGAGAGAGAAGCATAAACACAAAATCACCTCCAAACCCTAACCTCCTCTAACCTAGCTACTACAAAGATGATAAAAACAAGATAAAAGAAAGATATGTCTTCACATACACAAAACTCGCTTATATAGTAAGTGGTAAAAGAAATAAATGGAAAATAAATTATTTGTCCTAAGTGGTTTTGATGTTGTCCTTCCTCCACGAGAAATCCCGTAACTTCTTAGTTATTGATCAGAATCGCGTACCGTCAACGGCCACACGAAGATGAATCAGAAGGATTCAACTTCCATGAAGACATTGGGCCAGAAACCCAAATTATGAAATTACTAAAATGCCCCTGTACGTGCGATTATCATCGAAACTTCCTTAAAACGCTACCAAACTTCACACTAAGCATCGTAATACCTACAAAAGCTCAATTATACCTCAAAAAATATGTAAACATATAAAATAAAAGTTTTCTGGTTGACGAGCATAAATATAGGAATTAAGGTACCCTAGGGGGCTAAAATGCATAAGTAAAGAGGGTGAATATATGCAATATTCGAGCTGAATGACACCCCCTAACTTACACATTGCTAGTCCCTAGCAATGAAATACAAAGCAAAAAGAGCTACAAGTAAACCAAATGAAATGAGATATGTATAAAGGAGATAAATGCCACTTTCGCGAGCGAACGATTACATTTAACATATGCAATAAGCCGTTAAACCCCTAGGTTACCCAAGTGGACGAGTGTTGTCTCATGAGGGTTTTCAGGGATGAAACTCAAAGACATCAAATTTCCTCAAAATATGCCCAACCAACCAATATGCCAAGCTCAACAACAACTAAATATTTCAACATATTATTAACAAAGTAAAAGAGACTTTTTCCCAATAATCCAAAACTATTAACATTAAAAGAATAAATATATGTAATTAAAACCTTAAATGTTAGTGGTGTTCATGCACATGCAAAAAGCTTTGATTCGGTAAAAACACCTATATCCCGGATAACAATTAAAACATGCTTTCACTCAATCATCTCCGGATATTACACTAAAAAAATAGAAGCACTCAGGATAGGGTGTAACACACGAGACATGCGAGCATAATGAGTTAATATAAATGGAAACTAAGTCGCACACATGTCATGAATGAAGAACGATGTATATAAAATAAAACATTTGCATGTCTCAATGAAAGGATATCATCATTAAAGAGGTGAAATGCATTTTCACAGATTATCGCAATTATTATGACATTTGAATTACATTCACCTTAGGATCACATAGGACTTTTATGGGTTTTAATAAAAGTTTGGGGTTAAGGTTATGAAATAGAGGGAATATTGTAACAACTCGTAATTTTATTTGGTAATTAATTATATTAATTCGGAATTCAAAAAGCTAGCTTAAAAGACACCGAATATGAGTATATATAAGTCTTGGGCCATTTTAAAAAGTCCTTATAACATAAAAGTCTCTCTAAAAAAACGTTGTCATGGTCCTGCCTCGTGACTAATGGACGAGTTGTTTAAGTTTTAATAGGATTCTGATGCCACTTAAATTCTCTAACATTTCTCCATTTAAATTAATACGAGTGTTGATACCAGATTTAGTCTGATGACGCGGACCATTCACTTCAAGACACGTGTCAGCTTACGTGGAAATTACAAATACTCTTAACGAACAACATACTGTCACCGAGCTACTCAAGCGCCCTGAGCAACTCAATCATACCGAGCAGCTTAGGCGCCCCGAGGAACTTAAGGATCCGAGCAACTTAAGCGTACCGAGCAACTCAAGCGGTCCGAGCAACTCAGCGTACAGAGCATCCAAATCAGGAGAATCAAAAAGACGGCTACGCATTAAATGCTCATTATTATTGTACAGATGTATATGTCTACTGGATAACATCGCATTGTCCTTTCACATGTACAGCCTCAAGGCTATAATACATTGTAACTTCCTCATTAGAGGGACTCTGGATTTTTTGGTAAACTCACTCATCAAGAATTCTACAAAAATAGTCAGCAATACAAAAACAGTGGACGTAGGTCATTCTCATAAGGCTGAACCACTTTAAAAATCCTTTATTTTATTTATTTTATTTGTGATTGATTAATTAGAGATAATATAGTTTTTTACATCAACAGATTAGCGTCGTCAGTGGGAATGACTGTAATTAGCATTTTTCACCAAAATAATTTATCATCAATGGCTGATCATCCGAAATCCAGTAATCCAAATGCTGGGATCCCTCCAAATCCATCTAATCCCCCAAATGTTCCAGATCTAGCTACTATAATGGCTAATTTAGCCCAAGGGCAAACGACCATGCAGGAAACTATGCGTCAACTTATACAAACTATTCAAGGCAGAGTGCCAGCCCAATCAGGACAACGAAGCGTTCAGAGAAATACCCATTTGCCTTCTTCAAGAATGAGGCGAACATTATTCCCAGAGGAATATCAATCTAGAAGTACTGACTCATATCGTACCGAAAGATCTAGTAATCCTTAGTATCAACCAGGCCAGACTTCATCAGTACGAGCTATTGATTCTCATCGAAACGTCACTCTATCTCTAGAAAGGACTAGTGCTTTAGAAAGATTAAGTAGAGTCTCTCCTTTTGATCGTTTGGGCCCAAGGAGGGACATAACTCCTCCTAAGATTGCATCGAGGAACTCTCCACGACCATCCAATTTAAGGAAAGTCTCTGCCCAATCACGACCAGCAACTCGATCCCAAGAAGAAAACTCAATATTATCAGTTGCTCGAACCAATAGGCCCGAGGAGAGAAATGATGCATGGAAGGGCTCTATTCAGAGGTTGGAGGATAGATTAGGGGAAATGGCTAAGGTCAAGAATCCTCTATAAAGAACATTTATCCAAGGGACACCATTTGTATAGGCAATTGTGGATTTTCCCACACCATCAAAATTCAAAGCTCCTATGGTGACGCCTAAATATGATGGAAAAATTGACCCTTTCCTTCATATATAATAATACCAAGTTAATGTTGATATATATCCAGTCCCAGAAGATATGAGATGCAAGGCATTTTCAGGAACTCTTACCGGATCAGCTCAGATATGGTACAACAACCTTCCTCGGGGAAAAATTGTGTATTTCTTTCAACTGGCAGAGCTCTTTATCAGGAACTTTTGCTTTAGAGCGAAGCCAGTCAAATGAGTAGCAAACTTGTTAAGCGTTAGACAAAAGGCAGGTGAAAGCACCATGGACTACATTACTCGTTTCAATAACGAGAAGCTTGAAGTAATTGATTACGAGGAGAAAACAATAATTAGTGCTCTAATGAGTGGACTGTTTCCAGATAAGTTATACTACACTTTAGCCAAAGATCCGCCTAGGACCATGGATGAAATAATGGCAAAAGTAGCCAAAATCATGAATGCCGAGGAAGCCATGGCTGCGAAGAAGAATGCAGACACTAAGGAGACCAAGGTCGAGGCTGACAAGACTGAGAAGAAGGATCAGAAGAATAATGGTGGCAACAGGCAGTCGAAAGCAAAGCAAGCTGGAACAGTTGAAGAAATTTGGAAATTATACTCCTTTGAAGGTAGATATAAACCACATTCTGGAAGAGATCAAGAACAGCGAGGAGCTAAACTGGCCAGAAAAAATAAAGGCAGATCCTGACAAGAGGAATAAGTCCAAATATTGCTAGTTCTATAAAGACCATGGTCAGACGACCAAGCATTGCATAGCTCTCCAGAATGAAATTAAAGCACTCATCAGGCGTGGGAAATTGACTAAGTATGTTAATCGCCAAAATGGTGAAAAGACCAGCGACCGAGGAAGGCAAAGATCTAAGTCTCCTCGTCGAGCAAAAGAAGACAAGAAGAGAGACCACGAAGAAGATCCCGAAGATGACCTCGATCTCCCCAAAAGACCAAGATAGCCCGAGCGTGAGGTATTTTCAATTCATTTTAGGTCATTTGAATGTAATGTTATTATAGGTGGAGATGCAGGAGGTGGAGATCTTACTGCGGAAAGGAAAGCTTACCTCAATGAGGCTCAAGCTTGCTCGTACATACAACGAATAAACTTGGCAAAAGATGATCGCCCGAGGAAGGTGAATAAAGACAAACTGGTCATTGATTTCTCTAAAAATGACCTGGCAGGTGTACGATATCCTCATGATAACCTCTTGGTGATCAAGATGAGAATGAAGGAGGTGGTGATTTCACGAGTACTAGTGGGCAATGGTAGATCTACAAACATCATGTTCTACCCATGATTCGACATTTTGAATTTAAAATTAGCCCAACTGGATCCCTATCATAGGCCACTCCTTGGCTTTACTGGCGAGAAGGTCTTTCCACTTAGGACGATCAAGTTGGACATGCTTATCGGTACATGGCCTGCTTATCGAACAGAAAGAGTACGTTTTTTTGTAATGGATAAAAACGTCCAATCAGCTTACAATATCATCATGGGAAGAGTAGGTCTGAAGAAGTTCGAAGCAGTACCATCTACTGTACATCAGTGTTTAAAATTCCCAACCAATTTTGGGGTGGGAGTTGTGAAAGGCGACCAAAAAGTAGCTCGGGAATATTACTATTCATCTGTCGAATAGGAGGAGCATGAAGAATCCAGGAAGAAGACTACTACGTATCAAGTGGATGAAATAGAAAATGCAGAGATTAAAATGTTAGACCCTAGAGACGAGTCTCAGCTCGTGAAGGGTCAGGTCATGGAGGCTACCAAAAATATCATTCTAGACGAGGAGCATCCACAATGAACAACTCAAATTCGTGCATCACTAGAGGTATCGATAAAACAGGAATTGATAGCATTTCTAAGGTGCAGAAAGCAGACTTTTGCATGGAGTCATAAAGACATGCCAAGGATAGACCCGAGTTTCCTGTGTCACGAGCTCAACGTGAACAAGTAAATCAAGTCAATGAAGCAGCGAAGAAGAGTGTTCAGTCCTGAGAATAACCAAGCTATACAGGAAGAACTAGAGAAACTACAAAAAGCCTCTTTTATTGAGGATGTCAAATATCTTAATTGGCTAGCAAATGTGGTGATGGTAAAGAAGAAAAATAACAACTGGAGGATGTGTGTAGACTTCACCGATCTCAATAAGGCATTCCCAAAGGATCATTTTCCTTTGCCCCGAATCGATCAACCGGTGGATGCAATCTCGGGGCATGAATTGTTGAGTTTCATGGATGTTTATTCTGGTTACAACCAGATTAAAATGAAGCCTGAGGACAGGGAGAGTACCTCTTTTATCACCCCAAGGGGAACTTATTGCTATTATGTTATGCCTTTTGGACTTAAAAATGCAGGTGCAACATATCAGCGGCTGATGAACAAGGTGTTTGCAGAGCAAATCATTCATAACATGGAGGTTTATATTGACGATATGCTGATGAAGAGCAAGAGAGATGATGATCATCTCGTTGACCTAGGTCAGACCTTTGATCAACTAGAGAAATATCAAATGAAGTTGAATCCCACCAAATGCATATTCAGAGTACGAGAAGGTATGTTTCTCGGGTATATTGTTAACCAACGAGGGATTGAGGCGAACCCTGAAAAGATCAAGGCTCTATTGGAGATGCGATCTCTAACCACGAAGAAGGAAGTGAAAAGTCTCACAGGACGAGTTGCAGCGCTTAATAGATTTGTGTCACGAGCAACAGACAGATGCCTCCCATTCTTCAAAACACTTCGAAAAACTTTTGAATGGAATAATGAGTGCGAGGACGCCTTTCAAGAACTGAAGAAATATCTGGGGACGCCTCCATTGTTATCTAGACCAGTGGTGGGAGAAAAACTGTACATCTACCTAAAAATTTCAAAAAATGCAGTAAGCTCGGTGTTGATAAGAGTGGAGGATGGAGTACAAAAACCAGTCTATTACACTAGCAAGGCTTTTCGAGGAGCGGAAATCAGATATCCAAGGTTGGAGAATTTGGCACTAGCACTGATTGAAGCAAGAATAAGGATGAGGCCATATTTCCAAGCCCCTAATATAGTGGTGTACACCGATATGCCATTAAGACAAGCTCTGCATAAACCGGAGAAATCATGAGGATTGATGTACTGGGCAGTAGAACTTGGTGAATATGATATAGTTTATGAGCCTAGATTGTCGCTTAAAGGGCAGGCAGTAGCGGATTTTATAGCAGAGTTTACTCAGGAAGATACCTCCGAAGAACAGGAGTTGAATACAGACCAACCTGTGGATGTTACAGGATCATCAAAATTAAACCCCGACCAACTTAAGCCAGTAGACGAGCAAGAGAAGATGATCAACGAGCAGCGAGGAGTGCAAGAGGAGGACAAAAAGAAGTACTAAATATTCCATTGAGGAACTCTATCTGATAAAAAATTTGATGATGAAGTACCTGTATGGAATTTGTATGTGGATGGTTCTTCGTTCACAACAGGCAGTGGAGCAGGAATTGTGTTAAACAGTCCTGATGAGATTGATATGGAGTATGCTATGCGCTTTCAATTTAAAGCCTCTAATAATGAGGCCGAATATGAATCTATGATCTTGGGTTTAAATCTGGCTAAAATCATGAAGGCAGAGCAGGTCGTTGTATTCAGTGATTCCTAGTTAATTATAAATCAAATTATGGGGGTGTATGCAGCAAAAAGAGAATTAATGGTCAAGTATTATGCAAAAGCAATGGAGGTGGTATCGAGTTTTACTGCAGTTCAATTGATTAGAGTACCAAGATTGGAGAATTCAAGAGCAGATGCCCTAGCTCGATTAGCATCATCCACACGCATCGAGCTATGAAGAACAATCCCAATAGAAATCCTGACTGTTCATAGCATAGATGAAGATTTAATGATGTATTTTATTACCCTTGACATGGGACCTTCTTGTATGGATCCCATCAGAACCTATATTGAAGAGGGTACTTTGCCAATTGATAAACTTGCAGCCAAAAAACTAAAATTTAAAGTTGCTCGTTATTTATTGACCAGTGGCATTTTATATAGACGAGGAGTTATAGCAGGGCTACAAAGATGTGTCCATCCCTCAAAAGTGAATGATTTGATCGAAGAGATTCACAAAGGGTCTTGTGGAGCCTATGTAGCAGGTCGGACGCTTTTGCAAAGAATAACAACGCAGGGGTATTACTGGCCAACGATGAGAGTTGATTGCGTAGCTTATGCTAAGAAGTGCGATAAATGTCAACGTTTATCCTCCATCCGAAGAACTCCCCAGGAATTATTAACACCCATCACGTCCCCTTGGCCATTCACCATGTGGGGGATAGACTTGGTCGGGCCACTTCCACTGACCAGGGGAAGATTCAAATACCTCGTCGTTGCTATGGATTATTTTACTAAATGGGTGGAAGTTGAGCATCTCATTGATATGACATACGACAAAGTCTATCAATTTATTTGGAAGAATATGATTTGCAGATATGGTCTCTCACATCCATTCATTTTCTGACCATGGAACCCAGTTTGATAATGAGGAGTTTGCTGCGTATTGTCATCAATACAATGTACTAAAGATCCACTCTGCACCAGGCCATCCCCAGAGCAATGGGAAAACTAAGGTGACAAACAGAACGTAACTGAATGGTTTGAAAAAATGACTGGATGATGCAAAAGCATATTAGATTAATGAGTTATACTCTGTGTTGTGGGCTTATCGCACCACACCACGAACAGCAACGGGAGAATCCCCATACATGCTGGCATTTGGGAGTGAGGTTATCATACCTGTTGAATTGGGTCTACCTATGCATAGGGTGCTTAATTTCAATTCTCTTGTCAGTGACTTGATGAGAAGATTAGACGTGGATATGCTCGAAGAAGTTAGGGAAGAAGCAGCAATCAGGAATGCAGCATATCAATAACGAACAACTTTGTTCTATAACAAAAGAGTGAAGAAGTGTGATTTAAAGTAAGGGGATTATGTGCTGAAAAAAGTGATCCAAAAGCATAACAAGTTGGAAGCCAACTGGCATAGACCCTACAGAGTAACAGAAGTTGTTCGTCCAGGGACATACAGGATTGAAACCGTGGAAGGAGAAGAATTCAAGAATGCATGGAATGCCGAGCACCTACACAAGTATTATCAGTAGTTAAAATTCTTGTGTAACGCAGTTTTTTCAAAATAAAAAAAGTGATGTTTTACCCCCATTTTTTTTTGTTGAAGTTTTTTTTTCGGAGTATTAGTACAACACACTACAAAGCACAAGACCAAATCCAGAGCAACACACCACCAACTCCGGTTGGTCGGTAAATCAATTACCACAAACTCCGGTTGGTCGGCAAATCAATTACCACCAACTCTAGTTGGTCGGGAACTAATTACCATCAACTCCAGTTGGTCAGCAAATCAATTACCACCAACTCCGATTGGTCAGCAAATCAATTACCACCAACTCCGGTTGGTCGGGAACTAATTTCCATTAACTCCAGTTGGTCGGCAAATCAATTACCACCAACTTCGGTTGGTCAGGAATCAATTACCACTAACTCTGATTGATTAGGAACTAATTACTACCAACTCTGGTTTGTCGGGAACTAATTACCACCAACTCCAGTTGGTCGAAAAATCAATTACCACCAACTCCGGTTGGTCGGTAAGTCAATTACAATCAACTCCGGTTGGGTAGTACTAAACTAGGAAAGAAGTTGGACGACCTCCCAGGACATCCGCTGTCTAGGCAACAAAGTAATCCATACAGGATTACTATAACTAAGTAGGAACATGGGAAGAAAATCATTCCATTGCTTAGGCCCAAAGAGTGACAAGTCACTATAATTAAACAACAAATGGGATAATTATAGTATATACATAAATATTTACCAACCAACAAGCAAAGACATTTTACAAATTATTTAGAAGAAAATGAAATGGCAAAAAGCTAAAAATTTCTTCATTCAAATCAAGTAAAATTACATATGATGTGAAAAGTCTGAAACATTACATAAGAATATCTTACTCTATGGGTTTCTTCCCCTTTGCTTTTGAAACAGGTTCTACCCCGGCAGGACGATCATCTAATGCATAAGGAGAATTTATAAAGTTTACATCTCGCAGCATTCTAACATTCATTATGGAGGGCCGATCAAGCAAGTGCTCTGGGCGAGATATCTCAAAGTTTTCATAAAGCCTATAATCACTGAGATACTTGGAAATCAAGCATTGAGGAATTGCATGAGCAGGAATCAAACTAATATCAAGCTTAAAAGGAGGCACGGGAAAATCGAGCACTCCACGATCATAATAATCCCATAAGTAGTGGACCTGCTCTAATTTTAGCACACGCAAGGCATTCAACCACCCCTGCTTATATCCCTCATTATTTGACTGTTGCAACCGAGCATCGAGATGGTACAGAGCTTCGTTATACCCAGCCATCCAAAATTCCCTGGGCTGCCTGTGGAACTGATAAGTTAACCTCTCGAGTTTCTCGTGGAGTTTCTTCACTAGAATTTCTTTACTTTACAGAGCATAGTTTTGATTAGAGAGTTGTTCGGTGAAGTTCAGAATCTTTTTAGACATTTCTGCCAAGGCTTAGTTCTTCACCATCAACTGAACGGCCTGATTCTCTAAAGATGATTGAGTTCTTGCTTCTTCAATAGTGACCCTACCAGCCCTTAATCATCCACGATAAGATCTTGCTCGTCCACGAGTAGATGTGGAGGGTCCATCTCATTTTAAGGTTTCTAACTCATCTCTTAAGTTAGAATTTTCTACTTCCGAAAATGAAAAACCATCATCATTTACTGGGACCAGGGCTCCCGAGGAAGAAGCAGCAGATTTAAGTTGCTTTATCTCCTCTTACAAAGCAATATTCTCCTGCTCTAACAACTTGGCGATATGCATGTGCTCCTCAACTTCAAGCTTCAGAGCACTCTCTTTCTTCTCATAAGCAGAGATGAATTTGTCATACGCTTTGTCAGCACTCAATTGTTGATATTTTTTCTTGTATCCTTGATGCAAAAGGGCAGAAGATTATTTATACTGTTGTTGAAGCTCCTCGATCTTTCCTTGGAGGTCTTCAATCATCTCATAGTAGGCCACATTATTGGCAACAGCACGATCGAGCAAGAACTTCAAGTATTGGTAAGCTTGAACTGCTCGGCCAGAAGCACCTGATCCTAGAATGTCAATTATCTGGGCCTCATTAAGATCTGCATGACCATCTTTAAAATAATCATTGCATTTCTTCATCAAATCTATATCATGAGCTGATAAGAGCTCCATCTGGTCCATAAACTAGCAAAGAGAAGAAATAAAAAGAATCAATAATGATGCAGACAGAGAAAGTAAAAGAGAAATTCAAGACTAACAACCAAAGTTCGAATTTTTATTCATCATAAGAAGAGATACATAGTTCAAGGTTACATTGTAGAGAACAATAAAATAAAATAAAATAAATAACTTTACACCTTCTCCTTGTTTCCTATAACTTCCTCATAAGGTTTGGAGGAAGGGGTTGGTTGCTCGGAGGAAAAGGGTAACTGCTCGACAGAAGTGCTGGTTGGTTTGAGTTGCTCGAAAAGTTTAACAACATGATCAGTAGGGACCTGACCTCCAGTCATCATAGAAGATTCATCTGAAGCAGCTTCATCCTCTTCTTCTTCTCCAAGAGAGGGAGGAGGGCCATGAGTGTGCTGCTGGAATAACACAGAATTCTCAGCAACTTTCAGCTATTGCAAGGTTGCAACCCATCCATTCCTAAAATATTTAACACCTGTATACTCCATTTGAGAAGACATGACAGCCAGACCCTTGTTCCAGCCCTTGTCCCAACCAGCACTGAAGGATTTTTTAACTTCAATCTTCCTTTTTGCCTTCTCCGATGAGGTCCTTTCCCTAAAAAGCTCCTCGATAGATTTTAACTTTTCCCCCACCTCCATTTTTTGTCGCTCAAGATCTTGAAGTTTAACAACTCTCTCTTCAGCGGACTTAAGCTTAACCTCAAGCTCCTTGTTTCTCTGTCTGTTCAAACTCCTTCAACTTTTTATCCAATTCCTTGGAGGCATTCACAGCTTGATCTCTGTCAAGCTCAACGAACTTAAATTTCTTCTCCTAAGCAACTTTATCTTCCTTGTAGTTTTGACGAGAATCTTTCAAAGATTGGGTCAGCCCAACAAAAGTTTCCTCTACTCCACCCAAGGAGCTTGAAGCCCTAATAGCTTCATCCTTCTTCAAAATGTTGTTGAAACACGTCACCAGCTGAAAAAAGAAATAACTTTAAGTTAATACATGAACATAGTATTAAAAAATAAAGAGGTCAAGCTAAAGATACTTACTGAAGAGATGTGTTAAGAAGCCAGTGTAGTAAGTTTCTCACGAGAAAAGGTGTCCTAAACACCTTGAGATTCTGGGACAGTCCAGGATTTTACCAAGCTCACAACAGAGCTCGGGGAAATAAGAACTAGAACACTACCTTCAACATTTGAAGGCTGAGGGATAGGTTCATCAGGTCTCTCAGAAGAACTTCTTTTTAATCTCCTCAGAGGAGTAGGAGCATTTTCAACTAAAGATGTTGTCTTCATTGGTGATATGACAATAACATCGCTCGGAGGAGAAACAACAACAGTCTTACTCGGAGCCAGAGGGGGCTTCTCGCCAGCTTCCTTGGCAGCAACGGGAGGGGTGACATATATAGTTTTTGTCCCTTCTTTTGGGACATCTTATTTACTTTTCTTTTCCTCCACAGTGGTAGAGGAAGACTTGTCAAAAAAGGCAGGAGCGCTTCTCTTCTTCATCAGATCAGTGATAGGAATATTCGATTCAGAAGAAGAACCTTCCACAATAGTCTCAGAGGCTGGTACTTGATCAAGATCAACCACCACTGGACGAGGACGAGCAGTGAAAAATGAGGTATAGCTTTTGTATTGCAACAAGTAAGAAGCATCTTTAATATTCTCCTCAGTAACAGATTAGTGCAAACTCCAGATAAGTTTTAAATTCTTTATATTAACATCAATATCCTTTGGAGGTTTCCTTTTACTATCAACTGTAACAAACAAATCAAATGTCAGTGATGCATTTTATCAAATAGAAAGAAAACAAGATTTCAAAAATAAAAATAACCTATCCCATTACCATAAAGTGGACACCTGGGACCTTGGTATACATCATCTCCATTTAATGGAGGGTGTTGCCAATTTTTCATCACAACCCCATGATCGAAATAATCCCTATTGGCATCAGGAAGATTGACAACTAAATCTCTATTCAAAAACCTAGTTTTTAAATAGAATGTGGTATCACTGACAACCCATCTATAGCAATACATAATCTATGGAATCCTTAAACGGGTTGCATGAAGTTGATTCAACCTATGTACGCCATTAACTATCCTCCATGTATTTGGAGCTACTCTTGCAGGTACAACATCAAAATATTGACAAGACTCCAAACACAAGGGATTAGGCGGGAAAGAAAAGCAACATTCGGCTATAAAAAGACTAGGGAACCAATGTCCCTCGGCCAAAGAAAAATAATCAGAAGGTTCAAAAAGTTCTTCCAAAATAACCCATGAAGAGATTGAAAATTCAGACCAAAATTTTTCCAGCATTGCAACATGATAAACCATGATGAACAAAGTAAATAAAGCAGAGGGAAGAAAATCTTACAAAAAAGAGAGATCGGTTGACAATGAACGATGGAAAAAACGAAGGCACAAGATAGAGAGAAAATGAAGAGTTCAAAGATGCAGATTTGAAAAGTGAAAGACTATAGGATTTCTGTCGTGCTTAAATACTTTATCTCGGGAATAGAAAAAGGCAATGATTATAAGGGAAGACGTTTGCGTTTTCGGCAGCTAAAATAAGAAAAAGGGCACAAATATCAAAGTGGTCATGAAAATTCAAAATATTTATGAAGTCTGATACTATGCGTTCAATAAGGAGTTATATACAATGAAAATTCTTCTAAAATCCATAAAAACCAATAATCTGAGCAATTTTCGAGCAGAATATTCCACACTTTTCTTCGACCTCAAACTGTGAAACATTGGAGGCTTCTGTTGATACCAGATTTAATCTGCTGACGTGGACCATTCACTTCAAGACACGTGTCAGCTTACGTGGCAATTACAAATACTCTCAACAAATAACATACTATCACCGAGCTACTCAAGCTCCCCGAGTAACTCAATCATACCGAGCAGCTTAGGCACCCCGAGGAACTTAAGGCTCCGAGCAACTTAAGCGTACCGAGCAACTCAGGCGGTCCAAGAAACTCAGCGTACAGATGTATATGTCTACTGCATAACAGCGCATTGTCCTTTCACATGTACAACCTCAAGGCTATAATACATTGTAACCTCCTCATTAGAGGGGGACTCTGGATTTTTTGGTAAACTCACTCATCAAGAATTCTAGAAGAACAATCATTAATACAAAAACAGTGGACGTAGGTCATTCTCATAAGGCTGAACCACTTTAAAAATCCTTTGTTTTATTTATTTTATCTGTGATTGATTAATTAGAGATAATCTAGTTTTTTACATCAACAATGAGGTTAGGACTTTTCAAACATATTTTCACAACCTCTAAGAGCAGTAGAACCTTATAATTTTCATATTCTTCCTTCTATAAAACCCTAGCCCCATTTAAACCAAGATTTCAGTCAAAGATTTGAAGGCTTATTTGGTGTTTTCTTGAGTTTGGGCTAGAACAAGTTTTTATTGTTTTCACGAGAGGAACGGTGGCGTGATCAGAATTTTGAGGCAGAATCTTATGAGTTTCTTGTGATGATATTAAGGTATGGGGTCTACGCAATATGCTCCTTGTCAAGAGTATTCGTTTGTTCCTCATTTATTTGTACTCATATTGTTGATATCATGATGTTTATTGGAATCTAAAATATTAATTTGATTGAGATTTTATTTGTTGGTGGGCATAGTGCCATGAAATTATTATATGGCACAGACAATGATCACCTGCCATTAGTCCAAAAGTCCAATAGCTAGGATGAGCCTTTACGAAGCTTAAGTGAGGTGAGGTGAGGCCTGGTGACCTATTGAGGTGTTATTGAAAAATTAAATTGGTATAATGCTCGGATATCGCATTGAACTTGAATTCAAATTCGTATTGTTGCATTTTATTCACCGTTATTATTTTGAGCATATATTATTGTCATATTGTGTACTTTTCGGTATTTTTATTTTAGTGGCAGGTTAGCGTGGATTTGGACGTTATAGATTTTTGGAGGATTTTAGAGCACGACATTTGGAGGATTTTATTTTTGTCATTGGCAGGCCCTTACCTCCAGTGCATTCTCCCACACGATGCCGAGCAAGTTCTTAGTGAACTCCATAAGAGCATCTATGGGAGTCACATAAGTGGAAGATCATTAGTCTTTCGTGCGATGAAGGAAGGATATTGGTGGCCCCGCATGCAAAAAAACGTTGGTGCCTATGTTCGCAAATGTGAAAATTGCCAAAAGCACTCAACTATGGTTCATCAGCCCTCTATTACCTAAAATCACTCACTATTCCATGGCCTTTCACTCAATGGGGATTAGACATCATGGGACCACCACCTACTGCACCCAAAAATTGCAAGTATCTACTGGTCGCCACCGACTACTTCACCAAAGGAGTGGAGGCAGAACCATTAACAAACATTTGAGATTCTAATATGAAAAGATTCATATGGAGGAACATTATAACTCACTTTGGGATACCAATGACCATCAACATCGACAACGGAATACAATTTGAAAGGGTTTCTTTCAAGATTTTTGCGATCAGCAAAGCATCAAGTACCACTTCAACTCTATGGCGTATCCTCAAAGCAATGGGAAAGCAGGAGCTTCCAACAAAACCATGATCGATGGACTGAAAAAGAGGTTGGAAAGAGCTAAGGGTGCTTGGGTGGATGAACTCCCTCTCATGTTCTATGGGCTTATTGTACAATGCCCAAGAGACCAATTGGGGAAACATCCTTTGCACTTGCTTATAGAATGGAGGTTGTCATCCCTCTAGAAGAAGGTCTCCCCACTATGAGAACCACTCTAGTCGACCAAAGCCTCAACGATGGAGTGCTATGCACCGAACTTGACCTATCAAATGAGCAACAAGAGCTAGCCCTGATAAAGTTAGCTTCCTACCAACATCAACTAGCCAAGCAGTACAATAAAAAAGTCAATTTGAGGAAGTTTTTAATAGGAGACTATGTCCCCTAAAAAGTCCTCGATAGTGCTGTAAAACCATCAGATGAAAAACTGATACCAAACTAGGAAGGACCCTTCAGTTTAATTAGGGACGATCTTTAAAGAGTATATAACTTGGAAACACTAGAGGGCATGGAGATACCAAGGGCGTGGAACGCAACCAATCTCAAGAAGTTCTACTTTTAGATCTTCTCCTTTATATTTTAGCTAGTTTATGCCAAATAAAATTATTTTTTTCAAACATTATGCTACTGAAATAATATTCAATGAATAAAGGTCGGATTGTCCCCTTTTCTTTTACATCCTTACATTGGTTGCTTAACTCTTGTCGGTAGAATCTCATTAATACACACCCTTTTCCAAGTGATGTCTCCATCATGCATGACCAAACTCCTAAGATTACTACAAGTTGTTTAACTTGTTTCTAAAATCAGAAAACATAACAGGTCAATTAGGGTTCGTAGTAATTACAGCGGATCAGTAGATTCGTCCAAATTACTATGTACCTCGGGTTCTTATTATCAACACAATGAATCTCATGGGTTGCTCCGATAACCACAAAAATCCCTATAGGGGATCCTTAGGCAACAAAATTCAACTTATGTCAGTTGCCAACATTGTTGGTTATAAAAACCTACTCGGGAGGATGGCCCATTAACCAGGTGCATTCTCGCCATCATCTTACTTAGGCCTAAGGGAGTGTGACAACATGACCTAAAAGGTAAAGTGGATGGAATGACATAGCTAAGGCTTGTTGGAATGGGAGAATGTATAAACACAAACAACATATAACCATCAGTATCTCTCAATATCATTTAGTCACATGTAAAGCTCAAAATGGTAAAGTCAGAGGCAAAGAGATGCTTGGTCGGGTAATTATATAACAAACCAAATGTTTAGTCAGCATGAGCCCAAAACATAAATGATTGAAAGATAGTTAACAATAATTTTTCATTAGAATAAAAGGTTACATTTACAATCAAAACTTGAATATATAAGGAATTTACGATGACCCAGAACGTCAAGCAAGGTAATCTTCTACACGTGCTCTTCGACCATCATCAGGCTGAGGCACAAGCTCTTCTCTAACATTTTCTAAGTGATGTTCTAGAAGTTGAGCAAGATTAGCATCAATTGGATCCACTGATCATCCCTGGAGAAAGGATTATGTCGATAGGCCTGGCAATAAATCTAATATTTGTACCACAAGGGGGAATCCTTATGAATCCTTAGATATCTAAGGGCACTAAGCCACCCCCGGGAAAAGGCAAGGTCTTCTACCTCCTTCAACTTCGTTGGGGAATCAGTCCAGCCTTAGTCATAACTATCTGCCCAGGCCTATCTAGGACCCCTTTTGAACAAATGTCGTAACCTCATCACATCATTTTGAATCCCAGTAGTGATTATATACACCCATCAGAGGCCCCCTTTCAGCTCAGCAACCTCCTTTTGCAGATATTGTGTCTCATCCCAAGAAACCCCTCTAGACGATGATGAGGATCCTTACAGCACCACCCCGATGGGGTGTTTCTCTTCAGACGAGAAATCTCCCTCTTTA
This sequence comes from Sambucus nigra, assembly GCA_949130495.1. Lineage (NCBI taxonomy): Eukaryota > Viridiplantae > Streptophyta > Magnoliopsida > Dipsacales > Adoxaceae > Sambucus > Sambucus nigra. The sequence goes on from OX422220.1 coordinate 253,585,295, forward strand.
AACCATCATTCTCCTTCTAGATCAGTTTTCTCACTTGGTTTACTTCACTGGCATCCAGAAGTTTGGCCTTTAGGTCATTTACCTCCTCTTGGAATGAAACCCCAACTTCTTCCATCTCTTAGAGACTATCTTTCAGCTTAGTGACCAACTCGGATTGGTCCTCATATTGCTGATTTCTTACTCTCAAAGATTTATAAATCTTTACAAAGGCCTTACGAACCTTCGGATCAATATTAAACCCCAAAATTTTTTCCCAAGGGAGAGTTCACAGGAATATATTCATCTATATCAATGGGCTGCAAATAATAAAATAAACAATAAATTCAATAAATATCAGCATCAACATAAGATCAGTAGCAAAAAGTTTCTTTCCATTCAGATATCAGTAGGGGCAAATGCCAAAGTAAAATTTCAAAAACTACAAAAGATAAGAGACGAAAAAAAAAGTAACAGAAGCCCTATTCCAGCAACAAAAGCCTACACCTGCTCAAAAAATATTGTCCTCTTCCCCTTATCAACAAATGAGGCAGCCTGATCGCCAGCAACCACGATCGCACCGAGACCACCTACATCTTGGCCAATATAAGGGTCTTCAATAGTAGGACCAGCTAGTTCTATCCTAGCTTGAATTGGAGGCTGGTCGATCAAAGATTCCCCAATCTCCATCGGGTTTGGACCTAGCATATGCTGGGAAAATAGAGGAGAGTCAGGAAAAACTTCAACTGTGACCAAAGCTTCGTCCCAACCCTTCTTGCTTCCTAAATGTCGAGCATAGGTAATCTTGCGCTCAGCGTTGTCAAATGCGGCCTCCCATCCTTCGTTATATGCGTCATCTCAAGCATTAGCATCCTCTCCTTCTAACTTATACCCCTCAGTAGAGATCTCCTTATTGACCTCTGCTACCTTCAACTTATCAGCGATCACTTAGGCGTAGGTCTCCCAGAGCTCGGTAAGCTCTTTTTCAAACTGCCCCTTCAGATCTGAATCACCTTATACTCTTGACTTAGTTGAGTCTACATTGCATAAGTGCTCATCTAGTTTGAAAATATGAGACAAAATCTCCTTTGAGTCAACTAGGACTCATAGGGATACGAACAAAAATAAGAAAAACCTATTCCTATACAAAATTCTATCTACCCATATCCTAGAAAAAGAAAATTACATAACTCAACTAATTACAGACCAATACCTTAATAAAATCTATTGTAGACAATGGTACATATTCCTGCAAATAAGACTAAGATTAAGCTTGTTAGAGATATGTACAAGAAAAAATGAACTCATAAGACTCAAATTTCTCCTCCATTTTGTCTTAAATGGATAAAGGGGAAAAAAATACTTAAGTTACATGAGTTTATTCAGCACAAATCATGTCGATCGATTTTCGCAAAGAATGAAATATATTGTAATCTATAGATTTTGTAAACATATATGCGAGCTGCAATTCAGTAGGAAGATAATTAATTTCTAATTCCTTAGTTTCAACTAATTCGCGTATAAAATGATGTCTAATTTTTATATGTTTTGTTCGTGAGTGTTGAACAGGATTTTTAGAGATATTGATCGCGCTTTGATAATCACAATAGAGATACAATTGGTCTTCTTGAATGTCATAATCAATTAGCATTTTTTTAATCCATAGTAATTGGGCACAGCAGCTACCAGCAGCAATGTATTCAAATTCAACTGTAGACAATGAAGTGCAGTTTTGTTTCTCACTACTCCATCCTACCAAATTGTTATCGATATAGTAACACGCTCCTGATGTGCTCTTACTATCATCAGTACACCCTACCCAATCGGCATCAATGTATCCTATTATAGTACTAGGAGTATCATTGGTGTACCAGAGTCCCAAATTTAGAGTGTCTCTTATGTATTTAATGATTCTTTTTACATGTACTAAGTGTCTCTCTTTAGGATTATTTTGATAATTGGTACACATGCAAACTGCGTACATAATATCAGGACGGGAGGCAGTAAGGTATAGTAAGCTTCCTATTATACTACGATATAGAGTAGGATCTACGGATTTTCCATTATCTTCTTTAGATAATGGGAGTTCTAGCTTCTTTGGCACTTTCAAGCCTAAATTTTTTAACAATCTCTAAAGCATATTTCAATTACGAAACAAATAAACCTTCTGAATTCTGTTTGACTTAAAGACCAAAGAAAAATTGTAACTCCCCCATAAAAGACATTTGAAATTCTTTCTGCATAATTTCAGAAAATGATTTAACTTCTGAAGGGGAAGTTGATCCAAAAATGATATCATCGACATATACTTAAGCTATAATAATATCTTTGTCAAAATGTTTGACAAATAGAGTTTGATCATTTTCGCCTCTCTTAAAACCTTTATCTAAGAGAAAGTTGGAAAGACGCTCATACCAGTCTCTTAGCGCTTGTTTTAAACCATACAAAGCCTTTTTAAGATGATAAACATGATATGGATACTGAGGGTCAATAAACCCTTTGGTTTGTTCAACATAGGTCTCTTCAGTCAAGATTCCATTAAGAAAGGCTGATTTTACATCCATTTGGTAAAATGTAAAGTGCAAGTAACAGGCTATGGCAAAACGAAGACGAACAGATTCTAGATGAGTAACTGGAGAAAATGTCTCGTTAAAATTTATTCCTTCAATTTGGGAATATCCTTGAGCCACTAATCTGGCTTTGTTTCTAATGATTATCCCACTTTTATTAGTTTTATTTTTAAATAGCCAACGTGTGCCAATAACCTTTTTATGATCAGGCCTAGGTATAAGATACCAAACATCATGAATGACAAATTGAAGAAGTTATTCCTACATGGAAGAAATCCATTGTGGGTCATTTAATGCCTTATTTACATTCTTTGGTTCCACAAGGGAAACAAAACATGCATAATGATCATAGTTTCTTAATTGAGATCTTGTATGTACAGGCTCACAAGGGTTACCAATAACGTTATCTATGGGATGATCTTTAGAAACACAGTTAGGTACTTCAGGTTTCTCAATTCGTAAAGAATCATCAATTTCTGGAGAGTCATTTTCTACAACGATTTCAGACTCATCCACAATAGTTGGCTCTCCAGTCTTACTCTCAACAGTAGTGTCACTTACAATAATGTCTATGGATTCCATTAAAGTCTTAGTGCTAAGATTATAGACATGGTATTCTCTACTATCGGGAGAATATCCTAGGAAGATAGCTTTATCTCCACAGGTCTCAAATTTGGATAAGAGTTCTCTGTCTTTACATACGTAATATGTACTACCAAAAGTTCTAAGGTGTTTAAGATTGGACTTCTTCCAATACCATAGTTCGTAAGGAGCTTGTTTAGAATTTTTCCTAAGATAAACCCTATTAATAATGTGACATGCAGTACGAATTGATTGTACCCAAAAATATTTAGGTAAACACTTGGCATGAATCATAATGCGTGCCATCTCTTGAAGGGTACGATTCTTTCGCTCAGTAATTCCATTTTATTAAGGAGTCTTAGGTGACTAAATTCATGTTTGTAACCATTATAGTCACAATACTTTATAACACCTGTATCTATGAATTTTCCTCCTCTAGCACTACGAATTCTATTTACTTGAGTGTCCTTATCATTTTTAATACGAAGTAAGATTTTCAAAAAGGTTCTGAAAGTGTATGAATTTTATTTTAAGAAGGCCACCCAAGTATACCTGGTGAAGTCATCTACCATAACTAGAATGTAATTGTGTCCACATAGACTAAAAGTACAAGAGGGACCCATTAGGTCCATATGGATGAGCTCTAAGGTTTTAGAGGTAAGGATATCTTTAACTTTCTTATGAGGTGCCTTAACAATTTTTCCTTCCTGACATGATCCACAGACAATGTTAGAGATAGGTTTGATCTTTGGAATTCCTATAACTATTTCTTGTGAAGGCAATCTACTAAGGCTATTGTAATTTATGTGACCCATCCTATTATGCCTTATTTCATTGTCATCCATTCTGGCAATGTTACGGATTTTATTATTGTTCCAGACAGTATAACAATTGTCGGGAGTCCTGAGTCCTGTAATTATGCACTCACCTTTTTTATTTAAAATCTTATAATTATTCTTTGAAAAGGTGACAGTATGATTTGAGTCACAAAATTACGAGATACTAAGTAGATTAGCCTTAATACCTTTTACTAGAAGAACATTTTCAAGCAAAGGAAATCCTTCTTCTTGGAGTGTTCCTTTACCAATGATTTGAGATGATACACCATCACCAAAAATAACTTTTCCTCCAGTAATGTTGGTTTTGTTTAAAAGTTTTGTATCATCCTTAGTCATATGTTTTGAACACCCAGAGTCTAAATACCAACCAGAAGGGGTGTGTTCAGCTTTTAAAGCAGTAATCACAATGTTACACTTCATCTAGGGCGAGAACAGTCCCCTCTAGAGGTGCATAGGCCAGAAGGGGAGAGTTAGACACACTCCTCCCCTTATCAGCAACAGAAGAAGGCACAACAGGGGCCTCATTGCCTGTGTCCTCTTCTCCACTTCCTTTTTTCTCTCTTCCCCTCTCTTTTTCTCTCTCTCTTTTTTCTTCTCTTCTTCTTCTCTCGTCTTCCTCTTTAAAGACTTCATGCGATCAGACAATAGATCATCATCATCATCATAATTTATTAAACACCCCCTTCTTAGTGGTGCCATTATCTCTTCTTTTTCTTTTTCACTGGTTTCTTTTTCGTTGTCTTCTTCCTTCTCTCCCTCTTCCTCCTCTTCACTCCCGTCTTCCCTTTATTCTTTTAACAAAATGGGTTTAGAAGGTCCACCAACGTCCTCATCTAAAACCTCCAAATTAGGAATGGAGTCTACTGGCCTAGCAGTGAAACTCGAGGCAGTATTATTATACTCGTGGAGATAAGCGACCGACTGGGAATGCTCTCCATCAGCAAAAGTATCCCTAATATGCCAAGCTTTTAGAAGTTCAATGGAACTAAACTCACTGGAATCAGGTTCTTGGTTCTTTGCCTTAGATGCAAAAATAACCAAAATAGAAAAACACAAGAACATTATAAAAAGTGCGAAGAATAAATAATGAGCAAAGAACATAAAAGAGAGACGGTGTTAGCAACCTATATATTTCTCCCCAAAGGTTGGGATCCTAGGTCCTCTGCACCTAATGCCCTCTTATTGGGGAGGATACTGCCAATCTCTAGTAATGAAGCCTTAATTCCACTAATCTTTATGAGAATCAAGTAAATTTACAACTAGAACTCGGTCGGCATTCCTAGACTTCAAGTACAGGAGTCCACCTTTTGTACTCAAAAAATATAACAAAAATAAATTTCTGCAAGCCCCAAGTTGGTCCCATACAACTAGTTTATCCTATGTACTCCATTTACAATTTTCCAAACATTTGGAGTGCACTGGGAAGGAACAATGTCGAAGTATTTTATGAAATGTAAAAACAAAGGATTTGGGGGAAAAATCAAACCCCTTGAGAGACCAACAAAGTATGAATCCAATGGTCATCGTCAATGGTTCAAACATTATGAGGAATGGGATACACTCCCAGTTAGGGATATTATAGTATTTTCTAAATTCAGAAAGAGATTTATTATCAAGAAAGGTCATTTTCAAACAAAACCCTAGCTACAGCTATAGAAATATTGTAGAAAAGAAGAACCAATGACGAGTTAGAGCTAAAACTTACTAGCGTGGATAAAGCCTTGAGAAATCATTGAAGAAAGGAAGCTCTGATTTTGAAGTAGATGACGAAGAGAAGAAGCTTAGAGATGAAGTACAAGAAAAAAATGACTGAAGACAATGAATTGACGGTTAAGTTACACATGAACGATTTTCAAAGTATCTCAAATCATGAGTCGCACTTCCTTAAGAATATCCCAACTTTTCAAATTTCTCCTCAAAGATAAACGTGTCCTCAACAGCTCTCACAAATAACAAAAGTGCCATTTTTCTTTTTTAGTCCTTGGGTCTACTAGCTCGATTAAAATCTATTAGCCCAAAATTGTTAGACCCAAATATTTTAGGGGAAATTATGGGAGACCATTTTTTCTAAGCCCATGAGAGTAGACGAATAAGTCCCAATAAATTGAACACTTGGCCCAGCCCAGATCATGACACAATTTCCACACGATAATTTTAGTAATATGATAACACTCGCGGATAGGGTCATATAAGGTACTAAGAATCTCGAACGAGATATTCAAGTACCTTATGGAAAATCCTCACACTACTTTGAGTTCCTTAAACAACTCAAACTCTGTAATAACATATCTATAAATTGTACACCCTGACTCGGGGCAAAGGGATGGAAAATTTGAGATTTTGAAGGACACTTAATATGAACAAGTAACCTCTCCGTGGACATAGGCAAGTTATCGAACCACGTACATCGTTGTTATGTGTGATTATATTTAATAATTACCATTTGTGATTATTTTCGTAGAATCTTTCATTGTGATATTTTCTGCACTCACAAATACATTTATCAAAACTGATAGGGTAATCAGATTAAGAGATATTAATTTTGTTATGTATGTCGGGAAGTTATTTAAATGAGGTGCTAATGGAATAATCTTAGAGTTCCTAAGTAAAGGTTTAACAGCTATTGCTTAAGTCTATGAAGGCATATGTGGGGATCACCAAGCTGGACCCAAAATGATATGGTTTTTAAGGAAACATGGATTTTATTAGCCCTCTATCTTAAAATATTAAATGGACTTTGCTAAAGGGTATAAAAGTGCCAACAACATGGACCTCTAAAATATGTATATGTTACTGACCTACAATATGTAGTAAAACCATATCCGTTTAGGGGATGGCAATGGATGTTATTATTAAAATACACCCCCTATCTTCAAAGCTACATAGCTTTGTGTTAGTAGACACATATTATTTTACAAAATGGGTAGAAGTTAAGGCCCTAAAATCATTCACCAAAAATGAATTGGCAGACTTCGAACATGACATTTATATAGTTTTGGGATTCTGAAACCTATAACCTCAAAAAAAAAGCCAACATTTTGTAGTCATAAATGGTGCTAGAATTCACTTAGAAATAACTTTGATTAAGGAAAAACTTTACTATGCTCAATTAAATGGCCAAGAAGAGTCTACACATGAAGTGATTAAAAACACCCTAAGTAAGGTGATTTAAAAGAATCCAAGAGATTGACACAATTTATTGCCAAAAGTTTTGTGGGATTATGGGACTTAAAAAATATCAAGCACTGGAGTAACTCTGTATGCTTTAACTTATGAAATTGATGTTTTCCTACCAGTGGAAATCATTCTAAGTTCACTAATAGTAGTATCCTAAAATGAACTAACTATAGAAGGATATGACCCGACCATGCATATGGAATTGGAAAACATGGATGAAGATAAAGTCAAAGCCTTAAATAAGATATTGGTCCAAAAGAAGAAAATAGTTGACACCTACAATAAGAAAGTGAAAAGGAGGAACTTTAATGAGAAGGACTTGGTTTAGAAGGCCATTTTACCCTTAGGATTTAAGGATCCAATCAGTCCTATGAAATGTGGTCCCTAAAATGGAAAGTTCCATTCCAAAAATATCAAGTATTCAAAGGTGGATCCTACCACTTAAGGGATACGAATGGTTATATTCAAGTGAATAAAATAAATGCTAGGTTCCTAAAAGCATATTACCCAACTCTATGGAAGGCGAGGAAATAAAAACATAATAGTACACTAAACACTACTCGCAATTATATATTGTTAAAAGGTTAGGGTACAAAAGACCTAAATTTGGTCCAATACCCCTGACACATTGCCTATCTTGTTCTTAATTGAGTCTATCTCTCCTCCAACAAAGTTTCATTCCTAATAGATAGATACATCTCACCAACTAGTAGATTTAACCTTGATTGGAAGTTAGTCTCTTCCAAGGCATTTACTTCCAACTCCACATTTACTTAGGCTAACTTCTTCTCCAATTCTTCTCTCTGTAATAAGGGAAGCCCCTCTGGATTGAATGGTCTAAATTTTTTCAAGAACACTAGTTTCTTTAGCCTTCTGTTTAGAAAATTTGGCTTGATCATAAAAAATATTGTGCTTATTTATATTAACTAGGACTTTCATTTCAAGGTAAACTGTAAGAGAAGAAGTGCTGGACCATAAACAGAACCACTGCCAAGAAATATTGCTATAGCATCACACGCTAAGACTTAGCACATAACACATGCCTTAAAACCAAAACAGGAGAAAACAATAATACTCTTCATTAATAGAATGACCAACAGTCTTCTTGTATTTCTTTATGAAATTAGAATATGAAATATGGGTGTTATCACTCCTAAATTGCACAAGTCAATTAGTTGTTAATATATGACGATGAACATCCTCTTCAATGGATTTAAAGCCCGCCAATAGGAAAATATCTAACATAATCGGATCAGACGTCCCAAAACTAAATTCTAAACAATTGGATGCAGAATTCCAAAAATGAATAGCGCTAGATATAACGAATGGATCATATTCAATATTCCTCAAGATGAGTTTGATAACATAAAAAATACTTGTCTTCTCCATTGAACCTGAATTCTTTTTTATAACACAGTTTACCCACTCATTATTATCTAAGTGTCTAGGCCAAACCCTAAATTCTAGAGAAAATGGTGCCTCAATGGAATCAAAATTTTGAATTGAGAGATTTTGCTCCGCAAACCTGGGATAGTAAAATGACAACTTTGGGGGAAGTTCACTCTAGATAAAGGGACCCACAAAAAAATGAGAATCCCCATAGGGTAACATGATAGGATAAACGATGTCTCTAACCATAGTAGAGTAATCAACATTGCTCTCAGCAATATCATCTTCAAATCGAGCATACACATATAGGGTTTTTGATATGGAAGCCATTGAAGGTGAAGAATATGAGAGAAAAGAGAAAATAGAGTAAAGGGTTTAATGAATCTTAGAGAGAAAAGTGGACGGTGAAAAAAAGTACAAAAGTTAAAAGTCAAATTTAAGTAACTTAGTTATAGGATCAACTAAAAAAGATAACACATGCCTCTAGGCACATACTGCCAAAAGGTAAGGCTAGTTAGGGAATGGAAAAGGTTATAAAGAGCCATTATTTGCACAGGCGGATAAAAACCCTCATAATTAGACTTTTGGTTCATAAGTTCCCCCAATGACAAAAATCAGGCAACAATAATTCCAAGGTGACCAAATATATTGGTAAACGGGAATAATAAAGGTTGATTTTTTATGGAATTTAATTATTCCAAAGAAAGACAAAAGGTTTTTATTTGGACACTTCCACTTATGCAACTAGATTTGGTGGGGACTCTATCAGTAGAAAAAAATATGTATGCATAATAGATCAAAATCACAGCATTTTTAGGTCTAAAAGTACAAAAATAACTAAACACGTGCAATATGCCAAATTTGGCTAAAAATTGGGATATTCACTAAATGGTTAAGGTATATAATGTGTCAGAGTCCTAAAATTGGTTTAATCAAAATTAATCAAACGTAGAATAATTTACAAATAGTAAATTAAAAAATGATTTTCAACACATAACACATTGGCAAAGATACCATCCCACAAAATTCATGCAGTGTAGAAATAAATATTCCATTGAATCTAAAAAGGGATTATAAAAATTAGAATATAAACATCATTTTTTACATATTACAAAGTAATGGGAAATGCATAAGTTACAAAGTTGGGGAATGTATCCCATAAATAGTTATATTTTTCTTCTTTTAACTCCTAATAGGCTTTGTCCTGTGTAAATCCCAAGGCAAGTGCTTATAATGTTGGAAGCTTTGAAATACCTCATGTGATTGTTCTCTCAATTCCCCACCTCAAAGGGAAATTTCCTTTAGAGAAAGGGGATCAAACCCCTGATTTTCTAGATTTATTTGATTATTCATGTAAACATTCTCAAACTCTTTCCATTCTCCTAGAGTTCAATTGGTTTTTATCACGAAGATCATAATGAGCAATAAATTTAACGTCTTTATTAGCCCAACTAATAAGATATTATCTCACCCTTCTTATAAAAGAGGTATATATCTTCAGAAAAAGGGAAATTTGAGCCTTGGGAATAATAGGAGAGTATTCAAAGTTCTGAATAACTTTCCATGCCTAAGAAAAGTTATTTTGACCATGTCCCTTCAAAAGAATAGAGGGGGTGAGGTGAGAGAATGCATAGAGAATTTCCAACTAATTTCCAATATCAACGGTAGAGGAAGGGTAATGCAACACAGGCTTAGCTAATGTCTAAGCCATCTTAAGCATATTTCTTCAAATCACAAATTACATCCCCAGGCGGCACGTGAGGGTAAGCAATCAGGTCAAAGAGGGAAGCATCAGAAAAAATGGAATCGATCATCAAGGCTTCGAAGCTAAGAAGATGGAAACTAGATCCATCCAACACGTAGGAAGTGTAGATGCCATTGATGATGACATGGTCGGTTGGGAATACAAAAGAGTACGAATGAGGGTTGTCATTCCATATCTTGGAGAAGCATAAATGGTACAATGCCAAGTAGACACTAGAATCAACTCTGTGCTCTTACTACTATCGAAGGGATAATATGGATTACTTGGCCTTGACTAAGCATATGCTCCCCTAGGATGAGGAGTCAAAGTAAGATAGACCACTTATGGTTGGTAATAAAGAGGAAATCAAGGAAGAAAAAGAGTATAATCATAGCCAACATCCATTTTATCATGAGGATGTTGACTGGTCACTTCATAGGATGAGGGAGGTGAGGAGACGGTAAAGACTTACTATGGACAAAGTTAGGATACTGGCTAGAGTCATTGGCTTCAACAGCCCCAAAAGCAAGCTCTTCAGTAGGAAAAGAAATTTCTCCATAAGGAGGAAGAGAATGGAGAACTTTATCGGCCCGGTGTTCAAAAAGTCTAAACTTGGTATAATTAGTGACGTTTGGAGGAGGCCTGGACAAGTTCATTAAAGAAGGCTGAGAAGTATACTCAACTTTAACAACATCAAATTCATCCAAAATAGGTGGAGGTGGAACAACAGATTATTGAGCTTGATGGAACTCAATAACACGGTCTACATCCTAGATCCCCTAGTCATCAGCATTATCGAATGAAATTTTATCAAAAGATGCATCTGTAGCAACCAAAGTGTCAAGGGTAGCATGATTATCAGTTAGTGGTTGAGAAAAAGATGATGCGACCTCACAAAGGATCTTTTAAATACTATCATCATCTCCATTGAAGGTTATTTTTATGAGACAAAGTGATGGGATTGGAAAAGAAAAGAGCTCAGATGAAAAACTTTAATAATGGAAATATTTTCACTACCAAGACGTCTATTTAAGAGCAGTGATAACATCAATGTAATGAATACCTAAAATTCAGATATGAGATATGGAAGTCACTTTGATTCTCCATAAAATACGTTTGAGAACGTGGAAAGCTGGTATGAAAGATATCAGCAGTTCACTAATCATTTTTTTCCAAAAATTAATTAGTGTGGGGGTATATTTACACATTATAATCCCCAGCCAATGAGGCATTGACACGTGAAAATATGAATCGGTTATTATAGAAAAAACATAAAAAATAGGCCAGATTATTACAAATGTCTTAGCAAGATAGTGATATATGTTGTGCTCAAAACATGGTGTAACCTCACGTAACGACATTAGGGAACAATAGCACCAAGGTGGGAATATTTAAAACATATAACCATCCATCAGTTAAAGTGACAATTGCAAAGGTAAATGGGTTATTAGATAATCAAATAGAGGACAATCCAATAGGTGGAATCTCGAGGCACAAAATCATTTTTACTTATATAAATCATTTTCTTTTCCTTTATTTTCTTTTGGCTTATTTTCAATTTTCTAGTTTAATTTCAGTCTTTAATCATTAAGTATCTTCTTCAAAGTGATTTGTAAGGTAGATTGTAACTCTCTTTCAGTTAATATAAATTTCACTTGCCTTATTTAATCATCTTTACATTTCTTATTTTTAACTTTGTTTGCATTCCTTAGTTTAAAATTGTTTTACTTCCTTTAGATTTAATTTTTTTTACTCTATTTAGTGTTAAATTACTTTATTGCACTGTTCGAGTCACTTAGAAACCTTTTTTTTTATCTTTAGTATAACATTTTCCAACTTTTCTTTAGTTCTAATTTATTTTAGTTAAAACTTAATTGGCACTCGCCATAAAGTCATCTTAATTGAAGCATCGAACGGTTCACAAATGGCTTGAGTATCGTAGGCAAAGATAAATAATCAGTTGGCAAGACTATAACCTTGTCTAAGTCTCTCTCACATAATATAAAATACACAGACCAAAGCTAACAAAATAGTTCCACGCCAATTTTTTTAGTCCACATTAGCTACTTTTGTTTCACTTGACTTTGAAAAAAGTCTACATCTCCATATGAATTTGAAGAAATTAAAATATGTGCAATAGACAACTTGTTGTTCCTAAAACACACAATGATCGACCCAATTATTCTAAACTTATTTTAATATAGTTCCGTCAGATAAGGTTTTTCAGTGCAGTCTCTCTATGCATAATTTTTTCAAGGAGGTATACGTGATATTTTCTATTATATGCACGAATTTATCTAATGTATACAAAATAATTTATAATTTATATATGAGATTTTGTTATGTAAATATAAATTTTTGGAATGTACACATGTTGGATTTATGTATACACTAAAAGGTGAGAAATTTTATTGTCGAAAATATGTCAGTCAATTAGAGCCAAAAACTCTAATTGGCTAGGGAAAAATTTAAAAAACTCCCTTTTTAAAAGGATTATTATGTATTAGAATCATTTAGTTTGTCAACAATGAAATAAATCCTCTTTATATTATTTCACTTTAAAAACCCATTTAAGTGTAAATATATTAATGTTAGTCCAATTTTTAAGATATTATTTTTTATCCTTGTAAGGACAGATTTCTAATCGGGTCAATTTATTTATAATTGGCATAATTCCGGACAAAACATTTGAGTCATATGATAAACTTTGAGTTATGATCCAATGAGCCTATGACGTTGTGTGATGAAGACGTAGCAAAAAATATTCAAAGAGTGCATATTCTAAGCTGTGTTTATCATACCATGTTTGTCTTCACATATGTGGAGGATCTCGCAGGTATGAACGTATATTGTTTTATGAGTCCTTAAATTTTTCTATAAGGTGTTATGTTTTCAAAACTATTTGGAACCTAATTTTTTCAACAATATGTTTTAGGAGTTTACTATAGACGGACTTTTAAAATTTATTTAAGTCGTTCAAATGACATCCTTAGGTCGTTCGATCCCTGGTTTCAAATGAGCTTCAAATGAAGTGTACTATTTTAATTTTGCTAAGGTAGTTAGAAATGAGATGTAATCTCATTCTAACGACACCTCAAAAAATTTCGAACGATGCGCCGCCGTAACTTTTTTATGAATGGTTTTTCAGACCCTGTTTTTATTTTGAAAGACTAACTTTTGATGAAAACGAAGAACAGACCTATTTCAAAAGTTCCAACTCCAAAAGTTTCACCCTTTTATTTACAAGATCCAAGATGCATAACTCATATACTTTGAGATCTTGTTTAGGCAGCTTGTTTGTTTCTTCCATCACAAGAAGAACATGTGTTTATGTGGTGGAATCTGTATGTGCTTATTACAGTTAAGAAGTGGTGGACTCCAGTTTCTGAATTGTAGATGATTGCCAAGCTTCATTGGCAAATACCGAGGAATACGTGGACTCGTGTGTTGTGGACCATGTGTAGTTAGACTCCTATGATGCACGGTGGAGGAGTGATTAAAATTAGAAGAGCGTCAGGACTTGGGGGGATCGAGTCATTACACAAGTCTATTGTCTAGTCTTTGTAAAATCATATCATAGTAATTGTGTTGGGTCGTTCAAAGTTTTTTCCCTTTGTAGTTTCCTCGTACATCAGTGTGTTTTGTGAAATTTCTATACTTTGCCTTGCTTATATCACTAGATGCATGTATAGGGATTAATAAGATAAATTGCCTTAATTAAAATTAGTTCACAAAATTGCTGCACAATAAAATTGGAAAAAAAAATTGAATTTTTTTTCACCTAAATCACACACATAGATGGACCCCACATTTACAAATTGTCATATGAGCTTTTATCTTATTTTTACCACTTACAAATTGGTATCAAAGCCAGTTGCACTTAGTTATTGTGTAGATCCTTGTTTGCAACTTTAGGTGGTTGTTTTGTTTTCTCTCTTTTGGCTTGTTTCGTTTTCTCTCGATGGTTTCTCCTAGTTTTGACAAATTAAATCTTTTGAATTTGAAGTTTGCAAAAAGAATTGAAATTCTTGAAGAAGAAAATTCTCGTTTTAAAAATATGATTGAATAATTGCAAACGTTATAAATTCAACGAGATATCATTCGTGAGAAGTTTGTTTCATTGTATGATGATTTTAAATCTTTAAAATTGTCCAAGGAAAAGAGAGAGAATAGAGTCCTTATTTTAGAAAAGAATTAGAGGATGTTAAAAATTCTAAGATTTGTGTTTGTACCAATGAGGATAAAAATAATTTGATTGTTGAGTTTAAGGCACGTGAGAAAATTCTTAGGGGTAAGTTTTATTTCATTAAGGGGGAGCAAGATAACCTTAAATTAATAATTGAAAATATGAAGAAGGAGTCCCTAAAATTTGAAGAGTCAAATTCTTTGCTTGAGTCTAAAATTTTGAAGTTAAATGATGATTTAAAAATACTCAAGTAATGTTGATAGTGGTAGTAATGGCTCTTATATTTCTAGTGCTTCAAGTGTTAAAGTCAAAACCATTATTTTTTTAGAGGGTTAACCAAAACTAAGGACGTTATAAAAGGTCAACCCATAGGTAAAATTCCTCCCGTTTACACATGTTCTAATTGTAGTAGGAAAGGTCACTTTAGACGTTTTTGTTTTGATCTTAGAAGATGTCCTAGAAAGTTTAAGGATAGTGTCACATTGGTTCCCATAAACCCTCGAGTTAGGTATACACTGGTTTGGGTTAGGAAATCCGTTTTGAAGACGCTAAATCTTAGGTTAATTTATTCTCACATGCTTGCACATGATGATTCACAAGCTATTGCCTATGGATGATTGCTTGCATGATTTTGTTTGTTATACGCTAGTTGTGATTCATGATAAATTCATGCTATTGTTATGACATGTGTACTTTTTTGTATTAGATTTTCTTTTATTAAGTCATATTAAAAAATACAAAAAAATATTTTTGATTCTATATATTTTTTGAAAAATAGAAAAGGATTTAGTTTTTGAACAAAATTAAATGATTTTTCTTTTTTGTATGTATTTTTTTTTTTACACATTTGGTATGGCATATTGGTGTGTTTGAATCCAATTCATTCAATAATTTCTATGTGGCTAGGACATTTGGTTTTGACTTTAGATGCTTAGGTTGATCTTAACCATATTTATGGAGTTGTTTCAAACTTGGCTTTCTTTGTGGATTCAATTTTGTATATGCCCACACACACATGCACGAGCTTATTGAATTTTGACTTCATGATGTATATTTGAGCTTGGTGAGATGTTCTCCTATCAGTTTTTTCATCTACATATTTATTTGACTATGGAGGATTTATGCATGTGAGAACCGTTGCCCGTGAGGATTTGTTTCATATTGAAAAAAATATGATTGTACACGAAAAAAGGGCTGCGAAAGGCATGTGAACTCATCGTGAAAGCCACCGTAGAAAAAGATTCCAAGAAAAAATAAAGGCAGTATAAAGAATTATATGCCAAAAAGGGGCCAAAATAGTTTGGTTTACTTGATCACTCAAACGAAATCACATCAAAAGAAAAGAAAATAATAGAAAATGTGATCATGGTTATCTTTTGAGGGAGTTTAGTTGAAGATCAATGGGTTTTCACAATGATACCCAGTTATTATTATTTTATCATGAGATTATTAAATTGTAGAATCATCAATATTCTAGGCTTGCGTGCATTGTGCTTGTTTTGTTCATTAAGTTCAACTTTATTTGTCAATTGAGACTAAAGCTTCGTTTGATAATGTTTTGCGGTCAATTATAACTTCTTGAACATATTTGAGTGTTCGGATTGTAATTCTTTTGTTACTAGTTCACACCCATTCATTCCATCCCACATGTTTGGACATATCGATACTATGCTAGTGTGTAAAGCTTATGCTTTTTATGTCATGTCATGTGGTCTTTTAAACCTATATATGTATGTCGTATATTATTTGATATATTTTGCATATATTATATATGTTATTGGGTTTGGGGTCTTTGCGGTTTTCATTTAGTCCATATTTACCACAAGCTTGACCTTTTGGATTATTTATGTTTGATTTGCCATGTTGCGTGCTTTCTACAGTTTACACCATTGCATGATTTATTCCCATATCCTTTTTCTTAGTATTGGTATTTCATGATCACATATTTAGGAGGAGATTTGGTTTTATGGAGTATTTTATTTATGCAATCTTACTTTGTCTATTCCTGAATACAAGGGGAGAGAAATGGTATCTTTCCTTTCAATGATTAGGATATCTTTATCTTAGGAGGAGACGTCTTACCTAGGTTGAGATTATTTAGACATTGTTAGATGTTTATTCATTTGAGGATTTATACTTGTTACATTCTCTTTGCAATTGAAGGTGTGTTTAAGTGTGCAGGATTACAGGTTTACATCAAGCAGGTAAAGATTTTGAGCAAAGCAAAGCCATTCATGTTTATGTGTTTGTCGACCCTCTGTACTTTTTCCTTTTGGGTGTTGAGAAATGAGTCTTTTTAGAGAGCTTGATGTCTCATAGGATTTTCATTTTGATTTTTTCCCAAAATAGCCAAATGGGGAGATTTTGTAAGGACAAATTTCCAATCGAGTTAATTTGTTTGAAATTAGCATAATTTCGGACAAAATGTTTGAGTCATTGTAGACTTTAAGTTCTGATCCCATGAGCCTATGACGTTATTTGATGAAGACGTAGTAGCAAAGCTTTGAAGAGTGCATATTTTAATCCATATTTATCGTGTCACATTTGTCTTCACATACGTCGAGGATCTCGCAGGTATGAAAGTAAATTATTTTACGAGTCCTTGGAAATTTTTATAAGGGTCTTCTATTTTTAAAACTATTTGGAACTTAATTTTTTTGAAAATATGTTTTCTGAGTTTACTGTAAGTGGACTTTTAAAAAAAATTCAGTCATTCAAATGACATCCTTAGATCATTATATCCCTGGCTTCAAACGAGCTTCAAATGAAGCATACTATTTTGATTTTGCTGAGGTCGTTAGAAACGAGATGTAATCTCGTTAAAACGAGATCTCTATCTCATTCTAACAACACCTCAAAATCGTTCGAACGATGCGTCGCCTTAACTTTTCTATAAAAGTTTTTCATACTCTATTTTTATTTAGAGAGACGATTTTTTGACGAAAATGAAAAGCAGACCTGTTTCAAAAGTTCCAACTCCAAAAGTTTCACCCTTTTGTTTATAAGATCCAAGATTCATAACTCATATACTTTGAGCTATTTTTTGGGCACCTTGTTTGTTTCTTCCATCATAACAAGAACCTATTTTCTTGTGGTGGACTCTGTACGTGTTGGTTGCATTAAATGAGTGGTGGACTCCGATTTCTGAATCGTAAATGGTTGTCGAACTGCATTGGTGGATACCGAGGCACACGTCGACTCATGTGTTGGGGACCTTATGTAAGTGGACTACTAAGTATCAATGTGGAGTAGTGGTTGAAGATACAAGAGCATCAAGACTTATGGGGGATCGAGTTGTTGTATAAGTCTACTGTATACTCTTTGTAAAATCATATCATACTCGTTGTCTGGCTGGCCGAGGTTTTTTTCCTTTGTGGTTTCCTCGTACATCGGCGTGTTTTGTGAGCTTTCTCTACATTATCTTGCTTATATCACTAGATGCATGTTTAGGTATTAATAAGATAAAACTGGTTTAATTAAAATTGGGGCACAATAAAATTGAAAAAAGTTTTTGAAAATTTGTTTTCACCTAAAGTACACACACATAGAGGAACCCCGCATTTATAAATTGGTATCAGATCTTTCAGCTTGTTTTTACCACTTACAATCCTTTAATTTCCCTTTTACATTTTTATTCTCCATTCAATTTACTCTCCTACATCTATACATCTTCACCCCATCACCAATCCACCGTCTAACACAACCACAGCCAACCACCATGTCACTTGTGTGTGTGTGCGTGTGTGTGTATATGAATACTTAATATGCACTAGATGATTTTAGGTTATAGAATTAATCTCACATGTATTCTTATTTTTCTTGTTATTCTTGTTGAAAGTAGTGTACCAGTGTAGTAAATGTATACTACAACGTAAATACTTAAACATGTGATATTTCTACAAGTGTTTGTGTGTGTGTGTGTGTGTGTGTGTGTATATATATATATATACACTTTTTATTTATAGCAACACATATATTTCTTGTATATGATTGCAAAGAATGTAATATTTACCAAATACCATCTTCTTCTTCTTATTATTATTATTATTTTATTATTATTATTATCTGATTATACATCGCCACGATGTTAGTGGTGATTCATGATAGTTATGGTTTTTGTGGTTTGAAACAATGGTCTGTGATGGTAATGATGTTGGTGGTTGCGGTTTTTGGTAGTGATGATGTCTAAGATTGGAGATTGGCAACGATGATTGTGGCTCCAATTGGCGACGTGGTAGTAGACCTCTGCAACTATAACAGTAGTTATGGGTAGTGGTAGCGCTAATCTATTATATTTTTTAATGCTTTTTGGATGCGAAGTGGTATTTTGGTCATATTTTACTTATTTGGATCTGATGAGACTTATTTGATGGTGACTAGCCAATAAAAGTTTGTTTATTTAGATAGGACTTCTATGTAAATTTCCCTTGGGTGGAATTATACAAATATTTTATTTTTAAGAATATTTTATATCAATATTACTTTAAAATATATAAGGTCCACATTAATAATTGACTGTTCATATGTTTTGACCATCTGCAAACCAAGAAAATGGGTTAAACCCATTTTTAAGCTCAAATTTAGAGCCATTTGTCTAAAAAATTGGGTTTGGGAAGATAAACATAAGTTATACTCAGGCAACAACTCACATGACGCCCTAAATTTTCCTCTCTCACTCTTTTTCTTTATTATTTTTCAACTCTCAACATTTACTTCTTTTCCTTAATTATTTATGTATGAGGAAGAATAACCCGTGGATTTGACCACTTTTGAATAAAGTTTAGGCCATTTTGGCAATGTAAAATAGTCAAATCTTGGAGATTATCTTACCACATTTAACCCAATTAACCAACATGTTATGTCAATAATTTATCACACATTTTCTTAAAAATGTGATAGAACTTGCAAGTTTGGATAGGGTGCTGCTAAGGGTACTCCATAATACCAGGCAAGTCAAACTAACTCATTAACACCACACTAAGAGCACTTTGTGCTACTTGTTACCACCAATAGGCATCTATGTGTTTAGAGTTAAAAAAAATGATTTCTCATATTTTCCCTTTTCTCTCATATATTTCTCTTTGTAAAACATTCAAACCATTTTAAACATAAAACTTTCAAACCCATAAACCATATACGTTAATCAAAACAATATCATCCACAAGTTGATAAGGTACTCATACTTATTTTATACATCTTAATATGTTTTCTAAAGTTAAAATCATTATCAAACCTTAGTGTAAACTTGTACATTTTAGGTGTTGATCTAAAAAGTGGTATGAAGGTTCAAAAGTTTGTAAAACAATCCTAACAATGTGATATTCAAACATAATGGAACACCACACAAAATAAAATCAAAGATTCAAAAAAATTCAAAAACATTGGGATCCAAATCCCAAGGAAGACATGTCATATACGGGCTCCTCATTCCCAGTCAATTGTATTTTAAAAATAAGTATGCCTCATCTAAGACCTGAACGATGATCTTTCAACATTAATCCATTATCCAACGCCCGAATTTTTCATATTACTTCATTGCTTAGATCCTGAGAGTTTTTACGATCCTTTAATTTTTTTTTATTTTATATAATCCTCACGAGGGCTCAATATTGTATGTTTTTGTCATCATAATTATCTTGGTTATTACTAATTTATTCATTATTTTGGTGCCAAATCCTCACTGCACTTTTACTGCCCAGTTTTGTTGTAAAGATCCCAATTTATTTATACTTCCTTGGTGAAAGGATCCAAAATGAGTTTGATATTTATAAGTTATATTTTTACTTTAATGACCATATTGTATTATATTTTGATTTAAAAAAATCAACAAAGTCATACTCAAAGACTAAAAGTATATCATTCATTGTTTCTAACATGAAACATAGAGAATATTTTCATGATTTATTATACGGGTAATGCCCTCGAGGGTTGTGATGTTGCCTTAGATAGTAATGACCAAGGGACTAAGGCCTTCAATGTCTAAGAGTATAATCCTACTAATATCCATAGGTCTAGTAGTGATAACATCGGTCTGAAGAGGATGAAGATGTCGATGTGGAAAATTAGGGCCATCTAGTAAAGCAGAGTCAAAAAGGCAAATAACTGACGATCATGATGACCCTGAGCACCTTCGATTACAAATTAAGTTCACCCACCATATTGAAAATGCAATACGGACCAGTTCAATCGTAAAACCATTCATCGTATTCATAAACTTATGATTTCTATATATTTGTATGAATAACTAATTTTATGCATTTTATGTAGGTTGAACGTGGGATCTTCATGCGTGTTTACAACTAGAATAAAATCAATAAATGAGCATTAAATGATATTTTTGGTGTGCGTGAGATGTCAGGGATAATGGGATTAGGGTTATACAACTAGTGTTATATCGATTACACATTGATTTCATCATTTATTGAGCATTCGCATCCCAAGACTAACATTTTTAGTATGTCATTTAAGAGGATGATGGCCATACCCGATGATGTCACCAAGATTTTGAGAATCCTTATGGTTGGGAACCCCGTATATGGAGATGATGTAGGATGTAATATTTTCCTCGAGAAAGATAAGGAGTTATTGGTTTATTGTTTAGGACTTAGAAATTATGAGGAAAAAGAAGTGTGATGCCCGTGCTCAAGATTTGTACCTTATTTCCATGTAATTTGCATGCCTATTAGCCATGGAATTAATATAATGGATGGTTGTCTATTTTGAACTATTCTTGTGGCCCTTGTGCAATTAAAATGGGATTGAATTTCCTGAAATTTATATAAGAAAGGTTTTGCATTGTTCAAACAAAGTGCTTGGCCGGTCGAACGAGAATGTCTTGGTCGTTTGAACAGCTCTTCTAACAAGCTTTGAATGAAAAATACTTGTTCATATTTCCAGCCTCATTATATTCTCATTGGCACCCTGTTTGAACAAGATGCGATGTTATTCGAACGGGGTCTAGTCTCATTCAAACAAACTTGTAGAAAAATTAGAAAACCTGTAAAAATTTGTGTTGTAGTGATGTGGACCCTTAGATGGGTTGAGTTGTTAAGGTCCCAATGGAGCAGATCAAACGGGGTAAAGGTCGTTGGGTGGACCAAGGGTTAAAGTCTATGGATTTGGGGGTATATATAAGAGAAAGAGAAAGTGTTAGGGGTCATTCCAACACTCCTCCATTGAGATTTTTATGCTCTATCTTCCCATTTTCAACATTCCTCCCTCCATTTCTAGCCCTCCTCCACCACCCCAAGCTCCATACCTCCATTACAAGGCTTATTCTATCCATTTTCGAACTTGTAAGACCCATTTCAAGCCTTTTCCAAGGGAGAAGCTGGGTTGAAGAGTTGTTGTTAGAGCTTTCAAGAGGAGTTGGAGAATTCTTGGAGTTTTTTTAGAGTTTAAGAGATTTCAAGTCATCATTCTTAGTTTTTCCTCTTCAAACTCAAGGTAGGGTTTTCCACACTAAGTTTTTAAGATTAAATCTAAGCTACATGTTAGGATAAATGCTAGAATGTGGATAATCTTGTAAAGTTATTTTCTAATATGTTTATTTAATATTTTCTCATGAAAAATGCAAGGTTTAAAGAAAACTAAACTTAAATGGATTTTTGAAGAACAAGTATCATTTAAATATTGAAATATAATGAATATGCATATAAAATATGACTTCTTATTAATATCATGTTTAGACTCATATATATGGTATTTCTAGTTTGAAATCCATCATCACATTGTTAGAATTTTGTATTATGTTGGTAGAGGACATACAAACATAATTGTAAAATATGACCGTCTGATAATTGATTAAATTCGCAAATTTCTACTTTGGCACACTTATTTAATTAGAGTTCAAACCAAATTAATTCAGCCCCTAAACATGCAATTACGTGTATGCATGTGTCAAACCATAAATAAATAAAGCATGCGACACAAATTTTAGGAAAAATCCCTGAAGGGAAAAACCTTTTATTTCTAGAACTCTGACAAGTTTACAAGACCATTGACTTACATACCATCTTGCTTTACCCCACAAGAGTAACACACGGTGTCTTCGTCAAACCTCCAAAGCAACGGCTAGAAATCTGTAGTGGTTCATACGCAGCTATACCACAGGGACGCGCAGTCCAGACACACAGTCTAAAATCTTCACATGGACTTCCTCCATAATAGCACGCAGTTGTCGGTTGTAGATCTCTCCCCACAAAGAATGAACAAAAGTAAAGTGTGTTCTTGAAAACTGAAAGCAATTCACCAAAGCATATGATATTTTTGTGAATTGAAAACAAAAGGGATGAAAATCCTAAAAGAAGAAGTCAAAAAGAATTTTGCTGATTCATAGTTTTTTGTCTTTCAAAACGATGGGATCTCTCTTAAACGACCTGAGCGTCAAAATCGAGGAACGCTAAAGGACTTAGAAAAATTACTCATTCTCAAATTTTGACGAAAAAAGTACACTCCAACACTTAGAAAATATTTTGTAAAAATATTCCAAAGCTCTAAGTGCAAAGTTAAGGTATTCAAAACATAATCTTACCAGAGTAAACTTTGCGGAGGCTTTTTGATGAAGAACCTTGATATATTCAGATCCTTCTTGATGTAGATTTCTCTTCTACGACGGCTGTAACGGTATACGACATAATTAATTGTGATGAACATTTAAATAAATATGTCCTTACAAATCTCCCCCTATGTCTATGACGGAACATACATAAAAACATCTGAATTATAAAATACCAAAATGCCTATACAAATCTACCCTCCTATAATTCTCAAAACTGAAAAGGTACAAATTTTCAAGTTCTCAATTTTTTCTTCAAAAAATCTTCATCAAATCTCAAAGCTTTTCTCATCAGGGTGTGCAATATAATGATCTTCAATATATGTACCTACACACATGATATAAAGCAAAAACCTTCCTGACGTATTGAGTTTGAAATGATATAATAATAAATCGTTAATAAATCAAATCTCCCCCATACTCTAAAAACTCCCCATAAAATCATAATTCATTCCCCTCCTTTTTATTATGTCTCTAAATAGACAGATAAGAAGAAAGAAACTAAACATGAAGTGTCACGATAAAATGCATAGCAAACATGAATCAAACCACGCGCATGCAAAAGAGTATCTCAAAAACTTTCACAAACTATTTTTTATTTTTCAAATTTTTCGTACAAAAATAATGATACAAAAATCACACCATGGATTTAAACTCAAACAAACAAGTCATGGAAATGGAGTGAATGGGTGTGAACACATTCGATAGGAAAATAAACTCAATCAATCATATGTGCATGATGAATACGTGTACCCCTAACGAATGAACATCAAAACTATCCTTAGGTGTAAAAATTGTTCAATTTAGATGACGTTGTCTTATACAAATCAACAAATCAAAGTCAAAGTCATTTCCACACCAATAACGTTCGAAACTATTTAACGCCTTTTCAAGGACGTGCAAACCCATTTTAAATTCCATCCAAACTTCCTCATGCATAATTTCTTTTAGAGGTAATCTAAATTCTCAAACATTGGAGAATTGGTGCAAAAACCCAATGGCCCCTTTTTGGCATGAATTCTTTTTATTGCCTTTAAATTTTTTCGGGATCTTTTAAACTTCTTTGGACCCCGGATAATAAAATTTCTCAATTTTTTAGGTCTGACATAACGATGGCTTAGTATTCGCAAATATCAAATGTGAACCTTTCGCAGTCCTTCCACGTTTTCAAAAAAAGAACACAAACTCACAAACGATTCTTACATGCACAACTTTTTATCAAGTTTTATCGCGCTTGGTTCATTTTAAAGATAGGATTGAAGTGAAAACACCCAAATAACATGTGGTAAGACAATCACAATAAGCAAACAAATCTATGCACGTTTGCAATAAAGGAAATTATGAGTCAAACATGTAGGAAGTAACACTTAATTAAATCTCAATGACTCCAAACATTATAAAGCAAAAAGATGAAATGATATATTATCTCAAAACACTATCAAATAGTCACATGGATAAATGGAATGAAATCGTGACTTGATCATCCTAAGCGTTCATCCATAAAAGGTGCAAACAAAATACAAAACTCATTTTGGATTTTCTCACAAATTTTATCAAAATAAAATCTTTTTGTATTTTTTAAAATTTTTCTAAAAGAAATGGAAAATATACAAAAATGATACATACTAACAATAAGCAAATAATGTCATCATGGAACACATCCTATGCTAATAAACAAGTCAAACCTCAATCGTTAGGTGTGGAGGAATTTTCCAAAGGTGGTGCCAACTTATGAAAAACCTCCATTAAATTTTGTGAAGTTTTGACCAAAACTTAACTTGCTCACCTATATGTGCAAACTCTCTCATGTAGTCTCCAAGAGCATGTAAAGTATCATGAGTGGGTGCATGTGTAGCAGAAACATGTGTAGTAGCAAAACGTGACACATAACCCAACTTAAAACAAAATTCCCTAAGGTTTCCTCTCTTTTTGCAATGGGAACAAACATATATAGGCCTAGGAACACCTCTCTCAAAAACTCTAGGACGTTCTCTCCTAACGGGAAACGGACGCCTAGGTGGGTTAATTTTTGCGCCATGTGAATATGTCACTAAAGTGGGAATCGGCTCAGGTGAGACAAAAGAAGTGGAAGCACCGGCATGACCTTTTCCTAGCCCGTCAACTCTACCCTTATCGGGATTAAGAACCACCATTTCAACCTTCTTATATGCATTCTCAAAATTGACTTTGACCTCCCTGGCACGTTCGAGATCACTCTCGAGTTGGGATACATGTGTCTTCAGACTAGACACCCTGTCGGTCAAATCACATTTTTCTTTTCTTAAAACTTCCTTCTCTCTCTCCAAATCTAACACTCGATGACCTAAATCCCTATTATACTTCTTTGTTTTTAAGGTCTCGGTGTAAAAATCTCTAAATGCTTTCTGGATCTCACTTTCATGTCCACTTTCACTCTCACTCAAAACACTCAAATCATCCTACTCAGGGGTCTCACGAGAACTAGTACCCTCACCTCCAACTAAACTAGGTGTGCTAACCCGACGAGCTAAAAATGCGACACACATACCGTGCTCTTTTTCATCACCCGGATCAAAAACCTCTATGTCGCTATCACTAAGTGTGGCAGGCATAGCCACTTTCTTTCTCTCTATCCTAAGTCTAGTGGCACACTCATACGCCTTATGCCCTTTACCCCCACACTAAAAACACGTCAAACTTTCTAAATTTTCCTCTCTCCTTTTATTTTTCTCTCTCCTTCTCTTTCTCACCGCTTTCTTTGGCCTCTATATTTTTCTCAAAAAATTTGTTATTGGAAGAATTATTTTTGTTCATGTTGATAGATTTTTTTAAAAATTTTGCAAAAAAGGCTATATCTTTAAAATCGAAATCTTCCTCAAAATCAGACTTACAAACTTTTTCTTTCTTTTTCTTAAAATGAGTCTTTAAAGAAATGCCTTTATCCTTAGCCTTAATGGTTTGGGGAAACATGTCAATCTCATAGGTTTGAAGATCTCCCACAAGTTCCTCCAACTTAAGTGATTTCAAATTTCCCAAAGAGTTCAAAACAGTGACTTTAGGAATAAAGCATTTTGGGAGAGATCTCAAAATCTTTTTAACGACACGCGTGTTATCAATCACCTCACCCAAATTAAAATTGGCGTTTATAATGTCCGACAAACGTGCATAAAAATCATCAAAGCATTCAGACTCAGACATGGTGGTAGTCTCAAATTGGGTGGCCAAAATTTGCAATTTTGATTCTTTAACCGTGTTCATACCCTCATGTGTCAATTTCAAAACATCCCGTGCCTCTTTAGACGTGGTGCACATCATAATTTGACGGAACTCATCGGGAGTGACAGCTTCAGAAATAGCACTCAAACCACGTGAATTAAAATTAGACATTTTAAAATCATCTTCAGTCCAGGCCGACACGGGTTTTAAAGAGGTGATATTCTCAACAGTGACAGTGGGAGGATTCCATCCATTTTCGCAAAGCAACCAAACATGCTTGTCAATGGCTTTTAAACTAGATTTCATGCGAGCTTTCCAATAGGCATAATTTTTCCCATAACAAATAGGCTCCTTATTAAATGAATGTTCCATTGGAAAAATTGCGATTTTTCACAAAGCTGATTTTAAAAAAAATCATTATCACACGATTTTGCAAAAAATAGGAATACGCGATAAATTAGCGTAACCGGCTCTGATACCAATTTGTAAAATATGACTGTGTGATAATTGATTAAATTCTCAAATTTCTACTTTGGCACACTTATTTAATTAGAGTCTATTTTTAAACCAAATTAATTCAGCCCCTAAATATGAAATTACGTGTGTGCATGTGTCAAACCATAAATAAATAAAGCATGCGACACAAATTTCAGAAAAAATCCCCGAAGGGCAAAACCTTTTATTTCTAGAACTCTGACAAGTTTACAAGACCATTGACTTACATACCATCTTGCTTTCGCCCACAAGAGTAATGCTCGGTGTTTTCGTTAAACCTCCAAAGCAACGGCTATAAATCAACAGTGGTTCACATGCAGCTATGCCACAAGGACGCGCAGTCCAGACACACAGTCTAAAATCTTCACAAGGACTCCCTCCACAATAGCACGTAGTTGTCGGTTATAGAGCTCTCTCCACAAAGAATGAACAAAAGTAAAGTGTGTTCTTGAACACCGAAAACAATTCACCAAAGCATATGGGATTTTTGTGAATTGAAAACAAAAGGGATGAAAACCCTAAAAGAAGAAGTCAAAAAGAATTTTGCAGATTCGCAGTTTTCTGTCTTTCAAAACGCTGGGACTTATTAATGAAAACGAAACCATTTAATAAGTATTTATAGAAAATTGCGTCGCATCGGTCGTTACAACGAAAAGGGGATATCGCTTGAACAAAGTACGCGTGTCGTTTGAACGACATCGCGCGACATCTCAATATCGCTGGAACGAGATGGGATCTCGCTTAAACGACCTGAGCGTCAAAATGGAGGAACGCTACAGGACTTAAAAAAAATTACTCATTCTCAAATTTTGAAGAAAAAAGTCCGTTCCATCACTTAGAAAATATTTTGTAAAAATATCCCAAAGCTTTAAGTGCAAAGTTAAGGTATTTAAAACATAACCTTATCAAAGTAAACTTTGCGAAGGCTTTTTGATGAAGAACCTTGATATATTCGGATCCGTCTTTATGTTGATTGCTCTTGAACTTCTTCGACGGTTGTAACAGTATATGACATAATTAATTGTGATGGACATTTATAAAAATATGTCCTCACAATATTAAATGAAGATTAAAATGAGTTTCAAGATGAAATGTGAAAGTTGGAAAATTCAGCCCCAAAATGTGTTGTAAAATATTGATAAAGTGACGAAAAATGATGTTTAAGACAACATATGATTAGAAGGCTTAAATCGACGTTTTAGTAAAAATGTCCTTCATTGTTTTAAATGTATTTCTTGAGGGAAAATGATGAAGTATGTTTTTTAACATAAAATGAGGGTTTTTGATGTTATAATGATAAAAATATGTTTTATCAATGTGGTAGAAAAATAAATGACAAAATGGTAATTTTGGCAAAATAGAGGGTCCTAGTGGTTGGATTTCCTCATTTGATCTCATCGGTCATTTTTGTGAAAAATGGATTAAATAAATGGCACGGCATGAAAACGGTGGGATACATAAATCTGAACCGTAGGAATGAAAAGAATTGTGGAATAATGTGGATATTTGATAAAGTGTTAAAATACATTAATATAGACTCGAAAGCAACAAAAAAAGAATTAAGAATGGCAAGGATCCCTGGGATGAAAGATCCAAAATCACTGGCCAGAGCATATGGTGGCGGCGCCGGCGGTGTGGAGCCTGTTAAAGTATGCGGTTATTTGGTAAATTTCGAGATAAAGATAATGTTGATAACAGAGTGATGAAAATGTAAATAAATAAAGTTGTGCTTAGGAAATATAAGAAAGGCAACCTAATGGAAATAATTAAACAGACACTGTAGGAGGGTAGTGTGATTGGGGTCTGTTAAAATACTGAAACGTGTGAGGCATAACCCACTTCAATGAACTCTTCCTCCAAGGTCTTCAAGAGTTTCTAGAGCAGCACCTTTGGGTGAAAATGGAACCAAAGCTAGAACCACCTCCTCAAGAAGATAAACTTCACAACAATAATAGTAACTTTCTCAAAAGGAACTCCTGAGATTGATGGTTGTTAATGTGGGAGTAAAGAAAAGGCACTTAGCACTTAGAGAGAGATCAGGGAGAGAATACTAGGTGATCTGGTGTGATTTTGACAGAGTAACGATATGACTTGAGTTTTTTATCTATG
Source organism: Sambucus nigra (assembly GCA_949130495.1). Taxonomy (NCBI): domain Eukaryota; kingdom Viridiplantae; phylum Streptophyta; class Magnoliopsida; order Dipsacales; family Adoxaceae; genus Sambucus; species Sambucus nigra. The sequence goes on from OX422220.1 coordinate 253,614,114, forward strand.
ATTTAACCTCGCCAATGGTCCTATTTATAACTGAACATGGGGTTGGTTTGGGCCTTTTTCAGCACCAAAATCAAGAGGAAAAACTTAGAGGAATAAGGTCTTTAATGTACCTTTTATCCCCATAAGGTCTGTGGCCGCATGTCCCCTCTAGAAGACGACACCTAGTGTGAACCAAAGGCAAAACGCAAATATGTCTCCTAATGGAGACAAAATATCTGATTTGGTAAATATATTTTAAAAAAGGTAACTTGTTGTACAAACTTTGTAAAATTTGAGAGGGGCCTCAAGGACCACCTCCTCTAAAATAATTAAACTTGAGAGGGTCCTTGAGGACCCGTTTCTCTAAAATCATTTTATAAAAAGTTCATTTCTAGTGAGCAACCCTTTGGTTACTCACTTTAGTTGTAACTAAGTGTGAGATGTGCAGGGACTTGAGTGACTCCTAGGGTTTCTCTACTAGTATTCTCTCTATCATAAAGTGTTAAGTGGTTGATCATGCTCAACAAACCCTGTTCCTCAGCTGCCAAGCCAAAACTCCTAGAAAATCCCAATTGGAATATTTCAACCCAGCCTGCTCAATTAGGCTACCTGTATAAGAAAGTGAGTGTTAGTAATTTTGTTATATGAAAGAATATTTTTCATGATGAGGGCTTTTCATGATAGACTCCCTCATCATGGCCTATTTTGTTCTTTGGATATCTACTTGGACCCTTTCACTCTAACACAAATATTGTTTGAATATTTGCTAAAGGAGCCCTTCACTATGGACTTCCTCACTAGATTTTACATTTAAGTTAGTATTGGAAAAGGGGTCCCTCGTTTGTGGACTCCCTCGCCCAGGTATCATTTCAACTGGTTTCAGTCTGGGAAAGTCCCTCATCCAAGCTATATCATCTTAGGAATTAGGAAGAGGTGGGGGATGGGGTCTCTCGCCCAAATCAACTTTGTAAATGGAACGAGGGGATGGAGGGATCCCTCGCCCAAAACTCGTATAGAACTAGAAGGAGGGGATGGAGGGGTCCCTCACCCAAAACTCATCTGAAACTGGAAGGAGGGGCTGGAAGGGTCTCACCCAAAACTCACCTGGAACTGAAAAGAGGGGTTGAAGGGGTACCTATCCCAAAACTCATTTGGAACTTGGAAGGGGGGCTGGAGGGGTCCCTCTCCTAAAACTCATTTGTAACTTGGAAGGAGGGGCTCTAGGGGACCCTCACCCAAAACTCATTTGGAACTTGGAAGGAGGTACTGGAAGGATCCCTTGCCTAAAACTCATTTGGAACTTGGAAGTAGGGGCTGAAGGGGTCCCTCGCCCAAAACTCATTTGGAACTTGGAAGGATGGATTGGAGGGTTCCCTATCCCAAAACTCATTTGGAACTTGAAAGTAGGGGATGGAGGGGTCCTCGCCCAAAAATATTATAAAAAATCCAAAACACCCCTCTACATTATCCCCTCATGAAAAGTATTTTGTATTGGGCAAACCAAAAGGCTTTGTATGCCATAAATATAATTTTTAATTTTTTGAGTAACCCTAGGGTTTATTCATAATATCCCTAGGTTCATTAAATGGACTATCCATTCATTTTAGGTTTTAGAGTCTCAAGGATCCATGTGTCGACATGGGAACTATCATCCCATTATTTGGGTAAAAGTCTGTCAACCTTTTGGTTTTCCCATACGTCCCTTTATTTCCATATAAAGGACATTTTTTTGAATAAAAGCTTTCACCTTTACAAAGTTCTCAAATATTCACAGAGAGTTGAGATTTCCGCTTTGAAGTAATCTCCGTAGTTTTTCTTTCAAGATTTTCCAATAAACACTACAAATGGCTTCATCATCGCCAAACACTTCTTCTGATGTTGTCAACATCGTCATTACCATTGTAATCGGTTCTTTACCCATCCTTATCACCATGTCTACAATTGTAGCCACTGGTTCCACCACTATAACCACCCCCAAAGCCCTTCTGCTGTCACAACGTCTACTGGCTTACTTTCCGTCACCGACGTCACTAAGGGTTCCTCACGATCTGGGATTTCATCTTCCAAAGCCCCTACCACTAAGGGTCCCACATCTGAGGGAGTTGGTTTTGATATAGGCTCTGTTAGGGTTGTTGTTGGGAGGGAAATTAATTTTGAGGCTAATGTTAATAAGCGTTCCTCGTCAGAAGCCATCTGTGATGAGGGTTCCTCGCTGGAGATTTCTACTGGGGGTTCCTCGTCGCACAGGAGTTTTGTTGGGGGTTCATCACGGAACGTATATGATGATGCTGGAAATAGCACCACCAGTTAAGGTGTTTGTATGCTCAAACTAGTGATAACAATGGAAGCATATGAGTATACTATATATAAGAGATTGTGGTGAGGAGAAGAGGATTAACACCGGAATATAAGTGGTTCAGCCAATCAGGCCTACGTCCACTGTGCTAGTGTGTGTGATTGATATCACTGTATGAGGACACTAATGGCCATGGATATAATCTCTCAAGCTTTCTCTCTCTATTGTATATTTGGACAGAGTTTCAGCTAGGGCTGCCAATTTTGGATCCTTTACAAGGTAGAGGATGACCTCTATATATAGTGCGTGGGGGTGTAATGTACCCCCCAAGTATGCAATGAGCAGGTGTGTGCTGATATAGCCAATCTTATGAAGACATCTGTCACTGTCACATGTAGAGAATGATGATGAAATATTCCCCTACGTGAGGGGATTGATTTGTTATAACCGATTGTGTACACGTGTTCCCAACCATATATCTACTGATGAAGACTCGGCCATTTATGATTAGTCCCAACCTCGTCCTGGAAGAGGATGAGGTTAGTGTGGTCGGGCAACTGCTCAATCAGTGGTGACCTTGGCTCAGTGGGAGAGCCTGGAGCTGTAACGTCGACTCGGGCCGAGGTGATGGTGCAGTAGTAGGAACGTCAGCTGATTCCCAGCCGAAATTAGTTATGATGATAGAGTGTCCCTTGAAACCTCGGCCTACGCCCAGCCGAGGTTTCCAGCCTCGGCTGACCTGATGAATAACTGCCCCCGTGGATCATGAAGACCTCTCCTGCTGAGGTAACTAGCAATGTCGTACGTGGTCGACCTTTCTTAGGATGAGCCCGTTGGGGGCCAATTTAAGGCCCTTCTAACCTCGTCCATCTCCTTGGTCGAGGTTGATGTCTCTAAGCCGATGGGGTACATTTAAGGTATATCAATCACCCCTAGCCCTTAGATACCTGTGTGATCAGGTGCCTAAGGGGTATGTTTGTCCGAGGTTGGACTTCCCTGGGTGTTAAATACCTTTTTGACAAGTGTCAGCTACTGAAGTAGTTAGCATGCCTGACAAGTGTAATGATTGCATTCTTTTGGGCTCCCAAGGAAATAATGGGCCTTGGGATGCATGTGGGGATGTTTGAGGGTTAAATCCTCATTTCCTTTCTTTCTCCTTCATTTCTTTATTCTCTCGCCTACATTTTCTCTGTTCCCTTTCTCTCTCTACAAGAGCTTGGTTAGCAGCGCTTTGGGTGGAGTTTTTGGCCAACGTTTCTCTCCCTCTCCTCACATTCCATCAGGTATTGTCTTATCACCTCTTCTTCTCCCTTTTTCCAGCCTTCAATTCCTGTTTCTTACATTTTTTCGGCGAGTTAAAGAGTTTTTCGGTGAATTTAAGAGTTTTTTAGTGAGATGTGCTTGATCGTTCTTCATTCAAAAACCCAATTTGATCCTTAATTTAATTGCCAATCATGTTTATTTAGGAGAGTCACAAGTGTAGGGTCGGACTCATATGCTCAGGCCCCTTTACCAACTCTTAGAGGAATTCCCCTCTCTTAGGGAGAAGACCTTAGATAAAATTAAGCAAATAGAAAGAGCCCAAGAGGAAGCTCATAGGGCAGAGGCATTCCCACTCAGACCTATCTTTCCACCCCCTCTGAAGGTTATATACCCTGAGCCAGCTGAACCAGTTAAATCAATAGAGGTCCCAGTTGAACCTACCCCAATGTATGAGTTTGAGTCGTCCACCTCAGACCTTATGTCTGTGGACTCCTTTTAAGAGGCTATGGGCTTTTCCATTCAGCAGGATCATGTCCCTGATCAAGATGAGGTTTCCAGTCGGGACTCGTCTCATAAGAGTTCAAGCACATCGCACTCTTCCTCCGACGTTGAGATTGTAGGACCTAGCGTGGTTGTTCCACCAATCCTTGAAGCCATTCCCATGTCGGCTGTCACAGGAGCTGAGTTCGCCGAGAGGTTCCCAAGTGGTTCCCCATCGTCTGCTCAAGCTGACGTTAAACCGGATGATGATGATGATGATGATGGTGCGGAGAGCGATGTTGAAATCTCTGAGGCGGTCGAGATAGAGAGCACTGTCAGTGAGATCGACCTTCTAGCCTTCAAATATCTATATTCAAGAAGTCCTTCCATAAAACTCAGGAGACCTCTTAGGGAAGAGAGGGCTTTCGGCGATCGAGATGGTGATATCTGCTTGTATGAGTAGATGTTGAAGTTAGGATTTTGTCTACCCATTCATCCCATCATCAGGGCTATATTATCATACATCAACCTGGCTCCTTCCCAGTTGTCACCCAATGCCTGGAGGGTGATAATTGGAGCTATTGTATTATAGAGGGTAGTTCATCATTCAGACCTTCTCATCCAAGTCTTCACAAGGAGTTATGCCCCCTCATCTGCCAGGAATCATCCGAGTTATTACCATTTTTTAGCTCGAAAGTCAAATAAAAAAATGTTGCAGGTTACCCAAACCTCGAACCATAATTAGAAACCACGCTACTTTTTTGCTTCAGGGCCATGGGAGTTTGGTCCATGCGCCCCCTCTTCCTCCCTAGAGCCGAGAATACCCCTGAGATGGGGAAAGGTGACAATGGCTACTAGGGCCGACCCTAGGCAAAGCCTAAATAATCTTCAGAAGGTCAAAGACCTTCAGGATCAGGGGGAGAATGGTCTGCTAGTCAAGTACGAGCATTTGATGACTCCCTACTATTTCTCCGAGACTGGCCTTGGGGGGAGTCCTTTGACCGAGCTTCATAATTTGCTTTATTTTTTCAACAAGTTATACCTCTGAATCTATGTATCTCTGATTTTTTAACTCAAACCTTTCTGTTTTGCAGAGCGTCCAAAATGGATTTTTAACGACCTTTAGGAGATGGGATCCCCTAGTCTCACGAAGCTGGTGAAGAAGGCAGATCTTAATGCACCTCATCCCCCTCCAACCACCACAAGGGCTGAGGCCTCCTAGAAGAGGAAACCTGCCGACCCTGCCCCTGAAGATCAAAGGCAGTAGAAGAAAAACCAAAAGGAGGATCGTACCATCCCCATTTCTTCTGAGGACGCATTGATTTCTTGCTTGGAGTAGCTGAAGATTGGTGATAATCTCATCGGCCATAGTCTGAAGTCCCTAGATGCCATCGATGATGCCATGAACGACTCTAATAAGCGCTTCTGTCACTCTCTGGATAGGCTTTTATTGGCTGAGTTCTCCCTCCATCGTTCCATCTAAGTAAGACCTTAAACTTTTTGTTTTACCGCTGTTGAATTATATTCAAGTGTAACATCGGTTTAAACTATATCGGGTCATAGACTGACATCTCTGCACTTGTTCTACAGGGTCTTCTCACTATGTACCATTTTGTTAACTGGACCTTAGGGAAACTTCATCTGATTGAGAAGGTCCAAGAGGATGAGAAGATCGAGGCCGCTTTAAATGCTGAAGTAGAGCATATGAAGGCCTCTTTAGAGAAGTCTGGTGCCAACGTGAAAAGGTTAGAGAAGTATATGGATAAGCTGAGGAAAGATCATAGCACTACGTTGAAGACTCGGGCTAACTCCCTCCAACATAAGGTCGTCGTGGCTGTGAAGGCTGCCTTGGATGATGCCTCAATGAAGATCTTGGAGGTGTACAAGGTCTCTGATGAGTTTGTCAGCTTTGGCTTTGAGTACCTAAAAAGGGGTGTAAAGGCCACTGGAAAATGGGCTGCCATGAAGGAGAAGGAATCAGGGGGCCTCGTAGCCTCTGACTTCATCAGTTTGGGTTATGCCGATCCTCGATTTGCTCAGGCCTTGCAAGAGGTAGAGGAGGAGGGAGGTGCTTCACCTACCAAGACTGCCCCCAAAGATGACACGAGAATTGAAGATGTTGTCGTTAAGGACGACAGGGTGGAAGTGACCACCCTCGGCCAGGAAGACGGAGGCATGGAAACTAACCCTGAGGTTGCGCACACTTGACTTATTTGTGAAGCTTTTTGTAATTTTAGTTTTCATAAACTTTAACCTCTGATGACAAACTCTATTATCATGCAGTTTGTAACTCTCAACTTTAGTCTATATCAGCCTCTGAAGAGGGCTTTATTTCTTTAATTGTTGAATGTTTATCGAATGATTTTGTATATCTGAAGTCTCAATATAATTGTCTAAGGTCTGAGGTCATCCAATGTATGATGTCCTACCTCATACCTTGTCACCAAATTATGATGTTATAAGGTCTGAGGTCATCACATAAGATGAAATCCCCATAAGTAATTATTCACCAAATTAATGATGTCTAAGGTCTAAGGTCATCCAAGTATGATGTCCTACCTCAGACCTTGTCACCAAATTATGATGTTTAAGGTCTGAGGCCATCCAATGTATGATGTCCTACCTCAGACCTTGTCACCAAATTATAATGTTATAAGGTCTGAGATCATCTAATGTATGATGTCCTACCTCAGACCTTGTCACCAAATTATGATGTTATAAGGTCTGAGGTCATCACATAATATGTTATCCCCATAAATAATTATTCACCAAATTAATGATGTATAAGGTCTGAGGTCATCCAATGAATGATGTCCTACCTCAGACCTTGTCACCAAATTATGATGTTATAAGGTCTGAGTTCATCACATAAGATGTTATCCCCATAAATAATTATTCACCAAATTAATGATGTTAAGGTTTGAGGTCATCAAAGTATGATGTCCTACCTCAGACCTTGTCACCAAATTATGATGTTATAAGGTCTGAGGTCATCATATAAGATGTTATCCCCATAAATAATTATTCACCAAATTAATGATATTAGGGTTTGAGGTCATCCAAGTATGATGTCCTACCTCAGACCTTGTCACCAAATTATGATGTTTTAAGGTCAGAGGTCATCATTTAAGATGTTATCCTCATCAAATTCTACCATTCGAGCATAATGAACCAAGAACTGACACATGAACTGATCTTCTCATTAATAATCTCTTCATAAGATGATACATTTACATGAAATCTCTTACAGCATCATATGTAATACTTTTTTAGATGATTAGCATTTCAAGGATTGGAAAAAGGTTCGCCTTCGAGGTTTTCTAGCCTGTAGGTCCTGAGAATAACCTCCTCAACCAATTTATAAGGACCATGCCAATTCGGGTGAAGCTTGTTTGCCTTCTTTAATGTCTTCTTCAGCACTAGGTCTCCCACAGCTATGGGTCTTGATTTTACCCTTTGATTGTAGAACTTTATTGTTCTCTGCTGGTAAGCTTCTTGCCTAATTTATGCATCTTCCCTTCTCTCTTAAATCAAGTCTAGGTCGAGTCTTCTCTCTTCCCCATTCTTTTCAGGGCCATAGGTCTGAACCCTATGAGTAGGGAGTCCAACCTCTGTTGGTACGACGACCTCTGAGCCATGTGATAACATAAATGGGGTCTCCCCTGTTGGTGTCCTAGCCATTGTTCTATAGGCCCATAGCACAGCATAAACCTCTTCAGTCCATCTACCCTTAGCTTCTTCTAACCTCTTATTGATCCCATCAAGGATCATTCTGTTTGTGACTTCGGTTTGACCGTTTGCTTGAGGTCGGCCAGGAGAAGAGAAAAATTGCTTTATCCCAACTCTTTCGCAGTATTTTTCCAGGGAAGAATTCTTGAGCTGGGTTCCGTTATCCGAAATGAGGGTGTTTGGGAGGCCATGTCTGGATATGATGTTTTTCTAAATAAATTGGAAGGTCTTCTTATCTATAGTCGTGATCATCGTCTCTGCCTCTACCCACTTAGAGAAGTCTATCAGAAATCGGTAATTATTTGCAGCCCTTGGCAGGGGACCCACTAAGTCAATTCCCCATACTGCGAATGGCCAAGGGGAACTGATTGACATCATAGGCTGATGAGGTTGATGGGAAATAGTGGAGAATCTCTGACATTTGTCTCACCTCTTTACGTAGGATGCAGCTTCCTTAGCCAAGGTCGACCACCAGTATCCTTGCGTTATGATCCTCTTAGTCAAAGGTCTTCCTCATATATGACTGGAGCAAGAACCTTCGTGTACCTCCTGTGGGACGCGAGGAACTTCTGTATGATGAACACATCTGAGGAGAGGTAATAGGACTCCTTTCTTATATAGGACGTCTCCTACCATTGAGAACTTTGCAGCTCTGTACCTCAGTTTCCTCCTCTCTAACTTTGATTCAGGTATCTCTCCCTCTCTGATATATCTGATAAGGGGGTCCATCCATGAGTCCCCTAGATTCAAATTAAGGCAAGCGTTACTGACCTCTTCTTCTTTAATGGTCGCCATGGTCAAGATCTCAACTGGGACTGTTCTTCTGATGTCTGTCCTGGTTGCTGAAACCAATCTTGCTAGTGCGTCTGTATGACTATTGTTTTTATGAGGTATTCTCTTCATCTTTACCTCTTATAAGCCTTCGAGTATCGTTCTCATCCTCTTCAGGTATTTTTCCATCCTTTTATTCTTGGCCTTATAAATCCCCAATACTTGATTAACAACCAACCTTGAGTCACTATGAAGCAGGAGTCACCTTACCCTAAGGGTATTTTCCAGGGAGAGGTCTGCTACCATGGCCTCATATTTCGACTCGTTATTTGATGCCTTGAAGTTAAATCTTAGGGTATATTCGACGTTAGTACCATTCGGGGCTGAGAGTATCAACCCCTCACCGTTCCCCCTTTCGTAAGAGGACCCATCGACAAAGAGGTTCCAGATGTCTTTATCTGATGACAAATCACCTTCTAATATTATTCCCTTCCTGAAGAGGTACCGATCTTCCTTATTCTTGACTATTCAATCTCTGGCTCCCTTGGGCATAACCTCTTTTGGGTGTAGGAAGACGTTGCTATTTGACCCTTCCCATGTGAACTCGACGACAAAATCTGTAAGTGCCTGCCCTTTGATGACCGTCCTAGGCTGATAAGTAAGGTCATACTCCCCCAACTCAATGGTCCATGTCATAAATCTACCAGACTTCTCAGGTTTATGGAAGACATGTCTTAGTGGGGAGTCAGTGAGGATGACCATGGAATGGGCTTGAAAGTAAGGCTTCATCTTCCTAGAAGCATGTATCAGGGCGTAGGCTAACTTTCCCATCCGAGGATAATTTTGTCCAGACCCTTGAAGGGCCTTACTATTGAAATACACAGTCCTTTGGACCCTAACGTCTTCCCGTACTATGGCTGCACTTATAGTTGACTCAGAGACTACTAGATAAACATACAATTTCTCTTGTACTATGGGTCGAGATAAGAGTAAGGGGGATCTGAGGTAGGACTTGAGCTGATTAAAAGCCTCATCACACTCTTTGTCCCACTTGAAGGCCTTTCTAAGCACCTTAAAGAACGGAAGACACTTGTCCGTCGCTCTTGAAACAAATCTGTTGAGTGCAACTACTCTTCTAGTTAGTCTCTGAACGTCCTTGATGCTTCTTAGAGTTTTCATATCGAGCAAAGCTTTAATTTTCTCAGGGTTCACCTCTATTCCCCTCTGATTGACAATGAAACCAAGAAATTTCCCAGCTCCTACCCCGAAGACACACTTTGTAGGGTTGAGCTTTATTTCGTACAGGTCTATGGTATCGAATGTCTTTTCCAAGTCTGTCACGTGGGTGCAGGCCTTTAAGCTCTTCATTAACATATTGTCTACATATACCTCCATAGTCTTGCCTATTTGGGACTCAAACATCTTATTCACAAGACGTTGGTATGTTGCCCCCGCATTTTTCAATCCAAAGGGAATGACCTTGTAGCAATATGTCCCTTTGTTCATGATGAAGGTTGTCTTCTCTGAGTCTTCAGTATCTATGAAGATCTGGTTATGGCCTAAATACGTGTCCATGAAGCTCATGAGCTCATGTTTTGCCGTTTCATCTACCATTTGGTCGATCCGAGGTAAGGGATAGTTATCTTTCGGGCAAGACTTGTTAAGGTCGGTGAAGTCTACACGTATTCTCCATTTTCTATTGGCTTTGGGCATAATGACTGCATTCGATAGCCACTCCGGATATATGACTTCCCTGATAAACTCAGCCTCTTCCAACTTTCTAACTTCTTCCAGGATGACGTCGTACTTTTCCCTAGAGTAGATTATTTGTCTTTATTTGATTGGCCTAGCGTCCTTTGTCACATTCAGCTTGTGGCACATAACCTCAGGGCTGATGCCAGGCATGTTCGCGTGACTCCAAGCGAAGACACTCTTCCTCTTCCTCAGGAAGTTTATCAGTTCTTCTTTGATTTCTGCCTTTAAGGCTTTGCTGACCTGGACGGTTTTTTTTAGCTCGTCCTCATTGAGGACGATGGATTCTACCTCTTTTGCGACCTCTCCTTTCTTAAAAAAATTTTCATCTCTGGGGTCAAGTGTATCAATGTTATATGTGGTAGTTGCTCTCTTATGAGCCTCTCTCTCTTCTGTCGAGTTGAAGTAGCATTCTCGTGCTATGGTCTGGTCACCCTGCACTTCCCCTACCCCATAGGGGGTCGGGAATTATAGCATCTGGTGGACCGTCAATGGCACGGCCTCAAACTCCTTAAGGGCTACTCTTCCTATGATGAGGTTGTAGGTCGAGAAGATGTTTTCATCCATAATAACAAAATTGATCTTCCGGGTTAACCTCTTAGGCCACTCATCGCCCATTCGCACGTTTATCTCATATATGCCCAACGGATGGACCTTTTCACCGCTGAACCCCATTAACGGATGATGATAGGGTACCAGCCTAGCTCTGCTAAGGCCAAGGCTTTTGAAGTAGGGCCAGAACATCACATCTGCTGAACTTCCTCCATCTATAAGAATTCTCAGTACCTCACATCCATGAACTCTTGTTATGATTACTAAAGGGTCATCATGTGGAGCTAGGATGCATTTGAAGTCGAGTCGGGAGAACCTGACTATGAGAGTGTCCATGTCCACCTTCTTTCTCTTCTGCACTGTCTCGAAAGACGTCAGATTTACTATTTCAACTTTAGCCACTGACTTGGCCTCTATGACATGAGATTTCCGGTCAGACACTTCGGAACCACCCCATGCAAGTCCTCTGCATATGGTGTTAACACCAAAGTAGATCATACCAACCCTATTCAAGGGGGTGTTGTCATCTTTTGGTGGAAGGTCCGGATCGTCTTCATCATCGCACTCCGAGTCATATCCCTTATTTCCTGGGGTATCATCACGACACCTATCATTCCTCCTCTTTTTAGGGTCATCACTTCCCCTTTTGGGAGCCTTGATATCAACGTACTTTCTAAACTTTCCTGATTTCAACATATTCTCGATCTCATCCTTTAAGGAGAAGCATTTGTCTGTGATATGGCCATGGTCTTGGTGGAATTCACACCATAAGTTACGATTCCTCTTATGTGGAGGAGCCTTCAACTTCTCTGGCCATCTTAGGGATCGATCATTCTTGATCTCATTGAGGATGTGTTCGCAGCTTACAGTAAGAGGGGTATAACGTGCAAACTTGACATCAACTAACCTCTTCTTTCCATCTTTCTTTCTTTGGAACTTTTCACTGTTACCGTCGTTCTCGTCTTCATACTTAGCATCCATGGCCTCTTCAGCATTCATTACCTTCCCCGCAGTTGCCAATAACTTCGCTATGGACTTTGGAGGGTCTTCCATAAGTTTCCATAATAACTTCCCTTTCTGAAGACCTCCTATGAGGGCAGTCATGGCAATATTCTCTTCGTAATCTTCAACCTCAAGTTTCTCTTTATTGAACCTAATGATGTAGTCTCTTAGGCTCTCGTACTTACCTTGCTTGACATACAACAGATGGGTGGTCTTCTTTTGAGGTCTTAGCCCAAAGCAGAAATTGTGAATGAATCGTTCCGCCAAGCCCTTAAAGTTCTCAATTGAATTATTCGGAAGAGAAGTAAACCAAATGTGCGCATCTCCTGTCAAAGTCCCAGAGAAGGCTTGGCATTTCATCTCATCTAGTATTGAGTAAATGTCTAACGTTGACTGGTACATCTCAATATGATGTACATGATTGGTGTTACCGTCATACTTGGGAGTCACTATAGGTGGCTTGAACTTGGCTGGGGTAGGGAAGCTCACTATCTTAGCCACGAACGGAGAGCCTTCTGAGAAACCCCTTGGCAGTGGATCCCAAATTTTGATTAGGTCTCCTATCTTATCCTCAAGACATTGGATGGAGTCATTCCATGGTCTTTTAAGTCGGCCTGGCCGAGGTTGTCCCCAGCCACCTCCAAGGGGTGGACAGAGGGTTCCTCAGCCGCAGCACAACGTTGGATATTGACCTCTTCCTGGTCTCTTCCTCGTCCTTGATGAGGCCGATATTGCCTCTCCTCCTTTTGTGAGCCGGCTGCGCTTCTCGACCTTGATAACCTATGTCTTAGGTCATTTACGGGGTCGAGCCTTTCAAAGGCCGACCCTCTGCTTAATCGATCAAAAGCTGATCCTCGTTGTTGGGCTTTTCCTCCTCTTTTGCCCCCACAACCTTGGCTTCGCTGGATAGGATGAACTATATTATTCGAAACCTCATATGGCTCCCAATAATCTTCTGGGACATCTTCCACCTCTAAATCATCATACCTATCCTTAGGGAAGGGGTGTCCTTGCCTCCCCAAGCGCAAGCGCTTAGGGTCAGCAACGTCCCTCCTCCGTTGAGGAGTAGGGTGATCCTTGCGCGGTTCCTGGGGTGGTCCCCTGGCTTCAGGGTGCGCCTGGACAGCCACAGAGTAATCATCTCTGGTGAGACTCCAGGTGGTCTCATCATATTTTGACTGAGCTGTGAAAATTACTCCTGCATTTCTTGTTGCGGTGCAGTCAAAGACCTCAAGGCTGCAGCCACCTCCACCATTTTGGATTGAGGCGGTGCTTGGCTGGAGCTAGGTCCATCAGCCCCAGGCGGCGGAAGAGGTTATGGTAATTCCAGTGTCATGTGTTAGCACTAAAGAGATGGTGTAGTAGATGAGCTTAATACCTTACAAGACCTCTTTCAATGGTGAAACATCTCCACACAAGGGGTGAGGCCTGGTTCACCACCAGAGTCTCTGGTGAGGTTAAGCAAGAGATGAGGAAGAGATAGCCTCTCGTTCCCATAGACGGTGCCAAAATGATGATGTTGGAAATAGCACCACCAGTAAAGGTGTTTGTATGCTCAAACTAGTGATAACAATGGCAGCATATGAGTATACTATATATAAGAGATTGTGGTGAGGAGAAGAGGATTAACACCGAAATATAATTGGTTCTGCCAATCAGGCCTACGTCCACTGTTCTAGTATGTGTGATTGATATCACTGTATGAGGGCACTAATGGCCATGGATACAATCTCTCAAGCTTTCTCTCTATACTGTATATTTGGATAGAGTTTCAGCTAGGGCTGCCAATTTTGGATCCTTTACAAGGTAGAGGATGACCTCTATATATAGTGCTTGGGGGGTGTAATGTACCTCCTAAGCATGCAATGAGCAGGTGTGTGCTGATATAGCTAATCTGATGAAGACATTTGTCACTGTCACATGTAGAGAATGATGATGAAATATTCCCCCACGTGAGGGGATAGATTTGTTATAACTGATTGTGTACACGTGTTCCCAACCATACATATACTGATGAAGACTCGGCCATCTGCGATTGGTCCCAACCTCGGCCTAGAAGAGGACGAAGTTAGTGTGGTCGGGCAACTGCTTGATCAGTGGTGACCTTAGCTCAATAGGAGAGCTGAGGTAAGGCAGGTGGAGTTGTAACGTCGGCCCGGGCCGAGGTGATGGTGGAGAAGCAGGAATGTCGGTTAATTCCCAGCCAAAACTGGTTATGATGATAGAGTGTCCCTTGCAATATTGGCCTGCGCCCAACCAAGGTTTCCATCCTCGGATGACCTGATGAATAACTGCCCCCATGGATCATGAGGACCTCTCCTGCTGAGGTAACTAGCAACGTCGGTCGTGGCTGACCTTGCTTAGGACGAGCCCACTGGGGGCCAATCTAAGGCCCTTCTAACCTCGGCCATCTCCCTGGACGAGGTTGATGTCTCTGAGCCGATGGGGTACATTTAGGGTATATCAGTATATTTATTGGGGATTCATCATCTATGGCTTTGGGTATTAGGGGTTCCTCATTGGTAACCTGTATTGTTGAGAGTTATTTATTGATGCATGCTTCTAGTAGGGGTTCCTCGTAGGAACCAGCTACCATTGGGGGTTCCTCATTGGAAGAAGGAATAGGGGGTTCCTCACTGGAACCAATGGCTACTGGGGATCCCTTGACCACCTCCTCCTCTTTTTAATCTTAGTAAGACTATATGCGCACTCGTCAAGGAAGAGATTTTGGTCACTACCATCGTGCACCTTATTTTGGGCCACATGATAACTTTATGGCCTCTCTTACCCAATTTGTGGAAAAATTTGTTGCCAAAATTTTCGAGCAACCCCACGTGGGGTTACGTGAGTCTAATGATTCTCCCATCATTCTTCCTGATTCTATCCTTAAAGTTAGAGTGCATTGTGGTGATTTTCCTCATTCTAATGTCGAAATCAAAGTTGCGGGAGGTTCCCTTGAGGAGTAGGCTAATTGGGTTGATTATATTATTGTCGTCCCTTCTTATAAGGTTGTTCTTAAGGGGCTTGGCCTTCTTATTGCAGTTGATAGTTTGAGATCTTGAACTATGGCTAAACATGGCTCCACCCTCAATCTTTTGATTTCTCGTTGGAGTAGAGATTCCCAAGCATTTGTAACAGACTAGGGTGAGTTCACTATTACCATGGAGGATGTTAGTGAGATGTTTTCCTATCCTTTCCCGGTGGCGCATGTTTTCACCAATGGCTATGAGGACCCCCTTGAGCAGGAAATGGTAGAAGAACTAGAGTCAACCCTTTCCGAGTATTCGAGGTATGTGGCTATTAATGTAATTGGTCTTACCAGGCACACTTTCACTAAATGGCAGTGGTAATTTGTAATACCCCGTATTTTTATGCTATATTAATTTGGGGATTTATTAAATTTAATGTGAATTAATTATTTAATAAAAATCCAGAAATTAATTATGTTATAATCATTAACGTGATGAGAGTTAGTAATTATAGGAAAATTTGTTGAATATTACTAATGAGAAAAGTAATATATAATAGTGGCCATATTAAATGTCACAAGTGAATAAAATGACAATTTTAGAAATTTGAGTCGGGACGCGCCCGTGTCGCGTCGGGACTAAATATTGATAAATAAAAGTAAATATTTTATAAGTTGTTTGTATAGTCGTTTTGAGTGCGCCAACGCGTCCGGAAGGGTCGAGATAGTCAGAAAAGTATACCCGGGAGTTTGATTTGGGTCTCGGGGCGTTTTTAGGCCTAATTAGTACCCCGGGAGGGCATTTTAGTCATTTTGTATGTTTGGGTAATTAAACCCACGAAAATTAAAGGAGTTATATCAGATGTTTAGGTTATCTCCTAAGGTTAGATAACTCAAAACACTAGAATGGCCATTGGAGAGGAGAGGAGAGAGCTCTCAAGGCATTCCAAGGCTCAAAACTCACCCGTTTGCACCGCCGCCACCGCCAAGCGTAAATCGCGAGACGGGGAACGCAACCATACCAAATTCAACACCAAGCCAGATTTTTGAAAATCCCAGTCAAGTGTTTATCTTGCTTATTTCGTTGATGCATCATCCATATTAGTTTAGGAGTTATTAGGATGAGATTTATGGAAGAAAAACCCAATTTGAGATGGGAAATTTTCATGTAGTGATGATTTATATGATATTCTGGAAACCCTTTGTCATGTAAAGGATTAAGAGTTTGATTAAGAAAAGAGTTTTAATCAGATACAAACACTAAAAAAAAAAATCGGACGATCGGACCGTTGGAATTAGATGAAATTTTACAGAGAATTAGCTGAAGACGAGAGGAAGCTACAGAAAAAAATTCAGCTCGATCGGACCGTTCAATATTATTAAATATATTTTTTGCTATAGAGTTTTATGTTTCGAGGAATCTTCTAGAAAATAAAAAAATTCAATTAAAACTCCATTTTAATTCCGATTTCGAAACCATTTGAAATTCTCATCTTTAAAAAATAAAATTCAAAATCCTTTAATGTAAGGCGAAATCTATATTTTTGGGATATTTTGCATAAGGGACAATGTAAGTATATATTAAAGGGGAGAGACACGTAAGAGAGAGTTACGTTGGAACATAAATGGATATCTACTGAATTGTACATTTGGAAGAATAGAGTCCATGAGGGTTACGTAGTAAGTTCGAAAAACCCTTCGAATTAAAGTTAGAAACGAACCATTATACTTGATAAATAATAATGGGAAAATAAGGATAAATGTTATGAATGTGGGTTATTGGATAAACCTAAATTGATATAATAAAAGTGGTATATTTATATGATTGTGTATTCATATATTATATACTTGTGAAAATAGGGCCCGCGTTACTTGCTATCCCTGAGGTTTCCGCGCTGGGACGATCTTATCTCGTGTACCTTATGGGGGATATTGACTTGTACCCTAGAAGATAGAAATCCTAGGTACAGGCTATCGAATCGGTAGTCACGGTCCTAAGAGACGTGAGGGTATGTACTGACCTCTTGGACTTGGAAACTATGCTTCGCCTTAATATTGTTTGTGTATGTATTTATACAGTTCGAGAGTGATTCCGAACTTGTATTCCCTTTAGTACGATTGATACGGGGATTGGATAGCAGAGTATGCCCGCACCATAAAATTTTATGTGGGGTGTTGTTAGAATATATATATTATACGAGTATTTAATATATATATGAACTTCTGAAATATGGGAAACTGCCTACTGTGTTATGGTAAGTAAGACATGTATAATGACTCAAATTGGAAATACTTGTTTTGAAAAGTATAATATGATATTGAAAAACTTTATGAATCAATAAAGTTAAAATGAGTGTTTTGTACTAAATGAAATTATCCTTTTTAAACCATGATGTTATTAAATCTTAAATTTTGAGAGTCACCTAAGATAAGTTAAATCCTTGGGGAAGGATAGTGTGATATATGATGAGATAAACCATTGGGAAGGTTAGTGAGATAGGAGTGCACATTAGAAGAGAGGCGAGAATTTCTCAAGACAGTGTCGCACTAATATGTTATTGCATTGGTCTGTATCAATTTAAATACTTGCTAAACGAATTTTTAAATCATATACACTATCGGGCTCTGACCCATTTCTATTCCTCTTTCTCTATTGTATATATATGTATATATTACAGGTGCCCAGCCACAGGGGCGTCTTGTTTAGGATCCCTTGGAAGGAACGTTCTGCAGCTTAGGTGGGAGTTGCAGGCCACTTGCTTAGACGATTTCATTTACTTGATTCCACTTCTATCATTCTCCTTATTGGGCATGTGTCGCCCTTTCCACTATTTATCTGTTTTATTGGGACATTTGTATTCCAGTTTTTCTAGTACTGTTACTTTGGGATTTATTCAGCATGTATGTTTTACTTTAAGTTTTAAATGCTGGGGTTTAGTTGTTGAATGTTTAAATTAATTGGATTATATGTTCCAGGATTATTGTGGTCTGATTCTTTAAATATTGAATTGTTGTAGATAATTAAATCTTTATTTTCAAAATAAAATTTGGAAAGTAATGTTAAAAAATGGTTTTGACACTTAGCTTAATTAAATAGGGTGTTAAATTTGGAAAAGTTATTTTTAGGACACTGATGCTGAGAATGAACCAACTGTTCACCTTGATTTTAATTTAATAAAGGAGTGATCGCCCGGTATTTAATTAGGCGGGGTGTCACAGGTGGTATCAGAGCATCAGGTTCTAGTGTCCATAGGATCTGTACGGCTTATTTTCGCTTCCAGCTTAACGTTTTTGCTATAGAGCCCTATTTTTAGGATTGTTGTATTTCTGCTTTTACGTTACGTCTTCAGCTATTTCAGATTTGATAATGACTATAGACTAATAAACTACTTCACGTTTCAGATGCCTCCGAGACGTGCACCAAAGGATAGGCGTGCCCAGGCCGAGCATCCAGCAGCTCTGGCACAAGGCACTATGAATGCTAATGAAGTAACCGCCATTGTTGCTCAGGCGGTGAATGCCGCGCTAGCGGTGGTTCAGCAGGCTCCACCCCAGATTCAGGCAGTGGCGCCAGTACCAGCACAGCTTCCATCTGCATGGTAGAGAGTTAGGGATGATTTTCAGAAGTTGCATCCCCCTGAGTTCTCTGGTAGCTCAGATATCGTCACAGTCAGCCAATGGAAGAAAGACATCCAGCGGCATCTTCGTATGTATGAGTGCACCGACGTGCAAAGGCAATTATTGGCTTCCTTTAAGCTGGTGGGGGCCGCTTTGCAGTGGTGGGAGTCCACTACCACCTTGGAGGAGAGGGACACGGTCCCTATTCAGTCATTTTGGGAGCGGTTTGACCGCAAGTACTTTCCACCCGCCGTGCGGACTGAGATGAGGCGAAAATTACTGAATTTGAAACAGGAGAACTCTACCGTTGCTGAGTATGAGGAGGAGTTCACAATACTTCTCACCATAGTGCCAGATGAGGCACCTACTGATAGTAAGAAGATAATGTTGTTTATGGACGGGTTAGCTTGGAGGATCCGTCAGCATCTTATAGGGAATCTATCTCTGAGTAATTTCACTGATGTACTCAATGCTGCGTTACTACATTGCCAGGATCACCGCTTCCATCTGCAGGGAAGTAGGAGAGAAGGAGAGTCCATCCAGCAGGGCAGGACCGGGGGTAGTAGTGCTAGTGGGGCACCATCTCATGGATAGACTCGTCAACACGATCAGAGTTCCCATCAGGGGGACCCTGCCAAGCGATTTCGTTCAGGTGATTCCAGGCAGGGGTTTGGGGTTATAGGCAGGGCCAGCCTAATCAACAGGGCCAACAGGGCCAGTGGCGGGGAGGTAACGGCCAGCAGGGCCGTGGTCAGCAGGGTCAGAGGGGAGGTAACTTCAGAGGCCGGTGTTTTGTATGCGGCAAGCATGGTCATAAGCTCCAGGATTACCCAGAGGGTAATAGGGCCCCACAGCAGTAGGGTGCCCGTAATGAGCCACAGAGACCACTTTTTCCATCTTCCCTCCCAGCTCCAGCCCAGGTGCCAGCCCTACCAGCCATTCCAGCAACTCTAGTGCAGCAGGGGCAGTTACAGTACGGACGTGTCTATAACGTCCACCAGGCAGCAGCTCCACAGGCACCACCCGCGATTGAGGGTATGTTTCCTATCCATGGTACTATGGATCGGGTTTTGTTTGATACTGGGGCGACGCATTATTTTATAGCTACGCATTTTGCGAAGGCCTTAGGGTTGTTAGCCATAGCAGAGAGCACAGTGACGTGTGTAGACTCACCACTGGGGAGTGGGTCGCTTATCTTCTTTATATACCGGGGAGTGGGAGTAGAGATTGGTAGTTTGGTATTACCTGCAGACATATTAGTCTTAGATATACATGAGTATGATGTTATTATCGGTATGGATTGGCTCGCAGCTTATAGAGCCATGATTGATTGCTTCGATGGGAGCATTATTTTTGCCATTCCGGGGCAAGAGATGTTTGTAGTGGCGATGCCTCGCCCAGAGGGAGGTTCGACCGCTCATTTGTATTATATAGAGGAGGATGCCTCTAAGGAGGTTGTGATTCCTTTACACTCGATCCCAGTCGTTCGTGAGTATTCCGATGTATTCCAGGAGATACCAGGCTTACCCCCAGTCGAGAGATAGACTTTTTCATAGATTTATTGCCAGATACGAGACCTATAGCACGCGCTCCATACCATATGGCTCCGACGGAGATGCGAGAGTTACGAGATTAGATAGAGCAACTGTTAGGTCAGGGCTTCATTCGCAGGAGTACCTCACCTTAGGGAGCTCCAGTCTTGTTTGTGAAGAAGAGAGATGGTTCACTGAGGTTATGTGTGGACTACCAGTAGTTGAAGAGGGTCACGATACGGAATAAGTATCCGTTGCCTCGAATCGATGATCTATTCGTCCAGCTGAGGGGAGCAACTTTCTTTTCAAAGATAGATCTGAGGTCGGAGTACCATCAGCTACGTATTAGAGAGCATGACGTTTCAAAGACTGCCTTCTTGACGAGATATGGGTCTTACGAGTTCAGAGTGATGCCATTTGGTCTCACAAATGCTCCAGCCGTATTCATGGACTTAATGAACCGAGTATTCAGAGAGTTCTTGGATCAGTTTGTCATCGTCTTCATAGATGACATTTTGATATATTCACACTCTGAGGAGGAGCATGCCGAGCACTTGAGGCAGGTTCTTCAGACTTTACGAGAGAATTAGTTGTATGCTAAGTACGAGAAGTGTGGATTCTGGTTGCAAGAGGTACAGTTATTGGGGCATGTTATTTCTGAACAGGGGATAGCCATTGACCCAAGTAAAGTGTCAGCGGTGAGGGAGTGGGGACAGCCCACGACACCGACGAAACTGCGTAGTTTCTTAGGGTTAACCGGATACTACAGGAGATTTATTCGGGGATTCTCCAAAATAGCGGGTCCATTGACGAACTTGACTCGCAAAGGGGTACCATATGTTTGGGATGAAGCTTGTCAATTGGCTTTCGACGAGCTGAAAGACAAGCTTACTTCAGCACCAGTCCTTGCTTTACCGAAGTCGGGTGTGGAGTGCCTGGTTTACACTGATGCCTCTTTACGGGGACTTGGGGGAGTACTTCAGCAGGAAGAGAAGGCTATAGCTTTTGCCTCCCGCAAGCTTAAGTCGCATGAGAAGAATTACCCCACCCACGACCTGGAGTTAGCAGCGGTCGTCTTTGCATTGAGGATATGGAGACACTATTTATTGGGGGAGAAGTTCCATTTATTCACAGATCACAAATCACTGCAGTACCTGTTCACTCAACGAGAGCTGAATATGCGTCAGCGCAGATGGTTAGAGTTTGTGAAGGACTATCAGTTCGACATACAGTATCATCCGGGGAAAGCCAACGTAGTTGCTGATGCGTTGAGCTGAAGACCGGTAAATGAGGTAGAGAACGTCTGGAAAGCAAAGTGGAAGGAGTTGGGTCACTAGGACGCAGTAGCCCGTTCCTTCATATCTGTTATGACAGTCACACCCGAGATTGTTACGAGGGTAATACAGGCCCAAACCACAGACCCATTTTTCCAGGAGCAGATTGTACGACTTTTAGCCGAGGGTGCTGAGTCCTATTCTGTTAGTTCTGATGGGGGTTTGAGGTTTAATGGGAGGTTAGTGGTTCCAGAAGGGGCAGAATTACGTCATGCAGTGATGACCCAATCGCACGGGTCCCGATTTGCGGTACATCCTGGAGGAGATAAGATGTACCAGGATATGAGGAGGTAATACTGGTGGAGTGGGATGAAGAAGGACATTGCTGAGTTCGTGTCCAAGTGTTCTACCTGCCAGTTGGTGAAGGTGGACCATCAGAAACCGTCAGGATTGCTTCATCCATTGGAAGTACCCGCGTGGAAGTGGGAGAGTATTTCCATGTATTTTATTATAAGGTTGCCTACATCACAGCGGGGCCACGACTCTATCTGGGTGATTGTAGACCGTTTGACCAAGGTGGCTCATCTTCTGCCGGTGCGGACAGATTATACCACGGGTCAGTATGCTCAGTTGTTCATTTTTGAGATTGTCAGATTACATGGGGTGCCCCTGAATATTATGTCAGATAGAGACAAGATTTTCGTGTCACGTTTCTGGGAAAGCTTTCAGAAGGCTATGGGTACTGAGTTGAGGCTGAGTTCAGCTTATCACCCACAGACAGATGGACAGACAGAGCGTACTAATTAGATGTTAGAGGATATGCTACGCATGTGTGTTCTTGATTTTGGAGGAGGTTGGGAACCACATCTTCCACTGGTAGAGTTTAATTATAATAACTCTTATCAGTTTACGATTGGTATGGCTCCATTTGAGGCTTTGTATGGCCGGCCTTGTCGTTCTCCAACTTGTTGGCTCGAGGTGGGGGATAACAAGTTGCTAGGACCAGAGGTAATTTAGGAAACCTCCGCGAGGATTGAGATGATTAGGAGTCGCATTCGAGTAGCCCAGGATAGGCAGAAGAGCTACGCCGATGCAAAACGGTTCTTCCGGGATTTTAATGTGGGGGACTAAGTGTTACTGCGTGTATCTCCTATGAAAGGAGTGATGAGGTTCGGGAAGAAAGGGAAATTGGCCCCGAGGTACGTAGGACCATTTCCCATTATCGAGAGGATTGGGCCGGTAGCATACAGATTGGGACTACTAGAGCATTTACATCACATTCACGATGTATTCCACATCTCGTCGTTGAGACGGTATCTTCGGGATGATATGGCCCATACTCACATTGCGATAGAGGAGATAGACTTACAGCCTGACAACTCTTACGAGGAGAGACCGGTGTCTATCCTAAACTATAGTGAGAGGAGATTGAGGTCGAAGATAGTTCCACTTGTACGGGTCCAGTGGGAGCATCATAACGTGGAGGAATCCACTTGGGAGCGCGAGGCCGATATGCGCGAGAGATATCCAGATTTGTTCTTACCAGGTATGCCTTATTTTTCGAATTTCGGGACGAAATTTCTTTATTAGGGGGGAGTATGTAATATCCCGTATTTTTATGCTATATTAATTTGGGGATTTATTAAATTTAATGTGAATTAAATATTTAATAAAAATCTGAAAATTAATTATGTTATAATTATTAATGTGATGAGAGTTAGTAATTATGAAAAAATTTGTTGAATATTACTAATGAGCAAAGTAATATATAATAGTGGCCATATTAAATGTCACCAGTGAATAAAATGACAATTTTAGAAATTTGAGTCGGGACGCGCACGTGTCGCGTCAGGACTAAATATTGATAAATAAAAGTAAATATTTTATAAGTTATTCGTATGGTCGTTTTGAGTGTGCCAACGCGTCCGAAAGGGTCGAGATAGTCAGAAAAGTATACACGGGAGTTTGATTTGGGTCTCGGGGCGTTTTTAGGCCTAATTAGTACCCCGGGAGGGCATTTTAGTCATTTTGTATGTTTGGGTAATTAAACCCACGAAAATTAAAGGGGTTATGTCAGATGTTTAGGTTATCTCCTAGGGTTAGATAACTCAAAACACTCGAATGGCCATTGGAGAGGAGAGGAGAGAGCTCTCAAGGAATTTCAAGGCTCAAAACTCACCCGTTTGCACCGTCGCCACCGCCAAGCGTAAATCGCGAGACGGGGAACGCAACCACACCAAATTCAACACCAATCCAGATTTCTGAAAATCCCAGTCAAGTGTTTATCTTGCTTATTTCGTTGATGCATCATCCATATTAGATTAGAAGTTATTAGGATGAGATTTATGGAAGAAAAACCCAATTTGAGATGGGAAATTTTCATGTAGTGATGATTTATATGATATTCTGGAAACCCTTTGTCATGTAAAGGATTAAGAGTTTGATTAAGAAAAGAGTTCTAATCAGATACAAACACTAAAAAAAATTGGACGATCGGACCGTTGTAATTAGATGAAATTTTACAGAGAATTAGCTGAAGACGAGAGGAAGCTACAGAAAAAAATTCAGCTCGATCGGACCGTTCAATATTATTAAATATATTTTTTTCTATAGAGTTTTATGTTTCGAGGAATCTTCTAGAAAATAAAAAAAATTCAATTAAAACTCCATTTTAATTCCGATTTCGAAACCGTTTGAAATTCTCATCTTTAAAAAATAAAATTCAAAATCCTTTAATGTAAGGCGAAATCTATATTTTTGGGATATTTTGCATAAGGGACAATGTAAGTATATATTAAAGGGGAGAGACACGTAAGAGAGAGTTACGTTGGAACATAAATGGATATCTACTGAATTGTACATTTGGAAGAATAAAGTCCATGAGGGTTACGTAGTAAGTTGGAAAAACCCTTCGAATTAAAGTTAGAAACGAACCATTATACTTGATAAATAATAATGGGAAAATAAGGATAAATGTTGTGAATGTGGGTTATTGGATAAACCGAAATTGATATAATGAAAGTGGTATATTTATATGATTGTGTATTCATATATTATGTACTTGTGAAAATCATGCCCGCGCTACTTGCTATCCCTGAGGTTTCCGCGCTGGGATGATCTTATCTCGTGTGCCTTATGGGGGATATTGACTCGTACCCTAGAAGATAGAAATCCTAGGTACAGGCTATCGAAACGGTAGTCACGGTCCTAAGAGACGTGAGCGTATGTACTGACCTCTTAGACTTGGAAACTATGCTTCGCCTCAATATTGTTTGTGTATGTATTTATACAGTTCGAGAGTGATTCCGAACTTGTATTACCTTTAGTACGATTGATACGGGGATTGGATAGTAGAGTATGCCCGCACCATAAAATTTTATGTGGGGTGATGTTAGAATATATATATTATACGAGTATTTAATATATATATGAACTTCTGAAATATGGGAAACTGCCTACTGTGTTATGGTAAGTAAGACATGTATAATGACTCAAATTGGAAATACTTGTTTTGAAAAGTATAATATGATATTGAAAAACTTTATGAATCAATAAAGTTAAAATGAGTGTTTTGTACTAAATGAAATTATCCTTTTTAAACCATGATGTTATTAAATCTTAAATTTTGAGAGTCACCTAAGATAAGTTAAATCCTTGGGGAAGGATAATGTGATATATGATGAGATAAACCATTGGTAAGGTTAGTGCGATAGGAGTGCACATTAGAAGAGAGGCGAGAATTTCTCAAGAGAACGTCGCACAAATATGTTATTTCATTGGCCTGTATCAATTTAAATACTTGCTAAACGAATTTTTAAATCATATACACTATCGGGCTCTGACCCGTTTCTATTCCTCTTTCTCTCTTGTATATATATGTATATATTACAGGTGCCCAGCCACAGGGGCGTCTTGTTTAGGATTCCTTGGAAGGAACGTGCTGCAGCTTAGGTGGGAGTTGCAGGCCAGATGCTTAGACGATTTCATTTACTTGATTCCACTTCTATCATTCTCCTTATTGGGCATGTGTCGCCCTTTTCACTATTGATCTGTTTTATTGGGACATTTGTATTTCAGTAATCTCTAGTACTGTTACTTTGGGATTTATTCAGCATGTATGTTTTACTTTAAGTTTTAAATGCTGGGGTTTAGTTGTTCAATGTTTAAATTAATTGGATTATATGTTCCAGGATTATTGTGGTGTGATTCTTTAAATATTGAATTGTTGTAGATAATTAAATCTTTATTTTCAAAATAAAATTTGGAAAGTAATGTTAAAAAATGGTTTTGACACTTAGCTTAATTAAATAGGGTGTTAAATTTGGAAAAGTTATTTTTATGACAGTGATGCTAAGAATGAACCAACTGTTCACCTTGATTTTAATTTAATAAGGAGTGATCGCCCGGTATTTAATTAGGCGGGGTGTCACATAATTGTTTAGAGATTTTAAACATCCACCGAAGGGAGAGACTTCTAGTAGAGGTGTTAAAAGTCAGGATGGTCCCAAGCTTCAGTCCCCCTCACACTTGGCCACTTTCTTTGTTACTGTCCTAAGTAGATTCTTGCTCCCAGGTAATCTAGAAGACTCTCTGTTTGATCTTCTTTTCAGATTGGATGTGAGGCTGGCACGATGGAGGACAATACCCCCTGTTGCCTTATACCTTGGGTCCCCTTATACTTGGATGGATCGCGCCCATGTAGACGTTGAGAGATCTTATGGCCGCTATGATGCCGCCAACTTTGCCAACTGCCTTAACTTTATGGTTTTTTTGTTTGAGAATTTTCCCCATTTTGGTTCGAAATCAAGGGCTTGTCACGGTGGTGCTGCGTCACAAGAAGGCCCCCAAGAAGCCCCTAGGGTCTCCAATTGATGATGTTGATGAGTTTTGGTTTTTCCCTTACAACAAATGCCCCAGTGTCAGTTTTAGCTGGCTTTCTTTCCAAGGTGATGGTGGCACCCTTCAGATGGGGAATCTATCTCTTCCTGTCCACATATCAACATGGTAAAAATTTTATCACTAGTACTTATTTCTTCTTTGACTGAGCTGGGTCAGGGAAGTGAGTTCTATTATTCTGACCGAGTGAGGAGATAGTTTGGCTATGACCAGGGTATTCACACCCCTTCCTACCCCTCGAGCAGTGACCCTTCAGAGTTGTATTTGGAGGCTTATAGGAATTTTACTTTCTAGGGGATGATCCATAGAGTGATACATTTAGGGTGATTATATGTTCCTCCCCGCGATCACTTACCCTTTTTCACCTCTTCTCGATTCTTATTTTGGTACCGACAAGTTCTTCTCATTCAAAACTGCATGGTCAGGCCTCCTCATGAGACCATTCCTACCAGGTACGCCAAGGCTCGGTTCTTAATTAAAAGAACTCAAAAGGAAATTTGTCATCTCAGTATTACTCCCAACATGCCTCTCAATCAAGTTATTCCTATCTTAGTGAAGTCACTCCTTAATGAATCCATTCATCGGAAGCAACCTGAGCCACAGCCTACTAAGTCTAAAGTCCAGGCTAAAGATAAAGGAAAGTCTAAAGCTTCTACTGCGGTTAACAGAAAGCACCCTGACATAGACATGTCAAATTTCATCCCAGCTACTGTCGTTGCTCCCTCTCCCCATTTCTCCTGTAAGGACTAAGGCTGCCAAGAAAAAGAAGGGGATTGATATTGATGCTTCCTCTCCTTATGCGCTGAACCAGGGGTCAAACATCCATGATCTTAGAGTAGAGGAGACCTATAGGACTGTTCGAGAGCATGGTTATAAGGCTCTGGTCTTTTTCTCTCAGGAGCCACTCATTATGGCTATCCCGATTGCAGAAGGTATTATACCCAAATCTTCTTTACTTAGCGAAACTGGATCTCGTGGAGTTTTACATGCTAGCTCCCCCTTTCACTCATTTGAAGAGGAACTAGATAACTATGGAAGAACCCCTTCCTACGATGATCATAGTTCTTCTTAAAATGATTTGGATGGTCAAGACTTACATAGTGAAATCACTACCGATACTTGTGCTTTGTTATCAGTTTTAAGGGAGTCTTCTAGTGACGATGAGATGCCACACTCTCCATCATGGATCGCCTCTGCTACCAGACACCTTCACTACGGGCAGAATGCGCATTCTGATACTGTAAGTCTTTCTTTACTTAAACTTTTACTTGCATGATTTTCTTTTATTTTCATCATTAACTTTTTTACTAAAAAAAAAAAATTCCTTACGCTGCTTTCATAGGTTACTTCTGTTGAGACGAGTGGCCCCTCGCCTCCACTGCTTCCTCGTGCTCCTTTCCATCGAGAGAGTAATTCTATGCTTATTTCCTCCAGAGCTTTTTTATATAGAGGTTTGTTACTTCCTTTTCTCAATTAACCTGTCTCTCTCTTTTTTTTAAAAAAACTTTGATAGTCATAACTTACACTTATCTTGCATATGTGCATGTTTTGCAGCTTTCATCTATGCATCCTATCCCCAGGGTTTGTATCTCCATGGATGGTAGGCCTTTGGTCCAACCTATTCCTTACGGGTCGATATTTACTGTGGCCTCCACTATTGAGCCCATTTCGCAGGCTTCTTCTTCTCCTCGAGTACTGGTGGCTTCTTCTCCCATTTTATTTACAATGATGGAAGTTTCTAATGTTTATAATGATCAGGACATTACCACAGTCTCTCCTATGCCCCTGGTCATTTTCCATTCTTCCTTTTTAACGGGGGCTCGGTATTCCTTTATCCTTTCGCCTATGGTTTCTCTGCCTATTTTATACTGACAAGCCATTTTCTTTTTCGTTTTTTTAATCTTCAGTTGTCTCGTGGCATCACTTCTTCAAAGCCTCATGCTAACACTTCTTTAGCAGTCCCTACTGTAGTTGAGCAACCTTGCTCTGCTATTTCTAGTAAAATTCCTATCATAGTGCCTCTTCTGGTAACTATTTCCATTGTGGGTCTTTATATTTGCTATATGCTTATTTTTGTGAGGTAAGTGATTTGTTAGCACTTATCATTTTTTACTTATAGTATAGTTTTGCAAAAGCTTCTTTATCTGTCGTGCTCGCGACGAATGTTGTGGAGGAATCTCCTTAGGTAGCACCCACATTGCCCCCCTTGACTGTTGTAAGGGTAATTACTCAGGTATCATGTATTTCCTATATGAGAGTAGCTATTTTTTCCCCACTCTTTTAACTTATATCTTTTTTAATCTTGTTATCAAGCCAGCATCCCCCTGTCTGCGGGACCAGTTACAAGTTCTGCTCCCATTTCTATGGGGCCTCTCGCTAGTGTCCCGGATGAGTCTATCCAGGTAAATACTAGGTTTTCCCTACTTTTCAAATTTTCTTACACTGTGCAAATGTTTTTTAACACTTACTTATTTCCATGTTCTCATACTAGTGCTGTAATTGTTCCTATGACTATGGAACTTATTGGGGAGATAGATGTGGAGGAGGTATTATACTGTTATACCTTCCTCTCCTTTCTACTTCCTATTTTTGCTTCTTGCTTTCACTGGGAAAGTAGGCTCACTTTCCCCCTTGTTTTATTGTTTCCAGGCACGTGAGATCGTTGCTCCAATAACTGTGCAGCATATTGGAGAGATTGTTGAGAGAGAGGTATTGTACTGCCATACCCTTCTCTCCTTTTTACTTATCCTTTTTCTTCTTGCTTTTATTGTGAAAGTATGCAAGAGGAGAAAAATCATAGACCCATTACTCTCAGCAAGCTCAGAAAACCCCTCTCGAATTCAGAGTGATTTCCACATCCAAATCCCTTTCCAACCTTCACCTTTCATCACCTTTTTCATCAAACTTGGTGAATTAAGTACCCTCCATCATCATTTTAGTGTAAGGGCTTCTCTCCAACATCCAAGATCAAGTTGAAGATCTCCAAGAAGGTCCAACTCTTTCAACTCTCTCTTTAAATTCCCCTAAATTCGCATTAACTTGTTTTATTACTTAGCACTTTTATTCTCTCATCTCACATATCTTAATATACTTTTTATCTAGTATTATTACACGTCTCTTATTTTCATATAAATAAAACCCAAAAAATAAGAAAAAAGAGGATTTTCTCATAAATTCCAAACGGGAATTCTCACACTTTTCTCACAACTAAAACACTTTTTTACCCACACACATATAAGAGAAGTCCCCTATTGAATTTATGGGATAAATCCCACCCCTCATTTTACATGCGAACTACATGGATTTTAATGCCTCTATAGGCTATGTAGGCATCTCGGGGTAAAACCTATGACTCGAGTCCTATTCCTACTTTTCTCTCATTTTCTATTTTCTCTATATTCTTTAAACTAAAGTCTCTTAAATTCTATATATACATATATTTGTTCTTAGTGGCATATTATTCCATGTGCTTTATCATTCCGTTATAACGATCAACGCGAGGATAATCACGTAAATCCTATTTTCTAATATTATTCTTAGGAACCTTCCTACGGATGACTCGCTTTATCTCTTCCATGATACAAGTTGATGATTCTTATCTCCACTACGTATACACATGCACACATATCACGGGGAAATAAAGGAAAATAGCAACAACCCATGAGATACCGTAAGGGCGGAATGGGTGCCTAACACCTTCCCATTTTGTAACTTAGCCTCCAGACCCTTTTTCGAATCATTTTGGTTTCGTATGTATCATTATGCCTTTGGATGTTGTCCTTCGAGATGGCTCCCTTTTCTTTTGTCTGTTTTGAGTAAAATAGACTGGCGACTCCATCTATCTACATTTTTCACCTCATCAATGACGTCGGCTAAAGCGATCCCGAGAGGGACGCACGGGACCAAAGGGATCCTCTCCCGCTGCGAGGATCGGGGATGGCCACAGTGGCGACTCTACTAGGGATTTTCATTTTGAGGGCTAGACTCTATTTATATGGGTGTTTTATTTTCTTATATATTCCCCTATTTTCATGTTCCCCTTTTACTACTCATGTGTACCTCATGCTTATGCTTCTATTCACACACTTGTAGAAAATTCTCCGTGTACACTTCACACCACGTGCACCTAGGATCACATATATCCCCATGTTGCACGCATCACCCGTACTTGGCATACCATTAGTACTCATACTTTGCTCCCTGTTTGGCATGATCAAGAAATATTCTCTCATTATAAGATACTAATAAGAGAATCATGCATGATTCACACAATATCACCAAAGAGCATTGTGATTGACCAAATTTTATCCAGTAACTGGAGGGTCACTTCATGATGGGCGTTGGTCCGGCAGGGCACAGTTAGCCTAAGCGATATGACTCTCACCTTCCATTGGCCAAGTACCTTCGACGTATATCGAATGGTTCCCCCGCATCGTATCACTTGACCGAAGTCATGATGGGAGGTATATCACAGGGAACTCGTTCACGTA
This sequence comes from Sambucus nigra, assembly GCA_949130495.1. Classification (NCBI taxonomy): domain Eukaryota; kingdom Viridiplantae; phylum Streptophyta; class Magnoliopsida; order Dipsacales; family Adoxaceae; genus Sambucus; species Sambucus nigra. The sequence continues at coordinate 253,644,716 of OX422220.1, forward strand.
CGCCGAGTATATCGAATTCTCTCTCACACGTACCGTCCCTACGAGGTATATGGTGAGACAATTCATGTACACTCAGGTATATCAAATGGCTTGTCCACACGGACCGATTGCCCTAAAAAATTAAAACGTATATCGTGGAAGCCACGCCAAAGGGGGGAATCCTTTCCGATTCACCCAACCAACTACATACCTGCATATAGGTGTCAAGCCTAGGACACACATATTAAATTGTCGGTTTTGACCAGAAACTCTGCCCGAATTTCGGGTCGACCTGCCCCCAAATTTTTGTGCATCTCTAAAACGGGACCATACCCGTGAGCCTGGTTACAAGTCCAGCTATAACTTTGCATATGTTACAAACCCAACTTTTCCAGGCTCGGGTCCCATCCAGCATTTCATTTTGCATTTAGGAGAATTTAATACAAGTGAGAACATAATAATAATAATAATAATAATAATAATAATAATAATAATAATAATAATAATAATAATAATAATAATAATAATAATAATAATAATAATAATAATAATAATAATGTTGAGACTTGTCTTCCAAAAACATTTTTTCCTTCTTTATCAAAAATCCAAAAACATTGTTTCCTTTCTTTATCAAAAATCCAAAAACATTTCTCTCTTCTTTATCAAAAATCCAAAAAAAAAAAATTCCCTTCGATCTCAAAAGAGAAACAAAAAATGTCAAAAATATTTCCCTTCTTTTTCTCAAAATAAATCCCATTTTGTGCCTTCTCAGGTCGATCGCACGCCCCTGGACTGGCTCCTTATTGGCTTCGATCTGTAGTCAAATCACCCTGGAGCTCCGTTAGTTCCGCTGCTACTTCTTCTGAGTCCGGTATCCATCCATTTTCCATGAAGAACATAGATTAAGTACCAATTGTGCAGTCAGATTTGACGACAGTCTTAGCTCAGCTCGTGTCCAAAATCGATAACCTTCAGACTGAGGTCCGAGAGATGCAACGAAACCAAGTTCCTATTCCTCAAGAGCCCGAGGTCTTATTCCCTCGTGCTATGGGTCCACTCGAGCCTATCTGGGTTCCCGAAGAGTATCAGCACGCTCCACATGCCCCTCCTGTTAATGGGCCGCTGCCTGCCCAGCTTCCTATGTCAAACCTTGCCCAGCCTGGGGCTAACTTGCCTACGATCGTTGATCCGAAAGAAGAAGAATTGAACAAGGTCAAATAAGATCTCAAGATGCTAACTAAGAAGGTCGAGCAAGTCCGAATCTCCAAAAATTACATGGACTACACCCACATGTCTCCTTATCCTAAGGCAAGGTTACCTAAGAAGTTCAAGATGCCGAATATCGAGAAATTCGGATGAAGTGGACCTCGATTATTCATCTTCACAGTTATCACCGTTCTATGACTCTCTTAGGGGATTTTAAAAAAGTGATGGCCCAATTGTTTCAGTAAACTCTGAAGGATAGCGCTCTCAGATGGTTTTTGTCTCTCGAGGAGTCCAGATACCGTAGCTGGGAGGATGTAGCCCGAGAATTCATGTCGCAATACAAATATAACAAAGAGCTTGAGGTCACCCTCCATGATTTAGATCTTCTCAAATAGAACTCTGGGGAATCAATTAGTAACTTCATAGCCCGATGGAGGGAAAAAACAGCCACCATGACCAATCGGCCATCCGAGAAAGAACAAGTCAACATAGTGAATAAGAACTTCTTGTACCATGTCCGAGCAACCATGGAAGGATAATAATATCCCCACTTTCGAGCTCTCAGAGAAGCAGGAGTAGAAATCGAGGAAGGTCTTACTAAAATAGAGGTTGAACCAAAGAAGGTGTCCGAACAGTTCACCCCCAAAAAATATGACAAACCTGCCAAGGCCGCAGTCTCAATCATCAACAACATCTCTCAGCCGAACACTTCGTGGGCACCAGAAATCCACCTTGTCCCAGTTTGAAAGGAATACGGTGAGATCCATGCTCCCCTCCCCTCTTCAGAGTATCAAGTAACTCTGAAGTTACAAGGACGCCTGGCCCCTTCACCATTACATATCCCCATAGAATGGGAAGACCTGTATGAAAAATCCATTGAAGTTGTGGAGTGCATTGACTTTTCATGGAAAGATAGAATTGTTTCCACCGGATGGGGGGAAGAATTTGAAAATTCAAGTGAAGAACAAGCTTCAGAAAAAACTGGCCCGATAGTCGATATGTGTGGGATGATATCATTTAAAGAACTCCTCGGATAAATAAATAAGATGGCAGAACAACCCGATATTGACGAAGAAATAGGGTTTATGTTCTTCCCTTCTTCAGTAAATCATATGACCAAATCAGGGAGGCATTACCAGATCCCAAGCTCACTACCCACAAATAATAAGGGGAAGGGCATTAAAAATCTTCCTATGCCAGAGATGACCCATGAGGAGAGCAAGATACTCGATTAACTGAAGAAAACTCAAGCTAACATCACTCGATGGGGGCTTTTCATGTCTTATCAGTTGCACATAAATGCTTTGATCAAGTTGCTCACTGGACCCACAATTTCTCCTTCTACTACACCAGAAGAAATGACAAATCTAGTCGGATCCCTGACCTCTACCCAAATGCTATCCTTTTCCAAAGAAGAAATCCCTAAAATTGGTCCAAACCACAATCATGCACTCAAGATCTCTGTCGAAGTTATGGGAAAGATCGTACCACTCGCTCTTATCGATAATGGATCCGCCTTGAATGTCTGCCCATTAAGAACTTTCAAATGCCTAGGACTAAAAGAAAGTAACCTCGCTCCAACCTCTGCTGTTGTACGTGCCTATGATAATACCTGTCGGGAGGTGATGGGTTTTATAAAACTTGTAATAGGGGATGGCCCTATAAACCCCATCGTTGACACTACACCATTTCCTGCGAATGGTTACGCCCAGTGGGTCATGGCCCAAGTTCGCGACTAGCTGGTCGCGGACTTGGGCAGTGACCCACTCAATATTTGGCGTGACCATATTTATTATCACACTAAATTATCGATGCTCTAGAAGTGGTCACGGACCAAGTCCGTGACCACGGTGGTCGCGGACTTGGGCTGTGACCAGGTCATGACCATCTTGGCGCCAAACTCGGACCAAAATTCCCTCCAAGCTTGGTCGCGGCGGGGTCACGGACCAAGTCCGTACCCATCGCGTAACGAAGATAGTATCTCAATTCTTGGTACACGGATTGTTTTATCCTATTGCTTGGACGACCTTGGCTCCGCAATATCAAGGGTGTGTCTTCCTCACTCCATTAGAAATTAAAGTTCTTTGCTGACGAACGAGTCATCACCATTTTGGGTGACGACAACAAGGCCGAGGGTGCAAGTACCAGCAATCCAATCCTTGAGATACAGCATGGGTCAAATGATATGCTCCTATTAGGATTCCGAGTTGAACCACTCCTACTCTCAGTAGGGGACAATTTCATAGAAAGGGTTTGTCCAGAATATGACCCTCGTAACAATGTCAATGTGATTCAAATGTTCAGAAACATGCACTTCATGCCCGGACTGGGGACAAGACAAAGACAGCAAGGGATACTTGAGCCCATTGAACTGAAGAAATTTTTCCCTCCTTGTGGTTTGGGGTATCAACCATCAGAACAAGAGCTCAAAATGATCCGCCAGTCTCGAACAAAGAGAAGATTAGACTGCATCCAGACTATCCCAAATGACTCCTTGAATGGACTATTCATAAAAAATGGTGAGTAATTCCACCTTTGCGGCTTTTCGAAACCATGGTATGAACATACAAATAAGAAGATGAAACACGGAATGGAGATGTTTTTCCAAGACAGCTACCCATGGGGCAAAAGTTCCCAACACCATGAACAACCCCTCATCAGAGATATCGAAGAGATTGAGGAAAGTGACTCTGAGGACTCGTTCAACTTGAAAACACTGGGGCTAACACTCTGTATGGTTCATTTAGGCACTACATAACCGGATCCATCACACGTGATTAAAGTTTCTGATACACCTCTCCTCAACTGGCATGCTGCATCGGTTCTACCTATTGAAATCCCATCTAACCCCAATGTTTGCCCCATTTCTTCTTCTGTTGTCTATCCTTGCTCAAATTTAATTGAGAACTCCTTCGATGACATTCTCAATGATGTTCTCAATGCCTTTCCAAAGGACGATTACCCGCTACCCAATATCAATATGATCGTGAACAAAATGGCCAATCATAATCTCAAGTCATTCATTAACGGGTTTTCCAGATACAACCAAATCAAAATTCACCTAGATCATCAAGAAAAAATAACGCTCATCACCCCATGGGGAACTTTTTGCTACACTATTATGCCATTTGGTCTCAAGAATGTCGGGGCTGCCACAACCATCCTGCACGATCTGATTCACAAAGAAGTCGAGCTCTATATGGATGATATGATTATAAAATCCAAAACTAGAGAAGGTCATGTTCCCTCTCTTCGAAAGTTCTTTGAACTATTACGAAAATATCAGATGATACTCAATCCATAGAAATGTGTCTTCGGCGTTACAAAGGGAAAACTCTTGGGATTCATGATCAGTGAGAAAGGGACCGAAGCTGATCCTGCTAATCTAAAATCAATACTTGAGATGCCGCCTCCCCTAATGGAGAAAAAAGTCTGAGGCTTCCTTGGGAAATTATAATACATCAGTCAGTTCATCAGCCAGCTCACCTCCATCTGCGAACATATTTTTAAACTCCTCCGAAAGGATTCAACCAAAGTTTGGAATGAGGCCTACCAATAAGCCTTCGATCGAATCAAACAATACCTGACTCAACCTTCGGTACTCAGTCCACCACAGCCTGGTCTCTCCTTGCTCCTATACCTAACCATAACTGACACTGCAGCTGGGGCTTTACTAGCCTAGTATCTTAAAGATTCCCGTAAAGAAAGAGCCATCTATTATGCCAGTTACAAACTGTCCGGTTACAAAATCAACTACACTGCTTTGGAAAAATCATGTGTCGTGCTTGTTTGGGTCACCCAAAAGTTATGACACTACATGCTCGCCTTCCCTATTAAGCTTGTATCCCGAATGGACCCCATCAAGTAACTACTTGAGAAACCCACCTTATCCAGCCGAATGGACTGATGGTTGATGCTCTTAGCCGAGTTTGATATCACGTATGTCACACAGAAAGCCATGAAAAGAAGAGCCATCTCTGACTACCTCGCTGACTACCCCATGAAAGAGGCTGATGACTGGATCTCTAAATTCCCAGATGAAAACATATTCTATGCTGCTCGAGATGACCTCTGATGGAAAATGTTCTTCAATGATGCTGCCAACAAAAATGGATATGGCATTAGGATACTTCTTATCGCCCCAGATGACTCCCACACTCCCATCGCCATCAAATTGGATTTTCCTTGCACCAACAACATGACTGAATACGAGGCATGTACGGTAGGCCTCAAAGTTGCTCTCAAGAAAGGTATTCAACACTTAGATGTCTATGGGGATTTTGCCCTCATTATTGGTCAAGTGCTCAGAAAATGGAAAGTCAAGGACGAGAAACTTCAACTCTTCCATGCCCACTTAGAAGAACTAGCCTCCCAATTCCAAGACATCACCTTCCATTACCTACCTCGAGAAAAGAATAATCTAGTCGATGCCCTTGCTACCTTGGCCTCCATGGTCTACATCCCCGAAGGAATAATAATGGCCCCTTCCTGATCCAAAAGTAAGATAAAACAACCCACTGCTACCACATTGGGCTCATCACCAAAGAAGATCCCGATCCATCTAATTATTGGTATTATGATATCTGGCACCTCCTCAAGCATGGTAGGTATCCCTAGGGTTCTAACAAGAAAGATCGAGAAACCCTTCGAAGACTGTTCGCCCAGTATATCATCTATCACAAAGCACTATTCAATAAAATCTTCGATGGAACCCATCTACACTGCATCGCAGGGGCTGACATTGAAGAGGTGATGCAAAGAATCCACAACGAGGAATGCAAACCCCACATGAACGGTCACATGCCTGCTAAGAAGATCATACGACAAGGCTACTACTATACCACCACGATCCAAGATTGCACCGCCTATGTCCAGAGATGCCTCAAATGCCAACAATTCTCCAACCTTCAACATGTGCCTCCGTGTGAATTATACAACATAACTTCTCACTGGCCGTTCTCCACCTAGGGCATCAACATTATAGGAAAGGTTACAACCAAGGCATCTAGAAGACATGAGTTCATCCTGGTTGCCATTGATTACTTCACCAAATGGGTCAAAGCTGAGTCATACGCACTTCTGAATGCCAAGAAAGTGGCCAAATTCATCAAGAAAAACATCATCTGCCGATATGGGGTCCCGCACGAGCTAGTGTCAGACAACGAGTTGCATTTTTAGGTAGAAGTCAGAGAAGTGGTCAACGAGTATGGGATCTATAGACCCAAATCTTTTCCCTACCGACCTCAAACCAATGGTGCGGTCGAAGTCGTCAACAAGAACCTTAAAGCCATCATTAGCAAGATGATCAAAAGCTGACGAGATTGGGCCGACCGAATCCCATACGCCCTCTGGGGATACCAAACCTCAATTCGAACCTCTACTGGGGCTATCCCTTACTCTCTAGTCTATGGCATGGAAGTAGTTCTACCTGTGGAGCTAGAAATACCCTCGTTATGCGTCATGATTGAAAGCAAGGTCAGTGAGGAAGACTGGTATCAAAGTCGCCTCGATGAGCTATCACTCCTGGATGAAAAGAGGCTGAAGGCGTTGTATCACATACAAGGGTACCATCATCGAATAGCGTGTTCATTCAATAAGAGAGTTTAGGACTGCGGTGTCCGAGAAGGGGATTTATCCCTCAAAGAAATAATAGAGCCCATCTGGGACCCCAGAGGAAAATTCAAGCCCAATTGGAGAGGCCCATACATTGTGAAGAAGATCTTGTCCGTGGTGCCGCCATGGTCACCGACTTATATGGAGAAGAGATGGCTCATCCAGTCAACTTGGACCGTCTCAAGAATTTTTACCCCTAGTCCGAAATCTCGGCGCGCTATGACTTTTTTCATCTCCCTTCTATTCTAAAAGAAAAAAAATCTCTTCATTTCCCTCTACCCAGAACTACGTGGGCATGATCCTCTACAAAAATTATTCCCAGAAAAATTAAAAAAAATTAAAAAACCCCAGAGGTACATAGGCAGCTCATACATCTCACATGATCATAGCCCTTTCTTTTTCACAAAAAACTATTCTTTTTTTATCTCCGAGAGCAACAGTTTATTCTAACATATACTTGAGCAAAAGGATTAAAAAAATTATTAGGTATAAATAATTCAAAATACAAAATTCATCAAAAGGCATAGTTGGATAATCAAAAACTTGTTTATTTCACTAATAAGAAATTACAGTGTAATTACATAAAGGAACGAATAACTCCCCCCCCCCCCCCACCTTCCGAAAAATCCAAATAAAAAAACCAAACTTATTTTCCGGTACAAAATAAACTCTCCAAGAGTCCTACCCACAGCGACCGGAGGATCCCGCTCCATCATCATCATCTACATCCTGGGGTCGCCAAACTTCCTTGCCTGAATAGAGTGCCACAGACACTCCATGGACTGATAAGCTCAAACCAGCCTCGAAAAAACTACCACACCACCCTCCATGATATCGGATGAGGCAAGACATCTTTGTCCAGTATCCACTTCAAACATATTGCTGACCAATCTCCTCCACAACCACTTCATATAATCCCCAGGGATGTGCCAAACTCTCCCAGCAGACTGAGAGGGACGGGTCAACGGATGTCAACTCTCCCACAAAGAGTCAAGCCGCATGCACAGACACTCTTTCAAATCTTTTACTGGAAAGAAGTCTAGTGTCTGAGGTGGCACGATCTACTCCCAGCCAAATTGGCTCAAAAGCCGCCAAGGGAAATAGAAAGAGGTCTGTATAAGACCAACCAGCCGAACATATGGGGATTCTCCCAGTTTCAAAATAGGAAACAGTTGTCCCCACCAAGGCACTGATCAGTACAGATTTAGAGCCCCATATTCCACGAACTAGTTCTCCCAGCTCTTAATATCCAGGCCAACACTAATGAAATGGCACAAAAAGAAATTGGGTACAACCAACAAAGGGTATTCTGGAGGAGTCACCAGGTGGAATCTTTCAGACAACCACATGAACACAATCACAGGGCTACCCCTCATAAAGTTAGAACGACCTTCTCGCCGAGCATCTAAGCCATTCAAAGTCTCCGCTAGTATCACCACTGCAGAATTGTGATGGTAGGACATCCATGAAGTAATAGTTGCAAGTTGTGAGTCCACCAGCAGTTCCCCAGTCACCAGCAGCAATTTTGAAACCAAACCTTGAATGACAGCTCCGGCATATCCAGCATCACCAACCTCCTGTAAATGTACGGACCGCAACACTGTCGGAAACTAAATCATACCTCCAGCCACCAGTGATCTGGCCGAAGAGGATGAAACATAAAGAAGCCCGGCCAACAACTCCCGAGGAGAATGGGAAAACTCAGGCAGAGTCGCGGCAACACCGGGATTTATCCCCAACATGGCAGGAAATAAGTTGGACAGACTTATTCCAAGCCAAAGCAGAATACATAGTTTTCGGGGTACTAGAATTATACCTCCGCCATCATCATGTTCCACTCTATGGGTCGATTACGCCATAAAGAAACTTGGCGCATGTTGTAAGCATCATAGTCGACATTATAGGAGCACATAGCCTCCAAAGTCTCGAGGTAGTTGGCAAACTCAACACTACCAGGGAGAGCCATCTCACAGAACAAGAAAGTATGAATGTGAAGGTGTGAGGAAAACACTCCACTCTTACCCCTCTTTTATACTTGAAAACCCCCACAAAGGACATAACCCCTACAAAAATTGAAGGAAATCCTCCCCCACAAGGTACCAAAGGCTGAAGAGGGTACCAATCAAAGCTTTGAATTGATCGGACTAGATTGACCTGCCAATAGGCAGGACAACGTGCTTGTTGATCGGCAACCCCCTAGTTTTGGAAATTTTCCTTTTTCCTCTTTTATCAAAATTCAGAAAACTCAAAATAAATTGATATTCTCAACAAAATTTCAAAAATCCCCTTTTCATCTTTATATAAATTCTCATTTTGAATAAAACTTTCTTTCAAAATCCCAAAAATATTTCTTTTTACGATCTCAGTAGCAAAGTAAAAAGCGCATATGCATGCATTCATTCATCACTAATAGAAGATAATAAAAAAAACTTCATTGCATTGAATAGATATTTCACTATGTTACATCATCTTGCAGGAAAATCAAAAAATAATGGGACTCAGCCCGAACCCTAGTTCTCTCTCTCTCTCACCTAATCTTCACCTTTCTCTCCAAAGAGCTTCCACCCCTATGATGCGCTCTCTTCCCCCGGCGACGAGATGACGCATCGCCGCTACCTGAACCTGACTCCTCCCCAGATGAGGCAGACAGCACCAAGCAAGAAGGAACAGAAACTGCGTCCCGAATATAGGTAATCACCGAAGATATCCAGTCCCTATTGTCCCTCAGTCAAGTGGTGGACACCCAGACGTGCTGCAAGAAAAGGCAGAATCAGTGTCAAGCAGAAAAGATCGAAAGAAACCAAAAGGAAGGAAAATAAAAGAACAGAAAATATATACCAAAGGACGAAGAATCCTCATCGCAATCCTCGCGTCCTCCGGCAGTAGTCTCTCCCACCTCATAGACATAGGGGGCCTCACATGTGGCACCACCACCTCCCCCTCATCAATCTGTCGGACCGCCCTCTCCCCGAGATACCAAGAGTGGCCAAACTCATGTGCCAGCAAATGACTCATCTATGCATTTACTCCATTCAACCCCGTATCCTGAACGGTCATCCCCCAAGGGTAAAAGGTCACCTGAAAAATCCTCAAAAATTCTTTAAAATCCCAGAAAGGATTTAGAACATTTTCCCCAATAAAATTTTGCACTTCCTCAAGCAAAACCCCTATTTCCCCAGCGGAACTCTCAAAAGACAAGAGAATCTCTCCCCGACAACGTCTAAAACTTCAGGATCATCTCTTATTCCCCAAAGGTCTCAATTTTCCCCAAGAAATGCGTCCAAACCCTGGACCACCTAATCACTTCCCCAGCATCAAATTGGTTATTCCCCCAGTAAAGTCTCCAGAAGACACACAAGGATTTCTCCAAAAATCAGCTCCCCATCTCAAATCAAAATCATGAGGTAATTTCCCCAACAGAGTTCCATGAGGTCATTTCAAACTTAAGCCTACAGAATTGGCTTCGACCCGCAGAATTGGTCATCTCACCTTAAGCCCGCAGAATTCGCTTCGACCCGCAGAATTGGTCATTTCAAACTTAAGCTCGTAGAATTGGCTTTGACCCGTAGAATTGGTCATCTCACGTTAAGCCCGCAGAATTGGATTTGATCCGAAGAATCGATCATCACAACCTAATTAGCTTTGACTCGCAGAATTTTTCACCCCCATCATTGTTGTAGGTCCTCAAAATTGACCTAAATCTTTCCTTTAAGACCATCCCCAGCATGCCCCTTTAAGCCCTCAGAATTGGCTTCAACCCGCACAATCGATCACCCTCATCTCCAAGCCCTCAGAATTGGTTTTGACCCACAGAATTGGTCACCCTCATCTCCAATCCCTCAGAATTGGCTTCGACCCACAGAATCGATCACCCTCATCTTTAGGTCCTCAGAATCAACCTCGACCCTCCGGTCATCCTCTTTCAAAGGCATCATGTGGTGTCCATACGACGGCTATTGTTTGTTCCAAACTCTTCCGTCGAGGGGCTTTGTAGACACCCCATTCTAATATCCCCCCCCCAACCTTTCCTTAGGTCCCTAACACCTCCCTTCATCATTACAAACCCAAGTCATACCCCGAGTACTGACCTAAAGGTCAACGGGCACTCCCAGGCTCCATTTGACCAAAAGTCAAACTTTTTAGCTCGAATGATATTGAATGAATATTTGAAGGACACTGAAAACACTTTCCAATGGTCCATCTTGTGCACAATTCTGACTTACGGTGCGAACAAATGACCCATTTTCCCTCAAAACTCGATCAGGAGGTCACCGAACGCTCCCAGGCTCCATTTGACCAAAGTCAACTCTTTTGCTCGATCGAGACTGAATGAATCTTCGAAGGGCACTAAAACCCCTTTCCAACGGTCCGCCCCGTTCGCGATTCTGACTTACTATGCGGACGAACAATCTGTTTTACTCCGAAAGATCACCTAATGCATCCAGGCCTAGGTTGACCAAAGTCAACTCCTCGAACCGGGTCAAACTCTTTGGAATGTCGAATTCCATCTACTCACCTTTCCAACGGTCCACCCCGTGCATGATTCTGACTTATCATGCGAACGAACGATCTGTTTGCATCCGATAATTCCCTGTCCAAAAGACCGACGAACGCTTCCAAGCCACATTTAACCCAAAGTCAACTCCCGGACCCGAGAGCAGTCCCAAAGACTTTCGAAGGTCTCTAAATTAAATTTCTAATGGTTTTCCCCGTGCACGATTCGGATCAACAGTTTGTGCTCTACGACCGATTTTTCGAAGAAACTTAAAAGAGACTGCCAAATGGCAGGTTCCAAACCCTGCCTATCGACAATGTGCCTAAACACACCTACCGATTGGCAGGACTAGGGCTATGTCGATCAGAAATACCCTTAGCCTATAAAAAGGAGGCCCTAACCTCATTCCAAGAGGAGAAAAATCAGAGATCCATTGCTCTTAGCAAGCTCAGAAAACCCCTCACGAAGTCAGCGTGATTTCCACATCAAAATCCCTTTCCAACCTTCACCTTTCATCACCTTTTTTTTATCAAACTTGGTGAATTAAGTACCCTCCATCATCATCCAAGTGCAAGGGCTGCTCTCCAACATCCAAGATCAAGCTCAAGATCTCAAAGAAGGCCCAACTCTTTCAACTCTCTCTTTAAATTTCCCTAAATTCGCATTTACTTGTTTTATTACTTAGCACTTTTATTCTTTCATCTCACATATCTTAATATACTTTTAATCTAGTATTATTGCACATCTCTTATTTTCATATAAATAAAACCCAAAAAATAAGAAAAAAAGGATTTTCTCATAAATTCCAAACGGGAATTCTCACACTTTTCTCACAACTAAAATACTTTTTTACACTCACACATATATATATGATAAGTCCTCGATTGGATTTATGGGATAAATCCCACCCCTCATTTTGCATGCGAACTACGTGGACTTTCATGCCTCTATAGGATACGTAGGTGTCTCGGGGTAAAACCCGTGACTTGAGTCCTATTCCTACTTTTCTCTCATTTTCTATTTTCTTTATATTCTTTAAACTCAATTCTCTTAAATTCTATATATACATATATTTGTTCTTAGTGGCGTATTATTCCATATGCGTTATCGTTTCGTTATAACGATCAACGCGAGGATAATCGCATAAATCCTATTTTTTAATATTATTCTTAGGAACCTTCCCACGGATGACTCGCTTTATCTCTTCCATGATACAAGTCAATGATTCATATCTCCACTACAAATACACATGCACACATATCACGGGGAAATAAAGGAAATGGCAACAATCCATGAGAGACCGTAAGGGTGGAATGGGTGCCTAACACCTTCCCATTTCGTAACTTAGCCTCCGGAACCTTTTTTGAATCATTTTGGTTTCGTATGTATCAGTATGTCTTTGGATGCTGTCCTTCGCAATGGATCCCTTTTATTTTTTCTGTTTTGAGTAAAATAGACTGGCGACTCCATCTCTCTACATTTTTTACCTCATCAATGATGCCGGACGAAGCGCTTCCGAGAGGGACGCGCGGGACCAAAGGGATCCTCTCCCGCCGTGAGGAACGGGGATGGCCATAGCTATCTATTTTAAGGATTCTGCCCAAATCATCTTTAGAACTGGAAGGAGGGGATGGAGGGGTCCCTCGCCCAAAACTCATCTAGAATAAGGGGCTGGAGGGGTCCCTCACCCAAATCTCATCTGGAACTGGAAGGAGGCTGGAGGGGTTCCTCGCCCAAAACTCATTTGGAACTTGGAAGGAGGGTCTTGAGGAGTCCCTCACCCAAAACTCATTTGGAACTTGAAAGAATGGGCTAGAGGGGTCCCTCGCCCAAAAATCACTTGGAACTTGGAAGTAAGGACTGGAGGGGTCCCTTTCCCAAAACTCATTTGGAACTTGGAAGTAGGGGCTGCAGGGGTCCCTCCCCCAAAAGTATTATAAAAAAACCAAAACACCTCTCTACAGAGACTAGTGAATAAAGATGATTAAATGGTCTCTAATTATATGAAAAGTTGGTCTAAAATGGATAAGTGTGGGTATGAGCATATAGATTGGGTTGCATTGCATGGTAGTTGCCTAATACTCGTTAAAAGATAACGTTTTTAGAATTTCTAAAATAAACACTATATGTATAGTATTTTCTTATAAAACGTATTGCTTAGTATTCTCCAGCCTGCTGAGCGCTTTTCTCACCCCTACTTTTTATGTTAAAACCCCAACCTCCGCGTACCTCTGGTAGGGACATTGGATAGAACGTTGATAAGGCTCCAGAGTGCACTAGTCGTAGTTGGAGCCCTACCATGGAATTTTTTTTAAATGCGTTTCAGGACATTTGAATTTATGCCACTTTAAACAATCTTTTATTCGAGCCTTGGGCCACCTGTTGTAATAATACAAGAGTTTAATGGTTTATTTCCCTTGTTATTAACATTGTTGGATTTAACGGAATTTTCTAAATAAACTTTGTTGATTAACTTAATTACTTAAAGCGGCAACCTATTTTTTAACTAAAAGCCTGTTAAATCACTTTTCGTTCCTTATAAAATGGTGTAAATTAATGGATTTTCTTAAAAATAAAATTGGACTTTCCCCCTTCCTCCCCCCCTCCACCCCCCCCCCCCCCCCGACTCGGGTGAGGGTTGACTCAACGGTAGCCCAAATTTGGGTCGTGGCGTTACAAGAAAAGTGTAATCAATCTTATTATGTGTGGTTGAATTGGATTGTTGAGATGTGAAGGAGAAGGACAAAGATGTTGAGGCCCCGAAGGAGCAACTTGATCATTATGCAATCACATATTTATTATTCTTAATTGGTTACATCATTTTTTTGGCAAGATAGAAATAAAATTTCATTCTACTTCCTTCAAAGTCTGAAGAATCTTGATAAGGTAGGGGATTTACACACTTGTATTGGTAGTTATGCCTTGATTTTAGATCTAGAGTGAAGAAAATGAGTGGTTTTTTCTTTGTTTTCATGCACTATCTAAACATTATGATTAATGTCTTATTAGAAGTGAACTATTTTCGTAAAATTTTTAAATAATGTTGGGTGTTGTTTATGTAGTCATGGATATACGAGCATTTCAATGGTCCGGGGCCTACCCGATTATGGAAATCAACAACATAATGCCTAGTATTTATTGGTGGCATTGAAAATAGCCTCAAAGAATAAGGTGCTTCCTCAACTCATTAAATTCTTCGAGCAACTTGATGACATAGCTGCTAGTAATGTAAGTATTATATTGTAATACTTGTATTATTTTGTGAAGTCATTTCATGAGTTGTCATACTTTATCGATGCTCTCTATGACTTTAGGTGTATGGGGATCCATGCATGGATTAGAGAGTCACGTACCCATTCCACGAGGTAGTGTTCATTGTTGACACATTGGATTCATGCCGACATTTTGAAACTTATTAATATTCTGGTTGGATTCACACTGCTAGCGGATATATCTTCCACAAGTTTTCTCTCTTTTATCGCTAAATCGCCCGACATCAGTAGAGGGTTGTTGTGGATTCCATTTATCATTTTTAACATCCACCGACCATATTTAGGGGCAAGAATCATTTCTTCATCATTTAATTCCTATTTAACTTTTTGTCACCCTTGCTTTGGGTGGATCATTAATTATCTTTTTGCTTCTTGTGGTGATCCCTATATTGCCCTCCACTTTCACAACCCAGGTGGAGACGGATCTTTCCCATCGACGTTGATTCCTCTGACTTGATTATTACTGTTGTCAATTTTATCAAATACTGTAAGTGCACGGGCTATTATAGAATAGCGAGTGTAAGTACGGGTCATACCCACAGAGATTTGCCAATTTTGATTTTTTTAAAAATTGCAGCTGTCCAACTAGAGAAAATGGGATAGAGAATATGTACTAAACTAAATAAAAGCAACTACGATAAATGAGAGTAACGCAAGAGATTTGTAAACAATTAGGAAATAATTAGGATTCGGGGTCCATTTATCACATAACTAATATTGCACACTAATTTAATGTTGTCATTCCATTTTTATAACTCAAATTAAACCGACTCTCGCTGCGTTTAATTCGGAAAATATGACGATTATGTTAAAAATATTTTTAACGTCTCTACTAGACGGCTAAAATCCCTATTCCCTTAGAAAATACAAGTTTTAAAATTTGCAAATGTATTTAAGCATGGACTATAAAAACAATCAAAGTGCAAGCATAAATCATTAAAAATTACTATTTTTAAATCTCAAAACTTGATTTGACAAAACAATTTTGAAGGTTCTAAAACACACTCTCGTGTCATTTTAAAATGAATACCGAATCTTTAATAACAATTAAAACAAGTAGGGAATAGACAACAATCAAATTAACATGACAATATTAGCTAACTATGATAAACTTCACCCTAATCCTAATAAAATAATCAAGCTATCATAATGAAAGAGAAATTGCAAGAAGAAGAAGTGATTTTCATTAATAAATCAAACTTACAATAATTCTCTCACAATAATCTTTAATCCTAAAAAAACCTGGCCCTCAAATTGACTACAATCTCTCATCGTTCTACACACAAAATAATGAGCCAAAGGGTCATATTTCTTGCTGAACACATATGTCAAATTTCGTCCAATTCAGAGCATAAGTGTAAAAACAACATTTTTTCGAACGACCGTAAAATTCAGCTCTTTCACGCCTTTTTCAAGTTGATCATCAATTTGCACCAAATTCCATAATTACCTGCAAAAATTACACTAGGAAACTTTTTTCACAAATTAGCACAAGAATATTATAAAATTATCAAAGTGCCCATTTTTTACTTAGAATTGCCATTTTAACTGTGAATTCAATCATTCTTCCATTTTTTTCTCTTTTTTAATAAAATGATCCTAAGAACTTATTAAATAAAATAAAATGGTACTAACAAGGTATAAATTTGGGTATAAAATGTACAAAATAATGCACTCATCAATTACAAGCAACTTACTTTTCTTGCTTGATTTTACGCCCACTCAACCAACTCCGAACGTGATGCAAAGACCTGTTCATAAAAGCATATGGGTGAGACTTAATATTTTCGAAAACTTGATCAACATATGCAGTAATAATTACATAATAAGATTACAATTAACTTGATCTATGAAAAATGATTGATGACATCAACGTTAAGAGGATTACCTCATGCTCCCTTTTTTTCATCCTCATAAAGTAGTGTATCATCGAAAAAACAAAGTTAATCCATCAATGGATCCTGAGAAAATAAAATTAAGTATAAGTGAAATATTGGAGCTATAATACTCGGGAGAAGAAAACGATTCATATAAAATATACTTGGGGATATGACCACGAGTATATTGAGATGAACTCGGGTAACGATAACAACCAATTTTTTTCCATAAACATTATTTCGAAAGAGAGCACCGAGAACTTCTACATAGATTTAGGGCTGAAAAAATTAATAAATCCATCACATTCAGGGCTTGTAGCCGAAACAAGATACCTATGATATTTTAAAAGTAATTTTGGTTCAGCCCCAAAACAAGTAGCCTACATCATCATCTACTCGTCGAATGAGATATATAGATATATATAAGGTTGGTTCGGGATCAATGATCCAAAAAACTTCATCATCCTTGACAACTCAATCCCGAATCATTGTGTCCATCATTTTTACGTTTCAAGCTATTCAAAATTACCAAAAAAAATCAAAATGCGTACAACAATGAAGAGAAATATCTTTGAGGGACTATTTGGACTCTTTTGAACAGGGTTTGAAGGCTCACAATTGCCCTCGTTCTCTTATCCATTTTTCATTTCCTTCTAATAGTCAAACTACTCCCAAATGGCACCAAAATGGTGAGAAGTCAATGTATTTGTAAGATGACTGATAGGGTAAAAAATGCTCTGATAGCACTTGAAAATACAAAAATTCCAATTTTTAAATTCAAAAAGGATGGTTCACCTAATTCTAATTTTTAATTTCTTCAAAAATTAAAACGAAATAGAAATAAATATTTAAATTTTGTCTTAACTAAAATTAATTCAAGTTCTAAATTAGTCCAAATACACAAAACATGAATTTTGCCAAAATATTAAAACCGACTTGAATTAAATTACACTAAAAATTACCCAAACAAAATTACCACCAAATTACACAATTGTTGTGAGTAAATCGAATTTTATCGTGTTAACCCTAAGCATGCATCTAGGTGATAATTTGTAAGATAAAAATTAAACACAACCTTAACGTCATGATGTACGAGAAAAATCCATAGCGAAAAAAACCTCGGACGGCCCAGCCACAAGTGCACTAAGTACAGAATTACATGGGACACGACAGAATATTTACACAAGACTCGATGCCCTCGCAAGCCTTGACTCTATTCGTTCCTCAACCTCTATTAAATCGAAAACTTAGGAGTCCACCTTCCTCTCGAAATCCACTGATGGGGCAAAGCTACAGTCTACACACGGAGTCCACCGCATGTACACCACGAACCACGAACACAAAATCCTCCGCAAGGAACTATCTCTTTGGGGTAGAGAATGGAACCCGGTGTCAAACCAACGATCTCAAAAAATATGTTATAAAAAAACTTGGATCGTGTAAACTATATGGGTGTAACCTTGTTTTTATTTTAGTTCATTTTGATTCACAAAAGCAAAGGGACTTTTTGGATGAATGTTTATGCTCTCAAAGCTTTTGAAAAAGTCACCAGAAAATGGTTACTCGCACACTACTAAAATAGGTGGGATAATAAGTAGTGGGAGGTTAATTAAAAACTGCTGAAAAATAGCTGAAATTCTCCGGTCGTTCGAACGAGAAACCAGTGTCGTCCAAACGAGAAAACAGGGTCGTTCAAATGACATATCGAACGAGAAAGCAATACCTCCAAAAACAAAGGTTGTTCGAACGACAATTCAAATGAGAATTCAGTAAATCCAAAGACGAAAGTCGTTTGATACCTCATTCAAACAACTTGTAAATCTCGTTCAAAAAGACCTTATCAAACGACTTTTCTAAAAAGTTCTTATTTTTTAGAAAAAATAAAAAACCATTTTAAAATATGTCTACAAAAAGATGAGACACCCAATAAAAATTTCAAGTCTCTATATAACATGTGCATTCATACCTGAGACACCTTAGAAAGTTAAAAAGTTGATGACGTTAAACAAGGCACGAAACACAACATATGATGTGATCGTCATTAGACTTGGTCGCTGCGTCTTCAACTCAAACATCATAGTCTTGAAAGGTCACAAACTTTTATCCTATGACTCAAACAGTTTTGTCTGGAATTAAGCCAACACTTAGACATTGACTCAATTGAAAATTTGCCCTTACAAATCTCACCCTTTGGCTATTCCGGGACAAAACCAAAATAAAAAATCTATGGGCCGTCAAGCTCATCTAAAAGACACAATCCCACACAAAAATAAAAAATACAGACGCTTGACCGACACATATGTAAGTAGCTTTGTTGGCTTAAAAATTTTATTGCATGGATGAAAACCTGCACACTTAAACACACTATCAAACGCATAGGGAATATAACAATAAAATTGCATAATTAAATCATCCCCCTTTGTCTAACAATATCTACATAAAAAAGATGTCTCCCCCTAAGATAGATGTCCCTAACTCAAAATGAATTTTTTTGCTATTTTAAAAAATCGGTCAAACTTTGTCAGTTTTTAATAACTTAAAAACTAACAAAGTTTGACCAATTTTTTTAAAATAACAAAAAAATTCATTTTGAGTTGAATTTTTTTTATGGTCCTATTGAAATGTTTAGAAACTATAAAAAAAAAATCAGCCCGAAATTATTTTTTTTACTATTTTAAAAAAATGGTCCGCACGGAGGGTATGCAAGCTGGGTATGCATGAGATCTTTTCTGTATATATATATCTATATAATATGGGACAATGGTGTTATGAATAGTAACTCATGTATGATAAGATATGCATGATAAACATGCATAGCATTTTATGTGTTGCATGCTTGCATGCATACACATGCATGTATGCATGCATACATACATACATACATTATTATTTTTTTATTTTTTTATTAAAATATTTAAAAAAATAATAATTTTAAAAAAATATTTTTTTTATTTTTTTTTAAAGTTTTTTTTTTCTAAAAAATGACGGGTTATTATGGGTTGGTTTTATCACGGGGACAAATTTATCACCGTGCCCTCGGGCACGGGCATTCGCTAGAAATTATAGGCATGCTCTCTCTCTTTTCTAGGCTTACCGTCAGGTGACACGTGTCCAGTATGCATTGTTAAAATGCGAGTTGATCTACACATGAGCAGTATTGTATATATATATATACTAGCGAATGCCCGTGCCCGAGGGCACGGTGATAAATTTGTCCCCGTGATAAAACCAACCCATAATAACCCGTCATTTTTTAGAAAAAAAACTTTTTAAAAAAATATAAAAAAATAATTTTTTTTAAAATATTTAAAAAAAATTATTATTTTTTTAAATATTTTAATAAAAAAATAATAATGTATGTATCTATGTATGCATGCATACATGCATGTGTATGCATGCAAGCATGCAACACATAAAATGCTATGCATGTTTATCATGCATATCTTATCATACATGAGTTACTATTCATAACACCATTGTCCCATATATATATATATATATATATAATAGAGTAAAAAACTTATGTATGTCATAAGCTTCAACTATGATATCATGAGATTAAGTTTTTCATTCATTACCTCTTTTGCCCCTTAAAATTTATTTCCCCCCTCATTTTCCTTCTAATAAAATTTCAAATATAAAGGATATAATAGCAATCTATATAATATGGGAGACTTATTGACCGGCCAAATGGGACAAATCAGTCTAAACCTACAAGCCTCTCATTATCTGTCTCACTCATCTAATGAGTCCCCATACCCCTTTCCTCAATATCTCCCTCTCAAATCAGCCTCCCCTCCAATCCATCGCCGCTGCCTCCCCTTCTTCTCTTGCACCGCCGCCGCCGCCTCCCCCTCCTCCTCTCTGCGCCGTCGCCTCCTCCTCTTCCTCCTGTCCATCTTCTTCGACAATGCCAGTTCTAAAATACGTGTGGTGGTGAATGGTTAAAGATGCCATTTTAGTTCTTTATAACGATCTCCGGCTTTACCCTCTCCGTCAACGATCTCAAAGGCTCACTGTTCGCTAATGATCTCCCTTTGTTGGGTAATTGTAAGTGATATGCCCAAGTATAACCTCGGCCCAGAGATACCTAGCTCGGCCAAGATAATGGCCGAGACATGGATCGACCCTGAGGGGCAGGGGCCCACGATATCATCCCTCGGCCAGACATACCTCGGCTCTGGCCGACACTACCATCTACATAGCCAAGGGGTGCACTGCGCGCATCACAGGCCTCCTCAAGCACCTGGGAATAGCAACCTCGACCGATAGCAGACCGAGGTGACAAATAGCCCTAATCACCTTCAATAGACAAATAGTCTCACCTCGGCTTGGGCCGAGGTGACCAGAAGTATTAATAATCACCAGCATGGGACTATCCCTACCTCGGCTGGGGCCGACCCAGCATAATGTCTCGGCTGAGATCAGACCGAGGTTCTTCATGACATTATTCGGATTGAACGGACATCAAGCTTTTACAGCTCGGCCTCTCCCAGGCCGAGGTCATTCACCAACATCACTGCCGAGCATCTGTTGACATTTGGATAAGGACACCTGGGCACAAATCAGTTGTAACAAGATTAT
Organism: Sambucus nigra; assembly: GCA_949130495.1. Taxonomy (NCBI): domain Eukaryota; kingdom Viridiplantae; phylum Streptophyta; class Magnoliopsida; order Dipsacales; family Adoxaceae; genus Sambucus; species Sambucus nigra. The sequence continues at coordinate 253,665,742 of OX422220.1, forward strand.
TCTCCACATGTGGGAGAATATTTCATCATCATTGCTTACATGTGACAGTGACAGATGGCATTCCCACATTGGTGAGGATATCACACACATGCTCATTGCATGCATGGGGGGTACACTGCGCCCCCTAGACACTATATATAGGGATTATCCCCTACCTTGCAAAAGGATCCAGTTATTAAAACCCTAGCTAAAGCTCTGTCTAAATATACAGTAGAGAGAGAGAGAGAGCTTGAGTGAATTGTACCCATGGCCATTAGTGCCTTTGTTCAGTGATATTACTCACACACTCACAGTGGACGTAGGCCAGATTGGCTGAACCACTCATATTCCGGTGTTGATTCCTCATATCCTCACCTCCTTCTCTTATCTCTTTATATAGCTGTGCCACCATTATTACTAATATATTGAGCTTGCAAATACCTCACCTGGTGGTGCTGATTCATAGCATCATCATTTTGGCGCCGTCTGTGGGAATCGAGAGGCTATCTCTTCCTCTTTTTCTGCTTTACCTCACCGGAGACTCTGGTGGTGAACCAGGAACCACCCCTTGTGTGGAGCTGTTTCACCATTGAAAGAGGTCCTTTAAGGTATTAACCTCACTTACTGATTCAAGATCTTTATTATTAACACATGGCACCAGAATTACCACCGCCTCTTCCGCCTCCCGGAGGTGGAGGGGCTAGCTCCAGTCAGGCTCCTCCCCAGTCCGAAATGGTGGAGGTGGCAGCAGCTTTGAAATCTTTAGCTGCAACACAACAAGCCATGAAGGAGAAATTTTCCCAGCTCAGCCAAACCATGATGATGAGGCCACCTGGAGCCTCCCCTGACATGATAACTCCGGCGGCAGTTCAGCCTCATCCCGATGCCAGGGGACCACTCCAGGCGCCCATGAAGGATCAACCTGCACCCCAGCGAAGGAGGGACGTTGCTGACCCTAGGTGCTTGCGCCTGGGGAGGCAGGGAAACCCTTGCCCAGAGGACAGGTATGATGACCTAGAAGTTGAAGAGGCCCCGGAAGACTGCTGGGAGCCGTATGAGGTGTCAAATAACACCATACGACCTCTTAGGCAGAGTCAAGGATGTCTCGGCCGAAGAAGAGACGAGGCCAAACAAAGAGGGTCGGCCTTTGATAGGCAGAGTCAAGGATGTGTCGGCCGAGGAAGAGATGAGGCCTAGCAGAGAGGGTCGGCCTTCAACAGGTTGAGCAGAGGGTCAGCCTTCGAGAGGCTAGGCCCAGTCAATGACCTAAGGCAAAGGCTATCGAGGTCAAGGAGCGTGGAAGGATCTCAAAGAGGGAATAGGCAGGCTCGGCCAGATCAAGGCCGACCCTTGGAGAGAAGAGCCAGGGAGCAGGAAGAGGTCAACAGTCAATGGGTCGTGGCTGGGGAACCCTCTGTCCATCGCAGAGAGGTAGCAGGGGATAACCTCGTCCAAGCTGAAGAGAGGGCCTAGAATGACTCAATCCAGCGTCTCGAGGAGAAGATAGGGGACCTCATAAAGAGCAGGGACCCATTACAGAGGGGCTACTCGGAGGGCTCCCCGTTTGTAGCTAGGATAGTGGGTTTCCCAACCCCAGCTAAATTCAAGCCTCCTACCATGACTCCTAAGTATGATGGAAGCACTAACCCAGTGCACCATATCGAGATGTATCAGTCGGCGGAAGATATTTACTCGATACCTGATGAGATGAAGTGCAAGGCCTTCTCAGGAACCTTGACAGGGGCAGCGCACAGCTGGTTCACCTCTCTTCCGAAGAACTCGATCGAGAACTTCAAAGGCCTAGCAGAGCAGTTCATCCACAACTTCTGCTTTGGGGTAAGACCACAGAAGAAGACTACCCACCTCCTATATGTCAAACAGGCTAAGGGAGAAAGCCTAAGAGACTATATAGCAAGATTTAACAAGGAGAAGTTGGAGGTAGAGGATTACGAGGAGAGCATAGTCATGACCGCCCTGATAGGAGGCCTACAGAAGGGGAAGCTATTGTGGAAGCTGGCGGAAGACCCCCCCAAGTCTATGGCAGAGCTGTTGTCCACCGCGGGGAAAGTGACGAATGCGAAAGAGGCAATGGCCGCCAAATATGAGGAGGAGAACCGTGGTAGCACTGGGAGGTCCCAGGGTAAGAAAGAGGGGGAAGAAGAGGTCAGCAGATGACAAGTTCGCTCATTACACTCCTCTGACTGTGAGCTGTGAGCATATCCTTAATGAGATCAAGACTGACCAGGCTCTGAGGTGGCCAGAGAAATTAAAGGCCCCACCACATAAGAGGAATAAAAACCTCTGGTGTGAGTTCCATAAGGATCACGGCCATGTCACAGATAGATGTTTTGCCCTGAAGGATGAGATTGAGAAGATGCTGAAATCTGGGAAGCTAAGAAAGTATGTGGATGGCAAGGCCCCAAAGGGTGGAAGAGAAGACCTTAGGAAGAGAAGAGATGACAGGTGCCGTGGCAATTTCCCGACTAGAAGCCATGATGATTCAGAGGGTGATGATGGATATGACCCGGATCTCCCACCTAAGGATGACAACACCCCAGTGAAGAGGGTAGGGATGATCTCCTTTGGTGTTAGCACCATATGTGGGGGATTCGCAGGAGGTGGCTCTGAGGTAGCCGACAGGAAAGCTCATGTAGCGGAGGCCAAGTCAGTGGTCAAACCTGAGGTTGTGAATCTAAAGTCTTCTGACGCAGTGCAGAAGAGGAAGAAGGTGGACATGGACACCTTCGTAGTGGGGTTCTCCAGACTCGACTTCAAGGGCATCTTAGCCCCCCATGATGACCCTTTAGTCATAACAACAAGGGTGCATGGGTGCGATGTAGGGAGAATCCTTATAGATGGGGGAAGCTCGGCAGATGTGATGTTCTGGCCTTGTTTTAGGAGCTTAGGTCTTAGCAGGGCAAGGCTGGTGCCCTACCATCACCCATTGATAGGCTTCAGTGGTGAGAAGGTACACCCATTGGGCATGTATGAAATGGATGTACGGATGGGAGATGAATGGCCTAAGAGGCTGACCAAGAAGATAAACTTTTTTATCATGGACGAAAATGTCTTCTCGGCCTACAACCTCATCATCGAAAGAGTGGCCCTCAAAGAGTTTGAAGCCGTGCCGTCAACGGTCCACCAGATGCTAAAATTCCTGACTCCTTATGGGGTAGGGGAAGTGCAAGGGGACCAGACCACGGCGCGGGAGTGTTATTTCAACTCGACCGAAGAGCGAGAGGCCCATAAGAGAGCAACCACCACTTACAGTATTGACACTCTTGATCCCAGAGATGAAACAAAATTGAAGAAGGGCGAGCCCGCGGAAGAGGTAGAATCCATCGTCCTCAATGAGGACGAACCGAAAAAAACCGTCCAGGTCGGCAAAGCCCTGAAGCAAGGGATCAAGGAAGAGATGATAAACTTCCTTAGGAGGAGGCAGAGCGTCTTCGCGTGGAGTCATGCAGATATGCCTGGTATCGACCCTGGGATCGTGACCCACAAGCTCAACGTAGACAGAGATGCTAGGCTTATTAAACAAAGGTGAAGGATCTACTCCAGAGAGAAGTATGAAGTCATACGAGAAGAGGTGAAGAAGTTGGAAGAGGCCGAGTTCATAAGAGAGGTCACTTATCCAGAGTGGCTCTCAAATGCAGTCATCGTGCCTAAGGCCAATGGAAAATGGCGGATGTGTATAGATTTCACAGACCTTAATAGGTATTGCCCGAAGGACAGCTACCCCTTACCCAGGATAGAACAGATGGTGGATGCAACGGCAGGGCACGAGCTTCTGAGTTTCATGGATGCTTATTCAGGCTATAACCAAATCTTCATGGATACCGAAGAATTTGAGAAGATAGCCTTCATTACTGACAAGGGGACGTACTGTTACAAGGTGATGCCCTTTGGTCTAAAAAATGCGGGGGCAACATATCAACGCCTTGTCAATAAGATGTTCGAGGAGTAGATAGGTAAGACCATGGAGGTGTATGTGGATGATATGCTAACGAAGAGCCTAAAAGCATGTACTCACGTAGCAGACCTTGAGAAGACCTTTGATGTCATGGACTCGTACCGAATGAAGCTCAACCCAGCGAAATGTGTCTTCGGGGTAGGAGACGGGAAGTTCTTGGGGTTCATCGTTAATCAGAAGGGGATTGAAGCAAACCCGGAGAAAATCAAGGCATTACTCGATATGAAGACTCCTAGGAGTATCAAGGACATTCAGAGACTCACTGGAAGGGTGGCGGACCTGAACAGTTTTAAGGTACGTTAGGTGTGCACTCTAGATGAGAGGTGAGAATCTCAAGAGAGAGTCCGAAAATCTAACATGCATATAATAATTGCAGAATATAGCATTTATTCACTTGTTGTTTTCTAAACTATTTTTACAATCAGGCTCTGACCCGTTTTCTTGCATATTCTCTTCTCTCTTGTATCTCCCATATCAGGTGTCCAGTCGCAGGAACGCCAACCATAGAGGATTAAGATTTTTGACGAGCTATGGATGCTATGAAATCTTGGACTTTGTTTAGACGCTTTCATATTCATTGATTCATACTCTGTAGTTAATCTTTCACTTAGGGCATGTCGCCCAAGAGGATTCTAGTTATTTCTTTTCTATCATAGACAGATTAAGTTCTTATGTTGGTTTTGGTATATTTAATTTTTGATGGGATTATTGTATTGAAATATTTAAACCAGAGAGTTTTAGTCCAGTTGCATTTAATTCAGTTTTGATATTATTCAGTTGTTATTCATTGTGTGAATGGATTGTGTTAAATGGTTTATGTTTTAAAAGTGGAAATTTTATTTATATTAAAACTTGATTAGTTTAACACCTGCTTAATTGGATATTAGGTGATTAAATAAACAAATACGTCTTTCGACAGTGATGCTAAGAATGAACCAAATGTAAATTTTGTTTTAATTGGGTATAGGACTGATCACCCGGTATTTAATTGAGCGGGATACCCCATCAAACATTTTGAGCTCCAATGTTCCCCATCCTTAACAACTCATTTATCCCCATTACGCGAAGACAAGGAATTTTTCTCATTTTCTTGGAAAGTTACAAAATATTCAGTCTTGGAGCATATATGAATCGAAGATCCAGAATTCAATATCCATTTATCTTGAGATTATGAATTATCTTATGACATAGTGATAACATCCCCAAAGTCTTTTTCTCCAACATGTTACGGATGCACCATCGGAGTCATGTCCATAGAGGACTGTCCCATTTTATGTTACCCCACTCCTTGCACTTACAATATTGTCTTATGAAATATTAAGTCTTGGAGAGTATATGAATCGAAGATCCAAAATCCAATATCCATTTATCTTGAGATTATGAATTTTCTTATGAAATAGTGATAACATCCCCAAAGTCTTTTTCTCCAACATGTTTCGGATGCACCATCGGAGTCATGTCCATAGAGGACTATCCCATTTTATGTTACCCCACTCCTTGCACTTACAATATTGTCGACCTTTTTCACCGCACCTTGATCTAGACCTACTACCTCCGTCACACCCTCGGTTAGTGTTCCTTCCCCTATTTTTACATTGAACAAACATAGTCGAGCTCTAACTCTCCTTCATTGAATATTTCCTCTTCCACAATAGAGACTACTCCACCTCATCCATCATTGTATCTTTTCCATCTTGTCGTCACTAGGTTCTCTCATAATAATTCAGAAGGGAGGTAAGAAGCAAAAATGGCCAGTCTTCCATGATCTTTACATCAACTTTCTTGAGATAATGAACAACCCCATAAATACCTGTATGATTTATTAGGATCCACATTCATCCATTCCGCTTGAGGTTAAGATACTTAGCTAGATAAAGCTTATCTATCCTTTTCCACAACTATAGAGGCGCCTCATCATCAATGACATTATGTCGGATCATGCTCGAGCAACTTGACTCAACATCCTCCCAATCACCGTTCGTTATTTTTTATGGCTTTACATCATTTCCTTTCCTGCATTAACCTCTTTGAACAACGATGACCTTCACACTATTTTTCCACAGGGTAAAGCTACATTTTCCATCAAACGGGTCCACCTTATATTCAACCGCAACATATTTGGCCACGGTTAAAAGTAAATGACCCAATACTTTTAAAGACTCGTATTTTAACACCAAAGTCTAAATAATGGCTTTTGTCAAACACCTTGTGTATACCAAAAGCTCTATTACCAATTGTTTTGCACAAATCCGGCACCACAATCAACCATAAAGAAGAAACAAGATGGGGAAGTGTTTTAAAAAACAAATGACTAGAAAAGAGAGATAATAGATTTAACGTGGTTCACCCATTATAGGGCACGTCCACAAGAGGGAACGGATTAGTCAAAATAATGAGAATAACCCGGTGATTGAACTCACATATACACCTCTCAAGAATCTCACTCATCACTACAATGATATACACTATCTGAATCCTCGCTAAACGACTTTAACAAGAATGAAGTCACAAGGCCAATGCTAGTTTTCTTCCTTTTACAACTCTCTACCTTCACTTGTTCTCTGGTATCTCATGATCCTGTATATCTAAAGATGACTTGAGACACATGTAAGACATATCATCATTTGTTATCAAAATTAATGTTAAGCACACATTTTCTCCCAACTGAAAATCTCTGTCCTAAAAGGCCCGCCTAGGCTTGAGGCTTGAGAGAAACGCATCGCCTACGCCTTATTCTTAGTAAAGGGCCTAAGGCACATTTTTTTTTTAAAACAAAGGATTAGTTGACAAATATTTGTTATGGAGCATGAATATGAGAAAAATGGCTACCAAACATATGGATATATTTTCAAAATTCAAGGTATGTACTATTTTATTATATTACTAGCCTTGGAATAATTAAAATTATAAAAAAAGGAAAAACGCCTTTTTACGCCTAGGCTCCTAAGGCTTGAGGCTTGACCTCTACGCCTCGACCACGCCTCGCGCCTTTGAGAACCTTGCCGAAAATATATGAAGAAGAACTCAATTTGAGCCCCTTTTATAGCTAATGTTGTAGCCACATTACAACATTTTGTGTCCCTTATTGTTTTGACTTTGGATCAATAACGGAGAGCCAACTTTCAACAACCTCGCTAGCCTTCCATACATCCTCGCTCCACCCCGCCTTCTATATTGCGCACGAAATCAATATAGGGTAAGAAATAAGGTTATTGAGAGAGAGAGAGAGAGAGAGAGAGAGAGAGATGTAGATAGAAGAGAGTTCAAGAAAAGAGAAAAAAAAATCAATACAAAGGGAGAGATGCAGGTTGGATGCTGGCAATCGTCGGCATTAGGTAGGAACTGTTGAGTGCATAATGTTTTTAAAAAAATGAAAAGAGGTGGTGGGACAATTTAATCATTGAGAAAGAACAGAGATTTAATGGGTGTATTTAAAAGCACCTAAGGAAAAAAATTCCTTGTTCGATCACCAAGGTCTGTTCTGCAAAAGTTAAATTTGCTGTTAGTTGAATCTAAGGAAGATAACTGATAAAGACTGTCTGGTCAAAGACAATATAAAGCTATTGCCTCGAGGATCTCAGACTAAAGACGGGATCAAACAAATTATTCACGAGTTACCGAAAATACTCAGTCCAAATTCAACAGAAAACCATAAGTACAGTATTAAATTGTGTAGAACTGAGCTTACTCTCTTGTTTCCCTATCGAAATGAATTACTTTGATAATAATCCACTCATCTTTGTCAGCGCCCTCCGGAGTGATCCTACCTGCTACCTGAAAAAGATATTATATGTTAAAAGAGAAAGTATAATCTGTATTTCCATATCCAGCATAAGAAATAATATGAAACTGCCAAGTTAATAGGCAAGAAAGACAAATGTCTGCACTTAGAATGAGAAAATAGTTGGATGTGATGCTCAGAACTAAAAATACATCATATATATATTCCACAAAACTCGCGCTTACTTGTTCACCCTCTAAACTTGCAAGAGCATCCAGGCGGTTTCGTACAGAAGGAGAAACCTGTGACACCCCGACTAATTAAATACCGGGTAGCTACTCCTTTATTAAATCAATACAAAATGCCAAGTTGGTCCAGTTAATATCATCACTGTCGAAAACATTTTTAATGATTACTAACCACCTAGTATATAAAAAGTGAGTTGTCAAATTTTAAATTAAATCTGATTAACATGCAATAAATGAAATATAGATACGTAACACAACCATTCACGATAAAGTCCAACTATAATGAATCAACGAATAAAGATGAGTCTAGAGGAAATACTCCTCACAACAATCCCAATATGAAAATAAATAAAACAAGTCTGCATCCTGAATTAATTACAAGCCAAAAGTCTGAATAACTGAAAGAAATGAAATGTCTCTAAAAGAAATGGGCGACATGCCCTACAACTGATGAAATCTGAATATAGAGTCAAGGCAAATGAAGCGTCTACTAGCAAGGCCCTGTAACTTCCACAACAGCTACAGCTCGTCACCTGACTGGAAATACTATGCATGGTGTCCTTGTGGCTGGGCACCTAAAAGGTTTTTACAAGAAAAATAGATTTGAAAGCAAACGGGTCAGAGCCCGAAAGTGGAGAGTATTTTAAAAACAGCAAGTGCTTTAATAACATTTAAAACAATGAATGCACGATACATGTTAGGACGTGCTCTCACATGAAATACTCACCTCTCGTCTAACTGTGCACTCCTAACGTTCCTGTACCCATTCATGTGTTATTTATATCTAACTAAACCATCATAAGTTCTAACCCAACTACTCGATTCACAATATGAATTCCCAATGTTATTACTTAAATAGATAGCTTTACTTAAACGCGGATTCTCAATTGTTAACATTACAATTCTCGGCATGTTATCCCTTTTTAACTTCTCAAAGAGTCACTATAAATTATTCTCGCAATTTAAACATAACAAATTCCTTTTCATTGAACCGTATATTATTCACATCATAAATATACAATATAAGCACCCCGAGGCTAAGCTGCGGTGCACACATACTCTGCTATCCATCCCGGTACATCACGTACATAAGGATTACAAATTCCGAATCTCTCAGGAATTGTTAGAATAAGCACAACACACAAAAATGGAGGCGAACATAATTCAACATATCCATGGGTCACGTACATACCTACGCTCCATAGTCAGCTGACTTAATAACTCACAATTAAGTCATTCCCTTGAACTATGTCCTCTAGGTACCAAACTAAATCCGGGCACACAAGGATTAGATGGCCCTAAGCGAACGTAAACCTCCCGTGATAGCAAGTATGGTAGGTATGTCATACACAAAAATCATATACTAAGCATTCACACATCTTAGATGTCTCAATGTTAATAAAGGTACATTCTACATCCTTATACCATTATTCCATTTTTAATATAAAATGTAGACTGTCGACACATCTCACGTCGTAGTTTCTAGTACTTAAAACCTATCTCAAAGGGTCTATTAATTTTCCTATTATTCTCACATTAAACATCATTATTCTTAAGGTCCTTACTTCTGCCCCAAACCTCATTTCACCAAATTATTCAAATTTACTCTTTTAATTCTAACGTTATCTCACTCATCGGATCATCGAATTTCATTAGATTTTAGAATAATTCCTCAATTTGAATTCTAATTAAGGTCCAAATTTTATAACCATACCTACTGGTCTTCCTTAAGTCTAAGGATATTCATAAAGTCTCCAATAATATTTTCCAAGGGTTTAACATCATTAAAATTTAACTAGGAAAATTTTACTCTTTCTGGGAAGGTCGATCGATCGACCTTGACCTTCGATCGATCGATGGTGGTCGATCGATCGACCGATGAATGTCGATCGATCGATCACACCAGGTAGGCTACGGACTGCTTCGTTTTGCAGTCCTCAAAACGTCCCAAAACTCCATTAATAAGCATGAAACTCTAAGATAACGTTATAATATCATCATACAACCATCCTACAACATTGTTAACGTTCTAAAACCAATAATTCATCATCCAAGGGCTTTGTTTGGATCAAAACTTCATCAAGAATCCCAGTTTTCTATTTCTTTCAAGAACATTAATAAACTTCTTCTTAAATCCGTTTTTAGATCATCAAGGGTTATATTTTGAATTCATAATTCGTCCAGAATGTTTCTACATGCAATACCTAACATAGTTCATAGTTTTAATCTTCCAATTCATGGGTCTATATCAATCTTCCAAGATAAATTCGATAATTTCCCTAAACATGGAAAAGCATAACATGGAATCAATTGTAATTAAATCACTTGCCTCTAATCTTTCTCTAAATTTGATGTTGAATCTTGAAGGTTGAATTGTTCTCTCTCTCTGCAGAATTCTCTTCTCTCTCTTTGCAGAATTCTCCTCTCTCTCTCTCTCTCTCTCTCTCTCCAAGCTCTTCTCACAAGATGACAATGGAGGTGGGGGTTGGTTTTTGGCAAGTTAGAACTAGTTCCTTAACTTCTCCCGTAGCCCATTAAGTCATTTAGTGTAGTTAGTGGGTTTAGTGGATAAAGAATAAGTCAGATTTTTATTTCTAATTTTCGTGGGTTTTAATTCCCAAATTTCCGAAATTACCAAAATGCCCTTTTAAGTTACCGGTACGGCCCAATAATGCCCCGGGACCCAAACTTAACCCCGGCTAGTGTTTTCTGACTATTCGACCCTTCCGGACTCGTTGGCGCACTCAAAATGACCATACGGTTAATAGAAATAAAATTCACTTTTTAATTAAATAATTACTTTCCTGACGCGACTGTCACACGCGTCTCAACAAAATTTCTCAAATTGTCGTATATCAATCTTACGACTAATTCAATATTTCCAATATTCATATATTGCCATATATACACATTATAATCAAATACCAACTCACATATCGTTAGTATTTTATCCGGATTAATTCTCAATTAATTCACATTTATTTTTATTAATCCCATAAATAAATATCGATAAAAATGCGGGGTATTACATACTTCCCCCCTAATAACAGAATTTCGTCCCGAAATTCGGAACTAAAAAGTACCTGATAAAAATAACTCTGGATAACGTTCGCGCATTTCATCCTCGCGCTCCCATGTGGACTCCTCGACATTATGACGTCGCCACTGAACACGCACTAACGGAACTATCTTTGACCGCAGTTTCCGCTCACTTCGGTCCAAAATAGCAATCGACCCCTCCTCGTAGGAGCTATCGGGCTGGAGATCGATGTCCTCCAAAGGAATGTGAGAATGAGCCAAATCATCTCTAAGATATTTCCTTAGCGAGGAAATATGAAACACATCATGAATCCTATGCAAATCTCCGGTAACCCAAGTCTATACGCAACAGACCCAATCCGCTCGATGATAGGAAATGGTCCCACATATCTCGGTGCCAACTTCCCCTTCTTCCCAAATCGCATAATCCCCTTCATAGGAGATACTCTGAGTAAAACCTGGTCCCCCACTTGGAACTCCTTGAAGAACCTCTTCGCATCAGCATAGCTCTTCTGCCGATCCTGAGCTACCCGAATGCGACTCCGTATCAATTCTATCCTTGCCGAAGTATCCTGAATCACTTCCGGCCCAAGTAGTTTGTTGTCCCCCACCTCCAACTAACATGCTGGGGAACGACAAGGTCTACCGTACAACGCCTCAAATGGAGCCATGCCAATAGTGAACTGGTAGGAGTTGTTGTAAGCAAACTCCACCAATGGAAGATGCTGCTCCCATCCACCCCCGAAATCAATGATGCACATACGCAACATGTCCTCCAACATTTGATTTGTACGCTCGGTTTGCCCATCGGTCTGCGGATGATAAGCCGTACTCAACCGCAATTCCGTGCCCATCGCCTCCTGAAAACTCTCCCAAAACCGTGAAACAATATCTTGTCTCGGTCAGACACGATATTTAGGGGCACACCGTGAAGTCTCACTATTTCTGCTATAAAGAGCTGGGCATACTGTCCCGTAGTGTAGTCTGTCCTTACGGGTAGAAAATGAGCGACTTTGGTCAACCTGTCCACAATTACCCAAATGGAGTCGTGACCTCTCTGTGACGTAGGCAACCCCGTGATAAAGTCCATGGAGATGCTCTCGCACATCCACATCGGGACCTCTAAAGGCTGTAGAAGTCCTGCCGGTCTCTGATGGTCCACTTTTACCAGCTGACAAGTGGCGCATTTAGAAACAAACACGGCAATATCTCTCTTCATCCCGCTCCACCAATACTGACGTCTCATATCTTGGTACATTTTGTCCCCACCGGGATGTACCGCGAACCGTGAGCCGTGCGACTCTGCCATCACCTTGTGTCGCAATTCCTCCCCTTCCGGAACTACTAGTCTCCCATTGAAGCGTAATCCCCCGTCTGAGCTAACGGTATAGGACTCGGCTCCCTCTGTTAATAATCGAACTATCTGCTCCTGACAGAACGAGTCATCTGCTTGTGCCTTTACTACTCTCGTGACAATCTGTGGTGTAACAGTCATCATAGACATGAACGATCGGGCCACTGCATCCTGGTGTCCCAACTCTTTCCACTTTGCCTTCCACACCCCTGCCACCTCATCTACTGGCCTACGGCTCAACGCGTCTGCTACCACGTTAGCCTTCCCCGGGTGATATTGGATATCAAATTGATAGTCCTTCACAAACTCAAGCCACCTCCGTTGTCGCATATTCAGCTCCTTCTGCGTGAACAGGTACTGTAGGAACTTGTGGTCCGTGAACAATCGAAACTTCTCCCCCAAAAGGTAATGTCTCCAAATCCGAAGGGCAAATACAACTGCCGCTAACTCCAAATCATGGGTGGGGTAATTCTTCTCATGAGGTTTAAGCTTACGGGAAGCATAAGCTATGGCCTGACTCTCCTGCTTCAATACACCTCCAAGTCCTTGTAAGGACGCATCGATGTAAACTAGATACTCAACTCCCGGTCTCAGCAATGCTAACGCAGGTGCTGAGGTCAACTTGTCCTTCAACTCATTGAATGCCAACTGACAGGCATCACTCCAAATGAACGGCACACCTTTACGAGTCAGATGTGTCATGGGACCCGCTATCTTGGAGAAACCCCGAATAAACCTCCTGTAGTATCCTGCTAAGCCCAAGAAACTACGGATCTCAGTCGGTGTCGTGGGTTGTCCCCACTCCCTCACCGCGGATACCTTCCCCGGATCAACAGATATCCCCCGGTCGAAAATAATGTCCCAAAACTGAACCTCCTTCAGCCAAAACCCGCACTTCTCATACTTTGCATACAGCTCGTTCTGACGTAGCGTCTGCAAAACCTGCCTCAAATGCTCGGCGTGCTCCTCCTCTGTCTAGGAGTAAACCAGAATGTCATCAATGAAAACAATGACGAACTGGTCCAGGAACTCTCTGAACACCCTATTCATCAAGTCCATAAACGCTGCTGGAGCGTTGGTCAAACCGAAAGGCATAACCCGAAACTCGTAGGAACCATATCTCGTTAAGAAAGCAGTCTTCGAAACGTCCTCCTCCCTGATACGCAACTGATGGTAACCAGATCGCAAATCAATCTTCGAGAAGAAAGAAGCTCCTCTCAACTGGTCGAATAAGTCATCGATTCGGGGAAACGGATACTTATTCTGTATCGTGACCTTATTCAACTCCCAGTAATCCACACACAACTTCAACGATCCATCCCTCTTCTTTACGAACAACACAGGGGAACCCCACGGCGAAGTACTCCTCCGAATAAACCCCTGACCCAACAACTGCTCAATCTGATCCCGTAACTCTCTCATCTCAGCTGGAGCCATACGGTAAGGTGCGCGGGCAATAGGCCGAGTGTCCGGTGTCAAATCAATCACAAAATCTATCTCCCTACTCGGAGGTAGTCCAGGTATATCCTGAAATACATCGGCGAACTTACTAACAACGGGTATCGAATCAAGTGGTATCACCACTTCCTTAGAGGTCTCCTCCTCTATATAGTACAAATGAGTGGACGATCCTCCCTCAGGACGAGGCATCGCCACCAAAAACATCTCCTGCCCGGGAACGACAAAGATAATACTCCTACTAAGACAGTCAATCATGGCTCGGTACGCAACTAGCCAATCCATACCAATAATGGCATCATACTCGGTCATCTCTAACACTAACATATCAGCGGGTAAAGTAAACCTCCCGATCTCTATACCCACACCTCTACACATAAGCGAAATCATGGAACCCCTACTCAACGGTGAGTTTACACAAGTAGCGGTTCTCTCTGCGGTGTCTAATAACCCAATGGTGCGTGCAAATCTCATAGCAATAAAACAGTGTGTAGCCCCCGTGTCAAATAAAATGTCCCCTGAATAGAGAACATACCCTCAATAGCTGGCGGATTCTGCAGGGCTGCGACCTGCTGGAGCTGATACACTCTCCCATACTGGAGTTGTCCCTGCTGAACTGGAAGTGCTGGAATGGGTGGTAATGCTGTCATCTGTGGTGCTGGGAGGGCGGTGGGAAACATAGGCCTCTATGGCTCGTGTCGAGCACCCTGCTGCTGCTGCTGTGGGGCCTTGCCCTTATCAGGACAATCCTGATGTTTGTGGTCAATCTTACCACAAATGAAACACTTCCCCTGGAAGTTTCCCCCTCGCTGTCCCTGCTGACCACGGCCCTGGTGACCGTTACCATTTCTGCCCTGGCCCTGGTGAAACTGCTGCTGTTGACCATTTTGACCCTGCTGGCCCTGATGGCCGTTATGACCCTGTTGGCCATTCCGGGATCCTCCCTGACCGTTCCTGAAACCCCCTGATCGGAATCTCTTAGAATCCCCCTGCTGGAACCCTGATCACCCTGCCTATACTGACCCTGAGCTGATTGTGCCCCGCTGGCACCATTTCCCCATGTCCTGCCCTGATGGCTGGACTCTCCTGATCGCTTCCCCTCAGTCAAGTGAAAGCGGTGGTCCTGGCAATGGAGCAATGCAGCGTTAACCACATCAGAATAGGTGGTCAACGATAGATTCCCCAACAAGTGCTGTCGGATCCTCCAAGTCAATCCATCTGTGAATTTTTGAATCTTCTTCTCTTCCGTCGATATCTCATCCGGTACAATGTTCAGCAAATTTGTGAATTCGGCCTCATACTCGGCCACAGTCCTACCCTTCTGTCTAAGGCTCATCAACTTCCTCCTCATTTCCGTGTGAACAGCTGACGAAAAATATTTGCGGTCGAACCGCTCCCAGAACTCCTGTATAGAGAGTGTATCTCTCTCCTCTGCGGTGGTAATAGACTCCCACCACTACAATGCAGATCCCACTAGCTTGAAAGTAGCTAGTATCTGCTTCTGGACATCGGTGCACTCAGACATCCTCAGGTGCCTCTGAATATCCTTCCTCCACTGACTAGATACCACAACATCGGAGCTACCTGCGAACTCCGGAGGGTGTGCTTTCTGAAAAGCATCTCGAACACGTTCCCAAGCAGACGGGAATGCATGTGCCTGAACTGACGCGGCTACTAGCACCTGGGGTGGTGCCTGCTGTACAACGGCAAGAGCGGCATTTACCGCTTGGGCTACAATGGCTGCAACCTCGACGGCATTCATGGTGCCCTGTACTGGAGCTGGCTATGGCTCGGGCTGTGCATCCCTAGGAACTCGCTGCGCACGTCGTGGAGGCATCTGAAATAAGAGTAAAGTTTATAAGTTCACAGTTATAAACTTAAAATAGCTGAAGAGCGAAGCATACATAAAGGAATACAACAGTCCTAAAATATAGGGCTCTACATCAAAGAAAGCTCAGCTGAAACATAATAAGCCGTATAGATCCTAAAGGACACTAGAACCTGATGCTCTGATACCACCTTTGACACCCCGACTAATTAAATACCGAGTAGCTACTCCTTTATTAAATCAATACAAAATGCCAAGTTGGTCCAGTTAATAGCATCTCTGTCGAAAACATTTTTAATGATTACTAACCACCTAGTATATAAAAAGTGAGTTGTCAAATTTTAAATTAAATCTGATTAACATGCAATAAATGAAATATAGATACGTAACACAACCATTAACGATAAAGTCCAACTATAATGAATCAACAAATAAAGATGAGTCTAGAGGAAATACTCCTCACAACAATCCCAATATGAAAATAAATAAAACAAGTCTGCATCCTGAATTAATTACAAGCCAAAAGTCTGAATAACTGAAAGAAATGAAATGTCTCTAAAAGAAATGGGCGACATGCCCTACAACTGATGAAATCTGAATATAGAGTCAAGGCATATGAAGCGTCTACTAGTAAGGCCCTGTAACTTCCACAACAGCTACAGCTCGTCACCTGACTGGAAATACTATGCATGGTGTCCTTGTGGCTGGGCACCTAAAAGGTTTTTACAAGAAAAATAGATTTGAAAGCAAACGGGTCAGAGCCCGAAAGTGGAGAGTATTTTAAAAACAGCAAGTGCTTTAATAACATTTAAAACAATGAATACACGATACATGTTAGGACGTGCTCTCACATGAAATACTCACCTCTCGTCTAACTGTGCACTCCTAACGTTCCTGTACCCATTCATGTGTTATTTATATCTAACTAAACCATCATAAGTTCTAACCCAACTACTCGATTCACAATATGAATTCCCAATGTTATTACTTAAATAGATAGCTTTACTTAAACTCGGATTCTCAATTGTTAACATTACAATTCTCGGCATGTTATCCCTTTTTAACTTCTCAAAGAGTCACTATAAACTATTCTCGCAATTTAAACATAACAAATTCCTTTTCATTGAACCGTATATTATTCACATCATAAATATACAATATAAGCACCCCGAGGCAAAGCTGCGGTGCACATACTCTGCTATCCATCCCGGTACATCACGTACATAAGGATTACAAATTCCGAATCTCTCAGGAACTGTTAGAATAAGCACAACACACAAAAATGGAGGCAAACATAATTCAACATATCCATGGGTCACGTACATACCTACGCTCCATAGTCAGCTGACTTAATAACTCACAATTAAGTCATTCCCTTGAACTATGTCCTCTAGGTACCAAACTAAATCCGGGCACACAAGGATTAGATGGCCCTAAGGGAACGTAAACCTCCCGTGATAGCAAGTATGGTAGGTATGTCATACACAAAAATCATATACTAAGCATTCACACATCTTAGATGTCTCAATGTTAATAAAGGTACATTCTACATCCTTATACCATTATTCCATTTTTATACATTATAAGTCTTCCGATAATATAAAACGTAGACTGTCGATACATCTCACATCGTAGTTTCTGGTACTTAAAACCTATCTCAAAGGGTCTATTAATTTTCCTATTATTCTCAAATAAAACATCATTATTCTTAAGGTCCTTACTTCTGCCCCAAACCTCATTTCACCAAATTATTCAAATTTACTCTTTTAATTCTAACGTTATCTCACTCATCGGATTTCATTAGATTTTAGAATAATTCCTCAATTTGAATTCTAATTACGGTCCAAATTTTATAACCATACCTACTGGTCTTCCTTAAGTCTAAGGATATTCATAAAGTCTCCAATAATATTTTCCAAGGGTTTAACACCATTAAAATTTAACTAGGAAAATTTTACTCTTTCTGGGAAGGTCGATCGATCGACCTTGACCTTCGATCGATCGATGGTGGTCGATCGATCGACCGATGAATGCCGATCGATCGATCACACCAGGTAGGCTACGGACTGCTTCGTTTTGCAGTCCTCAAAACGTCCCAAAACTCCATTAATAAGCATGAAACTCTAAGATAACGTTATAATATCATCATACAACCATCCTACAACATTGTTAACGTTCTAAAACCAATAATTCATCATCCAAGGGCTTTGTTTGGATCAAAACTTCATCAAGAATCCCAGTTTTCTATTTCTTTCAAGAACATTAATAAACTTCTTCTTAAATCCGTTTTTAGATCATCAAGGGTTATATTTTGAATTCATAATTCGTCCAGAATGTTTCTACATGCAATACCTAACATAGTTCATAGTTTTAATCTTCCAATTCATGGGTCTATATCAATCTTCCAAGATAAATTCGATAATTTCCCTAAACATGGAAAAGCATAACATTGAATCAATTGTAATTAAATCACTTGCCTCTAATCTTTCTCTGAATTTGATGTTGAATCTTGAAGGTTGAATTGTTCTCTCTCTCTGCAGAATTCTCTTCTCTCTCTTTGCAGAATTCTCCTCTCTCTCTCTCTCTCTCTCTCTCTCTCCAAGCTCTTCTCACAAGATGACAATGGAGGTGGGGGTTGGTTTTTGACAAGTTAGAACTAGTTCCTTAACTTCTCCCGTAGCCCATTAAGTCATTTAGTGTAGTTAGTGGGTTTAGTGGATAAAGAATAAGTCAGATTTTTATTTCTAATTTTCGTGGGTTTTAATTCCCAAATTTCCGAAATTACCAAAATGCCCTTTTAAGTTACCGGTACGGCCCAATAATGCCCCGGGACCCAAACTTAACCCCCGGCTAGTGTTTTCTGACTATTCGACCCTTCCGGACTCGTTGGCGCACTCAAAATGACCATACGGTTAATAGAAATAAAATTCACTTTTTAATTAAATAATTACTTTCCTGACGCGACTGTCACACGCGTCTCAACAAAATTTCTCAAATTGTCGTATATCAATCTTACGACTAATTCAATATTTCCAATATTCATATATTGCCATATATACACATTATAATCAAATACCAACTCACATCTCGTTAGTATTTTATCCGGATTAATTCTCAATTAATTCACATTTAATTTTATTAATCCCATAAATAAATATCGTATCTGAATCAGCCTTCGCTCGTTTCTTTTTCAGTTCATTACCCTCTGTTTGGAAAACAGATACATGTAAAGAAAAAGGTGGAGAAAGAAAAAATAAATATTTGGAGAACAAAAAGTACATGCATTTTGTCAAGTTCCTCCCAGAGATCGACAGATACGATACCCAAAGTGCATGTTTATCATATGGGTAGATATAGCAATACAATGGCAAATGTCATATAAATAATTAATTACAGTTTTATTTTAAATTTTAGAAGCCTCCCTTTTTCTTTTTAGAAGTCTACAATATTAGTGCTGGTAAAATTGATTTTATTATTTCAAATTTTTGTTGCTTAACAAATTATTCTGGTTTCATTAATTGACAAGGATTTCAATTGGAGTACCCTCCACTATAGCCTAGTCATAATAGGTCCTCACTCAAGTAAGTTTTCTGCATATATATAGAAGGTGATACACAGAAACAAGGATAGTTTTTTGAAGATGATTTGGAGTACTCTCAAAAGACCACTTTACATCTAATTAAATTGAGACAAGTCAAAAAGTTATGTCAGTTAATGATGGAACAGTGACGGAATACAATCAGCATCAATAAGAAGCTGAACTTCTATATTTCTCCTCTAGAAGCCAATATTTCTCCCTAATAACAAGCCTATCAGGATATCTCATATGTCTCACAGATTGTGACATTTCCTTTAGATGTTCAAGCTAAAATTTTGTCAGAGATGCTTGGCTAGGACAATGACCTTACCGAGAAGATCCTATAGTGAACTGATTTTATTGGGATCAAAACGTACCTTACTTCTAGTTATCAATTTGTGTGTTAATCTAAAAACCTCAGGAGTGCCAAATGTTTTTATATAGAGATTTCAAATGCATTAATTTAAGAGGTAGTTGAAGACAACTCAAATACTAAAAATGCACCAATTCTCAATGATAAACTTGAAAACAATTATTTTATGCACAGGAGAATGAATGACAAACATTTTTCTTTATTTTTATTAATATTATATTAACTTTAATGTAATTCTTTTCTTTTCAATTTTTAGAGGCATGTTTCCTTATTCTCAGGAATCCAATATATTAATTTGGTAAGACTGATATTAGTAATATTCGTTTTTTTATTAAGTACTACAGACTCGGAGAATGCACACGATCAAGGATATGATGGGTTTCAAAAAAAACTACTAGGTTATATTACGCTATGATCAAGGGTAAGTATGAATCTATGACAGCATGATGCGCTGCTAGTACTAACTACTAAGGAGATTGGGATGTGAACCTGACTATAAGAACATAAGGAGAAAGTAGTAAATTTACAATTATTGTAAGCCTACATAATTAATGTAGGCCTACACCAAGATTTAGCTCTCTAAGTCCTTATATATGCTCTAGTTATGATGGTTGAATTGATTGGAAGAATAGAAGATGAGGGGTCGTGGTGTATTTATAGATGATATTGTTTTAGAATATAAAACTAAGACATGGATTAATGTTAAATTAGAAGTGTGGAGAAAAATCTTAAAAGACTACATTTTAAACAAGTAGGAATAAAATTGAGTGCATAGAGTATATAAGTAATATCATACAAACAAATGTAAATTTAGTGAAGCTTGAGGTTTAAGAGATAGCGAAAAGTTTTCATCTTCGTTATTTAGGCTCAATCATCCATATAGAGAGATATTAGTGACGATGTTCGGGTCTGGTAGCTCTTGTACAAGATATATTGAGATAAATTTGCCTTAAATGGTTTGGACACGTAAAACGTAGACCAATAAGTTAACCCCATAAAGATTGGTAATTTGCTTAATACATATGTACGTGAGAGTAACTCAACTAAAAGAATGCATGTATATGGAGAAAGGAAGAGAGACAACGATATACGTGGTTCGGCAACTTGCCTACATCCACAGATGGTGTTGTCGTTTTTATTAATATTGATCGTAAAGTAAAATTGACAGTCTCTCTTCTTTTCTCTCTTATTGTGTCCCTATGAAGGGCCTCAAAGCCTTTAATTATAGGCTATGAAGCACCGATTCTTCGAAAATGGCATCGAGTCCAAATCAAATTCGAATTGGGTGTAAGTGTGGCCCCCGATTTGCACGCATGTAGAATTGGGAAAAATAATTAAATTTGAAATTTTGATTCGAAGGGGATTCATTTAGGATTCTTTTTGGATTCGTTTTTTGCTGAAATTTGAAAATGTACGTATAAAAAAGGGGGGCATTTTTAAAATTAAAAAAGTGAAGTGGTTTAATATATAAAATTAAACTTTTAAAACTAAAATAACACGCTTGGACAATCCCAAATCATTTCAAATATAATCGGCCCCTTACAAACCAATGAAACCCTAAACCCCACTCGACCCACTTCTGCTTCACTGCTAGGGTTGTTTCGAGCCACTCCGGGGTAGTTTCTCTCTCCACCAAGGTTGTTCGCTTGCACTTCTTCAGCCTCTCTCTCTCCCTCATTTCGCTTCTCTCTCGCTCTCTCTATATATAATATGTATTATGATTCTTTTATAAATTTTGTGAAATGGTTTAAAGCTTGCCGTGCTTTGTTGGTTTGTTTAGCTTGTTTTCTTAGTTTTCTGGAACAATTCAAAGCTTCAATACTTACTTTATTAGGTTCAACCTTTATAGCTTATTTCTTTGTTACTGCCATTTTTTAGTTTACCTGATCCAGTTGTAACTTCAATTTTTCTCCCCATTTGATTGTTAAATTTATAATGTTGCATGTTTTTTCTGATTCGTGAAAATTGATAAATGAAATGTTGTTAAAGTTGGTGATTGACAAATTGTTTCTATGAATTAATCTATATCAATTAAGGAATAATATATTATATTTATTATATTTTTTCTTGGTGCACCAATCGCTGCACCCGCATCCGTGCTTCTTAAATTATAGCCCAAGGGTTAAATTTGTGGTTGAATTCCCTTTTGGAGTTGGTATGGGGATGTATCTCCTGCATGGCTTATTCTTATCCTGGAGGTTGCTACCTCTAATCTAACTTTAACGTATAATGGCGGCTCTAATAAAAGTAGGATTGAGCCACCTACCCTTTGGGCTTGAAACTAGTCACTAGGTTTCACAGCATTCGCAGGTCCAGTAAAAAAAGGCCACCACGTGTAAATAACTAGGAAAAAAACTTAAATGAGGATTGTTTGTGCCATTATGCTTGAGTTCATGCTGATCTAGAGAAACCATCCCCACAGCGCTTCCCCGCTTCCTTGCGTCTACTTTACAAGATTAGGATTCTGAAAAGTGGATCCAATGATGACCCACCTACATTGTTATAGGCATCACGAACTTCTTTCTTCACTTTGGCACTTCAACTAACCTGGAGATTATTTTAAGATCTCAACAAAAAGTTGAAGAGACACTATCCCCATCTTCGAACATTGGATTGGGTGGGGTGATGGAGTTGCCCAACAATACACTAGTTTGCTCCATGTTGACATTGACACCTTCATACACACGAAGATGATCGTTGAAGAACTCCCCAAAAAAATTTAATTGATGCTTTAGTTTCTTGAGAATTTTGGTTTTCGCTCAGCGCAATTATCGTTCCAATATCTCAAGGGCTGTATATGAGATTCATCGAATAAACTAGATCTTGCAAACAAATGTGGGGATACATGATATCATTTACCGCTACAAGTTCTGCACACAGAATAAAGACATGTACAACTGGAAGACGAGAAAAATTGAGAGCCACTTTGTTGTTCATTTGCCAATTTCTGACAAAGATCATGGGGATCACGTTTTGATCTTTGGGAATTGGGAATTTGCTTATTCGTGACAGAGGAAAACCTTATAGAGGGCTGAGGGATGTGGGTGCTGCATCGTGCTCGATAAGGTCGAAGAGAGCCTTAAGCAAGCCCAAACAAAGCTCGTCAAGCAATGGACGGATGAACAGACTAAGGTCCGAGAGGTCACTAAATTAGCTGACAAGTTGAAGGAAGACTTGGAGGATCTGTGGTATACCAAAGATAAAGAAATGGTGGCTACGCAGAAGTCTATTGATGATGCAAAAATCTCAAGACTGCTCAACAGGAAGGATCCCAAGACTGCTTGGAAGAAAGCCGGTGAAATTTCCGAAGCTGAGAAAACCAAAGTCTAGGACGAAGCGTGGGCAGCGTCCCAACTTGAGTATCTTCGGAAACTGCATTATTCTTGGGTTGTGATAAGAGTTGGAGGCCGCAATAATCTCCAAAGAGTCCAACTTGAGCCACCGGATGCTCTTTATGAAGGCAATGCTAACATGACTGCACATGAAGGTGAGCCCAGCTAAGTCGCTGCTTAATGAAATGAAAGGCTGTTTTCTGGAACCTATTGCTCTTGTCAAAGTTGTACGCATTTCTTTTATGGCTTGGCTCCTTTGTTTTGTGTGAATAACTATTCTCACATTTTCATCTCCGTCCGAGCAAGCAGGTGGTCTCCGAGTGCGTTCTTGGCTCAAGTACATTATCTCATCAGAGATAATCTTTTTGAAGACAATGACGTTCCTTAGCGGATTTTGAAGGCTTCACCTTAGAGAAAAAAACTTAACCTTGGCCAAAAGAAAACCATGAGTTGAGGGAGCAAGGAAGCATATGTTAAGGCCTCATCATGAGATAGCGAGGAAAAGTTTGTTCGCCTGGAAGCGGAACTAAATTTGCCCATGTTACAATGGTCACGACTTCGGTTTGGAGGACGCCCTTGTAATTTGAAGTGTGCCAAAGAGCAGGAATACAAACTTGCTTAACGTCTTAACTATTTGAAACGTCTCAAGGACTCCCAAATGTGGTGTTGGCACACAACCCATAAACCGTTTGATCGGCTCTCTGCCTTTTCACTGACCGAAGATCCTCCAAGCTACTTATTTCCTGAATGAGAGCATGGCAGAGCAGGTCTCAGCAATCAACCGCAAGAGCCTTATCGCTAACGATCCTGACATACCATAACAAGCTTAGTATTCCCAGACTCTTAGTTTTCTGCTATGGTACATATTTTTTGCTTAGAGTCTTGTGGATAAATTTGTTGAAAGTTGTGAACTCTGTTTGATGAACTCCTCGAGCTATTTTATTGTTATCAGTATGGAGCTTTTCTGGTTCCTTTATCTCATTATAATTCTTTTGCATGGTTATCATTCCGCCAACCCTTCGCATAATTTGGGTCCTACCTTTTAGATGGTGTCATCACACCAGAGTCCAGGCCTTAGCCCTAAAAATAATTAACAAGAATGAACCTGTTTTGGGGCTTCCCCAATTTAGGACTTTGCCGCGCTTAAAAATTAACTCCTTAATTATGCCTGGGATCCACCGTGGGTCTTTTGGTGTTGTCTGAGCAACTCAGATCATTGATTTGATCTAGCCACGGTCTTATTTACTTTATTTCAAACATCATCACTTTGCTGATTTTGCAAAAGATTATGAGTTAAGAAAATAAAAAGAGATTTTTAGTGATACTATGACGAATCGTTATAACTTTATAAAATGCTTAAACGCTGAAAAAGAAAATGCTTCTAAATATAAAACTTTTTCAAGTTCACCTCGTTTGTGGATCTTCATGCCGTCCATTGTTTTCAACGATAGGGGTAGTTGCGGTCAGCGAAAAGAATGCGTGTAAGGAAAGAAAGTGAGACAACGATAGACACGGTTCGGAAACTTGACTACATCCACGTATGGTGTAGAAGTTCTTATTACAATTTGGTGGTCTCTCTTCTTGTCTCTCTTAAATCTCTCTCAGATCGTGTCCTTACGAGGGGAGTCGAAGCTTTTATTATTTAGAGGCCATTTGAAATCATCTCCCTTTTAGAGTTTGCATGCGATGTATATCCTACATGGCTTCTCCTTATCGTTGAGGTTGTTGCCTTTAATGCAATTTTTTTAACGCGGAGCCACATACTCTTTTATTGGAACTGGCTCTGATAAACGTAGGATAGGGCCTCCTACCTTTTGGGCTTGAGACCAGTCAAGAGCTTTCATGGGTTGCACAAGGCTCCAAAAATAATATTAACGATAATGATGAGGAATATGGGGAACCTATATTGACTTGGTGTGAGAGTTTTAAGAAGGACGTGATAGATTGGGATTTTACTGAGAATATACACTAAAGATGAAGAAATGGAAGGGCGGAATTCATCTAAACTCAAGTAAGTGGGGAAAAGCCTTATTGAGATGACTCCCATATAAATTTGGCTTCACTAGTTGACAATGATTTTATTTGGGATTATTTCAAGATATCCTAATCCTATTAAGTTTAGGAATTTTAAGAATATAATCAGATAAATTCCCATCCCGTCATTGTAATAAGACTATAGAATCCCTATAGTTCTCGAGTACTCTGAAAATCAACAAGGCTTAAGGCCACAATTTGTATTTACATCTTTCTCATAAGCTTCTCTCTCAATGTCACAACAGCTAATTCATTGTTTAAGATATAAATATATATGTCACATGCATCAAGCAATTCAACAATATAATATCAAGTTCAAATGTAAATCATAGGCAAGAAAACCAATTTCCCCCTAGGCAAGAAAACCCCTAGGCAAGAAAACCAATTTCCCACTAGCTAACGATAATAGTAACCTGTATAACCGTTATATAATTTTAAGTAATATCACGCACGCAACGATAATGTATTCGATAGATAATGCTCTATAGCTCTGAGAGCACCCACCTATTCTTCTGCGATGTTGCCCTGGAGGTCCAGAAGGCATCAGAGAATCCAGTTGATCTAACAACAGATTGGAAACACTGCGTTCAAACAGAGCAACATCAGTGTGTTCAGTATATATGTGTGTAATAACTATGTCTAAGTATGTAACAATCAATGTGTCCAGCATTGCAAAAGAATGTTAGCCATTTTACACAAATAACCAAGGTTCCGTTTGGTACGAGATAAAATTTATTTTACTTGGGTAAAAAGTAAAATGATGGAAATTGCTTTCAACCATTCGAAGTTAGAATTTTTGTTAGTATAAAATTGTAAATAAGTGTATAAGCCACAATTATGTGATTTTTACAATAATAATGAACAAAGTTTAAATCTGAATTACATAGATAAGAAAAATTAATCCCGAAACAAACAGAGCCTAAAGATGAAGGCTAAACCCATTAAAGAGAAGTTTACATCGGATCCAAAATATGTTTTAAACATATATTCATTAATTAATAAAGTAAAAACAAATCTTATTAAATATACACACGTCACTTCACTTTCCGAAAGCTCTTTCGCTTGTGTGTATAACATCTTCAGCCTCAATAGTGAAAAATCGCCAGCCTTCTCAACCACCTCAGGAGCTGCATTAAAGTGCAAAAAACATAGGCGTAAGTGATATACCACCTGTAATAGTTATGCAAAAAAAGGTGCTCATATAATTAAGAAAGAAAAAAGAAGTTGGGCCAAGCCCTTCTTCATTGAAATCATTTAAACCCGGTGCTAATTAACATCTGCACAAAAGAAAGAAATAAGTGTCGCGAAATCTCAGTGTGGCCAGCATACTGGCAACCTAACCTAAGGTTTGAGAGATAATATAGACTCATTAATTTTAGGTAAAACTTTAGCAAAGGTGAAATGTGGTTTAATAGGTTGAACACGGTTATGGTTCACTTAATGGTATAAACCTTTGAAATTGAATACACAAATCATACATACGGACCCATAAAGGAGAAACTATCAAATAAGAGAGAGAGAGAGAGAGAGAGAAGAGGTTGACAGTCAAGAGACATTTTCCGAGATTTAGTGACGTTTTGCAACATTAACTGAAGATATTGTGGTTCTTTTCCCATTTAAAAAAAAAAGTGCAAAGCATTAATATAAATCAACAGTTGTTGTCAAGTGAGCTAGCTTGGAAACTGTTAAGGATGGACAAGGTATGGGCATGGATATGAGTTATGACGTGAAACAAACAAGAATGACATTAACAAGTCCAGGACGTGTTACTAAGAAAATATATTTTTATATAAATTAAATGCAATAGATTTTCTTTATGGCAAGTAAATCTAATATCAGATGTCTGCAACATGAAATTTGCAACTTTTGAATAAATATTGTAATCGCATATAAACAAAAACATAGTATGAATAAATGTACACCTGCAATGGGTACATGGATATATATACACATTATTATGGTGAATACACTAGCATCCCATGCATACCCAACCCTTCAAAATAATTTTCTGCCATAGTTTCCTTATTATCAAATCTTTCTTTCGTTATGACGATCTATTTTGGTTAATCCTTTCATTTACACTCTTTGTGTAGAGTCAAATAAAGTCACAATTCAACATGACACTCCCCCCCACCCCCACCCCACACACACACAAAAAAAAAAAAAAAGTCAAATTTAAAAAAAAAATCAATAATGAACAATGAATATCCATTAGGAAAAATTGATATGATTTTGAGATGATAATATATATGTATAGGTGACTTTAACCCTCCCCTCCCCCCCCCACATACACACAAAAAAAACAAAAAAAAAAACCGAAAAATTTCCTTTTTTTCTTTACAAAGAAAATTGTGTTTTCTTCCGCTTTCTTGCCATTGTTCATTCTTCTTTGAAGCCGCAAAATGATAGTGAGTTAGTGAGAATTCCTCAGCAGCAGTAAGCCAAATGTGAGGAATTGCCCGTCCGAAGACATCATCCTTTATTACCATATCAAATAGCGATGCAGGAGCATAGGGACATGGACGTCCTTTTTAACATTCTTTTACTTTGTTCTTTTTCTTATCCTTTTGTATCCTTAGTATAAATAGCCCAAGGGCCTTCATTTATAACATTTTTGGCCATTTTGAGATTCAGAGACTAGAGAGAGAAATAAGAAACCCTCCTACATTTCAATATTGTTGTTGTTGTTGTGTAGATAACTTCTTTCTTTTACGCTTCCGCACCCTAGATTACATCAAATTGGTATCAGAGCGTGATTTGTTCTTAGATCAGCCATGTTCATCGAAGATTGGGATTCCCATTGGAGTCATCCGGATTATTTCAAAAAAAACTAACCCTAAAGTTCCTACACCATTTTCACCCGTAGAAACAGCCGACTCAACCACCCAATAAACCCTACCGCCTCCGATCACTACTGGCACGCTTTCGGTTGACCGACCAACCCGAAAACCATCTAAACACCTGCCGCCACCAATGAGCAGTTGTCCGAAGTCAGAACAGACAGCGTAACCCCCTGCAGAGATCTGGAGAATCGCGCCTCCATCATTTCTCTTCCCAGCCGCTCGGAACCCTATGTGGGGCCTTCTGTTGTGATTTCAACCCCTGCCGACATTGATATACAACCCGGAATGCATGAGAAATCCCATAATTTCAATAACCAAACCCTAATCACTCCTAGTCCAAGCCCTAATCAAATTCAACAAAAAAAAACTAATCACGAACCCTATTTACCCCATTCCCATGAGACCTTAGTATCCGTTCCTTCTAAAAACCCTAACTCCTTATGTAAGGGATGCACCTCCTTGGGCATTCTCCCCATTCCTACCAATGTCCCATTACCTACCGCTCAATCCATTTGTCGACACTGTGATTCCTTTTGCCGAACCCAAGCAAAACTTGTCGATATCTCTACTACCAATACACATACCGTGATGATAACAACATCCGTAGATCCACAAAAATCTCCACCTAGCGATGATACTTGGATCCGATTGAGTACATTTTTTACTCATTGCACTGCAAAGGGGAGGCTATGCACGATGATTATCGATGGGGGAGCTAGTGATAATTTGGTAGTGCGGGAGATGGTCGACAAATTAAAGCTTCTCACAGAATCATTGCCCAACCCGTGTCGTATTGGATGGTTGGGAAGAGGAGTCACACTTGCTCCTAGCCGACAGTGTCGGGTGACTTTTTACATTGGAGATTATCATGAAAAGGTTCTATGTACCGTGGTGGATATGCGAGTGTGTCACCTTCTTTTGGGGAGGCCGTGGTAGTTTGAACATCGCAGCATGCACGATGGCTGAGCCAATACCTATTCATTTATGCATGAGGGAAAGAGCTTTCTGTAACAACCCGCGTAATTTTTGGGGTATTTTCAAAATATAGAGAAAAAATAAGTTTTTGATAAAATTATTTTTATTGCTCAATTATTGTTGAGAATTATTTTTTAAAGATGAGAATTTCAAACGGTTTCGAAATCGGAGTTAAAACGGATTTTTAAATGATTTTTATATATTTATCCCCTTATAAAAATTTTAGGCCGAACTGCCAAAATACCTGGGCGATCGATCGATTGACACCAAGGGTCGATCGATCGATCCCCTCAGGTTTCGTGCGCAGCAGGTTTTTGTTAGGAGTTTTGGTTTGTTTCCAACTCTTTTGGTTTTTGCCTTATAAATTAAGGTCGTGAGTGACCCTTTTGGTACAACTTTTTGGCAGCAAACATATTTGTTTTTCCTCTCCTTTTTATATACACTTTGCCCCTTTGATTTATGCATTCAACCTTAGGTTTTTGGAGGTGTTCTTGGGGCTATTTTGAGGTTGATCTTGGAGGAGTTTTATGGATCTTTGAGGACTGATTTTGATGGCTTATTCTGTGATTTCTAGGCAGATTCTTTTTGGTTCCTTTTTGGTGGTTTAAGGTATGGGATTTTACACAATATGTTCCTAAATCTCGCGAGTGTTATTCCCTTTGATTTCATGTGGTTATTGACTCATATTTAAATTGCTAAATTCAATTGGAATCTGAAAATTATTGTTGGAATCTAATTTTGATTCATGTGGTATTATATTTGTGTTGGGCATATTGTCATGAGATTTTAATATGGCACTGATGTTTGGCACCCGCCAAGACTCCTTTTCCGGCTACTTGATAAAGTATGGCGCGGTATGGTGAGGCCTGATAACTCTGATTAATGTGTTGTTGAGAAATTATATTGATAAAAATTCTTATGAGATTCGCATTTGATTTGAATATTCGTACTCGTATTGTTACGCTTTATTCACCGCTAATATATCTGTTGAGCATCTTTCCTGTCGTATTGTGTACTTTCCCATCTTTTTTTTCTTAGTTGGCAGGTGAGCACAGATTTGAGTGTTATGGACCAATTGGGATGATATTTAGCGTGGATTATTTTGGGAAGAATATTCAAGAATACAATGAGAAGAATTGTATTTATTTTGATGTATAGAGCATTTTATTTCGAGATAGATAGTTGTATTATTTCGAGAGACTATGGGTTGTATTTAATTTGAAGATTGAGATTAGTGGATTCTTTTATTATATTGTGGGATTTATTTAGATGCTCTATACCTTGTTTATATTGTGGATTTAGTTAGTTTTATCGAGTACTGCTTCGCTCCCTCCGGGCGGGGTGTTACACTTTCTCCTTCGCCCTATGCAACCATTTCTGATGTCTCGACCTTCCGCCCTAGTAGTCTCACAGGAGGAGTTAGCCACAAAGGCCGTAGAGACATGGTTGTGTTATGCCCTCGTTAGTCCCATTACCACCCCGAAGGCGTGCGTCCAAAGTTTGTTTGATTCTTTTACCGACGGGTGTACACCCCCAGATGATCTTCCCCCTCTCCGGAATATACAGCATGCCACTGATTTTATCCCTGGGGTGCAGCTTCTCAACCTTCCCCACTACCGCATGTCACCTACGGAATACGTCGAGTTGCAGAGGCAGGTCACAGAGCTCTGTGACAAGGGCTATATTAGGGAGAACACGTCTCCTTGTGCGGTACCTGCCCTATTAGCGCTAAAGAAGGATGGGAGTTGGCGTATGTGTGTTGATAGTCGAGCTATTAACAAGATCACCGTGAACTATAAGTTTCCTATCCCTAGATTGAAGGATATGCTAGACCAACTCCATGGTGCGAGGATTTTCTCCAAGTTGAACTTGAAGAGTGGCTATCACCAAATTCGCATGAAACCAAAAAACTAGTGGAAGACTGCCTTCAAGACGAAGGATGGACTTTATGAGTGGACGGTGATGCCATTTGGCCTCTCCAATGCCCCATCCACTTTCATGAGAGTGATGACCCAGATATTGCGCCCTTTCATGGGCAAATTTGTGGTGGTTTATTTTGATGATATTCTGATTTACAATCGATCTGAGGTGGAGCACCTAGACCAGGTGGCTTAAGTATTAGAGGTCCTACGAGCTGAGCGGTTCTTCTTTACGTTGAAGAAGTGCGCTTTTATAGTACCATTTATGACCTTTTGGGGGTATGTGATCTCCAGCGACGGCATCAGAGTGGATAAGGCAGTAGTGGATTGACCCCCACCCTCTTCGGTCTCTCAGGTGCACAGCTTTCATAGGGTCGCCGACTTTTATAGGCGCTTCATAGCCGGATTCAGCACTGTCATGGCCCCTATCACAGATTTGATGAGTACTTCCTCGAGTGTCGAGTTTCAGTGGACCTTAGAGGCAGATGTTGCTTTCACGCGGATCAAGGAGTTGATGACGACGGCTCCAATCTTGGCTTTACCCAATTTCGATCAGTTGTTTGAGTTGTCTAGCGATGATTGTAAGACAGGGGTGGGTGCTATTTTGAGCCAAAATGGAAAGCCGATTGCTTTCTTCTGCCAGAAATTTACGGGTGCCGCTCTCCATTATTCGACCTATGACCTTGAGTTCCATGCGGTGGTTAAATCCGTGAAGTTTTGGTCGCCCTATCTCCTCCATAAGGAGTTCTTCATCAAATCCGATCACGAAGCCCTTCGTTTCTTACATAGTCAACGGCATGTTAGTGACAGGCACGCCATGTACTCGAACGACAGATGCTTCTCATGTCGCCTCTTTGTATTTCCGTGAGATTGTCCACTTACATGGAGTGCTTCGCAGCATTACGTCTTATCGGGATGTGCGATTTACGAGACATTTTTGGAGGACACTATAACGTTTGTTACGAACCGAACTTCAGTTTTCAACTGCCTTTCACCCCCAAACAGCCAGCCAGACATAGGTGATCAACAGGAGTGTAGGTAACCTTTTACGGTGTTTAACATCGGAGCATCCCCGTAGGTGGGATATAGTGATTGCACTGGCTAAGTTTTCCTTCAACAATGTCGTCAACCGTTCTACAGGTCTATCTCCTTTTCAGATCATATTGGGACCGTCTTCCACGATGCCCATTGATCTAGCTGAGCTTCCCCCGACGGTGCCTACTTGCCCTTCAGCTGAGCATTTGCTACTTGCCTAACTTTCATTCACGCTGATGTTCGTGCCCGTCTACAGACCATGCATGCCTCTTATAAAGAGGTTGCTGATGAGCACCGCCGATTTGTCTCCTTCCGACTCGGTGACCTCGTCATGATATACCTCCAGAAGGCGTGCCAACAGGGCAATGGTACCAAACTTCTTATGCGTCGTTTTGGCCCTTTTTCGATTACCCGAGCTTGTGGAACGAATGCCTATGAGGTTGAACTCCCTGATGAGTTCCGCATGCACCGCACATTTAACATAGCGGACCTTTCTCCGTTTCGAGGGACTCATGCTCCACCGATTCCCATTCCTTCGACCACAAGACATCCGGTCCGTTCTCATGTAGATTGCATTGAGGAGATTCTCGCCTCCGAGCTCTTGTCTTCCTCTTCAGGTGATTATACACGTTAGTTTGTTGGGTTGGCCGTCTCGAGGCAGAAGATTCATGGATCACCGAGGCCACCCTCCAGCACATCAATCCCGATTTCTATCGACATTATACGAAGTACATAAAGTCTTCCCATGGGGGGAGAGTGATGCAGGAGCATAGGGACATGGCATCCTTTTTAACATACTTTTTTTTTTTTCATCCTTTTATATCTTTAGTATAAATAGCCTAAGGGCCTTCATTTGTAATATTTTTTGCCATTTTGAGATTAAGAGACGAGAGAGAGAAATAAGAAACCGTCCTACATTTCCATGTTGTTGTTGTTGTTGTTGTTGTTGTTGTTGTGTAGGTAACTTCTTTCTTTTACGCTTTCGCACCCTTGATTACATCAAATAGAGATGGGTTCCAAACCTCAAAGACCACTCTTGGTATCCCCCAACCTAGCCAGACGCCAATTTATGTTTTGTTTAGACAAATACAAATATTTTAGCTAATGAATTTCTCTTCTACTGTATTTATTCCTTCGTGATTAAACAGTTGAACCATCCACCTTTATGGTACCAAATATAGCACCACCAAGTAAGACGGCTCAAGATTAACCTGGAACAGATTTGCAAATGCAACAATAGTGATTTAGCAGTAAAGTAAATGAAGAAGGAGGTGAGGCAGTGGAGAAAGAGACCATAAAGTAAGTGGCTTGACTAACTGGTCTACTCCACTTTGTAACGGTGTGTGAGCTTTCACTATGAAAATGGCTCTAATGGCCTTTGATTACAGTTCACACAACTTTCTCTCTCTACTGTGTTTGCAAGCGAGTTCTGGCTAGGGTTAAATTTATCGATCCTTTACATTGTTAGAGAAGACAAGTATATATAGTGTCTGGGAGTGTAGTGTACCCCCCAAGCATGTAATAAGCAATTGTAGTACTAGTATGTAATTGCCAATAATGAGCAGCCACATGTCAATGTCACATGTAGATCATGATGATGAAATATTCTCTCACGTGTGAGGGAGATCTGGTTTTAACGGTTTTGTGCACGTGGGATCTGCAACCTATGCGCACCCTTGCGCGTTCCCCAATCCACGCGCTCTGTCAGCTGTCGGTCGTCCGAGTCAGGCCGAAACCGAGTTGTCAAATTGGATGCTCTGATGGTATGGTAACTATTATGCTGGGTTACCTTCATTCGTCCCGAGGACAAGACTCTACATACTGGTTCTCCGGCCGAACCATAACTTTCTCTGTTCGACGGTCTAGCAATGGTGCAACCTTGGCCGAGAGGGTTTAGCCTGTGAACGAGGCTATACTTGGTATATCACACCTCGCCATGGTCAACACCTAAACAATATTTTGTAATCCAAAATGGGCACATTGAATCTTCCTACCATGAAACTCCAAAAACATAAAACTTCCTACCTGTTTAGGCACATATTCTTCACATTTATCCCCTTAATTTCAGTATTTTTATGATCCCGTGCCGTGTAAGTAGCTTGGATTTGTCTCAAATGTATTCTACTAACCTTTTTTGGCAAGTATTTCTTGTTTTGTGTATTTCTCATGTGTTTTACAGGTATTTCACGCAAGTTAGTGCGAAGGAGAACGCAAAACAGTGAAAGAAACCTAGAAATGGAGAGTTGAAGGGCATTTTCGTAATTTTTCAGCCTTAGTCCGGAGGTGGGGCCAACTAGAAAGTTGAAGAGCTCTAAATTACAAGAATACTGGAAAAAACGGCACCTCAATCCGAGCTACGGTGAAGAAGTTACGAGGTTTTGAAGTTGCGGGATAATGAAGAGTCTAGATGTGCGGATTTCTGTCATTAATTATGCATTTAATGCAGTGCAACTCTTGGAAAACTTGTTCCACAAGCACTATTGGTTGTCAATTTCGATATTTTGTGCTATAAAAGCCCAGGACCTACATCATTTGAGGGGAGGCTAGAGAGAGGCTAGGGTTAGAAATTTTAGAGAGAGTTTTTAGATCAGATTTTTAGATCAAATTTCCATTTCCTTCAAGATTTGCATGAACCCTAGTTGTATTCTGAATCTCAATTCCGTTTTTGTGCTGAATTCAAGTAATATCATTCTATTCTCTTTTGTTTAATTTCTGCAAATTTCTTACAATGTTTTGCAATTTCATAGTTTCATATGTGAATTTATTTTTCAACCAAATCATGAGTAGCTAATTTCTCAAGGGTTGGGGTACATGAACTCAATCCTAATACAAATTATTCGTATGGAAAATTAGAAAATAAATGAAAATGTTGGTTGAATCGTGAATGAAAATCATATATGCATTGTCATATCTTTTAATCTCTCTTGCCCCAGGTACTTGGGATGTTTAAGAATGCTTTGTATGTATAATTTGTCGTTCACCGCCTTATATTGATCTTTGATTTCATATGATGCGGTCTTGAACCTCATATATGTAATGCTTAGTGATGATAAGGACTGGATTTAATCAATAATTTTGATTTATAATTTTAATATTCTAAAGAATAATTTGTTAAGGATTGAGGGATTGTACCCTACCCTAATTTTCTCTAAATTGTTAAACCCGAATTTTACTGTTAATTTCCAATTGTTTTTCATAAGTAAATTTTTAGAAATTTTCCCAAAAAAATCAATCATCTTTTTATTTCTTTCAAGAAATCATTTCAAGGTTTGGTAATTTTTCTTGTTATTGTTTGGCAATTTTGATCCCTGTGGAGACGATCCCTACTTACCGGGTTATTACTTGAGCGACAAGGCTTGCACTTGAGCCTAGATAAATACGCACTTTTGAGACAAATATTAAGTCGCGTCAAGTTTTTGGCGCCGTTGCCGGGGATCCAAAATTGTTAAATTTCCAAGAAAGTTATTGTTATCTACAAGTGATTTCACAAAAATATATATATATATTTTTCATTTTTTCTCTTGTGATCTTATATGCAGAATTCATCTCCCACCCAAATTCACGAAAATCCTATTGCCGAAGCCGGATCTGAAAATTCTGAGTCTTTGCCGTTTTGGGTTCCACCTCCTTCCCCTAATAATTCCATCACAAGTCGTTCGTTGAGTCAAACCTTGAGTGAGAATTCTGAACCTTTCGGTAGCAATATGTCGGATCATGGTAGTGTCGGTGTTGGTGCTGGAGAGGATGATGTACCATATCAACCCATGAAAGATCTTTTGTTTCCGGAGAGAACTGCTAACCCTGGTTGCATTTTATTCCCGTATAATGCCGGTCAGTTCCACTTTCGGAATGGAATGATCCAAATTCTTCCTACATTTCATGGGATGGATTCGGAAAAACCATATCTCCATATTAGAGAGTTTGAAGATACGTGTGAAACATTTGGAGACCAAACTTGTCCACAAGAAGTAATCCGGTTAAAGCTCTTTCCTTTTTCCTTAAAGGGTAAAGCGAAAACTTGGTTATGGACCCTGCCCCCAAATTCTGTTTTATCATGGAGAGATATGCAAAACAAGTTTATCTCTAAATTTTTTCCACAACACAAAACCAATTCTGTTAAAGCCCAAATTCAAGCTTTTCGTCAAAATGAGAATGAGGCTTTTGATAAGTGTTGGGAGAGATACCAGGAGTTAGTTAATGCGTGCCCCCATCATGGTTTTGAAACTCATCATCTGATTTCATTTTTCCATCAAGGCCTTACTGTAGCGTCTAAACAACTTGTTCAAACCATGTGTGAGAGACCTTTTTGGGAGTTAAGTACGAGCGATGCTGAGGCTCATTTGAAATATGTGGCGGAAACTACCCAAGCATGGGATACTTCTGATCCAAATAGTCAAAATAGAAATCGACAAGTGTCCAACTTGCTTGCTGCGTCCGGTATTTATCACGTGGACAAGGACACTTTGTTGGATCTAAAACTTGATCAAATGGAAAAGAACTTTAGAGAAATGCTAGATATGCGATTGAGAGATGTGTTTGGACCCGTAAAAACCGGGATGGAGAAGGTATGTGCCATTTGTAATGCAGGCCATTCTACCGAAGGATGTCCTACCATACCTGCATACAAGGCCATGTACACTGAACAGGTTGATGCAATAGGAGGTTTTCAAGGGAATTATAATGCTCAGCAAGGGAATGCATATAATCAATCGTGGAGGAATCCCGGGTTTAATTATGGACAACCCCAAGGTGGGATGGTTTCTAACCCACAGATGACTCTACCACAACCCCCTCAATTTCAGCAAGTGGCAAACCCTATGCAAGTACCACCTCCTGGTCCTTATGTACCTCCACCTAGGAGATCTCATGAGGATAATTTCAATCAATTCATCCAAGCCCAAAAAGAAAGAGATGCCAAATTTGAGCGAATGTTCGCTGAAATGCATACTAACATCTCTAGGTTGCAGTCTGCGGTGAATACTCAAGAGAAGGGTAAACTTCCAGCCCAAGGCCAAAGACCACCTCTTCAAGGTCAAACCACGGTTTGCTCCACATCATCAGAATTGCAAGAACAATGTCAAGCTGTTACTACTCTTCGTAGTGGTCGCGTAATTGATCTAGCACCTAAATTACCAAAGGTGAATGATGATGGAGTCGAACCCGAGATTGTGAAGGAATCTGAAATTTCCGAGTCTGAAGAACCTTCCTTAGAAAAGGAATTGAAAGATGCGGAGGTTGAGCCTGATATTGAAGTCAAGTCGCCTACTGCTGCTCCATTTCCTCAACGCTTAGAGTCACCCCAGAAAGGTGCTTCGCGTATCGAGGTGATGGATGTGTTGAAGCAAGTAAAATTGAACTTGCCGTTCCTTGATGCTATTCAACAAATTCTAGCATATGCGAAGGTTATTAAAGATCTTTTGACTGTCAAGAGACGTCTTAAGGTGAAGAAAAATGTTTTCTTGGCACAAAATGTGAGCTCAGTTCTTCTCAATGATCTTCCACCAAAATTCAAAGATCCAGGTTCACCTACCATTTCATGTATCATTGGAGAAATGAGAGTGGAAAGAGCGTTGCTTGATTTAGGTGCGAGTGTAAACATCCTCCCATACTCCATCTATAAGAAGCTTGATTTAGGTGATTTAAAACCTACCCGAATCACTCTACAGTTAGCGGATAGGACAGTCAAAGTGCCTCGTGGGATTGTAGAAGACGTAATTGTTCAAGTGGATACGTTCTACTTCCCCGTTGATTTTGTTATTTAGGACACCGAGCCTGTTCCCCATACGAGAAATCATGTTCCAATTATATTGGGCCGACCGTTCTTAGCTACCGCTAATGCTTTGATCAATACACGAAATGGCCAAATGCAACTCACTTTTGGAAACATGACTCTCGAGAAAAATATTTTCAATGTCGCTAACCAAATGGGTGATGAGGATGAGATTCTTGAAATGGATCTTATTGAAGAAGTGGTGGATGAAAATATTGAAAAAATCATAGGAGGAGATGCTCTGAAAGTGTGCTTAGGGCAAAGTGATGCTCAAATGAGTGATTATACTGAGTTTGGGAGAGAGGTGGAAGAGTTAAAAATGTGGTTACAAGAGGAAGAGAGTTTTGAGAGTTTAAGAACGGTTGACTGGATTTCTAGGTATGAAGAATTGCCTCCGAGGGAGACACCCTTGGTCCCCTCTGAACATAGATTTCCTAGTCTTGAGTTGAAGAAACTACCTTCTCATGTCAAATATGCCTTTTTAGGTGAGAATGATACATTTCCTGTTGTTGTGTCTTCCCATCTAGAAAAAGGGCAAGAAGGTATGTTGTTAGATGTGTTGAGAAAGAATAGAAGTGCTTTTGGATGGACCATAGCAGATTTGAAGGGTATAAGTCCTTTGATTTGTACCCATAAAATCCATCTCGAGGAAGAAGTGAAGCCATCTCGTGAGATGCAAAGGCGGTTAAATCCAACAATGAAAGATGTTGTAAGAGCGGAAATAATCAAATTGCTAGATGCTAGAATTATATATCCCATTTCGGATAGTAAATGGGTGAGCCCAATTCAGGTCGTTCCAAAGAAATCAGGGATGACTGTGGTTGAAAATGCGAAGGGAGAATTAATACCTCAACGCACCACCACCGGGTGGCGTGTTTGCATTGACTACCGAAAGCTCAATGCCGGAACTCGAAAGGATCATTTTCCCTTACCATTTATCGATCAAGCTATTGAACGAGTAGCGGGCCATCCTTATTATTGTTTTCTAGATGGGTATTCCGGTTATAATCAGATTGAGGTGGATGTTCTTGATCAAGAAAAGACGACTTTTACATGTCCATTTGGTACGTTTGCCTATAAACGTATGCCATTTGGGTTATGTAATGCGCCGGCTACTTTTCAGAGGTGCGTGTTAAGTCTCTTTAGCGACATGATTGAAAAAGGTCTTGAGGTGATCATGGACGATTTCAGCGTTTTCGGCTCATCTTTTGACCATTTTTTAGCTAATCTTGAGAGAGTTCTATTCCGATGTGTGGAAAAAGACTTAGTCCTCAATTGGGAAAAATGCCATTTCATGGTTACCGAGGGTGTAGTCTTGGGCCACATAGTCTCATCTAGGGGAATTGAAGTTGATCGAGCAAAAATTGAAGTAATAGCTGAGCTATCCCCGCCAAAATCACTTAAAGATGTGAGGTCCTTTCTAGGCCATGCTGGATTTTATAGGAGGTTTATCAAAGACTTTAGCGCCATCGCTAGACCTTTGAGTAATCTTCTCATGAAGGACACTCCATTTGAGTGGAGTAAAGCATGTCAAGAAGCATTTTATAAACTCAAAAGCATGCTTATTTCTGCACCTATCATGCAAGCTCCGGATTGGTCACTTCCCTTTGAGCTTATGTGTGATGCAAGTGATTTCGCGATTGGGGCTGTTCTTGGACAGAGGAAAGACAAGAAAGCTCATGTTATTTACTATGCTAGCCGAACATTATCTGGCCCTCAGCTTAATTACTCTACTACAGAGAAAGAGTTGCTAGCTGTCGTTTTTGCTCTCGACAAATTTCGCTCTTACGTTGTTGGGTCGCCTATCCTTTGTTTCACTGATCATTCGGCATTGAAATATCTCTTGAGCAAGAAAGATGCCAAACCTCGTTTAATCAGGTGGATCCTACTCCTACAAGAGTTTAATCTCTCGATTCAAGATAAGAAAGGAGTAGAAAACGTCGTTGCTGACCATTTGTCACGACTCTCATCCGACGTACCTATTGATCCCATTCCCATAGACGAGTATTTTCCGGATGAGAATCTATTTGCTACCTCTTCTCTCCCTTGGTTTGCGGATATTGTCAATTACCTTGTCACCGGAGTTGTTCCCTCTAGTTGGAATCCGCAAGAGAGAAGGAGGTTCATTACTTGGTCACGCATGTTCTTTTATGATGATCCATACTTGTTTAAGTATTGTGCTGACCAAATTATCCGGAGATGTGTACCCGATGAGGAAATCCAAGGGGTGATTCGATTCTGTCATTCGGAAGCATGTGGCGGTCATTTTTCTAATAATAAAACTGCTGCCAAAATCCTTCAAAGTGGTCTTTATTGGCCCACAATCTTCCGGGATGTGAATGCTTTTTGTAAGACTTGCGATAGATGCCAAAGAATGGGAGCTATTACTCGCCGTGATATGATGCCATTATCCCCTATTTTAGTCTTGGAGTTGTTTGATTGTTGGGGAATTGACTTCATGGGGCCCTTTCCCCCTTCTTTTGGTTTTCTATACATTCTCGTCGCTGTAGATTATGTCTCAAAATGGGTAGAGGCTATAGCTACAAGGACGAATGACAGCAAGGTGGTGATCAAATTTATTCAAGAAAATATACTTTCTCGCTTTGGTATGCCTAAGGCCATAATTAGTGATAATGGAACTCATTTTTGCAATAGGCCGATGGATAAACTAATGCGAAAGTATGGAATTGTCCACAAGGTTAGCACCCCCTATCACCCCCAATCGAATGGCCAAGCCGAGCTTGCTAATAGGGAGATCAAGAATATCTTGGAGAAGACAGTTGATCCTAATAGGAAAGACTGGTCTCTTAGGTTGACTGATGCTCTTTGGGCTTATAGAACCGCATACAAGAATCCCCTTGGGATGTCCCCATTTCGATTTGTGTATGGCAAACCTTGTCATCTTCCGGTTGAAATCGAACACAAAGCGTATTGGGCTATCAAAAGGGTGAACTTCAAAATAAATAAAGCCGGTGAAACACGTAAACTTCAGTTGAATGAGTTGGAAGAAATGCGCAACGATGCGTATGAAAGTGCCAAAATTTCCAAGGACCGAATGAAACGAGCTCATGACGGAATCATTCGTAAGAAAGAGTTTCATTTGGGACAGAAAGTACTCCTCTACAACTCGAGGTTGCACTTGTTTCCCGGTAAATTGCGGTCTCGATGGTCTGGTCCTTACATTGTGAAAGAAGTGTTTCCCCATGGAGCCGTTGAGCTAATGGATGAAAAAGGGGGAACCACTTTTAAAGTCAATGGGCATCGTCTCAAGCCTTATTTGGAAGCCATGGTTAAAGAAGCCGACACAATCTGGCTGTCGGACCCCATTTATGGGGATTGAATGAACAAAGAGAGGTGAGGTCGTCGCACCCCCGACGCGTATGGGGTGATTTTTGTTGAATTTTTGAGTCATGTATAAGTGTTATATAGTATCTTGTTGCATTTAGAGTAATTAGTTCAAGTATTGTTATTTTTTTGGTATGCTTGGTTCTAACATGTTTTGTAGATTCAATGGACTCGCACTCATCAGGGATCGCTCCATTTGGGTAATATCTTTCTTTTCCTCTCTTTATGTTGTGTTCTTGATTTGCATTGAGGACAATGCAACATTTAAGTTAGGGGGTGTGGGATATTCTTCTCATTTATTGTTTAGATTCATTGATTCGATCACATGTTCTTTCCAAGTGTGTTTAGAAAAATAAAAAATAAAAAAAAAATTGAAAATTTTTATCCCATTTATTGTTTAGATTCATTGATTCGATCACATGTTCTTTCCAAGTGTGTTTAAAAATAAAAAAATAAAAAAAAGCCAAAAATATTTTTCTTCAAAATAAATAAAAATTAGAATTTAAATTTTTCAAAAATATCACCTTTATTCTATTTATAGTCTCAAATTGTTAAATCTCAATTGCACTAAGCCA
Organism: Sambucus nigra; assembly: GCA_949130495.1. Classification (NCBI taxonomy): domain Eukaryota; kingdom Viridiplantae; phylum Streptophyta; class Magnoliopsida; order Dipsacales; family Adoxaceae; genus Sambucus; species Sambucus nigra. Next base: position 253,707,120 of record OX422220.1, read on the forward strand.
AAATTGACCGAAGATGGAAATTGAAAGAAAATTGACGACTTTACGAATAAGTGTGGAGATTAGTCCAACCCGGTGAGATTTCGAGCCTATCAATTTTTTATGAGTTTTTAAATCAATCCGAGTTTATGATTAACTCAAAGTTCTTTTCAGCGTTTTAATAAGTCGTTGATGATCTCAATACTTTATTTTGATCGGTTATGGGAAATGTGTGAATTATTGTCTCGAAATTGTGCTAAATATATCTCTAAACTTAATTAATCTCGAGATGCATATGGTAATGTGATTAGCAATTTGGACAATGAAGTAGGCCCTCGTTTGTTACCCAAAAATATTAGCCATAAAAAGATGTGAAAAATTATCCCTTTGCAACCCACTTTGAGCCTAATAAAATATTTCCCTTTCGTTTGATAACCCAAAAAACCCAATTAGCCCGGAATTGTGAAAATTGAGAAAATTCATCAAGTAAGTCCAAATTGTGCAATAAAAAGGGGCAAGAAAAAAAATGTTAAAAAAAAATTGTGAAAAAAAAATGAAAATTGAAAAAGAAAGAGAAAAATGAGCAAATGCCCGAAAAAGCACAAATGGACATCATAAGGACATTTTCCAATTCCGAACATTTCATTTATTCTCATTTTTACCCTTTACACCTTTTAACCCAAAAAGTCCTAACTGAGTCCAAATTGAAAAAAAATTAATTACTGCGTGGAGAGCTAAGACATGAAAAGATAATATGAGAGATTAAATGTTGTGAATTAGAGGTGATGTTCCCATTTCCTAATAACCGTAATCCGATGATGAGATCTTTTCACCATAAATTTCCTTCTTTTCAATTTTGTATGCATGAGTTTGTGTCCATTATATTTACTCTTTATATCATGCATACCGAGAGAAAATAGCCACAATTCGAGTGATTCGTTTGTGAGAGCAATCCGTAAGAATTTGAATCAAAACGAATTTTCGGAAAGTAACGTAATGCTCAATCGGTGGAAATTTGAGGTTTAATTTTTGGCTTTGCACACACACACTATGGTTTGAGACAGTTTAATATGAGTTGATGGTGATTATTTTTCGAAAATTTTAAATAGTACAATTTTTAAACATTTTGATATTTATTTGAGTCAATAAAGAATTTTGTGGGTGTATTCACTGCAAACGCTCACGAGACAAAACTCGTCCTACTAGGGTAACCTAGGGGTTTAAAGGCTTGTTGCATACGCTAAATGCAATCGCGTGCCTGCGAAAGTGGAATTTTATTTTAATAAAGGAATTTTCAAGAGTAGAATTTTGGCTAATTTCATTTACATTGCTCGGGACGCGCAAAGTTCTAAGTTAGGGGGTGTGTTTAGGCACATATTCTTCACATTTATCCCCTTAATTTCAGTATTTTTATGATCCCGTGCAGTGTAAGTAGCTTGGATTTGTCTCAAATGTATTCTACTAACCTTTTTTGGCAAGTATTTCTTGTTTTGTGTATTTCTCATGTGTTTTACAGGTATTTCACGCAAGTTAGTGCGAAGGAGAACGCAAAACAGTGAAAGAAACCTAGAAATGGAGAGTTGAAGGGCATTTTCGTAATTTTTCAGCCTTAGTCCGGAGGTGGGGCCAACTAGAAAGTTGAAGAGCTCTAAATTACAAGAATACTGGAAAAAACGGCACCTCAATCCGAGCTACGGTGAAGAAGTTACGAGGTTTTGAAGTTGCGGGATAATGAAGAGTCTAGATGTGAGGATTTCTGTCATTAATTATGCATTTAATGCAGTGCAACTCTTGGAAAACTTGTTCCACAAGCACTATTGGTTGTCAATTTCGATATTTTGTGCTATAAAAGCCCAGGACCTACATCATTTGAGGGGAGGCTAGAGAGAGGCTAGGGTTAGAAATTTTAGAGAGAGTTTTTAGATCAGATTTTTAGATCAAATTTCCATTTCCTTCAAGATTTGCATGAACCCTAGTTGTATTCTGAATCTCAATTCCGTTTTTGTGCTGAATTCAAGTAATATCATTCTATTCTCTTTTGTTTAATTTCTGCAAATTTCTTACAATGTTCTGCAATTTCATAGTTTCATATGTGAATTTATTTTTCAACCAAATCATGAGTAGCTAATTTCTCAAGGGTTGGGGTACATGAACTCAATCCTAATACAAATTATTCGTATGGAAAATTAGAAAATAAATGAAAATGTTGGTTGAATCGTGAATGAAAATCATATATGCATTGTCATATCTTTTAATCTCTCTTGCCCCAGGTACTTGGGATGTTTAAGAATGCTTTGTATGTATAATTTGTCGTTCACCGCCTTATATTGATCTTTGATTTCATATGATGCGGTCTTGAACCTCATATATGTAATGCTTAGTGATGATAAGGACTGGATTTAATCAATAATTTTGATTTATAATTTTAATATTCTAAAGAATAATTTGTTAAGGATTGAGGGATTGTACCCTACCCTAATTTTCTCTAAATTGTTAAACCCGAATTTTGCTGTTAATTTCCAATTGTTTTTCATAAGTAAATTTTTAGAAATTTTTCCAAAAAAATCAATCATCTTTTTATTTCTTTCAAGAAATCATTTCAAGGTTTGGTAATTTTTCTTGTTATTGTTTGGCAATTTTGATCCCTGTGGAGACGATCCCTACTTACCGGGTTATTACTTGAGCGACAAGTCTTGCACTTGAGCCTAGATAAATACGCACTTTTGAGACAAATATTAAGTCGCGTCAAGTTTTTATATGCAGACTCACCGGTGTATGCATGGACGATCAAAAAGAATTCTGATCTGCATATATAATAATAGGGTCAATTATTTAATAGTCCCTACTATAAATATATATTTTTTAAAAAGGACACATATTTTTAGTTTAACCCATTTAGGCCCTAAGCACTCAATATTTCCTTATTTTTAGAGATCCGCGCCAGCGGCACTCCCTTTTCAAAATATGTGGCAAAGGACTTTTTGAGCCAAAATAAAAAGGCTTGGACTAAATGAATATTAAAAAATGTTTGAGGGGCTATTTGGTATATGTCCATATATAATATTATAAAACTAATCTAACAAACGCCCGAGACGTAATTAAGTTTCTTCTAATATAACTGAAATGTTCAATTTATAGCATATAATATAATATAATATATTGGGAAAATGTGAGACTGACTGGATTGAAGCTTCTTGTGCATCTTATTGATTTCAAGGAGAATTTCCTCTTGATCTTTCCTCAAACGATCCAGCTCTTTCCAGTTATTTAATATGTCCTCTGAAGACATTCTCGCTATCACCAGTGAAAACAAAATAGGGAATGGGATTCCTTATTATTCCATCAGGAGTTTATCTGTGCCGGCCGTGTGTCCAATATATACGCGGCTTTCGGAATTCGACAAGTCAATATTTATCCACACTTTGAATCTTTGACTTGTCGCATTCTTAAAATATTTTAATATATTGATAATGATGCATGTGGGGAGCTTTTATAATAAACGAGGACTCTCCTTTTTTTTGTAATTTTTTGTGAATTTATGATTTTTTTTTTATGAAAAAGACATGTGATTCTCATTTGATATATTTTTTTTAAAATACTATTATCTTTTAGTAATTTAGATTAAAAATAATCAAATCTCATTCTTCTCTCTATCATGAAGATATATATATATATATATAAAATTTAATCAAATATCATAAAGTTCCTCAAATATTTTTTAATACACACTTAGTCCAAGCTTTTTATTTTGTACCAAAAAGTCATTTATTCTCTTATCTTTAAAGGTCAGCACCAATGGCATGGTGAAGCCTTTTTAGCATGGTGAATGACTTTTTGATGCAAAATAAAAAGGGTTGGACTAAACGTGTATTAAAAAAAAATTGAGGGACTATTTAGTATATGCCTCCTTTTTTTTAGTTTATAATGGGTATTGAGTTTTTCTCTCTTAGATTTTTTTTGGTTTTATTAAAATGTGTATTGAGTTTTTTCTATTAGATTTGATATGGACTTGATGAGATGGGAAGGAGAACGATAAGCATTGAAGGAGAAGGTATTTGCTTTCTCATCGATTTATTGGAATGGGTATTGGGGGGCTTGAAGGAGATGTATTGGAGAAGGTATTTTTTCAACTTATTTTTCAAATATTTCCAACAAAAGAATCTATGTTTTTTACATCCTTTTCAGTTTTTTGTAATATTTTGCAAAAAAATAAATCCATAATTTTCTTACAATTTTTTCCCCAAAAAAATAATTTTTTTTATCCAGAAAATTAATAATAAAACGTTTTAATTTTTTTTTTAGTATTGTTAAACGCCTTTCATTTTCAAATTTTCTTTAAAAGGTATGTACTATTTTCCTATTTTTTTATTTTTTTCAAGTACTTTTCCTAATTTTTTAAACATTTTTTGTGATATCCAATGTTTTAAATCTTTTATTTGTAATCTCAATATTTTAAAAAAGTTTTTCTACCTTTTTTTTTAATGTTAAATATTTTTTGCAATTTTCTAAATTTTTAAATATACTTTTCTGTAATTTTTAAATATTTAAATATTTTTTGTAATTCCCATATATTTAAAAGTTTTTACAGTATTTTCCTAATTTTAACAAGGTTTTAGGATTTTCCAATTTTCTTTATATTTTTTGGATTTTTTAAATGTTTTCAGTAATTGTAAAAAATTATAAATATATATTTTTAATTTCTAAATGTTTAAATATCTTTCTTGTAACTTCCTTATAGTTGTAAATTTTTTCCACTATTTTCCTTGTTTTTTAAATATTTTTTATTTTCTATTAGTTTTTAGATTTAAAAAAAAAATAGAATTTTTATAGGTGATATTGACCCACAATAAAAATAATAATGAGAGATTTGCCCCCTAAACAATTATGAATGCAAGAAAAAAACAAAGAAGGCTAGATGTACGTGATTCAGTAGAGATCTGTCTACGTCCACGGGAAAGAAAGGGAGAATAGTTTATTATTTAGGAAGAACAGTGGTAGTTGGAGTGCTAGGGTTGTTAGCTAAGAGTTTAATTTACCACGTTCAAGTTGCAATTTATTTCTCATTATGGGTGAGGTCGTCTAGGCCTGTCAATGGATCGGGTCTGGACCCGAACCCAATCCGGAGGTCCAAACCCGATCCGTATAATAGGGTATGAGCATAATTTTTTGGACCCGAGAATTGAATACCCGAATACTCAAAGACCCATTTATTAAACGGGTAGGGTATGGATCTTATACAAGACTCGGATCCGAAGACCCGACCCAAATTGTACATTATTATTTTTTAAATATATATACATATACTATAAATTTATATATATTTATAAATATATCTATATATATTTATGTATATAATAAATATAAATAATATATGTTTTATTTATACTAATAATATTCTATAATACATTACAAAATATTTTAATTTAAGATTAAAAAATAAAAAAGGGAGATAATATAAAATAAATATATATATTTGGCCAGACCCGGAATCGAACCCGAGACCCGAAGACCCTAACGGATCCAGGTCTGGATCTAATATTGTAGACCCGATGAAGACCCGGACTCGAACCCGATGAAGACCCGATTACACGAATCTGGATATTCTTAAACTCGACTCGGCTCCGACCCTTTGACAGGCCTAAGGTCGTCCTTATTTATAAGCTTAAGGATCCTCTTCTTCTAGGTCTCTTTATGTCTATATTAATTCGTAAATTTAAGTCCTGTAAGGATTGGTCTTCAAATCCGCCATTATGATCTTTTGAGATTTGGACTTATCTCCATATATATGTGGTCTTCTAAGATTTGTCGCATGATATCCACGTGATACAGATTCGGATAGTCACCTTTCAATTGCCCCCAAGGTTAGGGTGATCGGCCAACATGTTGTTCAACTCGACCTTATTTTTAATTTGTTAGCCACGTGTTATTAAAATAATTATTTAGATATATTCCCCAAGCTTACACGCGTCTGTTCCTTCGGCCACACAATGGGGTTTCAATCATTGCTCCAGGAATCATTTCGCACGTACTTTAACCCTTGGGCCACACGACATAGTGTCACTTCCTTAAGTAGTGATGGCACGTGAGCACGTGGTTGTTTGCACAAAATGACGAACGACGTTTGATTTGACTAGAGGCAAAAGGTATAAGGCCCTCAAAGTTTTATACCTTGCCATTCCAATGTCTACCAATATATTATTGCCCTAACTCTCTCTCTAAAGTTTTTAGCTAACAGACGGATTTTTTCTTTTCTTCTTCTTAATTTCACTATGTCTCGGTGTGGTAAAAAGTATAAAGTTTACTTTGGTAGTTTCATTAAAAATATGAAATTCCTAATAATATCATCATAAGGTTGTCCCTAGAGAAAAAATATATCATGAACCTTTCCTCTGGTGAGGTGGCTTTTATGATGGTTGCCATATTAGAAGGTGGGGTTCGTTTCCACCTTCACCCATTACTGGTGAGAGTACCCCACTATTATGGAATTTTCCCAGATCAAGCAAATGGTAGCTTCTATTAGATTGTGATGGGTATAGTAGCCATCAACCAACTTTGCTAGACAAACCTAGCTCTTGATAAGATTAGGTGTTGTTATAACTTGTGGTCTTCCCCAAGCTCAAATTTATACCATTTCCAAGATAGGGAAAAGTCTCACAATTTGGTTACATATTTTCCTCGATCACAAAAGGATACCGACAAGAATATCCTTATGGTCTACGGGGAATGATATGGCAAAAACTATGACATTAAGGGGGCATCTGGTAGGTTATCCAGTTGTTTTCGTTCTCTTTTAGTACTTTGAAGATTTTTACTAATCGACTTGAATTTTTTGTAGATTGTTTTTAAATACAAAGTTGTACGACTATCAGGTTAATCTTGAAGATTTAGAGAAGGTTTAAAAGTGTCAAAACCCAGAGGGTGTTCATCTGCATTGGAGGGCAGCCCATATCTATAGCTTGATTGTTCAGTCGATCAAAAACTTTACATTCGTTCTTGATGTTTTGGTCGTCGATTTTTCTGTAGTCAGCGACCACTATACCAAAATGGGTGATTTATGAGTGTTGTTAGCAGTCATAAATAACTTTTATAACTGCTATTTACCGTTATAATTTAGGGGTGATAAAAGAAATATTATAATTCCTAACAGCAGTCACATATTTTTATAACCCTTTTAGGGGTTATGACTGGTGAACCCAATTTGTAACTGCAGTCAGCAGTTACGAATATAACATTTGTAACTGTTGTCAGCAGTTACGAATCTAATATTTATAATTGTTGTCAACGGTTATGAATCTTATATTTATAACTACTATTAACGGTTATAAATTGACAGTAGTGACAAATTTGTGACTGCTATTAGCAGTTACAAAAGTTGAATTTGTTAAATGTGGTAAGACATATTATAAATATCTTTATATTTTCACAAAATGATGAAATTATAAGAGCAGAATAAATTTCATGAACATGTAATAAGTCTAAAAACTTTGACAACATTTCATTTATATTTCTAATATTCCAAATATCCGATATACATAAAACTTGTTTAAACTTAATTTAACATCAAACAACCCCTTATTGGGTGCCAAGTACAAAATGAGCATAGAATAAAAAATAAACTTACAAAAATAACGACACAACACTTCTATGACATGAAATGTCATAAACATATGACAAATCATTCTAAACATAGAACAGGGATCACCACGCGATAAATACGCTTCGTGAAGTCTAGGTATATCAACTGTGGGAGTATTGATGCAGTGACATCCTCCCTCGTGTACTCGGAGTATGCATGCTGAGCAAGTTCGATGGACTCAATTTTTTTGAATATGGCGCCTCGGTATCCATCGACTTGTGCTTGTGTAGCCACGAAGTGTAAACACCTGGATTTAGGCCTTTAAATACTACGTATGCCGAGAATGCAATGTGTATGCCTGGAAACAATCAAATATAATTATGTTAGTTACAATAAAGAAGGTGGGGCACAATGTTATTTTCATAATACATGCATGGGAAAAGTAAAATGTCAATTACTGGATGGAGCAGTGGCCTTATATTTACCAAATAGAGATATAAACCAAAAGAGTATTTGGTTCCATACCTTATGAAAAATCATGCCTCGTGCCTCCTCCTAATTTTGCAAGAAGTAAAAAATTAGTAGTAAGAATAAGAGACTTAGTAAGCATATATGAACACAATAGAAAGAGAATTCAGTTATATCGAGGTTCTAAAGTGAGAATAATGGCTAAATACTACTCCAAAAAGATATAATGAAGTTGTGTCCAAGTGATTCAATGGAATGAATTGCACCTAGTCAATTAACTACATCCTTTCTGGATAAACACCTCTTTGCACCCGCAATCACACCATTTGATCCAAACTAATTACGACTTTTTCATCTTTTTATTGTGGAATAGTTCCCAGTCCCACATTATAGTTTATACTTTCCGAATCCTAAATTTGTCAAAAGACCACTACACAAACGCTATTTATATTGAAAATAATTTAATTATCTACACACCATCCACCCACTATATTGTGTATGGAAGTCAATATAGGAATTAAACAAGTAAGGCCTACTAACCTTTTATATTTACTTCTTAACCATAATTTGATGCTTCCTGATTTAGTAGTCTCTCAAGTGCTACTGGATGCTGAAAGAGAACATATCAACCATTGTTAGCTTTGGCCAGAATGTCCATCCATCCAATATACTTTGCATGAATGCTAATAGCATCGAAGTTTGTATAAAAATAATGATGAAAATAAGAACGCTTACACAATTTGAAAATTTTGAAATTTACAAGTGAAAGGCAGAAGCAAGACCTAAAGAATGGCATGGGTCAAAGTTATACATGCCAAAGGAAAGAATATAGAAATTTACATGCATAGAGGTAGACCTTCCCCCTTCTAGTTCCAATTTTCTCCATTCATATAGCTTGTCAACTGTATCTAGGGCCCATATATCAACAAGAGGTCATTTTCTTAAAAGTCACCCATCAAAATATTTTATTATAAAGTAATAAAGATTACAAAATGACTTCACTTTTAATCAAAATTAGTGGAAGAAGTGGTGAACAAACTAACCATCATTTCCACGGATTGCCATGAGATATCTCTGCCCTACCAGGGCTATGACACGTCCATAACTTAGGCATGGTTCAGGGAATTGGACAACCACCATGTACATAATATTGACACCGTGTTAGATATGAATCAAGTATCCATAATCAGATTATTCAAAGATTGATTTAGTCAGCAAGTTAAACTGATATAGCAAGTTGTACACCAACCTGAAAAATGACCGTAGTACCCACAGAAGTTGCCACATAAGCTGCCCTTGGTGTGGGTGATTCTCCAAAGGGAGTGATTCTGCAAAAAAAGTTTATCGATGTGTCAGAACTATATACAACAGTCGGATTAACCAAAATGACCACTTGATGGAAAGGTTGTAAAACTCAAATCGCCAATAATGGCTGATATGTGATCAACAACCCAGCCTTACCTAGACCATTTATTTGTTAACACGTCATAACAATGCACATCATGCGTTGCATTTGATTTAGAACTTGAACAAATTTTTGATGCAAGTATATAACCCTTGAATATAATGCAAATGCATAATACCCTGCGGAAGAAGTTACAGTGTTATGATGATAAGAGTAAGAATTTAATAAAATATGAATAAAAGTTATTTTACTGCACCTATTTTGGGGAATCGATGAAAGTTACAACTCTAAGAAAGATTCTTGATACTTGCCTTTTGGTACTCGTATATATATGCATAGAGAAAGATACTTATATATGTAGTGAGACATACATAGGACTAAGAAACACAAACTAATTCATATATAGTAACACAACATGTAAAGGAGAGATTTTTCAAAAAAAAAAGTATGGAACACAACATTTTGTCCTCCTCCAAATCCATGAATACCTTTCATTTCCTAACATTTACTTCCACAATTAAATACAACTATGGCTAATAAAATTTTGGATCCAATACCAAACAAGCCCATTGATATAAGTTCAAATTCAACCCATAAGAGGCCAATAAATGTAACAATGTGTTTGTTAGATATTCCCTATAAGTAGAATAAAGAATTGAGAATATAAAAGTTCGGATTTAGTAAATGGTTTATTAATAATTTATCAATGTGATATGAGTTGCAACTTGAAATGAGTTTAACTATTTGAATAAATTTCATTCAACTATAAAGGTAATTATAATTGTATAAAATAGCCATTGCAAGTATAATAACTAGTTGTACATAATTCACTCTATTTGTAAAATGTCCATTTTCTCGAGATATTCGCAGGGGTTTTCATCCCATTTTCAGGCCAATCTGATTCAAAATTCAGGTCTAGAAATTAAGGAACCATCTATTTTCATGGGGATGTTTCGTCTGAGCATTACACTTTAACATATTCTCGGGGTTGGTTAATGTATGGTAGCAAGATGAATCGGTTTCACAAATATGTATATCATGGAACATAAAATTTGAAACAAACTAAATGTTCTAATTTCACAAGTGTTAACTGCTTAAATTTATTATGAGGACTGTCATATTTCAAAGAACAGACAACTCCTATCTATGGCCAATTTCACAAGCCTAGTTGAAATTCATTATAAGGATTGCGCTACTTCAGATACAGAGCAGGCTTCTTTGGTCTTAAACTAAACTTCTCATCCCTAAATGATTTGCTTATGTCTTGGTGGATGAGAAAACCAAGACCTGCTGATGAACTTCTTATCCTTAAATTCTTCCATTTCCTGACATCCCGCCTCCTTTTTATCTATATATAAGAACTATAGTTGTATTCTAATTTTTTTTAGACTGTTCCAAAAATTATTTAATTTGATTATTGATATCTGTAATTGTTCTTATTTGGGCTATTTATATCTTCTTCATATAAAATCATTTTTTAATCATAAACTATCTACAAAATTCTTCGACAAATAAGGATTGCCCGAAGCATCTTCCCTAAGCATATCAACTAAACTGGGGTAAAAAGAAAATAGGAATTTATTTTATCAAGATAGTTAAAGAAATTGTCATTATTCTTTTAACTTCTTGCACTAGTATTATTGTTAACACACTAAACCCTATTCTATTTTTCCTTATTTGATCAGGTGACATATTCATTAAGGTTATCTATGACTCTATTTTATACTTGAAAATGGTCCATTAAAACAAAAATAAGATCCTCAATAATGTCAGTTCTCTTGATTGTTGTTGACTACAAAATGTGCACACCGCACTTATGACCATGGTTGTACATGTCATATCTTTAAGCCCATATTTTCATATAAATCTGATAAATTTTCCAAAGAGTCCCAAAGATCTAATGTCTCCTCTTTTAAACATTTAGCGTATATACATGTAATGAGAACTTTAATATGGAACGGGGAGTACACAATGCAAAGTAATAAGGACTTGTCAGTGTCCTTAACAGTGTTCATCTCCACACCAAATCTAGAGAAAATCCATATTTTATCAGCAGAAATGGGCTCCAAGATGGAAAAAATAGGAGTTTTGTAAGTTTTCCAAAGGTGTTTTATTTAAAACTCCTCTGGCATTCCAACATATTAGATTGATCATTGATAATGAGGCATAGATGAGTGAGTGTTCCTCTTTAAAGAGGATATTGTTATGTATTTGAAGAGAGGATCCAAATTAGTTTTGCTCTTAATATTGATTTTCCCCATCAAAAGGCCATTATCATTGCTTCTCCCTGTGTTAATGAGCAAAATAAGAAGAAAAATAAAACATATACATCTGATGTACAAAGTGTCCCAAAGATCTAATCTCTCCTCTTTAGAACATTTAGTATATATAAATGTAATAAGAACTTTAACATGGAACTAAGAGTGCACAATGCAAACTGATAAGGACTACTTAGTTTCCTTAACAGTGTTAATCTCCACACCAAATCTAGAGAAAATCTATATTTTAGTAGACATGTTGTTGATTACTTCCTCACAATTAAGTTTGAACTTAAGCTTGAGAAGTTGCTTTTCAAAACAAATGAGCTCCAAGATGGCAAAAATAGAAGTTTTGTAAGTTTTCTAAAGGTGTTTTATTCTCCTGACAGTTCCTTTATTTAAAACTCCTCTGGCATTCCAACATATCAGATTGATCATTGACAATGAGGCAAAGATGAGTGATTGTTCCTCTTTAAAGAGGATATGTGATGCATTTGAAGAGAGGATCCAAATTAGGTTTGCTCTTAGTATTGATTTTCCCCTTCAAAATGCCATTAATATTGATTCTCCCATTGTTAATGAGCCAAATAAGAAGAATAATAAGGCATGTGTGCAATAGCATGATACTCGATGTCTGTATAACGAACACTTGATTGCCCTAAAGAGAGTAGCCAAGTACTTTAAAGGCACCATTGATTATGGCTAAATATTTAATAAATCTCGACTAGTGCTACAATTGTAGTTCTGGATTATGTGAAGTCCCTCTAACAAAGAGACTTAATCAAAAGCAAGTGGTTGAAACATCGAGAGGGATGGTACTAAATCCTAGAACATGGGGCGAGAGTGATGATAGCCCTACCCATCTTCTCTTAAGAATAATGCCACACCTAAAAAATCTATGAATCAAGTAATCTTTAGGAATAGATGCTACAATAAAGAGGAATATTTAGGAGATTTAGTATCTACTCGACGAAACTTTGAAAATCTTGTGAGTTTTAGTCCACTCCATTAGAGGGTCATACAAGAAAGTTAAAAGAACACTCATTATAGTCCCTCTGTGTGCCCTTGGAACTGGAAGTGTGATCTTGCAGGCTCTAAAAAAGATCCCCTCGTATCCAATAATGGAAAGGCCATCAATCATGTTTTGTAAATCCCATTATGTAATGTTGAGAATTTAGTAAGTAAAAGTATCAAGGAAAAATAAGCGTGAATGTGGAGTTTGAAAAAATATTCTCTACCAACTCAGGTGTTCATTTATACAGAAATATTACAAGAAGAATAGACGTAACCAAAACCTCTTAAATATAAGAGAAAAGAGAAGTCAACAAGGAGTTAAGGATATCTGAGACCAGAAAACTATATTCTGATGGCATCGAGAAGTGAGCAGGTCTATAATTCCATCAAAGATATGATGGAATTGGGATAACAAGTTCGATAAAGGGTCTTCTACGCAACAAATTAGATGATCAATTTACAGGATTTCTGAGTGGCTTCTTAAGATAAATGACAGTGCATATGCCTAGGGGTGGTAATTTTAGACACGACATGATAACATGGCATGACACAATATGAAAGTAACACGGTTTGTTGTGTTCATGTCCGTATTTTTTAACATGAAGTCGTGTCGTGTTTTATCGTGTTCATGTTAAAACTATGAGTCGTGTTATCGTGACTTGTCATGTTAATCGTATTTCTATTCGGGTTATCGTGCCTATTTATGTTTAATTTAGTGTAAAATTTAAGAAATCGTGTTATTTGTGTCTTGTCGTGTTGTGTTTGGGTCGTGTTTGTGTCAACTAAAAAAACACAAATTCGTGTCGTGTCGTGTCGTGTTCGTGTTGAAAAAACCCTTCTCATGTCGTATCGTGTCAGCTCGAAACATGACCCAAAGACACGAATTACCACCCCTACATATGCCCATAGTGTGTTGTCCATTGGGCCTTGCCCTCCTAGTTATGGAAAAAAATTATTTACACGCATAACCTCTTGGACAGAACCGCTAAAGCGAGCCAATATAGTGTAGATGATATAGTGTGTGTATGTGTGGATACCATGTCAAATTTGGCACCCGATGCTCGTGCATGCTATGAAGAAAGATTCAAATACAAAAATATGGAGTTTGAAAAAATAATATTAGTTGATGTTTCATACTTGAAATTTTATGAGGTCAGTGACGCGTGAGAATAAAACCCGTTATTCATCAAGGATTTAGATTACCTTATAATTAAACATGACTTACTACTACTAGATAACCAAGTTCCTTTTTTTCGAACAATTATTCTGGTGTGTATTACTCTACAACTGATCTTGATAGTGCAGGCATCAAATTTGAAGTGAGGTGCATCCCAGACACTTTACTTGTGAAATTTCAAACTTTTTGTTTATTATCTTCTTGTTTGATGAATCCTTATCAAATCACAACTTCCTTGATGGTATATCCTTACCAAATTTTATCTTCGTGGTTGCGAGACCCTGATAATACATTTCATGTAATTGTGACTGAGGAGATGACTCCAACATTACCTATGGTCGTGGCAGAGGAGACGACTCCAACATTACCTGTGGAAGAGGAGACGAATCTAATATCATGTAATCATTTTTATTGTTAGGTTGTTAAATCTTCTACGTCATATAAAGGTCGTACCCAGTGCACAAGGCTCCCGCTTCACTATAGGGTCTGGGAGGGGTAGATGTCGGTTGGTCTTACTCCCATATTATTTTATAATATGAAGAGATTGTTCCCAAGTCTCTAACCCGAGACCAACCATAGCTTAGGCGAGAGCATTTGTCATCACTCCAAGGTACATCATATATAAGAGTTTATTTTTGTTTGTTTAGTTGGTTGTGTCATATGTGTGGACACATTGTTTAGAATTAACACCGTTGTGCGTTGATGACTTAACCGAAACATTTTTGAGGAATCAAATTACTTACAAGAAGTGTTCCCTCATATATCGCTTTTCATCACATCTTATGCTATGCTCATGGACACAAACCCCATAAAGTGTAGAACTAATAAAAGTTTGGTAAAAAAACTAAGTTTGTTCAGTTAAATACCACATGAACATAGACCACAAAAATATTTAAGTTTCATATACAATGAATAAGATTTGTTTAGATTGATAATCAATATTCACTATTTGTCTTGAATTAAAAACATGTCAAATGTCGCCGCCTAATTATCAGTATTCAGTGAGAACTTAACCTTTAGAAATTCTAGTATGTTTTAATCTTCCAAGAAACTGTCCATTACAAATATTAGACTTCCTTCACAAAATAAATAACTTCATTAAAGATACTTATTTTTTTACTTTCCTCTCAACTGTGAAAGTTTATGCTTCTTGGTCATGAAGACAACATTTATGCACGTTTGACCTTCCGATTGGTCTAGGATTCACCATTATAAATCAATCAAAGAACATTAAACGATGACGCATATTTATCTCTTTTAAGTAGCACCTCATATGTTGGAGTTTGTGTCCTAACACTTAGTGATTTGAATGTTAAGGTTTAGCATTTGATATGGTGTTGGATAACATCGACAATTTTTTCAACGGTGATGCATATTTGAATTAATTATGTCCATCACATAAATCACAAAATAAAATCATAATCGAGTAATAAATCAAATTAATGGTATGAACTACTTGCGAAAGACGTGAATTAATTAACATAAACAAACATATCAATAATTCTAACTAAAATTCACACAAACAAGTATATAAATATTAGGATATATTAATATTAAAACTATACTACAACAACCAATTGATAATTCGGATTTTCAATTGGCTCACCCTCAACCTCCTATCACCACTACAAATCAATCCAATAAAAAAACTAATGATATTAAGTAATAACCAAGAGTTAAAATTACCTTTTATCCGTATCAATTCGACGATACTATAACTTGAATTCCTGGGATTAGATCAAATATTTAAATGTCAATGAAAATGTATCAATTCGACTTACACATTTTCCTCAATATTTCATGATCACAATATCTAAACATAGCATACAGGGGGCTGAGAATCCACTAATATGTGAGTGTGTTCAGTCTTACTAATATGCATTAGCCAATCAGTCTTAAAATGTTCAACCATGTTCATAAAACACTAAATCTACTAGACCAATTATAACTACCATATTAAATCTAGCATATAAATTATATTTGTACTGGAGTCTGATATAAATAAATTTGAACTAAACAAAATCAAAATAGAGTGCAAAACAGTAAAAGTTAGTAATTTCATCCTAAAAAGATAGTAATTTCATCCTAAAAAACACTCAACCCAAAATATATTCACAGATCAAACACCTTCGAAGGAAGAAACTTGAAAAAAACACCCTTTTAAAAAACTTATCGTCCTATGTAACTTAATATTAGAGATTGGTTTAAACTCTAATAAGATTAAAATATCCAATATTGGTTCGAAATATCAGAGATTGGTTCAAACTCTAATAAGATTAAAAAACTAATAAATTGCAACCTATCTCAGCCCTATGTAACTTGCAACCCTAATATTTCAGCCCAGATTACTTGTAAGCTTAAAAAACATACGTAATGTTCAAGATAGAGCTTACAGTGGTCGAGACTAGAAAGCTTCTAAGGTTTTTAGTCGAGAGAGAGGAGGGGACGGGAGATTGAAGAGCACTGAGGAGAGAGAAGAGGGAAAATTAATTTTTTATGACCCAAAATTTGTGAGTGCTACAAGTTACATATTTGTGACTGGTAATAGCGGTCACAAATTAAGTCTTATACCAAAATTTATTAGTGATATCAGCGCTTATAAATTTGTTACTGCTAATAGCAGTCCCAAATTAGGTCTAAGCCTAAAATTTGTGACTCCTCATTACAGTTACAATTTTGTGACTGCTCATAAAAGTCATAACTTAATTCTATTGATAAATTTGTGACTCCTTGTGGCAGTTACAAATTTATAACTTCTTATAACAGTCATAAATTAATTAGATGGCAAGATTTGTAACTGTCATTAGCAGTTACAAATCAATTAACCCAAAATTTTCATAACCCTAAAATTTTGTCACTCCTAATGTCAATTACAAATAATTTTGTGATTGCATCCGGCAGTGATAAAGCTTATCACCCACATTAGCAGTTAGGGGAAGGCAGTCCTAAAATTAGTATTTTATTGTAGTGGATGATTCCATTCCAGTTGTCACCCTCATTCCTAGTGAGACTGTTAAGGGGGTTTATTTGGGGGAATCTTCCCAGTACGTAATTTTAACATATTCTAATTCTGACTTGGAAGAAGAAGAAGAAGAAGAAGAAATTAACTCATTCTTGGATAATCTCGACCAACTCTTTACCTACGATGCCAGCATCTTTGGTTATCCTTGAGAGAAAGTTTAAACAGAAGAGAACCTCTACGCACAAAAATTTCATATTCCCTATACTCCCATGTGACGTGGAAAACATGTATAGTATACAGAGGAGGAGGATCGATCTGAGAGCTATCAGAGATAAGATTAGAAAATAGACGATCGTGAATAGCTAAACCAAACAAAATTTTATTGGGAGGAAGAAGAAAATGATCACTCTCCGAGAAAAGGAGACCCAAGAGCTGAAACATCAGCATTAATAGGCCAAGTGAACTAAGAAAAGGAGGACGGACAAGAACCAAATAGGTGTTCCACCAACCCCAACTACCGTTCCCAGTCGACCTATGATAATCAATTAACCTCAACAAAGATAAGGGGAATTGTCAAGGACGACCTCCCTCGAAAGGGAATCAAGCTCTCCCTTAAGAGATCTCGTTTTATAAAGGAAAAGAGCTAATAATTGAGGCCTATTCGGCCCACAAGGATTTGGAGGTTGCGTACTCCATTACTCAATCGGCGATGACATCATTTGATATGTTTGATCTAAGGGGATTCACCTTAGAGAGGCTACACAAAGAAGTCTTGGGCACAGTGTCTTGGTAAATCACATACCTTCTTATTTTGTTGTGTGCAAAAATTTATTTTTAACCTTTTTCCTCTTTTTTTATGGAACGTGTAGGTCACTCAAGAACTAAGCAACCGAGTTGATCCCTACTGGAAGAACAATGGTCAACTGACAAATTCTAATAATACCTTGAAGGGATAACTATTCACCAAATGTAAGGATTTAGACGACCTCAATAAGAAGTTGAAGGTTGAGGAGGACGCGAAGACAAAAGTGGTGGAGGAAGTCGAGTGGACACCGAACTATCTAATTTTAATACCTTTTTTCAACGTAAGGTCCTTCAAAAGATAATCCTTCAGAGGATAAAATGCACAATGGTGCGAGCTCGAGAGGATTATCTAGAGAAGGCCTATAACGAAAGATATGAGGCATCGATCTAGGAATTATTATTGTAGTTGAACTATTACGAGTCTGTTTCTTTCAACAACGGTTCGGTAACTAGCCTGCAGAGAGGGAAAGTTCACGAGGGCGATCTAGACTGCGCCGAAGTCCCACACTTGGAGAATCTTGTGGTAAACCCCTCAGTTGTTGATCCTCCAACAACCCAGGTCGTCGTCATTCAGTCTGTCCCACCTACTGTTGTTGTTCTTGGGGGGCTACCTTTGATCTAGTAATTCGGGATGTAAGGGTCATCGTTGACCCACCCGGCCTACCTGCAGCCACCGATCATTCTACCCCAACCCTTAGTTTTTTTCCATTTTATGTAATTTTCGTTTTAACCCTTAGTGGTATCTTTTTTGTAGACCTATGGCCTTTTTGTTTATTAATGAAAAATCTTGTTCTCATTTTATTTAATATCTTGTCGTGCACTTATTTAATTTTTGCAACACAGCCAGGGTGTTTATTTTACTAATTATGGCATTATAATTTGTTCTTTGAGATCATGTTTGGTGTTTGTCAATTGTTATTTGTCTTCCTAGGGTTTCTTTTCCCTTAACATAAAAAAAATAATTCATTTGCCATTGTTCAACTTAGTTGGCCTACATCACTTGAACTTGATCCTTTGTTGTTGTAGGTCGGGTTTTTGAACTCGACTTATGTTAAATGGAACATTATTAGGACATCTAGTGTTTGACCTGGGTGACGTATTCAATTTTGCTCATTTGAGGTCGACCATAAGTAGATAATAATATGCCTAATCCCAGGTCAGCCATAAGTAAATGATGCTAAATTTTAGTCCATAAGTAGATAATATGCCTAACTTAAGCCGATCTACTTCATATCTGGTGGGGTTTTTCCGCCTACAGTCTGATGTACTTTAAATACCAATTCTCAAGTGGGATTCAGTGCTAAATGTAGGCGACCAACTCAATCTTTAGTTGTACCATGCAATTATCACACAGATTTTTGTCTCTTATAGGCCAATCTACTTTAGATCATAGCATTTTTTAAGTGGATTTTGATACCACGCGTAGATGACCAACTCATGTCGGGATTGTATATGCAGTTTCATATGGGTTTTTACCTATTTTAGGATGATCTACTTTAGATTAAACCACTTCTCAAGTGGGTTTTGGGTGCTAAATGTAGGCGACCAACTCACGTTTGAGTTGTACCACATAGTTCTTACATGAGTTTTTGCCAGGCTCATAGGCGACATACCTTTATTATTAGTCATACCACTGCTTGAGTGGGTTTAAAGAAAAGGAAGGTTTGAGATAAATATTTCAAATAATTTTAATCACTAACTCTCAGCCATTTTATTGTGCATAAAGAAAAGAAATAATGTCTTTGACTTCCTATCTAATGATAAAAAAACTTCCTAAGGTTCATAGCATTCCATGACCTTTGGACCACTCTTCCATATAATTCTCCGAAGGGATAGGATCCTCCGTCTCCCCTTTGATTCTATTTTGTAGGTTAATGCTAATTTGGCATAAGTTTCCTATTCAATGTCTTCTTGGCTGCGTGTAGCATCTGTCGGAGAACTAAGTCATTGACCTGGAATTCTTTAACTTTGATCTTCTTACCATGTTGCCTTACCAACTCTTGCTGGTAAGATGTCAAATGTATCAGAGCTTTCTCCTTTCTTTCCTCAGCCAGATCTAAGTCACGATCTATTCGATCATCATTATGGCCATCTTCAAAGATCTCCGATCTAAGAATTAAAAGCCCTATGTCTAAAATGATGACAACTTCCATACTATAGGAAAAGGAGTACGGAGTTTCTTTTGTTGGCTTTTTTCGTGTCATTCTGCATGCCCAAAGAACAGAGGGAAGTTCATCCACCAATCGGCCTTTGAAATTATCTAATCGTTGATTAATTCTTAATAAAAGAGTTTTGTTGGTTATTTGTACCATTAAATTGCACAGGGAAAGACTACCAACATATAGTAGATTCTAGGTGTGCAACCTGTACGGTATGGTCGGTAACGACCCCTTACCAATATCAAAACCAAAATCTAAATGGTAAAACCGTATTGTACTAATTTACCGTCTGGTACATCAAAACAAAAACCAAAACCAAACCGTCCGATTTTTTGTTTTTTTTGCATTTTTTTGGTTTCGGTAATTTCGGTTTCAATTAGATTTTTTCCCAGTAAATACCAGAATTTCAAATCGATTTATACATTCAGTAAATCTGGTATATATTTTGGTATTATAATTTCGTTAAAATTTTAAACTCATTTAATTGGTTAAATGCATTACTTGAAACTAAAATATAATACAAATTGCACTGAAAAACGTAACACAAGAACAAAAATGCAATAGGTATTATTCCGGTAAAGGCTAACTGGTATTATTCTGCCCAAAAACGCAACACAAGAACAAAAACACAACAGGTATTATTCCGGCCAACTGGTATTATTCTGGCCACAAACACAATAGGTGCAACTCTGAATAAGGAAAAAAGAGATATAAACATAGTTTGCATTGATTTGGGTTGGGAAAAAGAAGAAGTTACCTTGTGCTTTGGAGAGAGAGATTTCAAGTTTTTTGTGTGAGCGAGCGACTGGTTTTTGTGTTTAAGTTTGGGGTTTGGTGACATTTATAGTAAGGGAAATGAATGGATGAGATTAGTTTAAAAAATGAAGGATCTTGATAATTGGGTATATATATTTTTTTTAAATATAATTTTTATTTGGTAATTGATATGGTAATATGTGATAATACGATAAATTCGATACGATTAGTCGGTACGGTAAATTCGGTAAATCGGGTTTTTATATCTAAAAAACAAAACTAACCAAATTTTTTACGATATTTTCGGCTTTGGTAAAATCGGTTTTTAGTATTTCATAATATGAAACCAAAACCATTTTTCCTCGGTCCAAAACGGTACGGTACGGTAAAAACCCGTACCGGTTGCACCCCTAGTAGATTCTGACTCCTTGTTCTGTACAGAAATTACGAAATATGTCGTTGTCGAACTATGTTTTGCTATTTGTAACCAGCACTCTTGGGATTCCAAATCGTGTGATGAAGTTCCTCCAAATGAATCTTCGGACATTTTCCTCTCTGATGTGATCTAGTAGTTCAGCCTCAACCCACTTTATGAATTAGTCAATCGTCATTATTATCTTCGATTCCCTAGTGCATTGGGTAATGGTCTCACTATGTCTGTGCCCCATTGAGCAATGGATTGGTGAGGGGATTCAGATCTCCTACAGGATGCTTGATAAATGGCAAAAACCATTGACAATCGACTCACTTTTGGATGAATCTCAAAGCATCCTTTTGCATGAAGGGCCACCAATATCCTTGAGAGGTCGCCCTGTGGGAGAGAAATATCCCACCTATGTGTGTGCTCCACAGTTGTCTTCACGAATTTCCACTTGACCTGGGTGAACACATTTTAGTGAAGGACTGGTGAATTATCACCAGTATAGTTTGCCCTTAGAGTTAAGGCAAAAACCTAGCCAACCTAATCCTTAACTTATGTGGTTTTTTTTCCATCTAAGGGGAGCTCGTCAGTCCTTAAGTAGGATGAGATAAGGTTCATTTAAGATGTAACTAATCCAATTAGAGGATGCAAAGGTATTAATCTACTTCTTTGATGGTTAATCGGTTTATGTATTCCACTTCGATCGTTCTTTTCAGGTCAGTATTGATGGTTGAAGCTAGAGTGGAAAGGGCATCCACATAGCTACTATCGTTCCTTAGGAACTGCTCCACAGAGGAAGACTCGAACTGTTGAAAAAGACCTCTTTATTATTCCTATAAGAAATCATTCAGGAGTCCCTAGCCTTATATTTCCCGTTAAGCTAGTTTGCGATCAGTCGGGAGTCACAGTATATAATGTATCATAAATATGGAATGTGATGTGGACCAATGATATTGTGTCACCTATCATTGGAATAAGTTGGGCTCACTTCATTGGATGTGATCAGCCCAACATCTCTTTGGTTAGCTTAGCATTACCTCTGGTCAGCTAGGCAGCCGACCATAATAAATTCATATTATTGGTTGAAATCACGAGGCGCGCTTGTACATCATGCCCGGGAATATGTATGGCCCCCATTATAAGCACGTGGGGCAGTTATTTCATCTAATTATTATTAAACCTTCATTAACTACCTTTAGAATGTAAAAGGGTGCATTTATCTAATTTATAAAGGCACTTCACCTATTCACATACTCTCTCTCCTATAAATACCAAACACTCCCATCTAGAGGCGCAAACAATCAATACGTTCATAGAGAGAGCTTTGAGAGCTTGTAAACATTCTAGTTAATGATTGAATAACAAACCCATATACAACACTTGTAGACATATGCATCATACTATCCAAACCACATTTATCCCCTTTCTCAATCCTAACTTCTCATCTCTCTGTTTAATTTGGTTCATTGATCTCTTTATTTATTATAGTTTAACTTTGAAATTTATAAGCTAAGAATCATGAAATCCATATACCAATTTTAGATGATAATAGACTGGCATCATTTGTGGGAAACGATAAGCCATTTTTTGTTTCCTATCAACTCCTATATTTGATCAGTGATTATTTAGATATCATTTGTAATCCTTGAAAATGGGAGAAGATCCGAAGGGAAGTCATGAAAATAAAACCATTCAACTTTTAACCCATGTTGGAATGGGGGACATATAAAGAATTCTGATAAACTTGGCTAGAGACTAAGAGGCAATGTAAGAAAGTGTTAAGCAACTAAAGCAGCCACTACAGGCTGGACAATGAAGACTTGAGGGGGAACTCGATAGGAGGTTAACATCCAGGTAAGAGGATAAAAATTCCACCTATAACTCATTACCGATGAGAACGATATATACATCACACTCGGACATTGAAGAACCCATGAAGGCTAAGTGGGGGATCATATAAAGTAAAAAATAGATCCAGATATTCAGGATCTCGAAGCGATAGATCATACTGCTTGAGAGATACCTCGTCTCTTAGAACAACTGGTTTTAATGAAGAATAAACCTTATGCAAGGAAAGGACTAACATACTAAAAAGATTGAGCAGAGGCTCTGCATTTGATCGTTTAGTTCCACAAGTAGTGAAGAGGTAGCGTCGTATAGATCTCGCTGTATCTGGACAACACGAAGAGGACTCAAGGCCTACTGCTTGGAGGAAAAAAATTTGATGTGGCCTAAATTTGTGGGACGTGAGTAGGCACATGTCAAATAAACTTATCGAAAAGAGAGGTTAGCACAAAGTCATGATCGATTAGGCACCATCGCAACAATGGCCAAACAGGACGATCAGTCCTGGAAAGGATCAATCCAGCATCTGAAAGATCATATAGGGGAGATCGTTAAATCAAATGATCCTTTGCACAGGGTTTTTGTGAAAGGATATCTATTCACCCCATCAATTGTTGATTGTCCCACGTCCTCAAGGTACAAACCAAGGTGGTAAACCCGAAGTATGATGATAAAATTAACTCGGTATTACACGTAGAATAATATTTGGAAATTGTCGATATTTATTATACATTGGATGATATGCATTTCCAGTCATTCTCTAGTACGATCACAAGTTGCGTACAAATATGGTATAATAGTTTATGACGAGGGAAAATTTAAATTTTCAACAGTTGGTCGATCTCTTCGTCAGCAACTTCTGCTTTGGAACTAAGCTCGACAAGAGTGTAATTCATATATTGAACATTTGACAGGAAGCCGACGAGATAACTTGAGAAACAACACCCATTTCAACAGCAAGAAGGAAAATGTGATCAATTATGATGAGAAAATAGCCATCGCAACCCTAATGAGTGATCTGCTATCAGTAAAGTTACACTGGGCATTAGATAAAGAGACACCCAAGATGATTACTGAGTTATTAGCTAAATCTAGGAAGATTATGAATGTCGAATAAGTTATGGCTACCAAAGAGATTGGTAGTTTCAAAGCCAATACCAGTAAAATCTCGAAGAAAAAAGAATAGAAATATAAAATGGCTGACAAACCAAAAAGATATGACAAATATACTCTTTTAAACATCGACGTCCATCATATACTTGAGGAAATCTGTGGAAGCAAAGATGTGAAATGGACCAATAAACTAAAAGTCCCAACTAATAGAGGGAACAAGATCAAATATTATGAGTTCCACAGGGATTATAGCTATAATACTGATAATTGCATAACCCTGAAGGATGAGACAAAAAATCTAGTTAGGAGGAGGAAATTATAAAAGTTTGTGGACAAATGTGGTCGAACATATCACAAGGACGAGCAGAAGCCCAGGAGATGATCGAAATCTTCATGGCAAAGACCAGATGAGAAATAAGTGGCAGAGATGATGACTCCCCCTAAATCTACCCAAAAGGCCCAAGAACCCTGTACATGAGGTAAACATGATCTCTTTTGGACCTAACTTCAGTGCAGGAGGGGGAGATAGAGGAGGCGACGAGCTCCTATAGAGAAAATCCTATCTCAATAAGGTAAAGGCCTGCGGTCACATAAGATAAATCAACATGACCGGCACAGTGGAAACCCATCCTAGTAAAAAAAATAAAGATCGCCTCATGGTTGGTTTCTCCAAAAAAGATTTGTTCGGTGTTTTATATCCACATGACGATCCATTAGTCATTTTTCTGATGGAGCATGAGGTAAAGGTGGAAAGGATTCTAATTGACAACGACAACTCAATCGACATCTTATTTCATGATAGCTTCAAAAGTTTGAGGTTGAGATACAACAAGATTGAAGCCTGTCATCAACCACTTATCGATTTTTCAAGAGAAAAGGTATATCATTTGGCAATAATTGAGTTCAAAGTTATGATCGACATGTTGACCACCTGTAGACTAGAAAAGATTGATTTTTTTTTTATCCTAGACAAGAATGTCCACTAAGCGTACAACCTTATCTTTGGCAGGGTGGAACATACAAAATTGAAGCAGTCCCTTCCACCATACACCAGTACATGAAGTTCCTTACTCGCTATGGGGTAGGTGTGGTGAAACAAAGTCAAGTGGAAGCCATAGAGTGTTATTATACCTCGACCGACCAATAGGAACAAAACAACTGACCACAACTTACCAAATTAAAATATTGGATCCTTGGGAAGGGGGAAAGATGGTCAAGGGGTAGGTCGTGGAAGATATATAATTAATTTTCTTGGATGATGAAAACCCAAAGAGGATGGCCCAGATCGGCTCATCACTGGATCCTACCCTTAAGGAAGAATTGGTTGATTTTCTTAGGCGACAAAGGAACATATTTTCTTGGAGTCATGAGGATATATCGGGAATCAATCCATAGTATCTGTCATAAGTTCAGCCTATTCAAGGATACCAAGAAGGTCAAACAAAAATTACGCATCTTCAGTCAGGAGAAAAATATGGTCGTACAAGAATAAGTGGAGATATAACAGAAAGTGAACTTCATTGAAAATGTCAAGTATCCGGAGTGTCTCTTCAACGTAATAATGGTCAGGAAAAAGAATAACAAGTGGTGTGTGTGTGTCTTTGACTTCATTGACTTGAACAAAACATGTCCAAAGGATCACTAACCTTTGCCTAGAATTAATCAGTGGGTTGACGCTACATTAGGGCATAAGCTTCTCAATTTTATGGATGCGTACTCAAGATGCAACTAGATTAAGATGAAACTAGAAGATCGGGAAAATACTTTATTATCATAAATCGAGGTGCCTTCTGCTATAATGTTATTCCATATGGATTAAAAAATGAAGGACCAATATACCAAAGGTTGTAAATAATGTGTTTGAAGAACAGATCGGTAGAAAGATGGAGGTGTACGTTGATGACATGCTCACCAATAGCAAAACAACTGTCCATGACATCAGAGATTTGGGGCAGACATTCGACCAACTACAAAAACATAAAATGAAATGCAACCCAACTAAATATGTCTTTGGAGTACAAGAAAGGGTGTTCCTAGGCTTCATAGTAAATCAGAGAGGTATTGAGGATAATCTAAATAAAATTCAGGCATTAATCAACATGTAGACTTTGAAGAACAAAAAGGAAGAGCAAAGATTAATTAGGGGTGTGTCTGCATTAAACTGGTTTGTTTCGTGAGTTATCGATAGTGACCACCCTTCTTTAAAGTAATTAGGAAGAGATTTGAATGGATTGAAGAATGTGAGGTATCATTTTTGGAGTTCAAGAAGTATCTGGGATCTTTCCCTCTACTTTTAAGGCATGTCATGGGTGAAAAACTTTACTTATACTTTGTTGTATCTGAATCAGCGATCAACTCAGTGTTGGTCCGATAAGAAAATAGGGTGCAAAAATCAGTTTACTATACCCTCAAAGCATACGGAGGAGCGAAGATCCGATATCTAAGACTGGAAAAATTGGCATTGCTCCTCATTGAGGCTTCCTGAAGGATGAAGCCATACTGTCAAGCCCATACAATTGTTATCTATATAGACATGCCTTTATGCCATGCTATTCATAACCTGATAAATCAGGTAGGCTGATGGCTTAGGATATAAAATAGGAGAGTATGACATCCAATATGAATTCATAATGCCCATCAAGGGCCAAGTCGTGGCAGATTTTATAGCAAAATTCACACATATAGAAAAAAATGCCAAAAAGACTGCTATGGAAAATAGCTGAGCTTTAAAATGACAAAACAGACTTCCGTGGAAGAAAGTTCATCCCCAAAGCAGATTGAGCAAAACCTATTTAGAAGAAAGCTCACCAACCTAATCAAATGAGCAAAATTTTATGGGAGATAGCTAAGTCATTAACCTGACTAACTAGGATACCGAGGTTCTAGGGTCATTGGCCAAACAAGAAGAAATTTCTTGCTATTTGGGGGAAGTGAAAAATTATTTAATTACGAAAAAGTGATCGAAGGTGATTTCAAGGAAGACCCTCCTATCTGGAAAATGTTCGTAGATGGTTTATCCCGTGATGCTTGGAGTGGAGCATGATTAATCATTATAATGCTAAATGACATTAATGTGGAATATGCCCTTAGATTCTAATTTGAGGCCTCCAAGAATAAGGCTTAATATTAAGAACTCATAGTAGGGTTTGGACTGGCATAATCTCATAGTAATGAAAAAATATTAGCACATGGTGATTCTCAACTCATAGTAAACCAAGTTCTAGGAATCTATAGGTGAGAGAGTAATCTATGGAAAAATACTTAGCCAAAATTAAGGAGTGGTTAGAAGAATTCCCAGTGGTCAAGATAGTAGGAATTTCAAGGTCAAAAAATGCACGAGCAAATGCACTTTCCTGACTGGCATCCTCTACAAGGATAAAGTTGAGAAGAACGGTTCCAGTGGAAATCCTCATGCACCGGAGTATAAATGAAAAGACTGTCAATATAATGGAAATAAACTTAAGGCCATCATTGATGGGTCTAATATGACTATACCTAAAGACCAACATTCTCCCGGCAGAACCTAAAGAATATAGGAGACTTAAGTACAAACCAGTAAGATATGTCCTTGAGAGCGGAATCCTATTCAGAAGAGGGTTCATCATTGCATTTGTTGGATGTGTCCATCTAGTCGAAATCCTTAATTTGATTAAAGAATTACATGAAGGCTCATGTGAAGCACATTCATCTGACCGATCATTGGTAAAGCAAGTAGCCACATAGGGCTACTGTCGGTCCACAATGAAGATTGATTGCGTAAATTATGCAAAAAAGTGTGTAAAGTCTCAAAAGTTATGACACCCCGCCCATTCTATTACTAGTTGGTAAATCCTTTATTAAAATTAAGCGGGAATCATCATGTTTCATTCTTAGAATCACTTGTCAAAACGAATAGATACATATACCCAATATAATTATGCATTCACAATCAAGACAATAAAACTGTTATGAGAAAAAAACATAAACAATGTCAATCGAATAAACCATCGGTTACCATAATTAATAACTAACGTAACAAATAATGAGAAGTAGTAGGAAATATTTGACATAAATAAAATATCCTATCCATTTACAAGGAACACGCCCCAAAAGAAATACTGAAATTGAATCATATTTAGATAGAATGAACTAAGGTAGCTACAATCAATTCTTGCCGCATTCACAACTATTGCTCGTAATGGCGTGATGAGAAACTAACCATGTTGTCCTTATTGCTGGATACCTGGGGGGTTTGGAAAATATTTTGATAGCAGGTCCAAGCTCGAAAAACATCTGAAAATATTTTCAAGTATTCAAATGCTTTAAATGTTAAGGGGAGATGTATTTCCTTTATAATTAACCTTCCAGCTGCACTCACATGAGACTTTTCCTCTCCCCTTATCTACAGAGTGCACCTAATGTATTCATTTTACTATCCTAATCATGCAACACAGTTTAACTAGGATAATAACCGGTAACATAGTCCATCCTACTAATAGTTACCATTTGCTAATATTTACTACATTCACTAGGTATATTAATATAAGTAGTATATAGCTTCACACATGTTATTATTAGATATTCACACACTATCACATATACACATACATATATATCACTCGCTATATAAGTATATACTGCATCTCCAGAGCATGGACCTAGCGGATGCATCCCTCTTGTGCTATCAGGCTCCAAGTGTAACACACATCACACTAGACCACCGGATTGAAATCTCGCCACCAAACCTAACACATAAACACACACAGCGGAGGTGGTCATAAACATACATTCGAGGGTCACAACCATACCACATCACAACTCATTTGTCTCCAAACCAATACTTATCCTTATATATGGATAGTGTCCATGCAACAATACTATGACCAATATAATCAATCCAGCACCTACTGGTCAACACTAGGGTGGACTTCCCCCTACTCGCAACCTCCTATGGTAAAAATACCGAGTAAATATGTTCCAAAAAAATCACACACACACACACACACACACACACACACACACACACACACACACATATATATATATATATATATATATATATATATATATATATATATATATATATATATATATATATATATATATATATATCAGTAACCTACAACACGTATATATATAAAGGACTGACTACGTACGAAAATCCCACAGCGTACTAGTCTACTAATCTCGACATCCAAACTGACTTCTCGATTTTCTATTTAAGTGATCACTCACTTGTGATCCGATTTATCTAACTGGCATCCCACTAATGATTGGCCTAAAACACACACCAAACCCTGATAATGTTCCGAGAAAATCCTAATCCCGATATTCAAATTGACTTCTCGATTTTTCATTTAAGTGTTCACTCACTTGTAAATCAATTCATCTAACTTGAATCCCACTAATGATTGGCCAAAAATACGCATCAAGCCCTAATAATATTCCAAGGAAATCCCAATCTACCCTAGAAACCCATGCACTTACTTACCCAACACTAACGGGTCAAAACAACGTATAACAAAAATTAGGACAGGCTAAAAATCTAACTTATTTTGCTGGAAGACCAAATCGGTTCGCTCCTTGTAACTAATTCACTCCCCCAACAAATCGGTTCGGTTTTCTGGGTAGCCCTTCGTCTTCGACCTATGGGTTTTCACCTCCTAAACCCTTCAATGTAGGTGTCAAGTCTCCAAAACCATAAATTAGAATTTAAAATCAATACATAACCATCCCATATGTATTTTAACCCAGATTTAAACATGAATCCAACATTAAAGCTAAAGGATTCCTAATCATTAATTTAATTCATTCAATCCAGTATTGATCCAACCTTAAAACCCATTGATCTAACACCATATCGATGTTCATCATGGTCACAATAATAAACCCAGATATAAATCACGAAATTTTTCCATATTTATTTCTCAATACATTAATATGATAAAAACACAAATCAAACCTCTTGATTAATCCCATAATTACGTCTTAAATTCCCAGATTAATTATTCATTGACTATAAACATTATCAACTGCAAAAAATCAAAAATCTAAATCAAGTAAACACTTGCCTTTATGGATTAAAATTCGAGGCTTAATATATATAGGTGAATTAATTTTTGGAGACGATTCTTCCTCTCTTCTCCAAGTTTTCCTTTTCTTTTCTCTTCTCTTTGATCTTTCCATTAATCCCCTCTAAGAAGAGGTTAAAATGAGGCTACCACCCACCCATTTAACCTTAAGTACCTCTTAATTGAACTCTAATTTTGTATATAGGTAAATCCATAAGGTAAAAACGACGACCATACCCTTGTACGTTCCATACTACATTTAAAAAGATCCATGAGTCGAACTATAACCCGCGGGAACCTATTCTAGACTATTTTGACGCATTACGCATCACCGGTGTACTCAAAAAGGTCATCCAAGTCACCAAATTCAAAATATACCATCATCTCATTAATCGGGCCTGACATGTGCATACAGTATGCATCACCCTTAAAATATCTAAATATGTCGTTTTAACCCTCTAATGATAATATAATAATCCGCCTCTTTTCACTCATTAAACAATAATTTAATAATTCGCATACTATTTACGTATTATATGCAAGTAAATAATTTTAATCATAAATATTAATTCTAAACCCACTAATTAATATTTATCTAGCCAATTTCTCAATTAAATTAATCAATGCACATGTGAAAATAAAATACTCTCAAAAGTACGGGGTATTACACCCCCCTCAATAACGGAATTTCGTCCCTGAAATTCGAATGTATCTTCTATGAAGAGTTCTAGATAATTTTCTCTCATATCATCCTCTCACTCTTAAATTGATTTGGGGACATTGTGTTTCCCCCACTGTAGACGTACTAATGGTACCACCTTTGACCAAAGCGTTTACTCACACCGATCTAAAATGGCGAGAGGTCCCTCCTCGTAAGTAATGTCCGACTTCAAGTCTATCCCCTCTAATGATATATGTTGATAAGACAAGTTATCCTTGAGATACTTCCTCAATGACGACATGTGGAACACATCGTGAATCTGCTCCAGGTGCTTTGGTAAGGCAAGTCTACACGCAACTATTCCTACCTTCTCAAAAATGAGAAAAGGACCCACATATCTAGGTTTTAGGTTCCCCTTCTTCCCAAACTGCATAACTCCCTTCGTTAGAGATACCCTTAACAATAAATAATCACCCACATCAAACTCCAAAAAATCTCTAGTTCTCATTATCACAACTCTTATAATAGTCTTGAGCTATTGGAAGACGACTCCTGATTAGCTCAATCTTTGCCGACATATCCTAAATCACATTTGTCCCGAGAAGCTTAATATTCCCCACATCTAACCAACATGAGGTCAAACGATAAGGTCTCCTATATGAAGTCTTCAAAGGTGCCATGACAATATTAAATTGGTATGAGTTGTTATATATAAACTCCACCAACGATAAGTACTGCTTCCAACTACCCTTAAAATCTAGAATACCCATCCTCAACATTTCCTCCAGAATTTGATTCACCTTCTCTGTCTGCCCACCTTTTTATGGGTGATACGTCATGCTCAAATGCAACTCCATCCCCATCACCTCCTGAAAACTCTACTAGAAGTGGGACAGGTAGATCTTATCCCGATTCGAAATAATGTTGGGAAGCACACTGTGCAATCTCACTATCTCTTTAATAAAAAGTTGGGTAGTCAACTTGAATTGGTAAGAAATAATGTACCTTAGTCAAACGGTGCATAATAACCCAGATGAAAACATGACCCCTCTGTGACGTCGTTAACCCCATAATAAAATCCATCGATACATTCTCCTATTTCCACATCAATATCTCTAACGGCTGCAAAACCTCAGTTAGTCTCTAATGATCAACCTTCACTATCTGACAAGTGGTGCACCTGGAGACAAACTCTGCCATCTCACTTCATACCCTCCACTAGTACTTCCTTCTCATATCTTGGTATATATTATCCCCTCCTTGATGAATCAAGAATCTTGACCCATATGAATATTTCATCACTGCATGTCATAGGTCCTCATTTTTTGGAATAATTAACCTCTCATTAAAGCATAAACGACCCTTAGAACTTATTGACTAGGAATTTTCTCTATTTTCCAATAACCGTCGTTCATTTTCTTGACAAGAAGGATCAATATCATGTGCTTGCATAATCTTTAAAATGATCTCAGGTGTGAAGATCATCACTGCCATATAAACTCTGACTACATCCTACTCCTGATGAAGCTCATGTAATATTTTCCCTATAAATTTTATCGTAGTCGTATGATTTGGTGACTTTGTATGACCAATGGGACACTAGGCTTGTTGAGGTTGATTATAAGCCAAATTTAGGTAACTTAGTAGTCCCTGCTCGATTAAATTAAAGTTTTTAGTGGAAGAAGAGATGTTTTACAATCATTCAAATGAAAGTCATTACCGTTCGAACAAGTCATTCGAACAAGATTCGAAAGACTGAGAAAATGTTCGATTTTCCCCGCTCTCTGGAATCTCATTGGAAAGATGCATTCGAACGAAGTTCCCAGTCTTTCGAATGAAAAGGTACTTCCCATTCGAACGAAGTACTTCTCATGCCCCATTTAACCCTAGAATTTTGCCTCATTTATAGCTCAATATAACTCTCGTTCGAACGAGAGGGGATCTCATTCATACGAAGTTGAAAGTTGTTTAAACGACCGGGAAAAATCTAAAATTTTTTGCACATTTTAATATCCTATCAAGATGTGGATCGTCGAATTGGATGATATGTCGAGCTCTCAACGGCTCAGATCAAATCGTTGGATAAAGGCTTGACGGACCATTGGATAAAAGTTTGAGTGTAGGGCCATTTGAGGGATTCAACCCTTAGGTTTGGGAAGTATTTAAATGAGGCTTTGGCTCATTTAGGGAATTTTCATAAGATTTGGCCTCTCTCTCTAGCTCTTGGAGTTTCCTCCACTAACCACCACAAACTACTACCCCTCAAACTTAAAACACCAAATATGTACCATCTTCTTCCATATTAAAGCTAATAAAACCCATTTACACCATTTGTTAAACAATATATGAATCCATGGAGATATTGTTAGGGGGTTTTTGAAGAGAAAGGTAGAAGAAGTCTGGAGTTTGGAGTGGGTTTAATGGTGCTTTCAAAAACACAAGCTTGTGGAGATAAGCGACCTTTTTAAAGCTACCTTAGGAGATGGGAGGTTGCAATCTTCATTTACACTTTATCCACCGTTGTTGGAGCTTCTTTAAGGTGGGAAACTCTACAATTAGCTTTAGAACTCTATTTTCCATGGCATTGATTTGTAGTTAGAGTTTGTAAGAGTATGATGTATATATATGATTTCAGAAAGTTATTTTTTTCTGATTTTGTGAAAAATATTATATACAAGATTCCAAGATTTTTTGAAAAAAAATGATATACTTCAAGAAATCTTGATGTCTAAATATTTGATGGAATAAAATTTTTGAAATGATATTTCTCTTGTTGAAAATATTTTGTGAACAAATGTTTCAAGGTTTTCTTGTGAAAATTGATATTTTTTTTTTTATAAATAGACAATTACTCAAGTTTTGAAGAAACAAAAATATCTTTGAGCTTGAAAAGAATGTTACACAAACATTATGAACTTTCTAAAATGAACCATGTGTTAGACCCATTTAATAAGATTTTTGGACTTAAAATCCATTTCCTCAAGTATATAAACTTTTAGCATTTTGATGATGAGCATATAAACAAGTTTAATGGATATTTTATTGGGTTTAATCATGAAATAAAGAAAAATAAAATTTCAGCCCTTAAAGTGTGTTAAAGGTGTAGAAATGTGATAAATGGGTATTTCAAGAATACATTTGAAAATAAAGGGAAAATGGTATTTTCTTGTAAAGTAGTCTCTAAAATGTCAAAAGAGTTTTCTTAGTAAAGAAAGTAATAAAATAAAGAGATTTCCAACATGAAAGGGGTATCAACTCCAAAGTATTAAGTGAGTGTTGATAAGTAAAACCATTTTAGAAGCTGGTAGGTATCACTTAATAATGTTTTTGAGAAAATAACACTTGTGAAAATGGAAGAAAATGCAAGTTTGAAAATAAATGGGTAAAATGATAATTTTATATAAAGTGAAAATTTTTTATGAAATAAAAATGTTGAAATTTTTTTACATAAAAAGTCTTAAAATAAAATGATTTTGGGATAAAATCAATCCAAGTGTCTAAAGGACGAGAAATGGTGATTTTTAAAACGTAACACAAGGTGGGGTGAAGTCCCCGGGTTTTGGCTTTGACCGAATTTTTAAAATGTAACACAAAGTGCGAGTACCTATGCGAGCCAATAGTGGTGGCACCACGATTTTTAGTGTGAGGTGATTTTGTGTCAACCCTTGATGATGTGATAAGCCTAGTAAGGAATTAGCGAAGTGAATAATCTCCATTAAATTAGGGATATGAATTGTTTAAAGCCAACTATGGAGGATGGCGTATTAGAGTGTCATGTCATAGCGATATTGACTTTGTGATAAGGATGCATTAAGTTTATTGGTTAGGTACTTACGGGTAGTTAATAATGATGATGTGATTAGTCAAATTTGAGGCATTAAGTTTATTGTTATGTCGTATGAATTTGACAATTCGATGGCCATGTAAACTCGTGTCGGTCATCACTTGAGGATATGTACTCAACTGTAGTTGATAGGGTACTATCATTATAGGTAATTGTCTTGGTAATTGTCGATTTAAAGTTATATCTCGTAAGCTATGATGAGAGTTACTAACCATTGGTGGTAAGTACGTTACATGTTTTATAATGATGAGTTAAGGTGATGTAGAAGTAAACCCTAAATTGTCTTCCATGACATGGTTTTAGAGAATATAATGCAATTTTCAAGAATATAATCCTTAGTGACTTGAATAGTGTGGACTCAAAGGCTTATAGGTTGTGTATGACATCCTATATCCTACCAGAATCCTTAGTAGTGTCAGTTTGTGGTTTGATACGTGGTTCATGTCATTAGCTGTATAGAAGAAGGTTTTTGGACCATTATTAAATCTCGAGGATAGATTCATAAGTTAAACCTATGCCAAAGGTTTAAACAAAAAGAGAATAAGATTCTTATTAATTATCATGGCCGATTCTAATGGCCTAAGTAATGACGGAATGCGAGGCGGTTTCAGTGTGGGTATGATGTAAAGAAGTTCTTGGAGTGTAAGAGCGCGCTTGCGATTTTAATGGAATATTTATATAATTAAATGTCCATCAAACACAAATCCAAATTATTACCAAATTTTAATCGGATCAATTTAGGTTTGCATGTGATGATTGTTCCAAACATAGTAAATTAACTATGCATACAAGAGTAAACGGATATGAGGAAAAATCCCAAAATAGGGCAAAACTTATTTCAACCCTTTAGAGTTTTACAAGAACACAACTTAAAAAACCTCTACAGAATACGGCTTAATCCTGAGTCGTTCACAGGTGGCGGTCCACCCTCGATATCCACCGATCAACCTTTTTATTCCTTTAGTAGTGATCCCCTTAAGAACCACAAGGCTAGCAGTGAAGAATGTCTCTCCAAAAGAGTAACTCAGATATTAAATACTTAACGGTTTTAAATGGATTCACACATATGTTGGGGATGAAATTTGTTAATCCATAGGTGTTTTAAACCTAAATAAAATGGTAACGGGAAACACCAAAATCTATGTAAGCCTAAATTATGAGCAAATAACAGAAATTTTGCTCTTACAAATCTCCCCCTTTTGGCTATTCTGATACAAAAATAAAACCGAAATCCAAATTACATAAAAAATCCCTTAAGACAAAATATATATCCTAATACCCTCCTAAAGCCTAGAAAATGGATAGGTACAAGATAATGATATCTTCAAATGATGCCTTCAAATCTCCATTCCTTATTGTTTTTCTCTTGGGCACTTTGTCTTCATCGAGTGTAACATGAACATGATCTTTCAAAAGTACCTAACACATGAAGCAAAGAAAATACCCGTGATGCATAGAGTTTGACATATAAAATAAAATTCATAAAAATTATCCCCCATAAATCAAACTCATGTCGTGTAATATCTCCTTTGTAATTTGTCCTCCCCCTATTATTTTAGCTGAAGTAAATAAGCAGTAGAAACTAATCATAAAGTATAGAGAACGTTACCGAAAAGAATAAGATAGCATCACAAAAACATATGAATGATGAACATGCTATTATAATCTCAAAGGCTCCACAAACTATTTTTTAAAATTTTCAATTTTTTTCAAGTATAAAATATAACAAATACAACACACCATCGAGAAACACAAAAATACCCGAATCATGGAAACGAAATGTAGGAATGTGAACATATCCCATAGGTTAATCAACGTATACAAACATAACACATGTGTACGAAGGATGGAAACACCACTAACGAAAGATCTCAGAGTCTACCTTAGCTGTAAAAAATGGTGAACTCATATAAAATTGAATTAATCTAATTAACAAATCAAGACCGTAAATGATTTTCACACCAATGTCGCCCAAACTATGTAATGATTTTTTCGAGATTTTTATAATAAGTGCAAACCCATTGATCTTCGACTTAACTCCCTCAAAATCTCATAAATTACAATTATACTCTCAATTCTTTTAAAGAAATTAATGCTCATTTGTAGCGAAGCATCAGTGTTCATAAAAATGGCCTGGCACTTATGTTTTTATTTGTCTTTAATATTTTTATTTTTGGCTCTTTTCATTGCAAATGCTGTATTTTCACGCGAAGTCAACATGACTTTCGTAGCTCAATTCCATTGCTTAATATATAACAATTTTACCAGGAAAATGATTTTTTAAATCCGGGCAATTTGTCTTACATGTATAACTTTTTATTCTCTCATTTTCACATTTGGTTCATTTTTAAAGAAAATTTGAGATCAAAACACTATGATTGAAATGTGACAAGTAAGTGCAATACTCATATAATCCCGTGCTTGTGTGAATTAAAGAAGGTAAGGCGTCAAACATGTAGAAAGTTGTCATCAAATCACATATTAATGATTACACACATTATAAACCACATAAATGAAATGATGTCACGTCTCAAAACACTACAAACTAGTCATGTGGATATGGAATGAATGGGAGACTTGTACATCTTTAATGTTCATCCACATAAGGCGTAAAAAATACAAACTTTTTTTGGATTTTTTCAAAAATTTTATCAAATAAAATCTTTTTGCCTTTTTTCACTTTTTCTCAAAAATCGAAAATCTTTGTATATTTTTCTTAAAATTTCAAGAAAAACAAAAATCTTCTTGGAATTTTCAAAAAACATATCAAAATTAATTATATAAGTACAATGAATGTACATACCAGCAATAAGAGTACAAGATATGATCATGAAAAATCCTATTCTAGCAAACAAGCCTCAACCTCAATCATTAGACTTAGAGGAGTTCTCCAAAGGAGATGACATACTATGACAAACCTCCATCAAATTTTCGGAATTTTTGACTAGATACTCTACTTGCTTCCGAAAACTCTCAAAATCTCTCATGTGATGTGCATGAGCATGCAAGTAACATGTGTGGGAGTGCATGCGGGAACTCATGAGCGAGCAAAACATGGAACATGCCTATAAGGCACTCTCCCTAACTTAAAGAAAAACTCTCTAAGGTGACCTCTTTATTTTCAATGGGAATAAAAATAAATGGGCTTACGTCTAGCTTTCTGAAAATGCATAGGATGAGCTCTTCTAGGTGAGTTCGATCGAGGGATATAAGGATCTAAAACAATCTAGGGAACTGGCTCGGGTGCAGCATGGGAAGTGGATGCACCGTCATAACCTATTCATTTCCTCCCGACGTTACCTAAAGTGAGACTGAGGAACATATTTTCTACCTTCTTAGATGTGCCCTCTAAAGTGACATTAGCCTCTCGAGCACGTTCGAGATCGCTTTCGAGTTGGGATATACGGGCTTCTAGTTCTTCACGAGTCTTCAATGAATATTGAAGATCTCCCATAAGACTAGTCACAGTGTTGGCTAAATCTGTCCTTTCTCGGCCTAAAACGATCAACTACTCACATAGAGAATTCTTCACCTTCTCGAGTTAACTCACTGACGCCTCACACTCTCTCAAAATTTTCATTTCCTTCTCAAAATCTAACACCCAAAGAGACAAATCCTTATTTAGTTTTTTAGTTTTCAAAGTCTTGGTGTAAATATCACTAAATGCCTTTTGGATACCACCTTATCCCTCACTAAAAATCTCATCCTCACTCTTATTTTTTCCTGAATGAATTGAAACATCAATGAGGCTTTCACGTTTAGATATGTCCTCATCGGCGTGGGATAAACTAGAAGTACTAACGCCACCAGCATTGAATGCAACACATGATTCATGTGGTGATTCTCCCCTGAATCAATCGACTCGATGTTACTATCGCTAAGAGTGGCTTTATGTGCAACTTTCTTTCCCTT
Organism: Sambucus nigra; assembly: GCA_949130495.1. Taxonomy (NCBI): domain Eukaryota; kingdom Viridiplantae; phylum Streptophyta; class Magnoliopsida; order Dipsacales; family Adoxaceae; genus Sambucus; species Sambucus nigra. The sequence continues at coordinate 253,745,521 of OX422220.1, forward strand.
TCTATTAAGCCCAGTCGGATACTCATGTGCCTTATGCCCTATCCCTTCATATTCAAAGCGTCTAATCTCTCCCTTTTTCTCTCCCTCGCTCGTGACCTCATTTTTATTTTTATTTTTCTCAAAATATTTTACTTGGAAGAATTTTCTTCGGAATATTTGAGAAGCTTTTTGAAATTGTTTGCAAAAAGGGCCAAGTCGTGAAAATCAAAATCAATCTCAGATTCAAACTCACAAACTTTTTATTTCTTCGTTTTCTTAGTTTGAGTCTTTAAAGCATTTCCTACTTCCTTAGTTTTAATAGTTTTAGGGAACATATCTATCTCATACGTTTGAAGATATCCTACAAGTTCTTCTAACCTAATAGTGTCTAGGATCCCCAATGAATCAAATTTTTCACAACTCTCGTCTCTGAAATTTTCTCACCCAAATTAAAACTAGAATTGACAATGTCCGATAAGCGCACATAAAACTCATCGAATGACTCGGACTCTAACATAGTGATGAACTCAAATTGGGTGGTAAAATTTTAAAGCTTTAACGCTTTTACAACATCGGTACCCTCGTAAGTGAGCTGGAGGGTATCCCATGATTCCTTATACATAGTGCACGTCATGATGCGATGGAGCTCATCAAGGATGACGGCGCTAGAAATAGCACTAAGGGCGCGAGAGTTAAAATTACTCCACTTAAATTCATCATCAGTCCATAAAGAAACAGTTTTAGGCCCAACAACATTATCAACAGTGATAGTGGGAGGAGTCCGCCCTCTTTCACAAACTAGCCAAACTCGTTCATCTATGACTTTTAAGGCAAACCTCATCATAGCCTTCTAGTTAGTATAATTGGTACCATCAAACATGGGAATCGATTATACAATTTCTCCATTAAAATCCGTCTTTTTAAAGATCAACAATTTTTCAAAAAATATTGATATCAAAGAAAAGATAATTTTGAGGGAAAAGATTGTGCAACATGCTTTGATACTAATTTGAGAGTGTGCTTGTTTTCTTAATGGAATATTGATATAATTAAATGTCCACCAAACACAAATCCAAAATATTACCAAATTTTAATTTGATTAATTTAGGTTTGCATGTGATGATTTTTCCAAATATAGTAAATTAACTACGCATGCAAGAGCAAACAGATATGAGGAAAAATCCCTAAAAAGGGCAAAATCTATTTCAACACTTTAGAGTTTTACAAAAACTTGACTTACAAAACATCTAAAGAATACAACTCAGTCCTAAGTCATCCACAAGTGGCGGTCCACCCTCGGTATCAACCGATCAACCTCTATCTTCCTTTAGCAGTGATCTCCTCAATAACCAAAGGGTTAATAGTGAAGAACACCTCTCCATAAAAGAAAATTAGATTAGGGTTTCAAACGAATTCACACATATATTGGGGATGGATTTGGTTAATTAGACGGTGTTTTAAACCTAAATAAAATGAGGACTTTTGCAACAGGTATGCAGTTTTCTATTTGCAAAAAGTCTCTCTAAAAAAATGTACGAAGCAAGTAATTATAAGTCGGCACAAAATTTGAGGTGGCATCATTTGTTTGAATGGAAACAAGCTCCGTTCGAACGAGAATAGTATCTTGTTAGAATGAAAGCAAGGTCGTTCGAACGAAAAACTATATCGTTTGAATGAGCTTTAAATGAGCTTCGAACGAGGCCAAAAATTATGCCCTTGTTAGATGCACTTTAGATAAAATGTAAGAATGAGCCTTGTAACGAGTTAAACTTCTCGTTCGAACGAGAATGAATTCTCTTTTGAACGAAGTCACTGAATCGTGAAAAAATTAAACATAAAAAATTGCTTCATTTTTAATAAATATATCTCCCAATATAAATGAAAATAAATCTGAACTCTTAATTTATTTAAACCTTCGTAATGTGGAGATCATCTTGAATTTAGAGAAATTGAAAATTCAATTATTTGTGATGGTTCGAGTCATATGGTAATGAGATACGCAAAAATCTATGTAAACCTATGTTATGAGCAAATAACAAAAATTATGGTCTTACAGAGTGTCCTTAAGACTGATCGTGTGTGGCATCGTTGAGGAATATAAATCGACATGCTGTGATGCCTTGAGGGGTTCAATGGTTAGATTACACCATATATGGAGACTTGCAGGTAGTATCTTTTTTAGTACATAATGACCAAGATACTAATATTGAGAAATAGGTAGGGCATAATTACGATAAGAGGATCATAGGTGATGAAATCCCATAAGGTTTTTGATGACTTTTACGTTGGGGTGAGCTTGGTATCCCTAAGGAACCAGTCAAATTCAGTATTATGGAGTGCTACTATTTAATTAATGGTCGCATTTAGGGCCATGTGATGATCTCAGGTTATTAGTCAAATTTTAAAGAGTCGAATAGTGTACGTCCTTGGTACTATCATTCGAACTGGTATAGAGGGGTAATGTAACCTTCTAAGGGAAATTGGAAGCTTGTGTCATGATTTGGCGTGATGCTCGGTTGTCATTGGATGACTAGTGTGGTAAGTGTAGTACTTGATTTTAAGGGATACTAATAAATGAATTTGGAACTTTGATTGATGATGTCATGTTATAGACTTGAAAATAGCACCTCGAAAAAGATATCGAAGCATGATAAGGATATCGACATGTGTCGACAGTTTAAGTTAGAATACCCTATAAGGACATGGATTAGTTTGGGAATGTCTTGCCAGACTACTACAGATTAGGAAATGAGGACCTATATAGTACTTTCCATTCTTATAATGCTTATAGAGACTGATGTGATCGTCATGTAAATTCGATTGTGTAGAATCTTGTGATAGATTCAATGATGACCTTATGTCATTAGAGATTATAATAATGTGAATGTTTTTCTTAGTGGGGTACGACCTAAGAAGACATTCGAGATATGATTTTGGTACGATAAAGTTGACAGTAACCTATGTGTGATATTTTGGTCACAACGTCACGATAACTTAAGAAATGAACGAAGTTCGGGTTGAAAAAGGGGTTTTCCATTTATTAACTGGAATGGTTCGTATTGGCCAAAGATGAAAGTAGGATGTGTTACTCCTAACAAGGGAAGCCTATCATCGACTTCCCAAGGGATAATAAGTTTTTATGTTGCTTTCTTCTCGTGGAGATGAATGGTTCGTGATCCAATTCATCATGGTTGGTGAATCTATCCAGGATGTGTGGCTAGGTTAGGATCCAATGAGGATGTATAGGAGGAGTCGTAGACTTCAAAGCATGTGGTATAAGTTCACTTTCATAAACCACAGTCCCTTGAGATTCTTTTGGAACGTTTGCTCATTCTTTTTTATTCTTTTTGTTCCGGTAGTTGATGACTGCATTCCCTTGATTATGGAGGTTGAGCATTGTATCATGCTATGGTACGGTGCATTTTGAATTAGTGGAGTGCGATTGGACCTGGCATGGTTAATGCATCTCGATAATTGAGTGCATCATTGTTTAAAGCATCCTTTTGTATTCCACAAAGTTCTGTGTACGTGTGGCTATGCATTCGGCTACATAGTTTTCTTATAGTATTCATTTTCTTTCAAATTAACGACCATATGGATCAAACAACATGACAATTGGAAGTTATGGTTGTAAAGAGTTGGATGATGATTTGAGGACATCGTATAGCATTAAAAATCGAGAAAATATAGTGCACGGTGTTATTTTAACACAGTGAGTGGATTGGTGTAATACTCGGGTGAGTGTTCCATAGTTATACGCCTATAATGATCCTTAGTTCAAAGAAGGATCTTATGGAAAGTGTTAGTCAGACGCACAATTCGTGACTTGGTTGGTGTGTCGCTCCACGGACTGGGTGACTATTTAAGCAAGGATAGTATCAACTTTTAGTGAATTTGCGTGTCCTGAAGACATGAGAAATTGAGGGGACTTGGGATATGTAGTCCTAATAATTAGAATAATTTATGACGATGGATTGGGTGATTAGTTGTATGTGATTTTCTCTTGGGTGAGTGTCAATCACTAGAGAGTGTCGCCTCAGTAAAGGTAGTGGTATGATTTTGGTGTTAGCAAAGAATCCTTAAGACTTGATTGAACGTGATCATAGAGTAAGTGGAGACACGAGGACTGTTATGTAATTTTGAGGCCTATCTTGATGATCAATGTTATAATATGTTTCATGTCGAGTTCCTCGGTCACATGCCCTTGTGAAAGGGCGTATGGTGATTTCTTAGCGATTGAGGACTTTTATGACTTAGCCTTCAAAGACTACTATGACTTAGAGTAAGTAGTGATAACCCTAGGAATTTGTGTAATTGATGGATAAATAATTTCGAGGACGAAATTCCCTAAGTAGGGAAGAATGTACCACCCACCTCGCGACTTTGATTATACTCAAATGATTTGGTTTCTTGATATGACCAATGGGACTCTGGGCTTATTGAGGTGGATCATAAGCCAAATTTAGGTAACTTAATATCCCATGTGCGATTAAATTAGAGTTTTTATGGCCAAAACTTAGTGAAGAGATTTTTGACAGTCGCTCGAACGAAAGTGATTGTTGTTCGAACGAGGTTAGAATAACTTCTAACGACTAAGAAAATGGTCGATTTCCCTCACTCTCGGGAATCTTGTTAGAAATCCACGTTCGAATGAAGTGTCCAGTCATTCGAACAAAAGGGTACTTTCCGTTCAAGTGAGGTACTTCTCACACCCCATTTAACCCTAAGATTTTGCCTCATTTATACCTCGTTAGAACTCTCGTTTGAAAAAGAGGAGATCTCGTTCGAACCAAGAAAAATCTAGAAACTTCTGCATATTTTAATGTGTTGTCACGACATAGATCATCGGATTAGACGACGTATCGAGCTCTCAATGATTCAGATTAAAACATTGGATAAAGTCATGATGATGCATTGGATAAAAGGTTAAGTGTAGGGGCATTAGGGGGATTTAAGCCCTAGGCCTTTTGAAGTATTTAAATAAGGCTTCAAATTATTTGGGGTATTTCCATCCAATTTGGCCTCTCTCTCTCTCTAGTTCTTAGAGCTCTTCCTTCACCGACCACCACACACCACCTTAGCACCACTACCCTCCACTTTAAACCACCAAAGATTGACCACCTTCTTCCATATTTAAGCTGATAAAACCCATTTACACTATTTGTTAGATAAGATATGAATCCATGGAGATTTTATTTTGAAGTAAAAGAAGGTAGAAAAAGTCATAAATTTGGAAGGGGTTTTCAATGGAGCTTTTAAAAAGACAAGCTTATGGAGCTAGGCAACCTCTTTAAGGCAACCTTATGAGGTGGAAGGTTGCCATTCTCTTCCACACTTCATCCACCATTGTTGAAACTTCTTTGAGGTGGAAAACATTACTCTTAGCTCAAGAAATCTATTTTTTCATGGCATTAGTTTTATAGTTAGGGTTTGTAAGAGTATGATGCATATATGATTTAAGAAAGTTATTTCTTATGGTTTTATGAAAAATGTTTTATAAAATATTTGAAGAGTTTTGAAAAAAATGATATATTTCAAGAAAACTTGATAGCTGAGCATTTAATGGAATAAAATGTTTGAAATGACATTTCTCCTGTTAAAAATATTTCATGAACATATATCTCATGGTTTTCTTTTGAAAATTGAAATTTTTATACACTCTAGTTTTGAAGAAACAAAATTTCTTTGAGCTTGAAAAGCATGTTTATGCAAATATTATGAAATTTCTAGAATGAACCATGTGTTAGACCCACTTAATAGGATTTGTGGACTTAAAATCCATCTCCTTATATATATAAAGTTATAGTATTTTGATGATGATCATATAAATAAGTTTAATGAAGGTTTTATTGGGTTTAAACATGAAATGAAGAAAATAGAAATTTCAGCCCTTAAAGTGTGTTAAAAGGTTTAGAAAATGTGATAAATGGGTATTTAAGACTACATGTAAAAATAAAAGAAAAATGGTATTTTCTTGTAAAGTAGACTCTAAAATGTCAAAAGGGCTTTCTTGGTAAAGAAAGTAATTAAATAAAGAGATTTTCAACTTGAAAAAGGTATATACTCTAAAGTGTGAAGTGAGTGTTAATAAGTGAACACATTTGAGAATTTGGTAGGTATAACTTAGTAATGTTTTTGAAAAAATAACACTTGTGAAAATAGAGGAAAATGCAAGTTTGGAAATAAATGGGTAAAATTGTAATATTAAATAAAGTGGAAAAAATTTAAGAAATAAAAATGTTGGAAACGATGTTACATAAATAGTATTAAAATAAAGTGATTTTGGGATAAAATCAACGCATGTATTTAAAGGATGAGAAACGATGATTTTTAAAGTGTAACACAAGGTGGGGTAAAGTCCCCGGATTTTGGCTTCGGTCGGTACAAACTGGAATAATATGGACATTTAATAAATGTTAAAATACATTAATATGGACTCGGTTGACATAAAAAATAATTAAGAAGGACCCGAAGCCCTGGGGAGAAAGACCCAAAATCACTGGCCAGAGCATATGGTAGCATAGTCGGAGGTATGGAGCCCGTTAAAGTAGGCGAATATTTGGAATATCTCTAGAAAAATATAATGAAAGTGGAACATGTTAAGAAATGGGTTATGTGGAGAATATAATAAAAGACAACCTAACTCGAATGAATTTAATAAATGTTTCAGTTAAAGGATAACGTGGACAAGTAATGTAAGAAAATTGATTACTGTCCATGAAATAAAAGGAGTGGTAAAGTGAAGTGATCAAATGGGTAATTAATAAATCTAAAATGGTTTAACCCGTAATCAATACAAGATTGTATTTATGAAAGATTTTCAATGAAAAATAAGTATTTTCTAGCACGGTGCTTTTGTGTGTTGAAAGGTGATTTCAAGGAAAATACTAAGGTAAATTATGTATAAGTAAAAAGGGTAATTTCGATAAAAAGAAGTGCGTTTCCCGATATAAAAGGTATTTATTTAAAGCATTTGATCGGGTGTGCTAAATCAAGAAATAAGTGTCAAGTCAAGTAAAAAAGGGTTCTTTTACAAGATAAAGGGGATTTGATCGGAACAAGTAACGTTGGGGAATAAAAACGATCATGTGTATTAGAGTATATATATATATATATATATATATATATATATATATATGAGGTAGTTGCATGTACAGGTAAACATAACGCGTTAGAGTCGCTTTTTGCCATTCGATTCTTTAATGCATTATTATATTTTCCCACTGGGCATTCGACTTATTCTCTCATCTTTGTTACGATAGGTTGGGTATGGTTTTGTATTTTGAGATCGTTGTAGAGGTAAGTATCCTTTTTGTTTTACGTTAGCAGCTCTGTATACTTGAATTTCGGGGACACTTCCAACGGGTCCCTCACGTAGATTGATGTAAATTGGAATCGCATACTAAACAAGTGAAACGTTAATTAAATAAAATTAGACTAATAACATTATTTAGGTTTTCTCATCGCACTTCACACCTAACGGTCGGGTTGGACCAGGTTGACCATGAGTAACCCATAAATTCGAGCCGTGATGTTATAATTAACCCCATTTTGCCTTCCAAACTGCTGCCAACAGCCCCATAGGCTGACGACTTAATGCATTTTCCACCACATTAGCTTTTTCAAATGGTAATGAATGTCAAACTAGTAATCCTTCATGAATTCAAACCATCTGTACTGCCTCATATTCATCTCCTTCTGTGTGAAAGGATACTGAAGTGACTTGTGATTCGTGAATAAATAAAACTTATCCCCCAATAAATAATGCCTCCAAATCCTCAAGGAAAAAATAAATGTTGATTTAAGTCGTGCATGGGATAGTTCTTCTCATGGGGCTTTAGCTTTCAAGATGCAAAAGTTATCGCATGCTCCTCCTGCTGTAGAACTCCCCCAAGTCCCTGTAAGGGCGCATCGACTAAAATAAAGTTGTTCACCCATCCCCTAAGCAATGCGAGCACTGGTTCTTAATCCAACTAGTCCTTAAGCTCATTAAAAGCTAACCGACAATGATCATCCCAAATAAAAGGTACGTCCTTATGGGTCAAATTCATCAAAGGACCCGTAATCATCGAAAACCCTCTTATAAACTGGCAGTAATAACCTGTTAACCCTAGAAAACTACGAACCTCCATCGATTTCGTGGGTTGGCCCCACCCCTTTACCGCTAAAATTTTACTCATATCCACCGAAATCCCCCTCTAGACGACTATATGACCCATGAACTACACCTTCTACAAGAATAATCAACACTTCTCAAACCTGGCATACAACTGATGGTCTCGCAAAGTCTAAAAAACCATTCGCAGATGCTCTGTATGATCACCCTCTGTTCGAGAATAAACCAGGATGTCATCCATGAAAACAATGACAAATTGATCTAAAAAATCCTTGAAAACTGGGTTCATGAGATCCATGAAAATAGTCGGTGCATTGGTTAGCCAAAATGGCATAACCCTGAACTTTTAAGACCCTTATCTCATAAAAAATGTAGTTATAAGGACATCCTGCTCCCTAATACGTTACTGATAATACCCTAATCTCAAATCAATCTTCGATAACTAGTCTCCTCTCAGCTAATCGAAAAAGTCATCGATACGCGATAAGAGATATGTGATCCGAATAGTCACTTTATTTAACTACCTATAGTGGTTACACAATCTCAACGACCCATCTTTCCTCTTCACAAACAACAGCGGAGCACCTTAAGGTGAGGTACTTCTATGGATAAAATCCCGCCCCAAAAGCTTCTGGATCTGATCTCTCAACTCCCTCTAATGGAGTCATATGATGGCCAATTCCTCGGTGCTAAGTCGATCACATGCTCAATCTTCAGACTCAGCGATAACCCCGATATCTTCTAATAGCAAAGTACCTAACCAAAGGGATCGAACCTAATGAGACAATAATAATCTTCGAAGTCTCTTTCTTGATATAATATAAATGTGTGCTCAACCTTCTCTCAGGACGAGGCATTGCCACAAGAAATACATCATGTCCTTGAATAGTAAACACAATAGTCCTACTATAACAACCCACCATCGCTTTATACATCACTAATGAGTTCATACCTGATGATGTTAGAAACAGCACCACCCGTTAAGGTGTTTATAAGCTCAAATCAGTGATAACAATGGCAGCACAAGAGTATACTAAATATAAGAGATTGAGATGAGGAGAATAGGATGAACACCAATATATAAGTGGTTCATCCAATTAGGCATACGTCCACTGTGCAAGTGAGTGAGTAAGGTCACTAAAATAAGGCACTAACGGCCATGGTTACAATCTCTCAAGCTTTCTCTCTCTACTGTATAATTTGACAGAGTTTTAGCTAGGGTTGTAATTTTGGATCCTTGTATAAGGTAGAGGATGACCTCTCTATATAGTGCTTGGGGGGTGTAATGTACCCCCCAAGCATGCAATGAGCATGTGCATGGAGATCCATCCAGAGAGAGGATGACACCTGGCTAATCTTCAACTAAGTAATGATGACCTCGATATTCCCTCACGTGGATGGAATGATTTAGTTATAACAGATTTGTCCCTAGCCCTTAGTTACCTATGTGAGTGGGTGACTAAGGGGTATACATGTTCGAGTCTTTTCTTCCTGATGTTCCAGTATGCTTTTGGCAAGTGTCACGTACTGCAGTAGGTAGCGTGTTGGGAAAGTGGCATGATTTTGATTGTCTTTTGGGCTCCCAAGGCAATGATGGGCCTTGGGAGTTGTGCTAACCCATTTAAAAGGTTAAAAACTCATTTCCTTCTTATTTTTCCCATTTCTTCTTCTTTTTTACCGCCTGAACGTCCTGTGCTCTCTCTCTTCTCCAAGCGTTTCATCGCCACTCAGACCTCTGCATTTTTGTTGCCTTTACTCTTCTTATCCTTCATCTCGCACTTCCTCAGGTACTATCTTCATCTTTCCTTCTATTTACAGCATTATTTCTACATTTCTTGTATTTTTCGTTAACTGTTATCATTTTCTGGTGATCGTATGGGTTTTTTGGTGACTTATTAAGTTTTCTGGTGGTCCCTGTTCTTCACTGTTCGTGCTTTAGAATACCAGTTCAATCCCTATTTAAGTTGCAAACTTGTTTGTTTCCTTTTGATTTATTCTCCCAAGTGTAAGGTCTGACTCATATGCTCAGACCCCTTTATCAGCTCTTAGAGGAATTCCCTTCTATTAGGGAGAAGACTCTAGACAAGATTAGGCAAATAAAATGCGCCCAAGAGGAAGCTTGTAGGTCTGAGGCATTCCCTCTCAGACCTATATTTCCACTCCCTTTGAGGGTAATATACCCTAAGCCAGCAGAACTAGCTGAGCCAGTGGAGACTCCGTTGGAACCCACTTCAATGTCTAAGTATGAGTCGTCCACTTTAGACCCTATATCTATTGACTCATTACAGGAGGCGATGGACTTCTCCATTAGGCAAGATCATATCCCTGATCAGGCCAAGGTCCAAAGTCGTGCCTCATCCCAAAACGATGTTAGCACTTCACGAATGTTTTATGATGTTAAAGTTATGGGGCCGATTGTGGCTATTCCCCCATCCATTGATGCTATTCCCCTATCGACCGCCACAGGGGCTGAGTTCTCTCAGAGGTTCCCTGATGGTGCTCCTACGCCTGCCTAAGCTGATGTTTCCAGGGATGAGGATGATGGTTACGATAGTGACGTTGATGTCTCAGAGGCAGCCGAGATAGAGAGCGCTATCAATGAATTCGACCTCTTAGCCTTTAGTCACCTTTATTCCATAGGTCCTTCTATTAAACTTAGGAGACCTATGAGGGATGAGAGGGCCTTTGGTGGTCGATATGGAGAGATCTGCGTATATGATCAGATGTTTAAATTAGGATTTTATCTCCCCATCCATCCAACAATTAGGGCCATATTATCCCATATTAGCTTGGCCCCTTCCCAGTTGTCTCCCAATGCCTGGAGGGTAATAATTGGAGCCATCATCCTATGGAGGGCAGTTCATCATTCAGACCTTCCTGTCAGGGTCTTCACAGGGTGCTATGTGCCCTCCTCTGCCAGAAACCATATGAGCTACTACCACTTCCTAACTAGGAAGTCTGAGAAAAAGATGTTGTTGGTTACCTAAACCTCAAATCACAATTGGAAACCATGATATTTCTTTATTTTTGGGGCATGGGAATTTGGCACTTGTGCCCCCTCTTCATCTCTAGAGATGAGGACACCTCTGAGGTGGGGAAAACTGTCACTGGCTGCCAAAGCCGACCCTGGGCTAAGCCAAGATAACCTTCAAAAGGTCAAGGACCTCCAAGATCAGGGGGAGCATGGTCAGCTGGTTAAGTATGAGCATTTGATGACCCCTTACTACCTCTCTGAGACTGGCCTGGGGGGAAGTCCTTTACCTGAACTTCATAATTTCTTATTTTGCTAAGTTGTACCCCTGATGCTTTGATGTCTCTGATTTACTAATTCAGACATATATTTTTTTTGCAGAACGCCCCGAAGGGATCTCAGACGGCCTCTAGGAGATGTCTGCACCAAGCTTTATTAAGCTGGTGAAGAAAGCAGGCCTAAATGCACCTCCTCCTCCCCAACCAAAGCAGTGCGTCGGCACTTCTAAGGCTGACGCTAAAAAGAAAAATAAATCCTACACCACAGCACTCGAGGATCAAAGGCAAAGCAAAGCCCAAAAGTGCAATTATGCCATACCCATCTCATCCGATGATGCACTGACTGCTCGTCTGGAGCAAATGAAGATCAGCGATGATAGCCCAATTGGTCATAGTCTCGAGGCGATGGACGCTATCGGCTCTGCGATGACCGACGCAGATAAGCATTTTCTATACTCTATTGATACCCATTTGCTGGCCGAGTTTTTCCTTCATAGATCTATCTAGGTAAAGACTTATATTTTTAGTTCGAGTGTAACCTCATCTTTAATTTGCATTGTCTTGATCTCCTGTATCTGATTTTGTGTTGCAGGGTGTCCTCTCCATGCATCGGTTTGTTGACTGGACCCTGGGGAAGCTACCCCTAATCAAAAAGGGAAGAGAGACCCAGAAGGTGGAGGCCGCTCTAAATGCTGAAGTGGAACATCTGAAGACTGCCTTGAAGGAGTCTGAGAATAAGGTGAAGCAGGGGGAGAAGGATATAGCAAAGCTTTAAAAAGACCACTCCTCTTCTCTGAAGGCCAAGGACGACGTCCTCCGATAAAAGGTTGATTCTGCGTGAAAGCTTCTCTTATGGATGCCTATGGGAAGTGGTTGGTTGACTATCAGGTCTCTGACCAATTCATGAGCTTCGGCTTTAAATACCTCAAAAGAGATGTTAAGGCCACTGGTAAATGTGCTGCAATGAAAGAGAAGGAGTCAGGGAGCTTGGCAGCCTCAAACTTCATTGGTTTGGGCTACGCTGATCCTCGGTTTGCTCAGGCCTTACAAGAGGTCGAAGAGAAAGGAGGTGTTGTGCTTGCACAGACTGCTCAACCAGAAGCTACAGGGATCGAAGATGTTAATCCTCAAGATGATGGGGTAGAAGTGACCAACATCGGCCAAGGAAGTGAGGCCATGGCCACTAACCCTGAGACAGCGGGCATTTAGGCAGTATTTTGTGAAGATCTTATTTGTAATTTTTGTTTCTGATTTATATTGGTCTGTAACCTTTGATAATATTTTCTATTACATTTTGACTTATAATTCTAACTTTTGTGCTATATCATTCTCTGAGGAGAACTTTGCTTCTTTTGACCTTGGATATTTTTATATGCTGTGCATTGATGTCTTCATCACTAAACTAAGATGTTACCCCCATAAATTTCACCAAATTAATGATGTTTAAGATCTGAGGTCATCCAACTATGATGTTTCACCTCAAACCCTATCACCAAATTATGATGTTTAAGGTCTGAGGTCATCAAACTAAGATGTTACCCCCATAAATTTCACCAAATTAATGGTGTTTAGGGTCTGAGGTCATCCAAATATGATGTTACACCTCAAACCCTGTCACCAAATTATGATGTTTAAGGTCTGAGGTCATCAAACTAAGATGTTACCCCCATAAATTTCACCAAATTAATGATGTTTAGGGTCTGAGGTCATCCAAATATGATGTTTCACCTCAGACCCTGTCACCAAATTATGCTATTTAAGGTCTGAGGTTATCAAACTAAGATTTTACCCCCATAAATTTCCCCAAATTAATGATGTTTATAGTCTGAGGTCATCAAAATATGTTGTTTCACCTCAGACCCTGTCATCAAATTATGATGTTTAAGGTCTGAGCTCATCAAACTAAGATGTTACCCCCATAAATTTTACCAAATTAATGATGTTTAGGGTCTGAGGTCATCCAAATATGATATTTCATCTCAGACCCTGTCACCAAATTATGATGTTTAAGGTCTGAGGTCATCCAAATATGATGTTATTCCCATAAATTTCACCAAATTAATGATGTTTAGGGTCTGAGGTCATCCAAATATGATGTTTTACCTCAGACCTTGTCACCAAATTATGATGTTTAAGGTCTGAGGTCATCAAACTAAGATGTTACCCCCATAAATTTCACCAAATTAATGATTTTTAGGGTCTGAGGTCATCCAAATATGATGTTTCTTCTCTGACCCTGTCACCATATTATGATGTTTAGGGTCTGAGGTCATCCAAATATGATGTTTCATCTCAAACCCTGTCACCAAATTATGATGTTTAAGGTCTGAGTTCATCCAAGTATGATGTTTCACCTCCGACCCTGTCACCAAATTATGATGTTTAAGGTGTGAGGTCATCAAACTAAGATGTTACCCCCATAAATTTCACTAAATTAATGATGTTTAGGGTCTGAGGTCATCCAAATATGATGTTTTACCTCAGACCCTGTCACCAAATTATGATGTTTAAGGTCTGAGGTCATCAAACTAAGATGTTAGCCCATAAATTTCACTAAATTAATGATGTTTAGGGTCTGAGGTCATCCAAATATGATGTTTCACCTCAGAACCTGTCACTAAATTATGATGTTTAAGGTCTGAGGTCATCAAACTAAGATGTTACCTCCATAAATTTCACTAAATTAATGATGTTTAGGGTCTGAGGTCATCCAAATATGATGTTTCATCTTAGACACTGACACCAAACTATGATGTTTAAGGTCTGAGGTCATCCAAGGATGATGTTTCACTTCAGACCGTGTCACCAAATTATGATGTTTAAGGTCTGAGGTCATTAAACTAAGATGTTACCCCCATTAATTTCACCAAATTAATGATGTTTAGGGTCCGAGGTCATCAAACTAAGATGTTACCCCCATAAATTTTACCAAAAAAACATAATGAACCAATAATTGGCACAAGAACTGATCTTCTTATTAATAATCTCTTCATAAGATGATACATTTACATAGAAACCATTGCAACATCATATGTAATACTTTTTCAGATGATCAGCATTCCACAGATTGGAGAAAGGTTCCCCTTCAAGGTTTTCTATCCTGTAGGTCCCGGGTACAACCTCCTCGATCACTTTGTAAGGGCCATGCCAATTTGAGTGAAGCTTGTTTTCCTTTTGCAATGTCTTCTTCAACACTAAGTCTCCTACAACTATGGGTCTTGATTTCACCCTTTGATTGTAGAACTTTATTGTTCTCTGCTGGTAGGATGCCTGTCTGATCTCGGCGTCTTTCCTTCTCTCCTCAATCAAATCTAGGTCAAGTCTTCTCTCTTCCTCATTCTTCTCAGGGTCATAGGTCTGAACTCTATGAGTGGGGAGTCCCACCTCTATTGGTATGACGGCTTCTGAGCCATGTGCTAACATAAATGGGGTTTCCCCCGTCAGTGTCCTAGCCATTGTTCTGTAGGACCATAACACAGCATAAACCTCTTCGGTCCATCTCCCCTTAGCTTCTTTTAACCTCTTCTTAATCCTGTCGAGGATTATTCTATTCGTGACTTCGGTTTGACCGTTCGCCTGAGGTCGGCCAGGAGAAGAGAAAAATTATTTGATCCCAACTCTCTCACAATACTTCTCCAATGAAGAATTCTTGAATTGGGTTTCGTTGTTCGATATGAGGGTGTTCAGAAGGCCATGTCTGCATATGATGCTCTTCGAGATGAACTGGAAGGTCTTTCACTCTGTAATCGTGATCATCGGTTCAGCCTCTACCCACTTGGAGATGTAATCAATTGCAACGATCAGAAATCGATAATTATTTGCATCTCTTGGCAAGGGACCCACTAAGTCAATCCCCCATACTGCGAACGGTCAAGGGGAGATGATTGACATCATAGATTGATTAGGTTGATGTGGGATAACGGAGAATATTTGGTATTTCTCACACCTCTTTACGTAGGCTGCAACATCCTTGGCCAAGGTCGGCCACCAGTATCCCTACGTGATTATCCTCTTGGCCAAAGGTCTTCCTCCTATGTGACTGGAGAAAGAACCCTCGTGAACCTCCTGCAGGAAGTGGGGGACCTCTGTGGGGTGAACACATCTGAGGATAGGTAAAAGAAATCATTTTTTATATAGGACATCTCCTATTATTGAGAACTTTGCAGCTTTGTACCTCAGTTTCCTCCTCTCTAACTTTGATTTCGACAGCTCTCCCTCTCTGATATATCTGATGAGGGGGTCCATCCATGAGTATCCTAGGTTCAAGTTGAGGCAAGAGCTGGCAACATCTTCTTCCTCAATGGTCGGTCTGAGCAGGATCTCGACTAGTACTGTCCTTCTGATGCCCTAGTTGCTGAAGCCAACCTTGCTAGTGCATCAACATGGCTATTATTTTGTTGAGGTACCCTCTTCATCTTCACCTCTTTGAAGCCTTCTAGCATCATTCTTACCCTCTTCAGGTATCTGTCCATCCTTTCATCCTTGGCCTCATAAACTCCAAACACTTGGTTGATAACTAACCTCGAGTCGCTATGAAGTAGGATTTGACCAACCCTAAGGGTCTTTGCCAAAGAGAGGCCTGCTATCATGGACTCATATTCTAACTCGTTGTTTAGTGCCTTGAAGTTGAACCTTAGTGCATATTCAATGTTGGTACCATCTGGAGCTGAGAGTATCAGCCCTACACCGCTTCCACTTTCGCAAGAAGAACCATCAACGAAGAGGTTCCAAACGTCTTCATTCGAAGAGAAGCTTCCCTCTGACAGGGTTCCTTGCTTGAAGAGGTACCTGTCTTCCTCATTCTCAGCTATTCCGTTTTTGGCTCTGTTAGACACAACCTCTTTCGGGTCTCAGAAGACGTTACTATTTAATCCTTCTGCGATCACTGGATTATTCTTAACTTCAGTTTCTTCCCACGTGAACTCAGATCAAATCTGCAAGTGCCTGCCCTTTAATGGACACTCTGGGTTGATAAATAAGGTCATACTCTCCCAACTCGATGGCCCTGGTCATCAGTTTACCTGACCTCTCAGGCTTATGGAGGACTTGCCTTAATGGGGAATCAGTGAGGATGACCATAGAGTGGGCTTGAAAGTAGGGTTTCATCTTCCTGAAAGCATGTATCAAAGCGTAGGCCAACTTTTCCATCCGAGGATAGTTCTGTTCAGACCCTTGAAGGGACTTACTATTGAAGTATACAGGCCTTTGGACCCCAACGCCTTCCCGTACTATGGATGCACTTATAGCTGATTCTGAGATTGCTAGATAAACATACAACTTCTCTCCTATGATGGGACGAGAGAAGAGCAGAGGGGATCCGAGGTAGGATTTGATCTTCTTAAAGGCCTTGCCACACTCTTTATCCCATTCGAAGGCCTTTCTAAGGACTTTAAAAAACGGAAGACACTTATCCGTGGCTCTGGAAATAAATCTGTTGAGTGCAGCTACTCTTCTAGTGAGCCTATGAACGTGTTTTATACTTATTGGCGTCTTCATATCAAGCAAGGCCTTGATCTTCTCAGGATTGGCCTTTATTCCCCTCTGATTGACAATGAATCCAAGAAATTTTCCAGCTTCTACTCTAAAGACACATTTCACGGGATTGAGTTTCATTCTGCACAAGTCCATGGTATCGAAGGTCCTTTCTAGGTCTGCCACGTGAGTGAAGGCCTTCAAGCTCTTTGTTAACATATCATCTACATATACCTCCATGGTTTTGCCAATTTGATCTTCAAACATCTTATTTACAAGACGTTGATATGTTGCCCCTGCGATCTTCAAATTGAAGGGCATAACCTTATAGCAATAGGTCCCCTTATCAGTGATGAAGTTGTCTTCTCTGAGTCTTCAACGTTCATAAAGATCTGAATATAGCCTAAATACGCGTCCATGAAGCTTATGAGCTCATGCCCTATGGTGGCATATACCATCTGATCAATCCACGATAAGGGATAACTGTCTTTTGGGCAAGACTTGTTTAGGTCGGTGAAATCTACGCACATTATCCATTTTCCATTGGCTTTGGGAACAATGACGACATTTGATAACCACTCTGGGTATATGACCTCCCTGATAAATTCTGCCTCTTCCAACTTTCTGACCTCTTCTCTGATGACATCATACTTCTCCCTAGAGTAAACTCTTTGTCTTTATTTGATTGGATTAGCACCTTCTGCCACGCTAATTTTGTAGCACATAACCTCCGGGTCGATGCCAGGTATATCTGCATGGCTCTAAGCGATGACACTCTGCCTCTTCTTCATAAAATTTATCAGCTCTTCCTTGATCTTCGATTTTAAGGCCTTGTCGACTTGGACGGTTTTTTATGGTTCGTCCTCATTGAGGACGATGGATTCTACCTCTTCCGCGGCCTCTCCTTTCTTCAACTTTATTTTATCTCTAGGGTCAAGTGTATCAATGCTATATGGGGTTGTGGCCCTCTTATGGGCCTCTCTCTCTTCGGCTGAGTTGAAGTAGCATTCTCGTTCTACGATTTGATCACCCTGCACTTCCCCTACCCCGTAGGGGGGCGAGAATTTTAGCATTTGGTGGACCGTTGACGGCACGGCCTTAAACTCCTTGAGGGCTACTCTTCCTATGATGAGGTTATAGGCAGAGAAGACATTTTTGTCCATAATGAAAAAATTGATCTTCTGGGTCAATCTCTTAGGCCACTCGTCTCCCATTCGCACGTCCATCTCATACATGCCCAACGGATGGACCTTTTCGCCACTGAAACCCATTAATGGATGATGATAGGGTACCAGCCTAACTATGCTGACGCCGCGGCTCTTGAAACAGGGCCAGAACATCACGTCTGTTGAACTTCCTCCATCTATGAGGATTCTCTGTACCTCACATCCATGCACTTTTATTGTAATTACTAAAGGGTCATCATGCGGAGCTAAGATACCTTTGAAGTCGAGTCGGGAGAACCCAACTATAAGAGTGTCCATATCCACCTTCTTTCTCTTTTGCTTGGCCTCTGAAGATGCTAGATTTATAACCTCTACTTTGGCCACTGAATTAGACTCTGCTACATGATCTTAACGGTCGGCTACTTCAGAGCCACCCACTGCGAGTCCTCTACATATGGTGCTAACACCGAAGGAGATCATACCAACCCTCTTCACAGGGGCATTATCGTCTTTTGGCGGGAGGTCTGGATCGTCTTCATCATCACCATCTGAGTCATCATCTCTTCTTACTGGAGTGTCATGTCGACATTTGTCGATCCTCTTATTTTTAGGGTTATATCTTCCCCTTTTAGGAGCCTTACCATCGACATACTTCCTCAACTTTCCAGATTTCAACATCTTCTCGATTTTATCCCTCAAAGTAAAACACTTGTCTGTCACATGGCCGTGGTCTTGGTGAAACTCGCACCATAGGTTCTTGTTCCTCTTATATGGAGGAGCCTTCATCTTCTCTGGCCATCTCCAGACCGATCATTCTTAATCTCATTGAGGATGTGTTCGCAGCTCACAGTTAAAGGAGTGTAGTGTGCGAACTTGTCGTCTGCAGACCTCTTCTTTCCATCTTTCTTTCTTTGAAACTTTCTGCGGCCACTTCCATTCTCATCCTCATACTTCGCGGCCATAGCCTCTTTGGCATTCATGACCTTTCTTGCGGTTGCTAATAGTTCTGCCATAGACTTGCGAGGGTCTTTCGCAAGCTTCCATAATAACTTCCCCTTCTGCAGTCCTCCAATGAGGGTTGTCATGATTATATTCTCTTCATAATCTTCAACCTCCAATCTCTCTTTGTTGAATCTAGCAATGTAGTCTCCTAGGCTCTCGTTCTTGACTTGCTTGACATATAACATTTGGGTAGTCTTCTTTTGAGGTCTTACCCCAAAACAGAAATTATGAATGAACTGTTCAGCCAAGCCCTTAAAGTTCTCAATTGAGTTCTTCAGAAGAGAGGTAAACCAGATATGTGCAACTCCCGTCAAAGTCCCGGAGAAGGCCCGACACTTCATCTCATCTGGTATTGAATAAATGTCCGCCGCAGACTGGTATATCTCAATATGATGGACAGGGTTGGTGCTACCATCATACTTGGGAGACACCATAGGTGGCTTGAACTTGGCATGGTTTGGGATGCTCATTATCTTAGCCACAAATGGAGAACCCTCTGAGAACCCTCTTTGCAATGGGTCTTGACTTTTGATGAGGTCTCCTATCTTCTCTTCAAGACGTTGGATGGAGTAATTCCATGGCCTTACAACGTCAGCCTGGCCGAAGTTATCCCCAACCACCTCGAAGGGGTGGACTGAGGGTTCCCCAACCACAGCACAACGTCGGCTGTTGACCTCCTCTTGGTCCCTGTCTTGGCCTTGATGAGGTCGGCCATGATGGGGTCGACCATGATTAGGTCGGCCATAATGAGGCCGATGTTCCTCAGTTCCCCTTTGTGACCCTACTTCACTTTTTGACCTCGATAACCTCTGCCTTGGGTCATTTACTGGGCCAAGCCTTTCAAAGGCCGACCCTCTGCTTAAACAATCAAAGGCTGATCCTCTCTGTTGGGCATCACCATCTCTTCTGTCCCCATAACCTCGGCTTTGGTGGATAGGACATACAATGTTGTTTAAAACCTTATACGGCTCCCAATAATCTTCTGGAGCGTCTTCTGCCTCCATATCGTCATACCTATCCTCAAGGAAAGGGTGTTCTTGCCTCCCCAGACGAAAACGCCTAGGGTGAGCAACATCCCTCCTCCGTTGAGGTGTCTTTCCGCGGTGCCTGGGGTGGTATCCTGGCTTCAGGATGAGGTTGAGCATCCGCTGTAGTAATCATCTCCGGTGAGACCCCAGGTGGCCTCATCATGTTTTGACTGAGCTGTGCAAATTGCTCCTTCATTGCTTAATGTGTTGCAACCAAGGACCTTAAGGCTGCTACCACCTCAGCCATTTTGGATTGGGGTGGTGCCTGGATGGAACTAGGTTTTCCAGCACCAGATGGTGGAGGAGGTGGTGGCAGCTCCAGTGCCATATGTTAAAACTAAAGAGCTTGTGAAGAAGATGATCTTAATGCCTTAAAAGACCTCTTTCAATGGTGAAATAACTCCACGCAAGGGGTAAGGCCTGGTTCACCACCAGAGTCTCCGGTGAGGTTAAGCAGAAAAAGAGGAAGAGATAGCTTCTCGTTCCCACAGACGGCGCCAAAATGATGATGCTGGAAATAACACCACCCGTCAAGGAGTTTGTAATCTCAAATTAGTGATAACAATGGCAGCACAAGAGTATACTAAATATAAGAGATTGAGATGAGGATAAGAGGATGAACACGAATATATAAGTGGTTCAGCAAATTAGGCCTACGTTCACTGTGCAAGTGAATGAGTAAGGTCAAGGTCACTAAAATAAGGCACTAACGGCCATGGATATAATCTTTCAAGCTTTCTCTCTCTACTGTATAATTTGACAGAGTTTCAGCTAAGGTTGTAATTTTAGATCCTTGTACAAGGTAGAGGATGACCTCTATATATAGTTCTTGGGGGGTGTAATGTACCCCCCAAGAATGCAATGGGCATGTGCATGGAGATCCAGCCAGAGAGAGGATGACACCTGGCTAATCTTCAACTAAGTAATGATGACCTCGATATTCCCTCACGTGGAGGGAATAATTTAGTCATAATAAATTTGTCCACGTGCTTCAAGCCATATATGTACATATAGAAGCTCGACTGTCTTTACTGGGTACCAACCTCGGCCTGGGTGAGTACGAGGTTGGTGAGGTACGACCCCTGCTTTATATGATGACCCTGGCTGGGATGCCTAGCCGAGGTTAGAGATGTGGAGCATCAGCCAAGGCCGATGTTGACCTGTCAGTTTGCGCTGAGCCCGCAGGGTTGCTGATTCTCATGTGGCGTTTGCAACGTCGGCTGGTGACATTCCGAGGTTGATGTATGAGGTAAGCGAGATGTCGGCTACGGGTGACCTGATAAGAACTGTAATCCAAGGTCCTAGATGATCTCGACTTATTCCAAGCCTCCACGAGGTCCGTATTTGTGGGGGCGTTGGCTGCAACCGACCTCAGTGGAATAATGTTGCTGATGGGTATTCTCAAACTTTTATTACCTCGATTGTCATAAGGCCGAGGTTGAGATGTTTGGATTGTCCGGTACACTTTGGGCATATCAATACCCACTATAACTTTATGCTCGTAGATCTTCAAAATAATTAAGTCCACTTTCAAACATAATCTCTGAATGTCCACACTCACTCCCCTGCAGATGGAATGGATGAGAGTTCCCTACCCAATAGTAAATTTAAGATCATAATAGTATCATAACCCATATCCACTAAACCCGTATCTAGTGTGAATCTAGTGATAACAAAAGAATGTGACACTCATGTGTCCAATAATACTCGCCCCATGTGTCCATAAATAGGAAACGTAGCCTCAACTGCTGGCGATAAAATTAGCCCATGGATGTTATAGAAGTACCAAAACTGTAATTGTTCTTGCTAAGGTGGTGCTGCTAGAACTGCTGGTGGGACCGGTAGTTGCGGTAGCTACTGCCCCTGATGAGCGTCTTGCTGCTGACACCTAGATCTATTCGGTCATGCATGCCATATGTGGCCCTACTACCCATATACAAAACACCTCCTTACTAAGTCTACTGGCCTCTGGTCCTACTAGCCCTGATATCCCCAGCCTTGGTGGCCTTCAATCTATTTTTCCTAAACCTGTTAGCCCTGAAGAGCACGTTATTCGCTCTATCGGTACCCATCATCTCCTAGTATGAACATCTTAGTCGAGTTCCCCTGCTGGGAACCCCACTGCTGCTGTCTGCCCTACTATTATGACGCCTCATTAGAACTGCTGCCCCCAGCCTTGCCATACTGTCTAGACTCTCCTATCTTTTTTGCTCCCCTCATATGGAAGCAAAGGTCCTGGAAGTGTCACAATGTATTCAGTGTAATTCCTCAATGTCGGGTTACCCAACAGATGCTCACAGATCCTCCACAAGAGCCCATCCATGAACTTTAAAATCCTCTCCTCATCCGTGTTCACCTCATCTGGTACAAAGTTTGCTAGGTGAGAGAAATTCTCCTCACACTCAACCACTATTTGACCCTCTCATGTGAGGTCCGTAAATCTCCTCCTTATCTTTGTCTGTATAGCTTATGAAAAGAACTTGCAATCAAACTGTACCTAGAACTCTTGAATCGTCATAGTATCCCTTTTCTCTAGCATGGTGACTGACTCCCACCACTATAAAGCTACCCCAACTAGCTTAAAGTAGCTAGTACCTACTTCTGCGTGTTGTTGCACTCAAGCATACAAAGATGCCTCTAGATATCCTTCTTCCATTAGCTCAATGCAACCACATCTACACTGCCCTAAAACTTCAATGGATGGCCCTTTTGAAAGGCCTCCCTAACTCGCTCCCCAAACGAACGGGAGTGTGTGAGTCTGCACTGGTACTACCATTGGTGGTTGTGGCTATGGCTGCGCCTGAGGCAGGTGTTATGCCATGTCTATCGTGTTAGCGTTAACTGCCAACGCTACGATGGCTGCGACCTCTACTGTGATCACACGACCGAGCCTCCCCCTTTAAGGCCCTTCTTATTGCCTTAGCTAGTCTCCCTCTCCTAATGTTTAGCATCTGAAACCAAACCGAAATTGTATGAGAATCCACTTAAATATCTAACAGTAGTAGAATAATGAAATTTCGTAATACGAAAACAATAGTCCTAAACATAAGGCTCTATATCAAAGAAACGCATCCCTAACAATGTAACAAGTTCTCACAATTACTAAAGGACACTAGAACCTAATGCTCTGATTCCAGCTGTGACATCTCACCTATTATAATATATGTTAATCAAGTCTTTATTAAAATTGAATGAGAATCATTATGATTTCATTCCAAGCATCACTTGTCGAATCGAATATATACATATGCCCAATATATATATATGCATCTATAATCGTGATAATAAAATTGACAGGAGAGGAAAAACATAATTAATGTAAACCAAACAAACCATTAGTTACCACAATTAATAACTAGCATAAAAAATACTAAGAAGTAATAGGAAATATCTGATATATGTAGAGATTAATTGATTTTCGGAGACGGTTCTTCCTCTCCTCTCCAAGCTTTCCTTCTTTTTTCTTCGTTTTGATCTATCCCTTGATTCCCACTAAGCGGAGGCTTAAATGAGGTTGTCATCCACCCCACTTAACCTTAAATACCTTTTATTTAAACCCCAACTTCGTATTTAGGTGAATCCCTAAGGGAAAAAATATGACCATAACCTTATACGGGCCATACTACATATAAAAAGCCCTCAGAACCCAACTATCTTGACCCATTTTGGATCATCGGTACACTAAAAAAAAACATCCGAGTCACCGAAATTAAAATATACCATCATCTCGTTAACCGAGCTCGACACATACGTATAGTATGCATCGTGCTTAAAACTATTTAAATACGACATTTTTACTCTCTAACAACAATATATTAATCCATCGCTTTTCACTCATTAAACTAAAATTTAATAATTCGCATCGCTATTTACTTATTACACGCAAGTAAATAATTTTAATCATAAATATTAATCCTAAACTTGTTAATTAATATTTATCGGACACAATTTTATTTCCCAATTAAATTAATCAATGCACACGTAGAAATATTATACTCTCAAAAGTATAGGGTATTACAAAAGTACGCCAACATTCACAAAAGTCCAGGGGCTTCTCTTATGCCTATCATATCTCCATAGCCATTCACAATGCGGGGAATAGATTGGGTGGAACCTTACCTAATACCAGAGGTAGGTTCAAATACTTAGTCATTGCTGTAGACTACTTCACTAAGTGGGTGGAAACTGAACCCCTAGTGGAGATGCCGTATGAAAAAGTTTTCCATTTCATTTAAAAGAATATCATTTGCCGTTGTGGAATTCCATATGCTTTCATCACCAATCGTGACACTCAAATTGACAATAATGAATTCGAAGATTACTGTGAGCGCTTTAAAGACAAAAAACTACACTCTACACCCAACCATACTTAATAAAACGGGAAAACAAAAGTAACGAACAAAACCTTACTTGACGAAATAAAGAAGCAGATAGACAATGCTAAAGAAAGTTGGACTAATGAACATCAAACTGTTTTATGGGCGTACAGGATGGAATCGAGGACAACATTATGGGAGACCCCTTAACTGTTAGCCTTTAGAATAGAATCAGTAGTCCCTAGAAAAATTGGTCTCCCCTATTACTGTGTTCTTAATTATGACTCGCTAAAAAGTGATCTAATCAGAAGACTGGATCTTTATTTAATAAATGAAGTCAGAGAACATGCAACACTCTAGGCGACAACATACCAACAACGAAATTCTCATTTTTACAATAAACGATTAAAAATGAGCACCTTGAATGAAGGGGGTTACATGCTGAAAAAATTCATCTAGAAAGGGAATTAAATGGAGCCAAATTGGCAAGGTCCATACGTAGTAACTGCGGTTGTCCGACTAGGGACCTATAGAATTGAAACACTGAAAAAGGGAATAATTCAAAAATCCTTGGAACCCCAAACACCTAAGAAAGTACTACTAATAATGGAGAAAACGTAAAGATCCCTATAATCCATTTCTTATTGATGAATAAATTTTTATTAAGTTAACAATGTTATTTATTTTAAGTTTTTTTCGGTATAGGGAGCTATGCTCAAATATTTCTCCCACATAACCAAATTTCTTCATGTATGATCTGGCCTTTAAGTCATACTAAGAACAAGAGTTTAGTTTCACTTCATATATGATCTCGTCTTTAGGGAAGACCAAGAACAAGAAGTTAGTTTCACTTCATGTATGATCTCGCCTTTAGGGAAGACCAAGAAAAAGAAGTTAGAACTTAGTTTCACTTCATGTATGATCTCTCCTTTGGGTAAGACCAAGAAAAATAAGTTAGTTTCACTTCACATATGATATTGCTTTTAGGGAAGACCAAGAACAAGAAGTTTGTTTTACTTCATGTATGATCTCGCCTTTAGGGAAGACCAAGAAAAAGAAGTTCACCAAAGTTAGGAAATTCATTATAGTTATACGAATGATAAGATCCGGCCATAATTAACTTCCTCAACACTTTTGATCATCTCAGGCAGCTAACATCGATATTTAGACAACCCAGGTTCTGGCAACCTCGATAACTAGTAACGCAAATCATTTAGGCAATAACTGAACTCGTAATCATAAGATTAAACTACTATTAGAACCATTTTTTAGTATACATAACTCATCAAGATGATATGACTTATAATTACAACAATTTTCCTACATCTACTTACGTAAAAACAAACAAGCAAGGAGGCGTGAATATAGAAATCCATTATCACTTGGATATTATTAAAAAATTAAATATACGACAAGATGTCATGAAAATAAATTACTATAAAGTTATAATTCATGAGAGGAGAATTTCTTGCTCATTGAATCCTCAAAACCAGCATGAAAAATATCTAAGGCATAAGGAGTAAAGATTATCCATAGGTCCCTAATCCTAGGCCGATTTCCAAAATTAACCATATCTGCTAGATGCATAGGTCGGCTCATATTGTCATCTCCATCAAGACCATAATCCCAAGATATTTTCTCATCAAGCTCTTTGGGATAGCATCAGGAAGTATTCGTGCGACATAAATCTTAAAGGGAGGTTCAGGATGCTCAAAGAAACGTGGTCATGCCAATACCACAACTCATTTTTTTTAGCAACTTCATCACTGTAAGGATTGGGCCAACCTTATTTGTAACTGACCTTGTGAACATGGTCAAATTATGTCCCTAAGCATGTGATAGACTCATCATAATCGTCCATCAATACAGTACAGGATTGCTTATGAAATTGATATGTGAGATGGTTTGCCTTCTCAGTCAACCTCTTAATGGTGGATAATTGATTCTTTATGGTTGCAACTTGATTGGCCAAAGTTTTGTTAGTTTTCTCTTCATCTACTAACTGCACAATCCTTCCTCGATGCTGAGAAGATTGGCCCTTAGATTTCTTTATTTGCTTAAATTCCTCCCTCATGCAAGCATTCTCTTCTTTAAAAAAAGAAACACCCTCATTTTGGTTGGCATACCTTGACTTCTTAAGACCTTCAAGTTTAACACGTAGTGCATTATTTTCTTGCTCAAGCTTTGTGATAACTTATCTAGCATCCTTCAGCCCAATGCTAAGAATGAACTATTTTTAAAAATACATTGATGCTAGAAAAAGAACTTTTGGGTAAATACACCACTCGTCTGTAGGTCGGTCAATTTATTCCTTTATAGATCATAAATCATGTCATGGTAGGAAGCATTATTTACGATCACGTGATGAAAAATACAATACAAGTTTAGATATTAATGTGCAACCAGAGGAGAAACATCCAGACCAATTAACTATTCAATATCCTCCACATCAACTTTACCGTAATCGAAGCCAAATATCCGGTTGTGCCTTTCCTGAAAGTCATTTTGAGTGGTGACTAAAGCTGGCAATCTTGCATATAACTATAAAGCATATGGTCAAATGTAAGTACTTGGTAAGACAAATAACTTGCAAGAATCCAATTGGGGCAACAATGTATGGAACATAAATTTCATTTTATTACAAAAAAGAAGGGGTTACATTAGGGCAAAACCTAAACATAGATATAAAAGCAAAAATGAACAAAGGAAATAAGAAGGAAAACTCCTAACCAAGCTACAAGGATCTATTTCCCCACCTTCTCCTTGTCAACAACATGACCTTCTCCCTGCTCGGTAACCACCAATTGGTCTTTATCAGCAACATCAACTTCATCTCATTATTGTCAATTTCCTCATCAAACTGAGTAGGATTGCCAGGAAGGTGCAGTTGAAAGAGGTCGGACTCCTTGTCAGTGCCAACCTGGGAAAGTGTTACATCCTAATAATTCTTGAAGAATGACTTCTTCAAATAGTTAACTTGCATTGAGGAATTAGAGTAGGTCTTTTCCCAATCTTTGGTGAAGGTCTCTTCATTTACCTTGGCAATAGTAGCCAAAGCATGTTTGGCCTTAACCTTCGTTTGTTCAGTAACAACCTTAGCATCCTCAACCTCTATTTTAGATTTCCCAACAGCAGTAATGGCATTATCTAACACAAATTTCTCCTCCTTCAGGTTATTTACCTTCTTCTCCAACCTCTCTTTCTTCTGTATTTGTGACTCATGAGTGCGACCAACAGCTTCCAATGACTTTCATAGCTAAGAAAGAGTATTATCAACATCAGAGGATGACTCCCATATCTTGTCGTTTCTATTTAGTAGTTGCTTATAATTTATTGGGAACTACAAATTTAAAGGATAGATAGAGAGAGAGAGAGAGGATTAGAGAGAATAAGGAATAAATTTAAAGAATAAATATATAATCAACCAACTTACAAGGGCCAAGTTGTGGTTGTATTGTTCTTGCAGCCTAGTGTGAGGTATTGAAGAGGTAGCCACTCGATCAATAGGAAGGACCTCAACATTTATCAATCTATGAGCAAGTCCAGGACTGATAACTACCTATTTTGTAGTGCTCTTGCCTTTGTCGATAGTTTTCTTCCCCACGGTTTTTATTAGGGGAGGGGGATCTTTCCTTACCTTCTTATACAAGTTTTTATGATCCCCGGGGAAGAATCTAAAATCTAGATATGACTGAAGAATCTAGCTTCAGATATCTTATTCGTTAGATGAGCTGGACGAAGAGACATAGCCCCAGCATGAGTGGCGATTAGGTTAGTAATCTTTTATTTCACCATATCACTTGAAGAGACAATTGTCTGCATTAGCATAATGTTAAGAGGATCAAAGGAGGAAGAAGTGTTTTCTACCAAAAGAATTTTTCGATGCTTTATAAGAGGATTCAAAATCAAACTCTGAGGAGTCAGATGTAGAAGGTGTCAGGTTGTCCAAGGAGATAGGTGCAAGAGGTATTCCTTTGCTAGGCCGGGATACAAAAGAGGTGATTTTACTCCTATATTCGAGAAAAATAGAAGTCAACCTAGGATGATCCTTGGTTTTAAAACTTTTTCGAATAGACCAAACAGTTTCCATGTTAACAAAATTAAACTCGGAGTCATGAGGAAATTTCTTCTTAATCTTTATTGAAAAATAAAAATTAGGGTATAAAATCAGCAATAGAAATAAAGTAAAAATCATAATAGAAACATTTAATATGTTTGTGTGTCCTAACCTATTCCCCTACCTCCCTGAGGTTACCTAGCCCCCTCGTATGTTGTATCCACAAGAAGAGGGCCAAACTACCAATTCTTCACAATGAAACCATAATCACAATAATCTTTATTAAAGTTGGATAAATTCACAACCAAGGCCCTATTTGGCTGCCTTGTCTTCATAGAGTAAATTTTCTCATTAGTGGTACGTCGAGTGTAACTGTGGCCATCCAGGTCGAATTATTCCAGTGCGGACCAACCCCGAAATTAGAGAGGAGAAAATTGGAGAAATCTCTCTCTCCATACGTGTGGGGATTTGAGGATAAACATGTGACACCCCGCCTAATAAAATATCGGGTGATTAGTCCTATACTAAATTAAAACAGGAATCCCAGTTGGTTCATCCTTAGCATCACTGTCAAAAACTTTTTTAAAACTTACTAACCACCTAGTATTCAAAAAAGCTGGTGCCAAATTTTATCTTTTTAATTAAACAAACCAGTACATGCAGAATAAAAATATAAACCATTCACACAACTGAATTAAATCAACTGAACAAAAATAAAATGACATGTTGAATAAATCATCGGCCACCAAAGTAAATAGTCCAATAGAAATATCCAACACCTGAATAAAATAAATCTGAAAACTATACCGAAAAGTTTGGGCGACATGCCCTAAGTAAACTGAAACTGATAGGAGATTCCTACTCTAGGAAAAGAATGAACGATGCGTCTAAACCAAACTCCTGCTAGCATCCACATATGCCGCAACTCCGTGTCCCTAGAATAGAATATCAATCCTGGCGTCCCTGTGGCTGAACACCTAAAAGGTTTTGAAAATTGTTTTATAGTAAGGGTTAGAACCCAAAACATTTTGAAAATATTTAGCAAGTGAATTAACGGTAGTAATTTAAAATGCATGAATGCGCTTCATATTTAAGTTAGTGTCGCACTCTCTTGTGGAGATTCTCACCCCTCCACTATTGTGCACACCTAATGCTTACCTTAACCCCACCTAGTTGTACTATCCCGTTGTACAACCTCCCCTTGCCAAACTACTCTAACCCGAGTATAATTATTCGTGAATTATAAGTTATCTCACCAATTGACTTAATTAATTTCTTCTTAATTAATAGCATATAACCGTGACACAAGTTATATCAAGTAAATACATCACACACTATATTATTACCCACATATAATATTTACTATCATATTATACGTATCTTTACTAAAACATCCACACATATATCATATGTATATCCATCCTTCCGAGTATACCCTCACCGGATGATTCCCTCTAAAGTGCCATCTCACTAGGTGTGCTCACATAACCTAGTTACCCAAGTTGGGATCGCTCACCAACCTGACCCAAAACATAAACGAAGTGATGGCGGCCATATTCCTTTCCTGAAAGTGAGATAAGCCCCTCACCCATATACTGGACGCTATGACCTGGGGATATACTCACCCTACTCCTCAAGCTAGGGGATTCACCCACATCGCTTAACCTCCCTTGATAGCACTAGAGTATACAATTAAATAAATATCTAATCACATATATTTAATAGCACACACAATACACACACACACACACACACACACACACACACACACACACACATATATATATATATATATATATATATATATATATATATATATATATATATATATATATATATATATATATATATATAGCATTAACCCCAGCTTCACCGTGTACTAACAACCCGTAACACTAGCCTGTATTTCCTGAGTCTCTGGCCTGACTCAACTAAATAAATTTTTCTCACTTATTAAATTATCATTATCCCGAGTCTATGGTCCGACTCTAATTTAATTAATTTTACATTAATTAATTTAATACTTTCCCCGTGTCTATGATCCGATTCTAATATAAATACTTTACACATTAATTTATATAATAATTGCCCGAGTCTATGATCCGACTCTTATTTAATTAATTTACACATTAATTAATTAACTCTCAACCGAGTCTGTGATCCGACTCTCATTTAATTAATTACACATTAATTAATTAATACTAATCCGAGTGTGTGGTTCGACTCTCATTTAATTAACTTACACACTAATTAATTTATTACCTTCCCGAGCCTACATCCCGACTCTAATCTAATTAATTATGCATTAATTAAATTAATACTTTCTCGAGTCTACAGCCCGACTCTAATTTAATTAATTAACACATTAATTAATTTAATTCTTTCTCGAGTCTGCAGTTCGACTCTAATTCAATTAATTACACATTAATTAATTTAATACTTTCCGGAGTCTATAGTCCGACTCTAATTTAATTAATTACACATTAATTAATTTAATACTTTCTCGAGTCTGCAGTTCGACTCTAATTTAATTAATTACACAATAATTAATTTAATACTTTCCCGAATCTACAGTCCGACTCTAATTTAATTAATTTCACATTAATTAATTTAATACTTTCTCGAGTCTATCGTCTGACTCTAATTTGATTAATTACACATTAATTAATTTAATACGTTCCCGAGTCTACAACTCGACTCTAATTGAATGAATTACACATTAATTAATTTAATACTTGGTGTCACCCAACCATTATACCCGGACTCGCTCACTTGGCCCGTAACTTAATATTTTTGGAGTCTATATTTTTTTCTATAACTAATTTATTTCACCTCAATTCCTTTAATAATGTAGTGTCACCCAACTACAATACCCGAATATTATTCCTCGGCCCAACCTCAATACTTATGAATTATTTCTCAAAATTTGTTCATCTCATGACATACCATTCTCACCCTCCTAAACCCAATTATATCACCTTATATTTGTTAAGAAAATATGTGCCACATATGAATTTATCACTAAATAAAAGTAGGGAATTAATCTTAAATAAATTTATCTTTATATACTACACTGGCCGAACTGTCAAATTTCTGGGACCGTCGATCGATCGATCCCCCTGGGTCGATCGATCGATCGAACAGGTGATCGTCTTCCCCGGCTTGCTGTTTTAGCCATTAACGAACCCTTAAGCTTTTGTTTCTTCCCAAACCTTTACCCAAATCACAACCAACATATTCTCCACACAAGAAAAGGTTCTAAACGCCTCAGAGACCTTAATCCATCAACAAATTTATACAAAACCCTAAGGGCCCGCTTGGTTGCGTAAATTATTTAATTTTATAAATTGATCAATTTGAAATGAATAGATTGTCGATGTATTAATTTTAAATGGGTTTAAATCTAATTTGTGGTGTGTTTTGAAAAGAAAAATGAAGTTATTTACTGTTGATGTGTGTGTGTGTGTGTAGAGAGAGAGAGAGAGTAGTATGGTGACAGGTACTCTATGGGAGTGATGCATTTAAGATTCATGTTGTAATTATAAATTGTGCAATTTCAAGTTTTGGTGAAATGAACTAATTTATGTTTTTGTGAATCAACATGAATTGGTTAATTTTTGAATTTGTCCATTCTTGTAACCAAACACTAATAATAAGGCAATTCATGAATGAGTTAATTTTAAATGGGCTAATTTACAATTTTGGGGGTAACCAAGCAGGCCTTATGTATATCCGATTTGGGTTTTTCACCCGGGTCTCGTTCTACCAAATCCGACCCCACCATATTCAGTCCATTTAATCACTAATACATATGGTAATACACTCTACAATTTAATCTTAACAGTCCCAAATCATGACCTAAGATCCTTTGAGTAATTAAATCTAACCATTACTCTAATTTCAGAAAACCCAATTTTAATTATGGTTACACACCCAAAACGAATTTTCATATACACACACTATGATATGAATTGATTATTATTAATTTAGGAATCACAACAGTTAACCACTTGCCTGGAATTCTTCTGAGAGTGTGATTCGTTGGTGTAGTCCCTTAATTTTGCTCCAATAATCCCCAATTGGCTCTTGATTTGCTTCCCTCCAATTTTCCTCTCAAGCCCTAGGTTTAGAATTAGTGTTTACTGCCGTTTAACACTTCCCCAAATTAGGTTAAAACCCTTAACCCCATTTTTGGCCACATGGGCCTAATTAAAATAGCCCAAATCACCTCGTGTGGGCCCGACTATGCCTAAAATGCCCCAAGACCCAATTACTACCCCCGGATACTCTTTTTAACTATCTCGACCCATCCGGACTCAACCGCGCACTCAAAATTGCCATCCAAAATACTTTTTGACATTTCCAAATTTCGACCTCAAAATGCGACACACGAAATTTCGAACAATTAAACTTAAAAGTCGTCAATTATAAAATTCGGCTCACTCAAATAAATTCTCCAACTCATGAATTTAAGTTTCTCCAATTTAAATATTTTTATAACTCCCAAAATAATTAAATATTAAATCCTCAAAATTATGGGGTGTTACATACTTCCCCCCTTACAAAGGAATTTCGTCCTCGAAATTAAGATAAGCCTAGTGTTCCAAGCTTCAAATATTACTCTCTAGTCATGTGTCTCTAAGCCCGCGATATCTATCTCTCCCGCTTTCATTTATAAGTTATACAAATATGTATTTTAATTAACCAGGGTTCCCATACACCCTGTACCCATGCTTATCCACACAAAAATTGCCTTAGTTAACCCGGGTGCCCATACACCCTATCCCCGTGCTTTACCATACAAAAAATTTACCCGACTATGCTAGTCGTAACCCGTAATATGACTTCCAATCCGTACTCATATGCCCCCACCCACCCACCCACACACACACACATATATATATATACTGGCCGGGGTACCCAATTCATGTACTAACGACCAAACATCTCCCCACTTCCAACGTTGCGCTAAGTTTCTCGCGTGGGACGTCTCACAAGGCGAAATCCAAACAAGGAACCCCCCAAATTCTTGTCTCTTAACACAAAAGTATATACACCTACCCTTAGGCTACCAAAGACAATGTAAAATACCACGCCCTACTATCACTAGTCCTTGCATAAAATAAACCCCGAGCTATCTCTCCATGCCCGAAAATAAATCTAACCACCCTGATTCACTTCAGTAAACACCCCTACTCCCCGGGATAAAAATGCGAGAATAGAAGACCTCACTTTGTGTCTATCGCACCGCACAATACAACATATATACACACATATTTATTGGCTATATGCCCTCTCAGGTGATACCTAGTACCAAAAATACCCTAGTGTCGCGAACACCAAAACTTACCCTCACTCTCCACAATAGTTCAAGTCCATCGCTATCCAGACGATATTTGGGAAAAATCATTAACCCTATTACCATATTTCGCTAAAGTAGTAACCCCTCGCATAATTCAAACCTTCTCTCAGTGTACACCTCCACTCTCCCCTGGATGGCACCAAAGAACTCCGCTACCCCATGAAAATTTTATCTACATACTATGGCTGCTACAACCAGCGCACCCATTAAATTCGACTTACCCGCAAACTCTAGTGAGAAAAATTCTTATGTTGTGTCACCATCCTATCACTCAAAACATACCCCATGCCCATAGGATAAAAGATAATTACCTCCATACTCCAGCTGCAATGGCTGATCCTCGGGTTCCGGAGCAGCTTCCCCCTGCCCGAACGCACCCATGACTTGCTATAGTGGCTGTACATCTAGAACCTCGTCCTATAGTTTACCTTTGCCTCGCTGAGGGTAATCCCTCTTCATGTGTCCCGCTTCCCCACAAACGAAACACCTCTTAATAAATTCACCCCGCCACTGATCCCTTTCTTGCTGGCCTTGTCGGAATTCCTGGCCATCTTGCCAATAGCCTCCAGCTCTAAATCATTTGGCATCATTTCCCTGCCGTAAATCCTGCCCCTGATCTCCCCCTGTCTGCTGCTAGGATACCCCACTGGTACCGTTACCTCCTGCTTTATCCGACTAGCTGGTTTCCACTCCCCTCCTGTTTCCTTTCACGTGGAAGAGATATTCCTGACAGTGCAGGAGTATTGCGTTAACAACATCTGTATAAGATACTATCGCAAAATTATTAATCAAATGTTGTCTGATTCTTCAGACTAACCCATCCACAAACCTTGCTTTCTTTCTCTCTTCATCGCTTACCTCATCCGGTACAAAATTTGCCAACCAAGTAAATTCTTCCTCGTAATCGGCCACTGAACAGTCCCCCTGAGTCACCTCTCTAAATTTTCTCCTCATTTCGGTCTCAACTGCTGGAGGAAAATACTTGCGGTCGAACCGCACCCAAAACTCTGCAATAGCTCGTGTATCCCTTT
Organism: Sambucus nigra; assembly: GCA_949130495.1. NCBI lineage: Eukaryota > Viridiplantae > Streptophyta > Magnoliopsida > Dipsacales > Adoxaceae > Sambucus > Sambucus nigra. Next base: position 253,780,299 of record OX422220.1, read on the forward strand.
CCTCAACTATGATGATCGACTCCCATCACTGTATCGCTGCTCCCACTAAACTAAAAGTGTCTAGCATTTGCTTCTTCACCTCATTGAAATCTACCATGCGTAGGTGACGCTGGATATCTCTCTTCCACTGATACGCTAACACTATATCTGAACCTCCTCAAAACTCTGATGGATGCCCTTTTTGAAAAACCTCTCGCATTTGTTGCCACCCCGATTGCTCCGGGTGGCCTGAACATTTGGTACCACTAATGCCTGTGGCTGATCTCATGGAAAGTACCTTGCCATTGCGACCATCGTCGCTTCAACTGCCTGTGCCACTAATTCAAATACCTGTGCTGCCGAAATCATCTCTGGTAGTTGTTGCGGTAACTCTTTCTCCTGATGAGCCTCTCTAGTCTCACCTCCCCCCCTGCTGCCCTAGATGCTCTCTCTCCTGGGCGGCATTTAGAATGAGTATCGAAACGTATGAGTTCACCCTCAAATATAAATTTGGCAGAAGAACGTAAATGCACATACGTATGAGAATACAACAATCCTATAATATGGCTCTATATCAAAGATTGCTAAGCCGAAGCGTGAAAAGTTGCACAGATCCTAAGGACACTAGAACCTGATGCTCTGATACCATCTGTGACACCCCGCCTAATAAAATATCGGGTGATCAGTCATATACCAAATTAAAACAGGAATCCAAGTTGGTTCATCCTTAGCATCACTGTCGAAAACCTTTTTAAAACTTACTAACCACCTAGTATTTCAAAAAGCTGGTGCCAAATTTTATCTTTTTAATTAAACAAACCAATACATGCAGAATAAAAATATAAACCATTCACACAACTGAATTAAATCAACTGAACAAAAATAAAATGACATGCCGAATAAACCATCGGCCACCAAAGTAAATAGTCCAATAAAAACATCCAACACCTGAATAAAATAAATCTGAAAACAGTACTGAAAATTTTGGACGACATACCCTAAGTAAACTGAAACTGATAGGAGATTACTACTCTAGGAAAAGAATGAACGATGCGTCTAAACCAAACTCCTGCTTGCATCCACATATTCCACAGCTCCGTGTCCCTGGAATAGAATATCAATCCTGGTGTCCCTGTAGATGGACACCTAAAAGGTTGTGAAAATAGTTTTATAGCAAGGGCTAGAACCCAAAACAGTTCGAAAATATTTAGCAAGTGAATTAACTGCAGTAATTTAAAATGGATGAATGCGCTTCATATTTAAGTTAAGGTCGCACTCTCTTGTGGACATTCTCACCCCTCCACTATTGTGCACACCTAACGATTACATTAACACCACCTAGTCGTACTATCCCGTTTAACTAGTCCTGGTATAACCTCCCCTTGCCAAACTACTCTAACCCGAGTATAATTATTCATGAATTATAAGTTATCTCACCAATTAACTTAATTAATTTCTTCTTAATTAATAGCATATAATCGTGACACAAGTTATATCAAGTAAATACATCACACACTGTATTATTACCCACATATAATATTTACTACCATATTATACGTATCTTTACTAAAACATCCACACATATATTATATGTATATCCATCCTTCCGAGCATACCCTCACCAGATGATTCCCTCTAAAGTGCCATCTCACTAGGTGTGCTCACATAACCTAGTTACCCAAGTTGGGATCGCTCACTAACCTGGCCCAAAACATAAACGAAGTGGAGGCAGTCATATTCCTTCCCTGAAAGTGAGATAAGCCCGTCACCCATATACCGGACGCTATGACTTGGGGATATACTCACCCTACTCCTCAAGCTAGGGGATTCACCCACATCGCGCAACCTCCCTTGATAGCACTAGAGTATATAATTAAATAAATATCTAATCACATATATTTAATAGCACACACAATAGACACACACACACACACACACACACACACACACACATATATATATATATATATATATATATATACATATATATATATATATAGCATTAACCCCGGCTTCACCGTGTACTCACAACCCGTAACACTAGCATGTAATTTCTTGAGTCTCTGGCCTGACTCAACTAAATAATTTTTTCTCACTTATTAAATTATCATTATCCCGAGTCTATGGTCCGACTCTAATTTAATTAATTTCACATTAATTAATTTAATACTTCCCCCGAGTCTATGATCCGACTCTAATATAAATACTTTACACATTAATTTATATAATAATTTTCCGAGTCTATGATCCGACTCTCATTTAATTAATTTACACATTAATTAATTAACTCTCAGCCGAGTCTGTGATCCGACTCTCATTTAATTAATTACACATTAATTAATTAATATCAATCCGAGTTTGTGGTTCGACTCTCATTTAATTAACTTACACATTAATTAATTTATTACCTTCCCGAGCCTACAGCCCGACTCTAATCTAATTAATTATACATTAATTAAATTAATACTTTTCCGAGTCTACAACCCGACTCTAATTTAATTAATTAACACATTAATTAATTTAATTCTTTCCCGAGTCTGCAGTTCGACTCTAATTTAATTAATTACACATTAATTAATTTAATACTTTTTCGAGTCTATAGTCCGATTCTAATTTAATTAATTTCACATTAATTAATTTAATACTTTCCCAAGTCTGCAGTTCGACTCTAATTTAATTAATTACACATTAATTAATTTAATACTATCCCGAGTCTACAGTCCGACTCTAATTTAATTAATTTCACATTAATTAATTTTATACTTTCCCGAGTCTATAGTCCGACTGTAATTTAATTAATTACACATTAATTAATTTTATACGTTCCCGAATCTACAGCTCGACTCTAATTTAATTAATTACACATTAATTAATTTAATACTTGGTGTCGCCCAACCATTATACCTGGACTCGCTCACTTGGCCCGTAACTTAATATTTTCTGAGTCTATATTTTTCCCCATAACTAATTTATTTTACCTCAATTCCTTTAATAATATGTAATACCCCGTACTTTTAAAGGTATTTAAATTACACTGTGGATTTAATTTGGTAATTTGAGGAATTATTATGAATAGTAATTCTAGGATTAATGAGTGAAATATTATAAATTCAATATTATAAAGTGAATAGTAAATATTAGTTTTCGAGTGACAGATTAATATTTACGTGGATTATATTTCGAGACTAAGTATATGAGTAGATTAATTTTATTGCATGTCGTAGTTGGGTAAAGCGACAAAGGAAAATATTTTAAATTGGAAAACACGCATATTGAACGTGTTGGGTCAAAATAGTGAATTTTAGTAAAGTGACTCGGATGGAGATTTCGACTGCGCCATTGGGTTAGGAATGGCCGAGATAGTCAAAATAGAGTACCCGAGGGTAGTATTTGGGTTCCGACCATTTTTGGGCTAGTAGGGACTCTTAAATGAGTACACGAGTCATTTAACAATTGGGTATATACCCAATTTCGGGTTTAAGAGAAAGCAACCCTCTTTTATTTCCCCAAATTTGCCCCGAGAGAGAGAGAGAGAGAGAATGAAGAGAAGAAGAAGAAGAAGAAGAAGAAGAAGAAGAAGAAGAGAAGAAAAGAAGAAAAGAAGAAAAGAAGAGATTTCCGGCCAAAATTCGCGGGATTCGACTCGGGGTCGTCGGATTTAATCCACGAGGGAAGTGTTTGACTTGATTTATGATTTAGTGTGTTTATTTCTCATATTATAGTTGGTATAAAACTAAAGATTTTTAGGTTGAAATTTCATGGATCAAACAGGTTTTCAGAAGATTAAAACGGATATAACTCGATTAATACCCAATTTGAGAAACTTAGAATTTATTGAAATTAATTATTGAAAATAGGTTATAGGATGATTAGAACCCTTTCTATATGTGTATTAATGGTTGTTTGAGGTTGGTTGATGATGAGAGAGGAAATAAAAAGCTTGGAGGTGTTTTAATGGAGGTTTGGATTTTTAGAGAAGAAGGTGATTAGTGACTAGCATCACTTTCGGACTATTTCGGCTAGGAATACTGTCGATTTAGCTCTCAGTCAAAACACGAGAGTTGCAGATATTTTCGATACGGTTGCGTGGGAGCTGACCGCGTATTTTTCTAATTTATTTCCAATTTTATATAATTTTTCTAAGAAAGCGGTTTCGGGGTCGGAAATCAAACCGAAAATTGGAAAAATAAAGGTAAGAATTGTTTGGAGATAAATATTCGGGGTTCCTAAAAATAGTGTGGGGACTTCTAAATATTTTTTTTAGTAAGGCGTGTACTTTGGATTAGTTGAAAGTAAAATACAAGATTTATCCAAGTAGGGGTGTTCGTGAGGAATAATACTTAAATGGGCATTTAGGTGTGATTTGAATAATAAATAAGAGAGTACGTATTGGGGGTAATATTTTAAGGGTGTGACTGCTTATATTATTATGAATGGAAATATTTGAGGTGATTGGTTATCGTTATAAGAATTTGGAAATTATATCCATAGTATATTGAGAAGAGATATAAATAATATATATACGATGTCGTTAAAGTACATATATTATGAGACGAATGAATATATCGGGGTTGTTGATATTTTCATTGTGCGGCGAGAAAAACTCGGAAATATAATATTAAGGATTAGTCAAAAAAATTAATTAAGGGGTAGGATAGTCGAGATATAAATATACTACGTAGGGGATTATTATATGGGTGGTGCGTATGCCCTAATGTTATTCTATACATGGGTTAAATAATTACCTATGGGAAATTATGTACAGGTGAGATAAATACCTACCGTTATAATATGGTTGTGTGAATACCTAATATATTATATATTTATGTAAGGGGATTTGTACCTGAATGGTTGTTTATTATGTGTATGATATACCTACCATACTTGCTATCACGGGAGGTTGGCGTAAGAAAGAGGACAATCTTATCCTGTGTTGCCTTCGGGGGGATTTTAGATTGGGTACCTTAAGAACATAGGACATTGAAAGGCTTATTTGTGAGTTGATAAGTCTGCTGGCTATGGGAGCGTAGGTATGTGAGTGACCCGTAGGTACGTGAACTATGTTCGCCTCCAATATGTGTGATTGTGATTTGTATTGATACAGTTCCTGAGCTATGTGGAACATGCGATCCTTTAGTACGAGATGCACATGGATTGGATAGCAGAGTAAGTGTGCACCGCTGTTAACCTATGGGTGCCGGATATGGATATATGTATTGTGATTAATATATATGTGTACTTGAGATAATCCACGAATACTTAGTAAATGAAAATGACTAAGCCACTTATATTATAGTTCGGTGGATGATTAATATACTTGTTGCATATACTATATTGTTTATATATATGGGATGAGATATCATATAACCTAACCTTGTATAAAGTGAAAAGAATAAATAAAGTGTGATATTACTTCCGATAAATGAATATCCGGATTTATATGAATATGAATCTTAGGTTCTAATCAGAACTATTAATAAATACGGGATGGTATAAATATGGTATGTACTGAAGGCCGCATAATGGATCCCGATGATCAACATTGTCATGTAGTAGTGTATCGGGGGGATTCTTTGTTTGGGTTTCGCTTCGCGAGACACCCCACGCACGAACGTAACGTAATGTTGGGAATGGGGAGAAGTTTAGTCCTTAGTACTCGAATTGATGAGGATTATTAAAAGATGGATAATTACATTAGTTAGACAGGGTAGATTAACTAGGGTGTTTAAAAGGGCATGTGATAGTTGTGCACTGTTAGAAGAGGGGTGAGGTGTATCTTACGTGAGAGCGATACCAGTTTAAATATGAGAAATATCATATTTTAAAATATGGATTTTAAGCACTTGCTAAATTATTTTCAAAACTCGGGCTCTGACCCGTTTCTCTTTTCCCCTCTTGCTATATCTATATATATATATAGGTGTCCAGACACAGGGACGCCTGGATGATGATTCTTCCGAGTCAGACGTTTGCTGCAGTAGCTGTGGATGCAAGCAGGTTTATATTAGATGCTTATATCATTGAGATCTAGATAGGATGTATTGTAGAAACATTCGGGCTTATGGCCCAACTGCACTTATTTATTCTTTTATCGCCTTTTAGTACGACATTTAATTTGGTTGTATTTTTATACCGAGTGTTCGGTTATTTTATTTTATTTTATTTCAGTTGTTGCATATAAACTGTTGTAATTATTTTATTTGAATGGTTTGGTTAAAAAGATTAGTTAATAAAAATAATTTGACGCCGGCCTATTAGGATATTTGTAATTAAATTGGTTTTCGACAGTGATACTAAGAATGAACCATATGAGACTCCTGTTTTAATTTGATATAAGAGTGATCGCTCAGTATTTTATTAGGCGGGGTGTCACAGGTGGTATCAGAGCATCAGGTCCTAGTGTCTTTAGAAATCTGTGCGGACGTACTACGCTTGCAACGTTGCTTTTGATTTGGTATAAAGCCTTATGATTAGGACTGTTGATTTCTTCTTGTGAGATTTCATTCTCCTGCCATTATGTAAGATTATAGTAAATCTTGTGCGTGCTCATTCGGGATTCGTGTGCTGATCGACGAAGGGCGACCATGGAAGGCCGTTGTGAGGGTAGCAGAAGGTGGGGCTTAATTAGAGCTGTAAATTAATATTGGAAATGAGGACCGCGGTAAAGGTCATTTTCCTTGTGGCATTTTCGGATTGCTGCAATGACTACTAAAATATAGTAGTTAAAATTATCAAGAACCGTTGTACTTGAGAATGGTGCTAAATTTGAATTAACAAGTAGAAGGCTCAAAAGCTATTGCTTAGAGTTGGGTATGGAATTACCCATATGTGAAAATTTGAGGAATTTGTTTTTTCACTCGTGAGAGCAATGCTGAAATGGTGGGGGCGATAATCACCATATTCGGGGGAGCATGACGTATTGCTCATAAATTAATCTTACAGATGGATTTTTTTTCCTTAATAAGAATGTGAAATTTGGTGAATTAGATGTTAAGCACGAAATAAAAATGGAGTTTTTATAGATGAAGAAAAAAATTTGGGTTTATGTTAATATAACTCGTGGGAAAATTTATGGATTTCTTGGGTTGACTTGAAGATTGAAAGGATTTAATCCCTAAACTATGTTAAGAAGTGTTCTAGGGTGACTTAGAGTGGTTTGGGAACCTTGTATTTGGGTTGGAATGAGTTTTGGATTGAATTGGAAAAAGGAAAAATGGGAAGAACAAATTTGGGAGACGAACTGTGCATCTGCAGAAATCTCGTTAGAAGTCTGCCCAGGTTGTTCGAACGAGACTTCTAACGAGAATTCTAACTAGGTTCCAGTAGGTAGTTCGTTCGATGTTGGAAATATCGTTCAAACGAAATGTTGTTCAAACGAGGTTGTTCGAACGAGAATTCTGGGTCTTCTAACGAGATTCCAGGATGACTCTTAAGGCCGATTGTTGTTCCGAACTTCTCGTAGGCCTATTTAAATGAGTGTTAAGCCTGTACGAATGTCGAGTAATTTGAAATTTATGAGTGAGCGAATAATATGCATGATTATCCGAATAATATTATATATATATATATATATATATATATATATATATATATATATATATATATATATATATATATATATATATATATATATATATATATATACACACAATATTCAGACGTATATATGTGATATGTTAAATATATATGTGTGTGATTGGTATACTTATATGATACGATTTTTACCGAGTCGGTATGATAGTCCGACCATTGGTACCCAGGATGATGTGTCATTAATTCCCTGGAAGATGTTAGCATTGAGAGACTGCATCCATTGAGTTATAGCTCTGAGGGATGGTTATTATACTTATATAGTGTGTGATATATAAGTATGGATATACTTGGTGTGTATAGTATATTGTATATATATTCATATGAGATGTGAAACATATATATACAGACATATTAAAGAATGGAATGAGAGATAAATTCTGGATGAGTTCGCCTTGATTATATGTTTAGATGGAACTTCGATGAGGTGCATGGAACCTTATGGATATAATTTAAGGTATGCATGGTTTATAGTTAAGCTGGGAGTTTAAACTTGTTGGTGTTCGTGCGAAGGACTTAGTGTTAGTACAAGCGCTTGTGGTATAGCTCCTTGACAGAGTTGAGAGTTCTGACCATATTTTATTGGTAGATGGGATGGGATTATCCCGATTGTGTATTTAAAGCTAACAAGACACTCCATATGTGAACTTTAACGACGTCGGGAGTGGACAGATGTTAAAAAATGCAAGCATGTTGGTTTTGACGATAAGTCACCTAGTGTAGAGGAAACACTATAGAGTGAGAGCCATTTGATGACTGTATAATTATATAGAGATATAAGTTCTACGGAGAAGCACTGAAATTTTCCTCTCATCGCAAGTATGTGGGTGATGTAAGATAAAGGAAATTAATTTGAGACTTATAGCCAGGCTTTGAATATAAGGGAAACTCAGAGGAAATACGTTTTGGGTATGAGGTTTGTAATGCTTTTGTCGAGAGTAGGCACCTTGATTAGTTGGGCTTTTCATTTGGTCAAGATGGGAGGATATAGTGGTAGAAGTACATTAGTAGGTTAACGAGGTAGGATTTATAACGTCCGGTTGGTGTCCCTTAGACCGTTATATCTCGATAATCGACGATACGAGGGAGTAGTGTAACGAGAGGGTTCCTTGTTTGGATTTCTCTTTGCGAGACGTCCCACGCATAAAATCGAGCAAATGTCGGAAGTCGGGAGAGGTCTTGGGCACTAGGGATATAATTAGAATAGTACTCATATTACGTCTGTTAGAAACACCTTGATCATAGAACTACCACGAATTAAGGGCAATAAGACAATCGACACTGATATAAGAAGTCTATCGTGAGATAACTACAAGAAGATCGATGGGATAATCTTAAGAAGGATTGAATTTCCAGGTATCGGGAGAATTAAAATTCGAATTATTCGGGTTAAGGGATACCCAGGTGTTAGTACTAGGCCAATAAAATGAGGCCCATTATTTAGAAAGAGTGTAATGTATCAAAACGTTTACAATGTTTGTGCAGATATACACGAATGATAGGGGGCATGAGTACCCTGGTTAGTTAATTTTAAAAAAAATATCCGAGATAGAAGGACGTAAAAATGAATGTGTAGAATATATGCCTGAGGGGCAGCTATAAACAAGGTTAATATGGTTTGACGAATTGAATGCCGTGTGAGAATGACGATAATTCAAGCATTTATGTGCAACGAGAGCTAGCACACCCGAGATGGATTGAAAGGCTGTGGAAAGTCATTTAAAAGGTACCTCTTGATGAAAAGGATACCAAATTATTGTGAGAAAGTAGAGCGGAGTCTTACTAGAACAAGTGTTGATAAGTGGCTTGCTACTCCAAGGAAAGAAGGAGTGTATGTAGTACCAAATTTCGGAAGAGTATATGAGAGTCAATACTTTAATTATTCAGTATTGGGAATGTACCTTGGAGATTGCGAGAGAGATAGTAATCTGAATATTTATACAATACGTAGCGATGAGAATAAAAATACGTATGGTAAGTATGAAAATAGGTTGGGAGAATACCTATAAATTTTGATAGGATGTGTGTATCCCTACTATGTGATATGATTATTAAGAGCACTAATGGGTGCTAACCCGGGGGTGCAGGATTAGTATATATATGAATAGCGATTATGAGAAAATATATATATGAGCATACACCTTGAGATGGGTGGAATTTAGTGGGAGACCATTGTGTTAAGCTATATCTAAATTAGGTTAAGCTAGGACATAATGTATATACCGATCCTAGAGTAGTGGTACAGGCTATATCTGAATTTCGAGGATAAAATTATGTTGTAAGGGGGGAAGTATGTAATACCCCACACTTTTAAAGGTATTTAAATTACATTGCGGATTTAATTTGGTAATTTGAAGAATTATTATTAATAGTAATTCTGGGATTAATGAGTGAAATTAAATAAATTCAATATTATAAAGTGAATAGTAAATATTAGTTTTCGAGTGACTGATTAATATTTACGTGGATTATATTTTGAGACTACATATATGAGTAGATTATTTTTTATTACATGTCGCAGTTGGGAAAAATGACAAAGGAAAATATTTTAAATTGGAAAACACGCATATTGAACGTGTTGGGTCAAAATAGTGAATTTTAGTAAAGTGACTCGGATGGAGATTTCGACTGCGCCATTGGGTTTGGAATGTCCGAGATAGTCAAAATAGAGTGCCCGGGGGTAGTATTTGGGTTCTGAGCATTTTTGGACTATTAGGGACTCTTAAATGAGTACACGAGTCATTTAACAATTGGGTATATACCCAATTTCGGGTTTAAGAGAAAGTAGCCCTCATTTATTTCCCCAAATCTACCCTGAGAGAGAGAGAGAGAGAGAGAGAGAGAGAGAGAGATAGAGAGAGAGAGAGATAAGGAAGAGAAGAAGAAGAAGAGAAGAGAAGAAGAAATGAAGAGATTTCCGGCCAAAATTCGCAGGATTCGACTCAGGGTCATCGGATTTAATCCACGAGGGAAGTGTCTAACTTGCTTTATGATCTAGTGTGTTTATTTCTCATATTATAGTTGGTATAAAACTAAAGATTTTTGGGTTGAAATTTCATGGATCAAACGGGTTTTCGGAAGATTAAAACGGATATAACTCGATTAATACCCAATTTGAGAAACTTGGAATTTATTGAAATTAATTGTTGAAAATGGGTTATAGGATGATTGGAACCCTTTCTATATGTGTATTTATGGTTGTTTGAGGTTGGTTGATGATGAGAGAGGAGATAAAAATCTTGGAGGTGTTTTAATGGAGGTTTGGATTTTTAGAAAAAAAGGTGAATAGTGACCAGTGTCACTTCCGGACTATTTCGGCTAGGAATACTGTTGGTTCAGCTCTCAGTCAAAACATGAGAATTGTAGATCTTTTCGATACGACCACGTGGGCGCTAACCGCGAATTTTTCTGATTTTTTTTCGATATGATATGATTTTTCTAAGAAAGCAGATCCGGGGTTAATCATTAACTTGGAAATCAAACCGAAAGTTGGAAAAATAAAGGCTAGACTTATTTGGAGATAAATATTCGGTGTTCCTAAAAATAGTGTGGGGACTTCTAAATATTTTTTTTAGTAAGGCGTGTAATTTTGATTAGTTGAAAGTAAAATACAAGATTTACCCAAGTAGGGGTGTTCGTGAGGAATAATACTTAAATGGGCATTTAGGTGTGATTTGAATAATAAATAAGAGAGTACGTTTTGGGGGTAATATTTTAAGGGTGTGACTAATTATATTATTATGAATGGAAATATTTGAGGTGATTGGTTATCGTTATAAGAGTTTGAAAATTATAGCCATCGTATATTGAGAAGAGATATAAATAATATATATACGATGTCGTTAAAGTACATATATTATGAGACAAATGAATATATCGGGGTTGTTGATATTATCATGGTGCGGCGAGAAAAGCTCGAAAATATAACATTGGGGATTAGTCAAAAAAATTAATAAAGGGGTAGGATAGTCGAGATATAAATATACTATGTATGGGATTATTATATGGGTGGTGCATATGCCCTGATGTTATTATATACATGGGTTAAATAATTACCTATGGGAAATTATGTACAGGTGAGATAAATACCTATCGTTATAATCTGGTTGTGTGAATACCTAATGGATGATATATTTATGTAGGGGGATGTGTACCTATATGGTTATTTATTATGAGTATGACATACCTACCATACTTGCTATCACGGGAGGTTGGCGTTCGAAAGAGGACAATCTTATCCTGTGATGCCTTTGGGGGGATTTTTTATTGGGTACCTCAAGAACATGGGACTGTGAAAGGCTTATTCGTGAGTTGATAAGTCTGCTGGCTATGGGAGCATAGGTATGTGCGTAACCCGTAGGTACGTGAACTATGTTCGCCTCCAATATGTGTGATTGTGATTTGTTTTGATACAGTTCTTGAGCTATGTGGAACATGCGATCCTTTAGTACGAGATGTACATGGATTGGATAGCAGAGTATGTGTGCACCGCTGTTAAGCCTATGGGTGCCGAATATGGATATATGTATTGTGATTAATATATATGTGTACTTGAGCTCATCCACGAATGCTTAGTAAATGAAAATGACTAAGCCACTTATATTATAGTTCGGTGGATGATTAATATACTTGTTGCGTATAGTATATTGTTTATATATATGAGATGAGTTATCATATAACCTAACCTTGTATAAAGTGAAAAGAATGAATAAAGTGTGATATTACTTCCGGTAAATGAATATCCGGATTTGTATGAATATGAATCGTTGGTTCTAATCGAAACTATTAATAAATACGGGATGGTATAAATATGGTATGTACTGAAGGCCGTATAATGGATCCCGGTGATCAACCTTGTCATGTAGTAGTGTATCGGGGGGATTCCTTATTTGGATTTCGCTTCGCGAGACACCCCACGCACGAACGTAACGTAATGTTGGGAATGGGGAGAAGTTTAGTCCTTAGTACTCGAATTGATGAGGATTATTAAAAGATGGATAATTACATTAGTTAGGCAGGGTAGATTAACTAGGGTGTTTAAAAGGGCATGTGATAGTTGTGCACTGTTAGAAGAGGGGTGAGGTGTATCTTACGTGAGAGCGATACCAGTTTAAATATGAGAAATATCATATTTTAAAATATGGATTTTAAGCACTTGCTAAATTATTTTCAAAACTCGGGCTCTGACCCGTTTCTCTATTTTCCCCTCTTGCTATATCTATATATATATATATAGGTGTCCAGACACAGGGATGCCTGGATGATGATTCTTTCGAGTCAGACGGTTGCTGCAGTAGCTGTGGATGCAAGCAGGTTTATATTAGAGGCTTCTATCATTGAGATCTAGATAGGATGTATTGTAGAAACATTCGGGCTTATGGCCCAACTGCACTTATTTATTCTTTTATCGCCTTTTAGTACGACATTTAATTTGGTTGTATTTTTATACCGAGTGTTCGGTTATTTTATTTTATTTTATTTCAGTTGTTGCATATAAACTGTTGTAATTATTTTATTTGAATGGTTTGGTTAAAATGATTAGTTAATAAAAAAAATTTAACGCCGGCTTAATAGGATATTAGTAATTAAATTGGTTTTCGACAGTGATGCTAAGAATGAACCATATGAGACTCCTAGTTTAATTTGATATAAGAGTGATCGCCCAGTATTTTATTAGGCGGGGTCTCACAGTAGCGTCACCCAACTACAATACCTAAATATTATTCCTCGGCCCAACCTCAATACTTATGTATTATTTCCCGAAATTTGTTCATCTCATGACATACCATTTTCACCCTCCTAAACCCAATTATATCACCCTATATTTGTTAAGGAAATATGTGCCTCATATGAATTTATCACTAAATAAAAGTAGGGAATTAATCTTAAATAAATTTCACTTTATATACAACACTGGCCGAATTGTCAAATTTCTGGGACCGTCGATCGATCGAACAGGTGATCGTCTTCCCTGGCTTGCTATTTCATCCATTAATGAACCCTTAAGCTTTTGGTTCTTCCCAAACCTTTACCCAATTCACAACCAACATATTCTCCACACAAGAAAAGGTTCTAAACGCCCTAGAGACCTTAATCCATCAACAAATTTATACAAAACCCTAAGTATATCCGATTTGGGTTTTTCACCCGGGTATCGTTCTACAAAATCCGACCCCACCATATTCAGTCCATTTAATCACTAATACATATGGTAATCCACTCTATAATTAAATCTTAACAGTCCCATATCATGACCTAAGATCCTTTGAGTAATTAAATCTAACCATTACTCTAATTTCAGAAAACCCAATTTTAATTATGGTTACACACCCAAAACGAATTTTCATATACACACACTATGATATGAATTGATTATCATTAATTTAGGAATCACAACAGTTAACCACTTTCCTGGAATTGTTCTTAGCGTCTGATCCGTTGGTGTAGTCCCTTAATTTGGCTCCAATAATCCCCAATTGGCTCTTGATTTGCTTTCCCCCAATTTTCCTCTCAATCCCTAGGTTTAGAATTAGTGTTTACTTCCGTTTAACACTTCCTCAAATTAGGTTAAACCTCTTAATCCAATTTTTGGCCACATGTGCCTAATTATAATAGCCCAAATTACCCCGTGTGGGCCCGGCTATGCCCAAAAATGCTCCAAGACCCAATTACTACGCCTGGGTACTCTTTTCTGGCTATCTCGACCCATCCGGACTCAACCGCGCACTCATAATTTCCATCCGAAGTACTTTTTGACATTTTCAAATTTCGACCTCAAAATGCGACACACGAGATTTTGAACAATTAAACTTAAAAGTCACCAATTATAAATAGTTCGGCTCACTCAAATAAATTCTCCAACTCATGAATTTAAGTTTCTCCAATTTAAATATTTTTATAACTCCCAAAATAATTAAATATTAAATCTTGAAAATTACGGGGTGTTACAAAATGGATCCTCTTTCTACCATTCTCGCTGATCTTTGCATACTATCAGCGATATATATCAACCATCGTCAATGGGGAGAAAAATATAGAAATGGAGTTGTCAGCCTACTTTTCTCAAAACAGGCAAAAGAATGATTAATCTATAGAGAATGGCATCAAAAGACATATTGATACATACGAAACTAAATGAATCAAGGGTCTGAAGACTAATTTACGGAATAGGAAGGTGTTAGGAACCCATTATGATCTTTTGATCTCTCATGGGCTACGATTTTTCTCCAAAATATGACTCGTGTGTACATGTTTGCACTGTGAATAGTGAGAGAAATAAATTGTTAAACTCTCATCATGGAAATGACGGAATGGAACCATTCTAAGGAGTGAGAAAAAGAATAATATAAAAATATAATGTGGTTGTCCCTCAAATCACAAATCATTATGAAGAAGTAAATGTGTATTCAGGTGGGAACACTATTATATAGGAGTATGCGTATTCATAATACTACTAAATATGAGAAACCATAAATGAATAAATAAAAAAAATAGGACTTGAGTCCCGAGATTGAGTCATAACGCCTACATAGCCGAAAGGCATCAAAGTCCACGTAGTTCGATAACGCACAAGGGTGGGGTTTAACCCACACATTCTAAAATAGAACTTCCGTTTGTTTGGTTTTAGAAAATGTGTGCAAGTGCAGGGAGTGTTAAAAATGAGAAAATTCTTGTGTAGGGTTTATAAGAAAACCCTCTTTTTGGATTTATTAGATTTTATGAAAATAAGATTTGTGTGTACTAAATAATAAAAAAGGAGATTAGTTTTGAAGTGAAGAAATGATATAAAATATATATCGAAAGTGGAAAATAACTAATACTAATTAAATGAGTTGTAAATGGATAAGAGTAGGCCTTCTAGAGGACTTTAATTCTGATTTTGTTGTAATAGAGGCTAATTTTTAGGTGGTAGATAATGGTGAGGTAAGGGTAAAAACTTTGATGAAAGATGGATGAGAATGATGTAAAAAATGGAGAGAATATTTAGAAAAATTGAATTTCAACGCACTGATTTCGAGGAGAATGTTCCGACTTATGAAGGGGACTCTTGGGAATGAGGTCATGGTTTCCTTAATAGTAAAAAATAGGGTTTCAGGGGGTGAAGATTGTCATAGGCCCTATCCCACCTATCGGCATACTCCTTACTTATTGGCAAAGAAAAGTCCACCCTGCCGATTGGCAAGGCGATACCTATACGCAGTCCGGGACAAACTTTTTTGGAAAAACAAGCATAAAATACAAATTATAAGTCCAAATCACACATGTCTAGGACCGCTGGAAAGGATATTCAGAGCCCTACAAGCATCCATTGATCCACTCCTAGGTTTGGGAGTTAACCAAAGTTAAACACGCCCCAAAGCACCCGACGGCCTATAAATAGGGGGTTCTCGAAGTAAAAAAGTGAGTGAGCACGAATCGTGAGGCCCATTTGCACCTTTTATGGATAACTGGAAAGAGTATTCATAGACCTATGAGATTTAAATGATATTTATTTAGAGAGTTGAATGAGGTCAAGCGGGGGTCGGAAGCACCCGGTGGCTTTTGGTTCAGGGTTTGGAGTAAAAAGGGGACTACATGCAAACCGTGATGCCAATTCGCGCACGGTATGGACCTTTGGAAAGATAATTTAGATACTTATGATATTTATATGATTTTATCTCATTTTGGAGGGTTTACTAAGGTCAAATAGGGCTAGAAAGTACCCGTTGGCCTCTAGATCAGGGTTTGGAGTAAAAAAGGTGAGTACGCTCAAACTGTGAGGTTTATTTGCGCACGGTATGGACCGTTAGAAAGGGGATTTAGAGTCCTATGAGAGTTTAATAAGATTTTGCTCAGTTTTGAGAGTTGAATGAGGTCAAATTGGGCCTTAAAGTACCCAATGGCCTCTGGATCAAGGTTTAGAGTGAAAAGGTGAGTGTGTGCGAATCGTGATGCCGATTCATGCACGGTATGGACCATGGGAATGAGGATTTAGCGCCCTATTAGATTTTAATGAGTTATCTCAGGTTGGAGGGTTAAAAGAAATCAAATGGGTATCGGTAGTGCTGGTTAACCTCTAGATCGGGGTTTGGATAGGACCTAGGGTCTTATGATGGGAAGAGTGTTAGGGACCTAAGAAAGTATTTATGGGGTACGTAGATAGGGTGTCTACACAGCCTCTAGATGAGCGAGTCTGAAAAAAGTGTAGGTCCTAATATAGATACCTCATTAGTGTTTAAGGGTTGGGAACTTAACTGGGTTTTGAAAGTGGTCGATTAATGGGTTTAGATCAATTATGCATACTAAAGTGTTAAGGTGACCGATTTAGAGGTTTGAGGTCAATTCTGCACACGTAAGAGTTGAGATGACGGATTCAAAGGGTCTATGTCAGTTCTAGAAAGTTAAGATAACCATTTCATAGGGTTGAGGTCGATTCTGTATCCCTAGATCAATTATGTGGACCTAAGGAGTTGAAATGACCGATGCAGAGGGTCGAGGCCGATTCTGTGGACCTAGGTAAATTTTGTGTACCTAAGGAGTTAATATGACCAATTTAGAGGATTGAGATCAATTCTGCAGATCTAAAAAGTTAAAATGACCAATTTAGAGGGTCGAGATCAATTCTGTGACTTATGTCAATTCTGTGGACCTAAGGAATTGAGATGACTGATTTAGAGGGTAGAGGTCCATTTTACAGGCCTAAAAAGTTAAAATGATCATTTTCGAGGGCCGAGTTCAATTTTACGGATCGAGGTCAATTATGTGGACTTAAAAAGTTGAGATAATTTATTCAGAGGGTTGAGGTCAATTCTACGGACCTAGAAAGTTGAGTTGACCGATTCAAAGGGTCAAGGTCGGTTATGCGGATCTAAAAAGTCAAGACGACCAATTTACAGGGTCGAGGTTGATTAAATGGACCTAAGTCAATTATATGAACCTGAAGGGTTACTAATCAGGAGTGTCCTTCAAATTTTAACTCGAGGGGGGAGGGTGTTAGAATATCGAGTGCAGGTGCACTTAGATTTTGGTTTTATTGAGGATTATATTGGTCATAAGAGATTCGTAAGTGCTGATCCATTTTACTTACGATCCTGTCAGGGATTATGCCGGTAATATGAGCTCTTCAAGTGGTTGGGTGATTCTTCATGAGTTTTTTCAGAGGTATGATGTACTCGACCTTTCAAAAAGATTTATAGAATATTCTTACAAAATTTGGGGGCAATTTTGGATTTTTCTGGAATTTTGTAATGAAATTTGGAGGGGACTATAGATAGGCATAACCAGGGGGTGCCTATTAGTATATGGAATGGACTCCTGGGTTTCTTTGGAGAGGTAAAAGGTCACTGTCGATAAGTAGGTCCAGGGAACGACCGATCGACATACCCCTTAGTCTTTTATAAAGGGGGGCGGTCCTCCTACTTTTTTCACACCTTCATTCGATTGAATCACTTACTTTCTCTCTCTAGTAATCAATTTTGGGTCTATTTTCTTAAAATAACTCATGAAAGGCACCTTAGATAATAACAAGATGGAAACTGATGATTGGGAAGGTTTGGAATGGTTTACTGTTGTGTAGTTAATACTTGGGGACGAGAATGCGTATGACAACTTCGAGCTTATTCTTGATGAGAGGGTTATGCTACGGGAGCCAACAAATTATCGCGCTGCGATGGTGAAGAACCTTAACAGCTATGTAAGTGTTTGTTCTTTGGTTCCATTTTATATATTTTTTTCTTCTTCTTATCCTTCAAAGGCTGAAGGGGTTTCTTAGTTATTATGCATGTTCACATAACTTCGTCGAGCATTCGCTCTCGTGGGTCGACTGGGATAAAGGAAGTGTGGGAAAACCTTACTACAGTTATTCAGTTAATGGTAGAGACTATCGGGTTTGGCCCTTTGGTGGGGGCTTTGGATGAGACACAATGTTCCGTAGCGGTACTGTACTCCTTGGGCGAGAGGTGGAGGGACACTACCCACACATTCTGTTTGGGCATTGGGGATATGAAGGTCACTCCCCTGGATGTTCATCAGCTGACGACGCTTGAGTGCGAGGTCCAGGAGATAGTGGTGGATCATACCTTGCGCGTTTCTGAGTTAAAAGTGCGGGGTGCCTTGGGTGACATAAGGAGGATTATATCGAGGGATTTTATTTGCATATCGATGTTGAAAAATACTTTAATGTCTAGGTGAATTGTTGTGATCGATGGGCGGCAAGTGAGGTAGGCAGTCCGCTTATTTATTTTACTTCTGTTGGGATGGTGACGAATAGTGATGTCATCCACCTGTGGTTTTTTCTATTCCTGAAGATCATCCCGAAGATCCATTTGCATGACTAGGGGAGATTTATACTGGCGTTCCTCTATGTTTCTTTGTACGTTTTTAATCGCTGTTGTCGACAAACTTTTATGGGGGCCATGTATCCTCTATGAGTAATCTTTAGATTCAATTTCCTCTTATTTTCTTATATTCTTTCCATTTTCATTATTTTTGGCATCATGTATTGCCTTTTGCAGATATGGTTCTACTAAGTGATTAGGCATAATATCGTATTGATATTCCCGAAGGCGAGCGGGCCGAAGAATTTTTTTAATATGAACAGATGGAGGAAGTTGAACAGGGGGTAAAACTAGTCCTCGTCTTTAACGGATGTGTGGGCAGTTTTATACATATTGACTAGCAATCAGGTTAGGCTTCATCTTTTATCTTTTATGTGGGTTTAATACCCTATTTTCACTTTAGTGAATTACTGACTCTTTCTGGGGAAACATGTGACCTTCGACCCCTGACGTTTGTCTTTGAGTGCCATGAAGATCACGGGCATGATTCCCAGATGGGGAAGCTAATAGAGCACGAGTCTGGGTACGTTTGGTATATGGGAAAAGAGTTGCGAGGCAAGTGATGGAGGGTGTGGTGGAGTTCCCACCGTCGGTGCCCTCGGAGTATATCAGACGGGTGAAGGAAATTTCCAACAAGGTAAGGGACATGGCGATGGTGATGGCGATGGAGGGAGATCCCTATACTCATTATACAGACATAACGATAGGATATGACTACCTGGACTTCTCGATCAGCTGGTTGATGCTGTCGTGGATCTATGATGCAGAGAATATGCCTCCACCTATAAGGGGATCTGGGAGGGGTACCAGTGTACCAACGATGTCATCCCATAACATAGGGGAAGTGCAGCAGCACCGGAGAAGGTTCCTTTTCACCATATTTTGACCTTTTACTATCATATTTCGGTGAGCATCAGGGAGGTGATCTTGGTGCCTCATCGCCCTCATATGGAGATTAACGCCTTTATGGGTCTTCCCGAGGAGGCTCTCTAAAGAGATATATGACCTCTTCTTCTTTCATATTTTTAATTTTTGATTTTCTTCTTGTTATTACTGATTTGCTTACCTTTGGTTTGGTTTTTTTTGCAAACTATTCACGTATTGATGACTTGACCGCGGGACATTCTGGACTGGATGGCATCAGTGTTCGACTATGTAAGGATGTCGACCATTTCTTGAATGGTGCCACCAGTTATATCTTAGAAGAGTTCTAGTTTCGGGAGAAGGTGGTGTACCACACATCAATGGGGGAAGCATGTCCACCGACGCCTGACACATAGGTTTTGGAGGGTTTGGGTTGCGTATCGATTTACCTTTTCTTTTTCCTTTTCTCTTTTGTACCTATAGAAAAATGTAATTATTTTTTACAAGTATACAAAAACTGCATCCTTTTGATTGATTATCTAGATTTAGTGGCTTACTCTACATGCACTTTAATTTTCTGTTGAGGTTTTATTTATTGCAAAGATAAGATATAATAGAATAAAACAAATCAAAGAAAACTTGAAAGGGGCCTTTTACCAAAAGGCTGATTTTTTATAGATAAAAACCTTTATTTTGGAAATGATATATACAAAAGAAGAAAGTAAATAATTTTGAAAAATAGGGGGTGCGAATCGACATAAGGATTAAGTCCAAATTACTTCCTTGGCTTTGATTGTACTTCTTATTTACTTATGAGTACTTAGGATTAAAGGGGCTAGCAACATCTCAAATTCTTATCTTTTACGGATGATTGTGGGTATAAAAGGGACTTTGATCGGGGTTTTCATCACCACCATTCAAACTTCTTGCTTTTACAGTATTTCTTTATGACGACCCACTTATTTTAATACCGGGTGGCCAATTCTGTACTACAATATAACATGAATATCAGTATGGACCATTCTCATCTTCTCTGTCATAATCCATACATTCACAATGAATGAAATAACCGCCATGCAAAATAATTAATAAGGGTGAACCAAATAAACCATTGGTCATCAAAATAAACATCTACTGTATAAAATTAAATGATAATCGAATACGAAAAAATAAATGCGTGACAAAAGTAAAAAAGTGTGATAATAAGATAAAAACCTATCCAACTACGGGCAACACGCACAACTCTAAACTGAAATAATGCTATCTAGATAAAAATCAACTGAAGCATCTAAGCAAGGATTTAGTGTCCACGGCTATTGATTCGTATCAAATATTTCATATTTTCGCCCGTTATCTTTATGCATTCTAGCGCTTTTACGTTCTTGATGCCTATATTTATGATCATTAACCAGATAACCTTTGATTTGGATATATACATGTTTTGCATGGGTTAATTGTGCTTTTGTAGGTATTTGAACGATAAAAGTGAGGATCCGTTGCATTTCGAAGAAGTTTCGTCGTTGGACGCTACTTCAAGGGCATTTTAGTCAATTCACATTTCTTCTTTAGCTCTTGGAAATTCCACGGATGCGTATTTCATTGAGTTAGGATTGTGTGGCCACAAATGGTGCGTCGTTTGGAGTTCGGACGAAGAAGTTATGCCCATTTCCGTTATTGGACTTTTCCCCCTCTTCATGGACCAAAGGATTCCAGGAAACAGAGTACCAGTCGACCGCATCGACCGCGGTTTGCCATTTTACTGTGGGAAAGAGACAGTGGGATTTTGCTTGAAGGACCGGTCAACCGGTTCCCTGGACGCGGTCGACTACAAATGCCAGATATTTTGGGATATTTTCTTTTCTTTTATTTTTCCTTTATTTTCTTTCCCACTTACTATATAAACCCATTTTTGGTTTCTAATTCAAATATACTTAGTTTAAAATAGATTTTAGAGAGTGGTAGCTTAGGGTTTGAGGGTTTTGGAGAGTTTGACTTTGATTCTTCTTGGTTTGACACCCAATTGGGTTGTAAGTTACACTATTCATCATCCTCTCCATTTTAATATAGTTGTATTTCATTATTTCTTGCTTTCTAGTGTAATTTACATGCTTTCCTAATTAGCTTACATGCTTTGATTTAAGTGTTTTCTATGTAGATTTACCGCGTTTATTTATCGCGTTTTTAACATGCTTTCTAGCTAATTTAAATTAGGTTGTGTTTGAATTGAACTCACTCGAGTTAACGCGATGCTTGGCTTTGGTGATGGTGTTTACGGGATTATTTCGGGTACGTTGTCCTAGTTATTGCACCTAGGAGATTTGATGGGGCATATCATGTATGTCCCGTGCTTACGACCTTTCGTGCGTAATTTTCGGGATATTTGTTGATGCCAAAATCTTATTAGGCTTTTATGCGAATTTAGGGGCGTGACAAGCCTTGATTTAATTAACTGTCGAAACGAGATGCATCGTAAATAACTCTTTGACCCATGTATCCATTTTATACAAATTAACTCGGGTGAGGGATATTCGACGCAACCTATAGTTTTATCGCTTTGTTAATATAGTTTAAATACCCTTGCCTAGATTAATCTTTCCCTTTTATGCATCTTTTCCTTTTTACTTTGTAATTCACCTTTTGCACTTTTATTTCGGAGTATTAAATCATATAAATTCTAACATCTCGTCCCTGTGGATTTTTAATACCCGACTTACCGTTGTACTTGCCTCGCTAGTGTAGTAGTAATTTAGGTTTGTTTGTATTAAGTAGGCGAAACGAAACAACGACCACGCACCTTACACGCACGCGCTTTTCACACTCGATCAAAATGGCGCCATTACCGGGGAATGATTTGCTCTAATTCTTAATTGGTTTAGTGCATTGATCCCGACAACTTGCCGATCAAAATGGCGCTGTTGCCGGGGACGTGTTTGTTTTAGAATTTATTTGATTTAGTATTTCATAGTATTTTCTTTTTATTTGTATTATTTGCTAACCTTTTTGTAGGACTTCTACATCTGAGCACTTAGAAACTCTCGAATTTTTCCCGCGCGCTCCTATTTTGTGGAATTTGCCATTTCGAACCATTTTTGGGGGTAAGCATGTCTTATTCCAATTATTTCGGTAATCATTGTTATAATTCTCAAAATTCTCATCAACCTATGACTTTCGGTGAATACTTAGAATCCCAAAGTTTAACAAATTCAAATATGACTTTGGGCGAGTATAACGAAAGTCAAAATTTAGGTTATTAGAATTTTTATGATGATGATAATGATTTTGGGCCTTTACCTCCTTATAATAGGAATTTTGAAACGAATTCGAATAGTTTTTAAAATTCCTATGATAATGAGTTTTTGTTTAAGTCCGATGATAATTTTCAAAGTTTCCATGTTCATGAATCCGCACCTCGACCTATGACTTTTGGTGAGGGTTTACGTATGTATGAGAATGAGAAAATTGAAACTCATTATCGGGAAGAAAATTGTTTCTGGGAACATGAGTTGGATTTATTATTTGAGTCCGACAACGATTTCGCTTTCGAGACTTTCAAAGTCGAGGAATGTTTTAAACCAAATGAGGTACTTGTGCCTACTTTGGAACAAACCATTCTAGACTTTGCCCATCTCGTAATAGATATTGAAAATGAGGATGAAAATGACGTAATATCTATTTGCAATGAAATGATTTCTTCTTTGGCCCCCAAAGAAGAACATTTCATCGATAATGATATTATTTCCTTCGAAACTCAAACTTCATGCGATGATGATTCATCTCATGAGTTTGAATTTCTTTCATCCCCATTTTCATGTTCAATTATCACACCGTCACAAGTACCCGATGATTCGGTTTCAAACTTTAATGTTTTAAACCTTTTTATCGATGAGGAGTACTTGCTCGAGTCGCCTTCCATGATCGCATCTTTGCCTTCGTGTGCGCCGCCTTCCATTCCAATTTCAAAATCATTGGGAGGATATTCGGCTTTTCTCGGTCCCCACATGTTTTTGTCACCCGTTCAATCCAAACCCCCCATCGTCCCTCCAAAACTTTTAATTGGTAATGGTTCCTTTCTTCCGCCTTACACATGCCTTCCGTTGTTAAAACAAAATTCATATTTTTTTGGAAGGCATGATTGTATGTGAGGGTACACCGGTTATCAATCAAAGTCAAATCATTTTTACGGCGGACCCTCAGCTATTTAGACTTCTAGTGTACAGTTAGTGTGAAGCCTAAATAGTAGGTTGTATATAGTTAGCTTTCTTTCTTTTTATTTGTCTTTCCTTTTTAATTTAGTTTAGTGTAATAAGTTAACTCTTTGTTATTGGTTTTTGCTATGCTCGGTACTAACTTATTTTGTAGATTCTTTTGACTTGTTCTTATGGGGATCGTTCCAATTTTGGATAATATCACTATTTTCCTCTCCTTGACTTGGTTCTTAATTCACATTGAGGACAATGTCAAATTTTAAGTTAGGGGGTGTGGGATATTCTATCCATTTCTTTATTTTAGTCCATGTTTTTGCTCACATGTTAGTTACTTAGTATGCAGTTCTTAGAAAAATTCAAAATTTTCAAAAAGATTTTCTTTCTTTTTTCACCTTTTTTGGGCTTTTTGCCTTTGTTTTCGATGATAAATTTCAATAATTGCCCGATATAATAGACAACCCAATGATGCATGTTCTCGATTTTAGAAGTTATTATACTTTAGTCTCACTTATTGATATTATGAATAGCTTCATGAATTTAACTTTAATCCCATGAGCACATGCACGTTTATGGTTATATTGATTTGGTTTAAGATTTTAATAACTAGTTAATCTTTTGTTGCGTTGTATATACTTACACTGAGTAATCTTTGTACCTTTCGTCGTTTGTGAGTGTATACACTATTCTTTTCTCATTGAAAACCTTGAATTAGTTGGTAATCTCACTATTCTTTCATTTGACGGTTCATTAATTGAGTTCATACTTGAAACGTGTTACTTGAGCATGATTTTCATATATTGTTTTGATTCAAGAATTGCGTAAACTTTGTGAAATGATCATAGTCCATCTTTGTTATATCACCCATATTGATCTTGACCTCACCCTTATATGTTTACCCTCGTTAACCCCTTTGAGCCTAAATATAGCCTTTCGTTTCATAACCCCAATCCCATAACCAACTCCAAATTGGATCTATATACCCTACATACACCTTCCATACCTTTTTTTGGAATGTTACTTGGGATTGAATGTTTTTGTTATGATGTCGGTTGCAATTTAGGCATATGAGACTTTGATAAGCAAAGAAAAGAAAGGAGTGAAAAAAGTGATGAAAAAGAAAAAGCAAAAAGCAAAAGAAAACAAAAGAGAAAAATGAGAAAAAGAAGAAAAGAAAAAGAAAGAGAAAGTTGTATATGTTGTATATAGTTCAATAATATTTGATTACTCTCCCCGATGATATATCTAATACCTTTTTGGAACTAGTTTTCCAACTTTGATATTTCCCGCATTTTCCCATTATCCTGAGTTTTCATCCCGAACACTTTGAATCCGTACATATATTCCTTCATTTCGTACCCTAGCCTAGCCTACAAGACAACCCTATACAAGTCCTATGTGATCTTAGGTGCATGTAATTCAAAAGTCATAATAGTTGTGATAATCTGTGAAAATACATTTTGCCTCTTTTAGTGTGCGATATCCTTTCATTGAGATTACATTTTTTCAGTTTATATATAGCGTTCTTCATTTGTGACATGTGTACGGCCTAGTTTCCTTTTACATTTACTCTTTATGCCCGCATGTTCCATGTGTTACCTCCCTGTTTCGAGTGAATTTGCTTGATGAGTGTAATGCCCGTGAGGATCGAATGTATGCTTCCTTAAATGTTTATCCGATTTATATAAGTTTTTCGCCAAATCACACTTTGCATGTGCTCGCTCCCCTCCCACATTTTAAGGTTTCAATTCTATGAGGTGCATTCTATAATGTTAATGATTTGTAATTTTGTTTGAATTCATTCATTTTGCTAATAATGCGTATGAAATCTTGTTCGCTATTGTTGGGCTTATCGCATGTTGGTTTGGGCTTATTTTGAGGAAACCATGTGATGTTTGTGGGTACCATCCCTGAAAACCCTCACGAGACGACACTCGTTCACTAGGGTAACCTAGGGGTTTAACGGCTTATTGCATATGCTAAATGCAATCGTGTTCCCTACGAAAGTGGCATTTATATTTCGATGCATATATACGTCTTGTACAGCCTTCTGTGGACTGGTTTTGTTTGTTTCATTACTAGGGACTAGCAATGTTTAAGTTAGGGGGTGTGATTCGTATCAAATATTGCATATTTTCTCCCGTTATCTTAATGCATTCTAGAGCTTTTATGGTCCTAATGCCTATATGTATGCTCATTAACCAGATAACCTTGGATTTAGAGATATATATGTTTTGCATGGGTTAATTGTGCGTTTGTAGGTACTTGAACGCTAAAAGTGAGGATCCATTGCATTTAGGAGAAGTTCTGTCGCTGGATGCTACTTCAAGGACATTTTAGTCAATTCTCATTTCTTCTCCAGCTCTTAAAAATTCCACGGAAGCGTAGTTCATTGAGTTAGCATCGCGTGGCAGCAAACGGTGCATCGTTTGGAGTTTGGACGAAGAAGGTATGCCTGTTTTCGTTATTGGACTTTTCCCCCTCTTCATGGACCAAAGGATTCCAGGAAACAGAGTACCGGTCAACCACATCCCTAGGACCGGTCGACCACGGTTTGCCATTTTGTCGTGGGAAGGAGACAGTGGTATTTTGCTTTAAGGACCGGTCGACCGGTCCCCTGGACGCGGTCGATCGCGCATGCCAGATATTTTGGGATATTTTCTTTTCTTTTCTTTTCTTTTCTTTTCTTTTTCCTTTATTTTCTTTCCCACTTACTATATAAACCCATTTTTGGTTTCTAATTCAGATATACTTAGTTTAGAATAGATTTTAGAGAGTGGTTGCTTAGGGTTTGAGAGTTTTGGAGAGTTTGGCTTTGATTCTTCTTGGTTTGACACCCAATTGGGTTGTAAGTTACACTATTCATCTTCCTCTCCATTTTAATGTAGTTGTATTTCATTATTTCTTGCTTTCTAGTGTAATGTACATGCTTTCCTAATTAGTTTACATGCTTTGATTTATGTGCTTTCTAGGTAGATTTACCGCGTTTCATTTACCGCGTTTTTAACATGCTTTCTAGCTAATTTAAATTAGGTTGTGTTTGAATTGAACTCACTCGAGTTGACGCGTTGCTTAGCTTTGGTGATGGTATTTACGGGTCTATTTCTGGTGCGTTGTCCTAGTTATTGCACCTAGGAGATTTGACGGGGCATATCATGTATGTCCCGTGCTTATGACCTTTCGTGCGCAATTTCTAGGATATTTGTTGACGCTAAAATCTTATTAGGCTTTTATACGGATTTAGGGGCGTGACAACCATTGATTTAATTAACTGTCGAAACGAGATGCATCCTAAATAACTCGTCAACCCATGTATCCATTTTATACAAATTAACTCGGGTGAGGGATATTCGATGCAACCTATAGTTTTACCGCTTTGTTAATCTAGTTTGAATACCCTTGCCTAGATTAATCTTTCCCTTTTATGCATCTTTTCCTTTTTAGTTTGTAATTCACCTTTTGCACTTTTATTTCGGAGTATTAAATCATATAAATTCTAGCATCTCGTCCCTGTGGATTTTCAATACCCGACTTACCGTTGTGCTTGCCTCACAAGTGTAGTAGTAATTTAGGTTTGTTTGTATTGAGTAAGCGAAACGAAAATAACGACCGCGCACCTTACACGCGCGCGCTTTTCTCACTCAATCAGCTATTTTATGACAAGAATGAATCTATCCTTGTTGTTCCGGCTGCTGCTACACACCTGGGGTGTAAAAAAAAAGACAAAGAAAGGTAAAAATCTACGGGTTAAAGCCCGAAGAGTTGAAAATATTTTGCAAGTAAATAATTATTCTAAATCAATTAAAATAGTAGTGTATTACTTTAAAGATTAACTGGTCGCACTCACTTGAGGTAAACCTCACATCTCAACTACAGTGAACACCTAATGTATTAATTTTATTTATCCTAATTAAACTACCCCGTCTAACTAGGAAACATACTCATTATTTAAGCCCAAACCCGTTAATACCCTCTATTAGCTAAGTATAACTAACTTTACTAGGTATATATTTACAAAGAGTATCGCGCGACACACCTGCTATGAATAAATAATCTCGTAATAATCATAACATAGATACACACGTGTTATAAACAGATACACGCACTATATCATATAAGCATACATATATATCGCTCACTATATAAGTATAACCGTATCCCTAGAGCGGGGAACTCGCGGATACATTCCTCGTGCACTATTCGGCTCCAGGAATCATGCCCCACACCGAGCCACCGTGTCAGAATTTCACCACCGATCCCAAAAGAATACACATACATTGGAGGCGATCATAGACATACATTCGTGAGTCACAACCACACCACATTGATCCCAATCGGACTCGAGACCAACATTTATCCCCGCACACAGATAGTGGTCATGCAACAGTACTATAACCTGAGGAAATAACTCAACATTTGCTGATCAACGCCTGGGTGGGCTGCCCATTACGCGCAACCTCCTACGATAGCACTCCCGAGTAGGTATGTTTAAATATAAAAAATATCACACCCCCCACACACGTGTACTTATACACATCATGATAATTGATCAAGCGTGAAAAAGTAACGTCGCGTCAAAACGTTAATCGTTGAATTCGTTTCACCGCATTAATACAAAATCTAAATTACGGCTGCACTTGTGATACAAGTATAGCGGTAAGTCGGGTATCAAATCCACAGGGAGTGTTCGACAGATTTTAATCGATTTATTATTTCAAGAATAAAAATGTAACAGGTGATGGGTGGTTGTAAATAAAAGGAAAAAAATAAGAAGTTAAGTCTAAACAATATTAAATAAAACGAGGGTCGGGATCGCGTACCGCCATGGGCTAAACACGCGGAATTACAATTTCGGTTCGAAAACATTTAACCGAGCATTTTTAATTAATCATAAACATCACACATGAAGGAATTTAAGCCAATGATGCGAGATTAAATATTTAATAAAAAATGGTGACACTCGTATTAAAATTGGATTATCACTTTAACTACTAACGTTGCGTGACAAAGAAAGTTAAACGCATAATAATCCCATTTTAATATGCAAGCTTTCAATTAAATGTGATTTTACACGAAACCTAATTTTCAGAGCTCGACGCACATTAATGGAGGACACACGACCCAAACTCTATTTAACTACTCACTCAACATGATTAAATTAATAAAACAACTAATTAATAAATTAATGCAATAAATAAATTAATTTAACTAATTAACTAAGCATGGACATAATTAACAAAACATGGAAATGGAACAAAGCTAGAATAATAAAGGAAACTTACATTAATGGTGGATTACACAAAGAAAGTGAAGGAGAGGGGTGGTCTCACAAATAAACCCCAATGTTTTCAAACCCTAGAACTAACCTAAACCAATTAAGAGAAGAGAAAATGAGCTCCTAAATTAAATCTCTTTACAAAATAAACAAAGTTCCCTTTTATACTAAGTGGGAAAAACCAAGAAAAGAAAAAGGAAAAAAAAAAGGGACAAGTCTCTTAATTAAGAGAGAAAAAAATAGAAAAATATAATGAAATAAGGAAAAAAAGCAAAGCAGCAAAAAGAAGTCGGCTCAAAACATGGTACCGGTCGACCGGGGCTTCAGGCCGGTCTACCGCGTCATAAGGGGGAGGCATACTGGTTGTGTCGCACAACAAAAATGAAAAGCCCGATCGACCGCGTGTCGGAAGCCGGTCGACCGGTCCTCCAGTCCCAGAATTTCCCACATCCCAGCAATCAAACAAAGCATCCAATTTCATGCTCCCAAAACCCATTTGCGAAATGGGACCAAAAAACAACGATCCAAGCACGTGTGTGTGTGGCCCACTCTCGGGCCATGAAAATTGTCAAAACCCACGCCCAAAACAAAGTCCCAAATGGCTCAAACCAAAACCCACAAAAAATGGCCAAAACCAACAAAATACCAAAGTGGGTATTCCAAAAACCCGAGCCAAACGACCCATAACTAGCTCCGTACGCGACCCCAACTTCAATTTCAAACGAAAAGCACCAATTTTGGGCGAACCCAAAACCCGAGCAAAACCCGAGCCAAAGTCAAAAATCGCCCATGGAGTCTCCTGCAAATTGAAAGATAAAGGGATATGGAGGTAATTAAATGAATTGTTAAAATATTAATATAATAATAATAAATTAAATCCTTATAATTCTTTCCCGATTAAAGGTTCATGTTTCCTTCGTTCGGACTCCGATTTGATCACCGTTCATGGCCACGCGAAGCTTGGCCCAAGAGCTACAACTTCAGTGAAGACTTCGGGCAAAAATCCCGAAGTGTAAAATTACCCAAATGCCCCCGAACGTACGAATCGCGACGAAACTTAGTCGAAACGTGCCCAAACTTCATACTAAGCACTTTAATACCTATAATAGCTCAATTATACCTCAAATAACATTTTAGCATATAAAACGAAGGTTTTCTGATTAACAAGCATAATTATAGGAATTAAAGTACCCGAGGGGGCTAAAAAGCCTAAGTTCGAGGGTAATTAAATGCATAATTCGATACGAATGAATAAGTGTATATATAATAATTATCGAACTCGCATGCATATCCCACCGTGCACGGTTCGCCCCAATCCCAAAGTTTGTCCCAACTTTTTGATTTATTTAACTACTCCTTTACTTGAGCACCTTAGTTAATTATTAAATTCTCACTAATAAATAGCGACACAGAACCAATTTTAAATTAAATATCCACATACTCGCTTGAGTTAATAAAAACACCCGAAACGTTTCCATGATCCATACCCGACCCTATCCCACTGGTCGTTCGAACGAAATCCCATCTCATTCAAATGAAAATGATAGATTACAAAACACACACCTAAAGCATTTTTCTTAGGCGGGATTCATCTCCAAAAATCGAACTTCATTTCTACGGTTCTTTCTAGAAAAATTTCAAGAACTATACCCCATATATCATTTAGAAAACATTATCCCATCACTATATATTTGATTCTTACAAGAAAACCACCATAAATTCAAGATCACAAATCTCTTATCAAGTTGGTTATTAAAGATTCCATCTTTTATCTAAGTTCTACATCTTTTTCCATTAAAACCTGAAATTTTATTTCTAATTACAAATATAATCAATACTAACTACACATTAATTCAAGATCATTCATTCTTTATCGTTAGGTTTCTTTACTAAATCATCAAATCACTATCTTTCATACACACAATTCCCAATTTTTATTTTAACCAAGAAATTAGTTATCTATAATAAAATTGTGATATAAAGAAAGTATTTACTTGCCTTATTGTTACAAATTTGAAGTCTTTTATACCGGATTGAATCTCCTTATTCTTCTCTTCAAAATCCCTTTCTTTTTTCCTCTCGTTCTCTTCTCCAAGGTTCTCTCTCTCAACCTTTTGTTTAGTATATGAAAGGTGGGATGGCATCCACCTTCCCAACCCCTTCAATGTCCTCCTAAAAACCTAATCTCATTTTCCCTCTTAATTTTAGGTATAAAATGACCCTCCTACCCTTATATGGGTCCTTTTATGTCTAAAAAGCTCTAGAAACCCTAACATAATACTCGGGTACCTATTCTGGACCATTTTGACCCTTCCCGGATCACCAGTGCACTTGAAAAGGTCATCCGGGCCACTAATTCCAAATATGCTACTTTTAATTAATAATTATAATAAAAATTAATCCTTCATCTCGCTAATTAATATTTACTAAATTCCAATTTAATTTCTCTTAATTAAATTAATAAAACAATAAAATTCATTAATATTAAAATTATGGGGTATTACCTTCTTCCCCATGATAACGAAATTTTGATCTCGCAGTTCGAATGTAACTACCATGAAGAACTCCAAATACTTTTCCCGAATGTCATCCTCATGCTCCCACATTAACTCGATAATATTGTGGTGTACCCACTGTACACGCACTAATGGTACCACCTTTAACCGATTATTACACTCTCTATGATCTAAAATGCCAACAAGTCTCTCCTCATATGAGATATCCAACTCCAAGTGGAATATCCTCTAATGATATGTGCCAGTAAGCCATGTCACCCCAACGATACTTCTTTAACGACAACGCATGGAACATGTCGTGAATCCTATACAAATGCTCTGAAAAGGCAAGCCTGTACGCAACCGACCAGTCCTCTCGATAATAGGAAAAGGCGTCACATACCTAGGTGCTAACTTCCTCTTATTTTTGAATCACATCACTCCCATCATGGGAGATACCAACAGTAACACCTGATCACCCGCGTCAAGCTCTACGAATCTCCAATTAGCATCGACAAAACTTTTCTGCCTATCCTAAGCTACCCAAATGCGACTACTGATCAACTTAATCTTCACTAACATCTCCTGAATCAAATTAGGCCCGAGTAGCTTGTTATCCCCCACCTCTAACCAATAAAATGGCTAATGACAAGGTCTCTCATACAAAGCTTCAAACGGGGCCATGCCAATAGTGAACTGGTGCGAGTTGTTATATGTAAACTCTATCAAAGGAAAATACTGCTCCCAGCTACCCTTAAAATTCAAAATACATATCCTCAGCAGTCTGGGGATGATACACCGTGCTTAATCACAACTCTATCCCCATCGCCTCCTTAAAGCATTGCAAAAAATGGGACATAAATATCTTATCCCGATTTGAAACAATGTTGAGAGGCACCCCATTTAATCTCACTATCTCCGCTATGAACAGATGTGCATACTGCTATGTCATGTAATCCACTCGTACTGGTAAGAAATGGGATACCTTAGTCAATCGATCCACAATGAGCTGATATAATTGCGTCCCCATTGTGATGTCGGTAACCTTGTGATAAAGTCCATCAAAATACTCTCCCATTTCCACATCGAAATCTCTAATGACTGTAGAACCTCGATTGGTCTCTAATGATCAACTTTCACCATCTGACAAGCGGTGCACTTCTAGACAAAATATGTTATGTCCCGCTTCATCTCGGTCCACCAATATTATTCCCTCATATCCTGGTACATATTATCCCCTATAAGATGCACTGAAAATCGTAACCCATGCGCCTCCTACATATATGTATACTGTAGATCAACCTCCCATTGAAGAATAAGCCACCCTCAGAACTGATTGAGTAAGACTCCTCTTCACCCACTAATAACTGTTGAATCCTCTCCAAACAAGATGAATCCCCTGCCTCTACATTCATAACCCTTGAAATGACATCAGGTGTGATGGTCATCACTGTTAAGTACGTTTAGACTACCTTATCCTCCTGACTAAGCTCTGCCCACTTCGCCATCCACTTTACTGCTAATTATCCTTTTAGCATACGGTTCAATGCATCTTCCACTACATTAGTCTTCCCTAAATGATACTGGATGTAAAATTGATAATCCTTCATGAACTTAAGCCACTTATATTGCCTCATATTCATCTCCTTTTGTCTAAAAAGATACTGAAGTGTGGTCCATGAATAATCAGAACTTCTCCCTTATAAGATATAGCCTCCAAATACTCAGGCTAATACGACTGTTGCTAATTATAAGTCATGAGTGGGATAATTCTTCTTATGTGGATTAATCTTGCAAGATGCCTAAGCTATGGCTCGTTCTTCCTGCTGTAGAACTCCCCTAAGTCCATATAAAGATGCATCGATAAAAATAAGGTACTCCATTACTCCCCTAGGCAATGCGGGTACTCGTGCTGAAGTTATCTTATCCTTTAGCTCATCAAAAGCTAACTGGCAATGGTCATCCCATACAAAAGTTACTCCCCTACGAGTCAAATTTATCAAAGGATCTATAATCTTTAAAAATCCTTTTATCAACCAACGATAGTACCTTGCTAACCCCAAAAAGTGCACACCTTTATTGGTGTCGTGGACTAGCCCCACTCACTCATCATTGACACCTTACTCGGATCCAAAAAAATTCCTGTGTCGAAGACAATGTAACCTAAGAATTGCACCTCTCATTATTAGAATCCACATTTCTCGAACTTAGCATATAATTAATAGTCTCCCAAGGTCTGAAGAACCGTAGGCAAGTTCTCTGTGTGCTCGTGCTCTGCTCGAGAATAAATTAAGATATCATCTATGAATACAATGATAAACAGATTTAAAAAGTCCCTAAACACTCTATTCATGATATCCATGAAAACTTTCAGTGCATTGGTTTGCCCGAATGGCATAACCCTGAACTCATAAGACATGTATCTCATAAAAATGTGGTCTTAGGGACATCATCCTTCTTGATATGTAACTGATGGTATCCTGACCTCAAATTAATCTTAGAGAAGTAGGTTTCTCCTCTCAGCTGATAGAACAAGTCATCGGTACATGACAACAGAAACTTATTTCGGATCGTGATCTTGTTCAACTCCCAGTAGTTTATCATAACGATCCATTATTCTTCTTCACAAATAAAACTGGAGCACCTCAAGGTGAAGTACTCTTACAAACAAAACCCTACCCTAATAATTGCTGAATCTGATCCCTCAACTCCCGCATATTTATATGTCACTAACCAATCCATACATATAATAACATATACTCATCCAAGTCTAACATGAGCAGGCCCGATACTAAACACAACCTCCTTATTTCCGCATCTTTCCCCTTACAGATGGAATGAATGAGAGTCCCACCACCCAAAGGTGAATCTACAGTCATGATAACATCCATGGCTAAATACACTAAACTCGTCACACGTGCAAACCTAGTGCTGACAAATGAGTGTGACGCTCCCTTATTAAGTGAAACTCGCCCCATGTGCCCATGGATAAGAAACATACCCTCAATATTTGGTGGTAAAATCGATTCAAGGAGGTGATACACACAACAAAAATATCTTGCCATGCCCCTACGAAGGCGGTAACACTTGAACTACTGATGGGGCTAGAAGTTGTTGTACATGTTGGACACCCTGATCCTGACCCCTAGCCCTGTTTGGGCATGCACACCATATGTGTCCTTACTCCCAACACACAAAACATCTCATAATAAAGTATGCCTACCTCTACCTTGTTGGCCCTGACGAGGTTTCCCTTACCTTTGTCCCTATTAGCCTTGATAAACCCCACCCTGTTTGCCACTGATTTGATTCCTCTAGCCTTGATAACCTTGCAAGGTACGCTGTAAATGGAAATTATGGACCTACTTGAAGTTGCCATTAACCGACTTGAATCTCTTAACAGAGTCCCACTATTGGGAACCCTGCTCTTGTTGCCCCTGTTGTTGTTGTGGTGCCCCACTGGCACCACCACCCATGGTCTTGCCTTACTGGCTAGACTCCCTGGCCCTCTTCGCTCCCGTCATATGGAAGCGATGATCCTGATAGTGAAGTAATGTGGCGTTTACGACCTCAGTGTAGGTCCGCAAGATCGGGTTCTCCAGCAAGTGCTGGCGAATCCTCCAAGTGATTCCATCAGTAAACTTGAGGTTATCTTCTGTGTTCACCTCGTTTGGCACAAAGTTCGCCACATATGTAAAATATTCCCCATATTCGGCCACAGTTCGTCCCTCCTGCTAAAGGTCTATGAACCTCCTCCTCATATCCGTCTGAACTGCTAACAAAAAGAACTTTCGATCGAACCGCATTCAAAAATCCTGTATGGTCATAGTATCTCTCTCCTTTGTTGTGGTGGTCGACTCCCACCATTGAAGTGCTGCTCTCACTAGCTTAAAAGTATCCACTATCTACTTTTGAGTGTCACTTCACTCAACCATGCGCAAGTGCCTCTAGATGTCTTTCTTCAATTGGCTAGCTGCAACCACATATGCACTCCCCTGGAACTCTAGTGGATGTCCCTTCTAGAAGGCCTCTCTGACTCTTTCCCAAATAAACGGAAGTGGGTGTGCCTGAACTGGTGCCACTGGCTACTGTGGTTGTGCCTGGGGAAGATATTGTGATAAGGTAGCCATCAGAACATTAACTGCCTGTGCAATAATAGTGGATACCTCTGTTGTGGTCACCATCCCTGGGTGTCCTGTGGCTCTGGCTAAGCCTCCTCCTATGCTTCCCTCCTCCTGTTGTTTAGCATCTGAAACCAAACTGAAATTATATGAGATTCATTTTAATCACAGATAATAACAGAAGAACATAAATGCGCAATATGAAACAACAGTCCTAGATATAGGGCTCTACATTAAAGAAACGCAATGTAGACAACATAACAAGTTCGCACAGATCCTAAGAACACTAGAACCTGATACTCTGATACTAACTGTGACAAACCACCTATTTTAATACTGGGTGGCCAATCCTCTACTAAAATATTACAGGAATCCTAGTATGGACCATTCTGAGCACCACTGTCATAATAATAATATAACATAAACAATAAGAATAATCCATATATTCATATAAATAACCACCATGCATAATACGTAATAAGTGCGAACCGAATAAACGATTGATCAGAAAAATAAACATCCAGTGTATAAAGACGAATGATTACCAAATACAAAGAAGTAAATGTCTAACAAAAGTATAAAAGTCTAATAACAAGATAAAAGCCTATCCAACTATGGGCAACACACCTAACTAAAAACTAAACTGATCTTATCTAGATAAAAATCAATTGAAGTGTCTAAGCAAGGATGTAGCGTATGCAACTATTACACAACAAGAATGGATATATCCTTGCTATCCTAGCTACTGTTGTTGCACATATGGGGTTTAAAAAGAAAGACAAGGAAAGACAAGGAAAGACAAAAACCTATGAGTCAAAGCCCCAATAGTAGAAAATATTTTGCAAGTAAATAATTGTTTTAAATCGATTAAAACAGTAGTGTATTAATTTCAAGATTAATCGATCGCACTCAGCTGAGGTAAACCTCACCTCTCAACTACAGTGTGCACCTTAGCGTGTTAGTTTTATTTATCCTAATTAAACTACCCAGTCTAACTAGGACACACAATCGCTATTTAAGCCGAAACCAGTTAATACCCTCTATTAGCTTAGTATAACTACATTCACTAGGTATATATTTATAAATAGTATTGCAGCTACACACTTGTAATGAATAAATAATAGCGTAATATCATAATATAGCTATGCTCATGATATAAACATCACTATATCATATAAACACACACACACACACACACACACACACACACACAGATATATATATATATATATATATATATATATATATATATATATATATATATATATATATATATATATATATATATATATATATATATATATATACACGTATAACCGTATCCCCAGATCTTATACCTTGCGGACACATTCCTCGTGTACTATCTGGCTCCAAGCATCACGCCTCATATCGAGCCACTAGGTTGGAATCTCACCACCGATCCCAATGAAAACACATATAATGGAGGTGGTTATAGACATACATCTCTGGGTCACAACCACACCACATTGTTCCCAACCGGCCTCGAAACTAACATTTATCCTCACATACGGGTTATGGTCATGCAACAGTACTATAACCTGGGGAGTCAACCCAACATCTGCTGGCCAACGCTAGGGTAGGCTACCCATTACGCGCAACCTCCTACGATAGCACTCCCAAGTAAGTATGTTTAAATAAAATAAGTAGGATACACACCTATATATATATATACAGTCCTGCTCTTATGCAGACTAGTCCGCATTTTAAGAGTACCGATCGGACTTGTGTCACCTAGCGGTGAACCCAGAAAAGAGAGAGAGTGTGCCTATAATTTAGGCGATAATTTCTAGGTGCACCGTTAGGTGACACATGCCCGGTCCGCATTCTTAAAATGCGGACTAGTTCGCACAAGAGCATTATTATGATTATTATATATATATATATATATATATATATATATATATATATATATATATACACACGTCACTCTAACATGTGTATATAATAATTACCGAACTCGCATGCATATCCCACCACGCACGGTTCACCCAAATCTCGACGCTCGTCCCAACTTCTTGATTTATTTATTTAACTAGTCTGTTACCCGAGCACCCTAGTTAATTATTAAATTTGCACTAATAAATAGTGACACAAAACCATTTTATATTAATTATCCAATCACTTAGATAACCTCCCACATTCTCGCTTAAGTTCATAAAAATACCCGAAACATTTCCACAATCCAAACCTGGTCCAAACCCACGGGTTGTTCAAATGGAATCTATTCAAATAAAAATTGCATCTCGTTTGAATGAGGTTCAAACGATATTACCAAACACAGGCCTGGAGCATTTTTCTTAGGCGGGATTCATCCCAAATAACCCAACTTCATTTTCAGGGTTCTTTCTACCAAAATTCCAAGAACTATAACCCATATATCATTCAGAAAATAATGGTTGGATGTTTATGAGGTAAGGATGGAAAGTAGGATGGAAAATGGAGGAGAATGATGTAACGAAATAGAGAGAATGTTTACAAAGATAAATTTTTGGCGCACTGATTTCGTGGGGAATGTTCTTTTTTCAGCAAGGGATCCTTATAAGTGAGGTCATGACCTCCTTAAATAGTAGAAATTATGATTTCAGGGGGATGCCAATTGGCATAGTCCCTGAACTACCTATTGGCATATCTCCTGCCATTCTGGCTAAGGAAAGTACACTTTACCGATAGGCAAGGGGTCTGAAGAGCTTATAGGTACTCTAGAAGGGACTTTTTTGGAAAATAGGTATAAAATTCAAACCATTAGTCTGAATCGTGCACGAACGAGATCATTGAAAAGGGGATTCATATCCCTTTAAGAATACATTAAGTTATTCCCTGGTTTGAGAGTTGACCAAAGTCAAACAGGGCTCGAAGCACCCTATGGTCTCTAGACAAGGGTTCTTAGAGTAAAAAGGCAAGTACCTGTGAACCATGAGGCCGATTAATGCATGGTAGGGACCATTGTAAAGGGGATTCAATATCCTTACAGATTTCATAAAGCTTTGATAAGTTTAATTTGTTGATTGAGGTACAATGGGTCCCGAAAGCAATCGGTGGCCTCTAGATCAGGTCTCTATAAGGACATAAATTTCCAATTGACTCCCTGTATTGTTTTGACTTAATTCTGTGAACAAAAATGTGTTTGTAATATGTCATAGGGAGATTTTATTTTGTCACGATCCCACTGGGTCTATGACGTATAGAATAAATTGAAGACGTTTTATAAAAGATAAGGGTGTAATTTTATAAGGAAAAATGTTTTAAAACTGTTTTAAGTGTTTTACACTACGTTTTATTCCGATAAGCTCGAAATAGAGTTTGACTTATTTGGATCTCTTTTGGAAGAGACATTTTAAAGAGAAAGTCAAAATGACACGCGCGTCATTCAAACGACAAGATGGCTTGTTCAAGCGAGATGTCTATGTTACGTGAACGACATGTCGATCTCGTTCGAGCGACACAGTTTTCGAGGCAGTGAATTTTTCGTATTTAAAGCATGGTTTCGTCAGAATTAATGGGTGTGTATTTTGGAAAAATATTTTATGATCCAGAAACCTGTTTGCACATGTTTTTCTAAGGTTTCAAAGCTTAAACACATCCTTAGATTTTGCAAAGATCCGAGTTATCATTATTATATGTTTATGTGATCTTGCTGTACCAAGAAGGTTTGTTCTATACTTGAACATCTGGATTTTGCACTGAAGAAAAGAGAAGGACTTTTTGTTCGACATCGTAGATGTATCAAAGCTATTCGATGGACACCGAGACATACGTGGATGCGTGTGTTATGGACAGGTATTATGGAAGAAGGACTTTCTGCATGGGCACTGTGAGAGGAGTGGTTTAAGATCAAAAGAGCGTCAAGACCAGTGGGGATCGAGTCGTTCAGTGAGTCTTTTGTCTGTTCGTTGTAATTCCACATTCATAGTGACTGTTTGGCTTGGGCTGTCCGAGGTTATTTTCCTGTCTTGGGTTTTTCCTCGTACATCCGACATTGTGAGTATTCTTTACTTACTTTACTTGCTTTAATCACTAGATGCATGTTTAGGATTAATCAAGATAAAATTGGTTTAAAGTAAAAAATTTATTTTTTAAAACTTGGTTTGGTGCTAATTAAAAGTTGGATAATTTTTGGTGAAAATTGGTTTGATTTGGAACATACGTATAAGGACCACCCCCTTTCAGTCTCAGAGTAAAAAGGTAAGTATGCGAGAATCGTGAGACTGATTCGCTCACGGTATGGACCGTTGGAAAGGGTATTCAGATACTTATGAGATTTCAAGAGATTTTTTTAGTTTGAAGAGTTGATTGTGGTCAAACAGGGATCGAAAGTGCTCAGTGGCCTCTAGATTAGTGTTTACAATTGGATCAACGGTCTATGGTGGGAGTAGAAGTGTTAGGGACCCGATGAGGTACTTAT
Organism: Sambucus nigra; assembly: GCA_949130495.1. Classification (NCBI taxonomy): domain Eukaryota; kingdom Viridiplantae; phylum Streptophyta; class Magnoliopsida; order Dipsacales; family Adoxaceae; genus Sambucus; species Sambucus nigra. Next base: position 253,820,563 of record OX422220.1, read on the forward strand.
GGGGTTACTATGATGGTTTGTATGTACTTAGGAATATAAATAGACAATTAGACTCATTCGTATTTTATCACATTAGTTCATCCGTTATGAAATCTTTTTTTTGTGTGTTTGTGTGCTTTGTATGTTTTTTTAAACTAGCCTTTTATGAAATGCAATAAAACTATTTTGAAAATATTAGGTTGCATTTTATATGTTTTGAGTTGTTTTTTATTATATGTCAAACCTAACTTAAAAAATGGTTGTTGTGTGTTTGTCATAGAAGCATTGCCCAACTAATATTGTTCTTTGCTGGAGCGACGATCTCTTCTAGTCGCGCCTTTGTCCAGATATTTCACTACAGTTTTTTATTATATATTATCAGATGGTTCACCCCGATAAAGAAGATCCTCGCTGCAATAACACTCTAGTAAAAGGTATCAGTTTGGCCCAAAATGACTATTTCTGTAAAAGACTATTAACATTTCATCTTGTCACTTAATGTGAGTTTAAAACTTACCTAATTGTCCCCAAAGCTTCTGTTGCAAGATTGTGCGTATGTGTAAGAGAGTTGGAACTTCAATTTAATAAGTATGTGAAAGAAGTGTGAATTTATGATTTCTTTTGATGACAAAGCATATTTTATAAAATCTTTTCTTGCCATAAGAATTATTTTTTTTAGAGAAAAATATTTGTAAGATAAAAAAAATTCTTTTGTATTGAATTTGTATTCTTCCACATTTTATATCTTGTTTTTCTCTTCAATATATTCTTAAGATATTATGAATTTAAGTACTTGAGAAATCTAAAAATATTTTGAAGTGAACTTGTTTACTTTGAAATACTTTTATACATTAAATAAATCTCTTTATAATTTATTCTTGTGTTAGTTTTAGATTTTACTTATCTCAAAAATATATGTGTGAATTAAGCCATTATTTCAAATACACTTTCACTTTAGATTATTTACACACCTAAAAAGTGGTACTACAGTCACTGGAGGTTTTTTAACCTTGCTCCAAGATTTCAAACTCAAAATTCTTCTTCCACTTCAAAGGAAGTTTGTTGATTGTGGATTGAAAAAGACATTGGTTGCAACCAAAATCAATGGCATTTGTGAAGCATGATCTAGACGTTGACACATTATCGTTGGTGGAAGATATGGTGTGAAATTGTATTAGGTAGATATTGTGGATTTGGGTTGTACAACGTAGTTCCCCTCCATAATTCCTACCATAGTTGATTTTTCGTTCTGTCAGCCCGAGGTTTTTTCCCTTTGTGGGTTTTTCCTTATACGCCTTATTGTTGTTCTATATTGTTTATCTTTCCATACTTATATTAAGTCACTTAATTATTAAAATAAAATATGGTGTAATCTATTTGGTAAATGATTTGTCACATTGACTTTGGGATTTCTATTATTTTCCCTAGCTTGAACATGAAAGAAAACCTTGTCATAATTCTTCAAGATATTTTAATTGGTTACTTTTCGTCCAACTCGATTCAAGAACATGCACTCTCAGTTATCCCAAAAGTGGTCGAGATACCAATGCAGATGGTGGATCAGTTGGAACGAGAGGAAAATGATGAGGGTATCTAAAGGTTCGTAGATGAATTATAAGAAAGAAGAGAAGCTTCATTGACGATAAAGGCCGCTTACAAATAGAGAACGAACTCATTATTCAATAAAAAAGTTTTCTATAAATAATTCAAGGTGGGAGATATGGTCTTGAGAGAGATTACCATTGCAACCAGAAATTCGAGTGAGGGGTAATTAGGTACTAAGTGGGAAGGTCCCTATGTTGTGGTCAGAATAATAAGGCCAAGGAATTATTAACTCAAGGACATGGGTTGATATGAACTTCCTTACCCCTAGAATGTAGAGCACATCAAGAAATATATCCAATTATGTAAACACTATTGATATGAAATGAAAATAACTCTTTTTCATGCCTACGATGTCTCAATACGGTGTTCGTTATGAGTTATAAGGTTTCAATCCCCAGCTTTGGGTTAAACCTAAGGGATAAGGACCCAGTGTGAGTTACAAGGTTTTAATCCCTGGCCCCACATTTAATCTAAGGTCTAAGGACCCACAACGAGTTTCAAGGCTTAAATCCTTGGTTATAAATGAATGGTTATGGTCCAAGAGACCTCAAGCCAATGACTCGTGGAGTTGAAAAGATTTCATACTTGGCTTCTAGAGTCCCTAGGTTTTAAATGACCCGACAAGAGGGGTAAGACATTAATCTTTATCTCGAATTAAGAGTCAAAGATCTAAATACCCAAAAAAGACTAAAAGAATTTCCAAGTCTTTTAACCTTGATTTTGCCTAAATTGACTAACATCCAAGGATCAAGAACAATCAACCCAATAGACCTTATACGAACTTATAAAATGTCTACAAAATAACAATATTAAAAAAAAATTAAAAACCTTGGCAAACCATCGTTTTTTAACCCTCCTTTTTTAAGAGGTTCAGCTTTAAAGTATCAAAATTTTCTTTTAAAACCATGGTTCAAATATCTGAAACTTAGAAAAAAGAACTTACATTTTTAAATTTTCTTGGGGGGATAAGTGTTTGTAGAGGGGGCTTCAAGGTAATTTTTAGATTAGAGATAAAACCCCATTAGCAACAGTGTTTGGGGATTAAAGAAACCGAGGCAGCTCAAGCGTGGCAACTCAACGAGACAACTTAGCGTGGCAACTTATACTTTAACTTGTTGTGTTAGTCATATTGTATCTTTGTTTGTATTGACTGTAAGCTATAACGGTTGTAATGATGTAACGAAACTAATAATGAATTTTAGTGTGAGAATGGTACTCACGAGAGACCAGGCTTGGCAGGGCCTGGGAGAGCTTTCATGCTCTATCGAATGACCTCACCGTGGGAACTTTAGAGGGACTTGGTTTAGAGGATTGAAAAGTGAGGCACCGTTGGGTCTCGTTCCAACCATCTTAGATACACTTGGTAAAACACCGAAGAACCCTGACCGTGGAACCTCGGGCGGAGCAACTTGGAGTTCCATCGAGCGTTGAGTTATGAACCAAACAGCCATCTACTTAATGTCACATCTACTGTAGGTGATGTCACTATCCAGCTAAATAATATCAGATATGCACTTGAGTAAACCACCGTGGTATTTGGGGCTGTCAGGCAGTTGGTGAGCCACCTCTATGACAACAGCCCCCCTGACATACAGTGGTTAGGCAAAATGCATGTCTTGGCATTTAATATTTATGACGTGGAGACAGGTAGTGCATTCGGTATTTAATGTTTATGACATAAAGTATGAGGGGGGTCTTTCACATGCATTGATGACTGAGTTGCCTCGGGGGTGGTGTGGGGGGCTATTTAAGGACCCCAACCACCTTTGAGGGAAGAATGATCTTTTGAGAGTTTAAGAAGTTATTACTAGAGAGAATACTCATCAGAGAGAGAGTTATTACAATCCGGAGGTCTTATTCACTCACCCTTGTCATTTATTAAGAAGCTTTTAATACGTGACAGAGATTCGTGAGAGTGTTTGGGTGTGTTTGCCTGCCTGCCAAGGTGTATCTAGGGTGCTTACTTCTCTCTCCCTCTAACTAAGCTACTTCTGAGTTCATTACTATTTTCTGAGTTATACACGAGAGATTTGTGAGTTTAAACTGAGTCCTATCTTCATTAGATTTGTGTTTGCATGTTCTATCACTAATTCAAGGTTTTAGCTAATTAACTTATCATCACCATACTTCAAAGGGGTTACGCCTCCATCTATAATCTAAACTACCCTCTTACATTTGGCAACTCTGCTGGGGAGGCATTCTTCTAAGTAAGGAGTATGGTGCAAGATAATGATTACCTAAGGCTCAAATTTGATGACATCCAACACAATGAAGAATAAACTGCGAGAGAGCTGGAGGCTCTAAGGGATGGGGCTCCTCGAATAGAGGTACCTTCGATTCAAGCGACGACATGCATTTCGGGGGTGACACAAGCTTCCACGAGTGCAGGGTTGGGACCTACTCAGGTGGTGCTCCTCATGAGTAAGTTTTATGAGTTTTTGCAAACTCTGGTAGCTTCAACGATGCTGGGAGGATTGGAAGCCAATGCCTTTGTAATGCCAGGGGCAGCCCCAACATCCCCACCAGGTGCAGGTGTAGCGGGAACGATCCCGACAAGCATGCCCTCTGTTGTGAATCTAATAATGGGAATATCGGGAGTATCAACGGCCCCAGCTGTGACGATTGTTCCAGCTGCGAAGGGCACTCAGCCAACGGTCCGTTAGTTGTTGCCCCAGTAGCATCACCCATGGAGGAAATGAGGAAGGAAATGCATAAGGAGATGCTGAAGTTTATACAAGCTTCATCACAATCTTCTGGCGAGGTAGCTTCGGTCTATGATGTGTAATACCCCGTAATTTTATTAATTTTTATTTAAGGAATTAATTAAAATAAATAAGAATTAATAGGGAAGTAATCCGAATATAAATACTAGCGAGATGTGAGTTTGTATTTGATTATGATGTAAAAAATTGAATATTTCTGAGTATATATGGTAATATATGAGTATTGAAAATATTTAAATTGTCACAAGGCAGAAATACGACAATTTGGGAAATTTAGTTGGAACGCGCGTGTCAGTCGCGTCAGGAATAAATTTAATTAGATTAAAAAGAATTAATTTACATTTTTATCAATCGAATGATCATTTTGAGTGCACCAATGTGTCCAGAAGGGTCGAAATAGTCAGAAAACACTAGCCGGGGGTTTAGTTTGGGTCCCGGGGCATTTTTAGGCCAAACCGGCAACCTAGAAGGGTATTTTGGTAGTTTTAAAAATAAGGAGATTAAAACCCACGAATTTTTGAAGTAAATTAAAGATTATTAAAAGAGCCACTAAGGCTATTATCAGCCAAAAGTGAGAGAGTGGGCTACGGAGGTTTTGAGAGAAGTTAGAAGAGAGGCTAGAGGGTGTATACCAAACCATCTCCCCATCACCAGAAATTGGAAAGGATTTGTGACCGGAAAGAGGAGAGAATCAACCTTGAATCACCGACAACAATCTGAAGAACGAATCTAAGTTAAGTGATTTGATATTTTTAAGTGCATTGAATATTTCTTCCATGTTTAGTGTAGGAACTGCTTTATCTTGAAAGTTTTGAGGAAAACATAATGAAATTGTGGTAGAAACTCTAAAGTTGGGTTAGGGTTCATGTTCATAGGTTTTGGGGTAAAATTTGGGGATTAATGATAATTACATATTGATTAGGAGGATTTGACCCAAAAAATATATTAAGAAACGACCTAAGAGGATTTAGAGAAGTTTATGAACATTAAAATGCTATTGGGATGGTCTTAGGATAAATTTAGATAAGAGAAAAATTGAGAAAAACGAATTAGGAATTTTCTGGGTGTATTTTGCCATCTCGTTAGAAGACCTGTCCAGGTCATTCGAATGACCTCGTTCGAACGATACTTCTAACGATATGACAGTATCCCTTCTAACGAGTTCGTTTGAAGAATAGCCTCGTTCGAACGAGATTTCTAACGAGTTGACATAATGGCCTTTTTAGGCCTGATTTTAATTCCAACCTTCAGTAGACATATCTAATTGAGTGATAACCTTCCCATGTTGACCAGTGAGTATAGATGTGAGAATTGAGTACGTTGAGGATTAAAACTTAGAATTAAGTAGTAAACCGGACGACATCTATGGGCTAGGGTATAAGTAACTAAAATTTTGACGTGAGAAGAGTTGATAACTTTAGCGTATATAAATCGGGGACTTGTAAACGTGTAATATTAAATGACGGTATAGGAAAGAGAAATATACCTCTATTAATATTATGGGATACCGAAGATGTGTGAATGCTTGGTATATGTAGTTAATTGTGTATAACATATCTACCATACTTGCTATCACGGGAGGTCGGCGTTCGATTAGGGCCATCTAATCTTTGTGTGCCTACGGGGGGATTTGGGTTGGTACCTCGAGGACATAGATTAGAGAAGGACTTATTAAGAAGTTAATAAGTCTGCTGATCATGGGATCGTAGGTATGTGCGTGACCCATGTGATGTGAACTATGTTCGCCTCCATTATGTGTGATTGTTGTTTATTTAAAACGATTCCCTAGAGATTCGGAATACGTGGTCCTTATGTACGTGATGTACCGGGATTGGATAGCAGAGTATGTGTGCATCTCAGCTTAGTCTCGAGGTGCCAGTATTGTATATTTATGATGAGAATAATATACTGCTAATTGAAATGAACTGCCATGAATAAATGTATGTGTGAATAATAGCAACATTTTAGTAGAGTTAAAAAATGGAAAATCTCTCGTGATTAGCATGACTAATATAGGAACTAATAAGAAAAGTGAAACTCTGTGTTTAAATTAAGTTGTCAGGACTTAAATCGTGAATTGTATAGAAATGTTAGATTGTGTATTGGACTAGTTAGATATGGGAATAACTAGAACGAGTACGGCTACGATAGGAGTGCACAATTAGTTGAGAGGTGAGGAACTCATGCGAGTGCACGCACTATCATGTACTTTATATTCACTGTTTAATTATATTAAACACTTGCTGTATTTTAAACTGTTTTTCACAATCGGGCTTTGACCCGTTTGCTTTCAAATCTATTTTTGCAAAAACCTTTTTAGGTGCCCAACCATAAAGACACCAAGCATAGGAGTTCCATCCCAGTGACGTGTTGTAGCTTTTGTGGAAGTTACAGGACCTCGATAGTAGACGCCTCCACTTTCTATCTTGACTCTACTTCAGACTTATTCATCTGTAGGGCATGTCACCCCTTTCCTTTCAGAGACATCTTACTTACTTAGTTTTTATTTCGTATTTTGGGTTGTAGTTAAATTAATGATTCAGGCTTTGTATTTGTTCATTTCAGTATTCAGATTGTTGTGAGGTGTATTCCTCCATATTTAGTTTATTACATCGTTATTTATTTGCGACTGTGATGTGGTTGTGGTATCAGTATTTCATAATTTAAATGGATTGTATGTTAATCGGATTTAATTAAAATCGACAACTCACTTTTTAAATATTAGGTGGCTAGTAATTATTAAATTATTTTTGACAGTGATGCTATAAACTAAACCAACTTGGCATTTTGTATTAATTTGAATAAAGGAGTAGCTACCCGGTATTTAATTAGTCGGGGTGTCACATGATGACTTTCGAACACCTTATCCCCAAGAATACAACGATGAGCCCTACCCAAAGGACTATATTCCTCCTATTTTTGAAAAATACACAGGGAAGGGGGGGGGGGAATCCGAAGGAGCATATTAAGTGCTTTGTTGAATGCTTGGGGGCGCTTTGAAACAATAAGAAGCTCAGGTTGAGGGAGTTTTCTAAATCATTGACAGATAGGGCATACACCTGGTATTCTCATTTGGCCTCTCGGAGAATTTCTACGTGGGAGGAAATGCATGTCTTGTTCGTCCAGAATTTCTTTCTGGTGGAAGATGAATTCACTTTGACCCGGCCGGAAAGAGAGAAACAACGACCTGGGGAGGAAGTAGTAGCATATGTCTGAAGGTTCAGAGAAATCTCCCTCGATGTGAGGGAGGAGGCCAAAGAGTCCAAGTTATTGCAGATCTGTGCAGAGGGACTGCATCCTGAGTACATCTGCCATTTTATCAATGAGACGCGCGAGGGGACTTTCGTGGCGTTCTTAACAGCGGCGAGAAATATCTCTGTGGTGGTGCGACCCAATCCAATGGTGGTGCCTATGATGTTTAGGCAGCCTATACAACCTGTGGGAGGGAGGTCTCAATCCCCACGGGTAGGGTACACCGAGGGAGCGAATGGGGAGCTAAGACGGGCAGAGGAAACTCACATCCATATTTGCTTTCAGCAGCAGCACCGGTCGTGGAACCTTGATCGTTGTGACTCAAGCCTTCTGAAATAATGGGTTCTCGACGGGGTGATGAGGTAGGCGAAAGAACTGGTGGAGAATCCTCCCGAGCAACCTGAGGACAGTTAGAGGAAATAGTGATTATGAAAAATCTTAACAAGTGTTGTCGTTATTAAGTCACCGTTATAGGTGGAGTTTATGAAAAATATTTACAAGTGTTTTCGTTGTTAAGTTTATGAAAAAACCTTAATAAGTGTTTTCGTTGTTAAGTCACCGATATAGGTGGAGTTTTTACAAAAAAAATCTTAACAAGTGTTTTCGTTGTTAAGTCACCGATATAGGTGGAGTATGAAAAACCTTAACAAGTGTTTTTCGTTGTTAAGCCACCGTCATAGGTGGAGTTTATGAAAAATCTTAACAAGTGTTTTCGTTGTTAAGTCACCGTTATAGGTGGAGTTTATGAAATATCTTAACAAGTGTTTTAGTTGTTAAGTTTATGAAAAAACTTTAACAAGTGCTTTTCGTTGTTAAGTCATCAATATAGGTGGAGTATGAAAAATCTTAACAAGTGTTTTCATTATTAAGTCACCGATATAGGTGGAGTTTATGGAAAATCTTAACAAGTGTTTTCGTTGTTAAGTCACCGATATAGGTGGAGTTTATGAAAAACCTTAACAAGTGTTTTCGTTGTTAAGTCACCGATATAGGTGGAGTTTATGAAAAAATCTTAACAAGTGTTTTCGTTTTTAAGTCACTGATATAGGTGGAGTTTGCAAAAAATCTTAACAATTTTTTTCATTGTTAAGTCACCGTTATAGGTGGAGTTTACGTAAAATCTTAACAAGTGTTTTCATTGTTAAGTCACCGTTATGGGAGTCACCGTTATTGGTGGAGTTTTACAAAAATCTTAACAAGTGTTTTCATTGTTAAGTCACCGATATGGGTGGAGTTTATGAAAAAACCTTAACAAGTGTTTTCGTTGTTAAGTCACCGATATAGGTCGAGTTTACGAAAAATCTTAACAAGTGTTTTCATTGTTAAGTCCCCGTTATGGGTGTCACCGTGATAGGTGGAGTTTACAAAAAATCTTAACAAGTGTTTTCATTGTTAAGTCACCGTTATGGGTGTCACCGTTATTGGTGGAGTTTTACAAAAATCTTAACAAGTGTTTTCATTGTTAAGTCACCGTTATAGGTGGAGTTTACAAAAAATCTTAACAAGTGTTTTCATTGTTAAGTCACCGTTATAGGTGGAGTTTACGAAAAAATCTTAACAAGTGTTTTCATTGTCAAGTCACCGTTATTGGTGGAGTTTTACAAAAATCTTAACAAGTGTTTTCGTTGTTAAGTCACTGATATAGGTGGAGTTTGCGAAAAACCTTAACCAATGTGTTTTCATTGTTAAGTCACCTCTAACGGTGGAGTTTGCGAAAAAATCTTAACAAGTGTGTTTTCATTGTTAAGTCACCTCTAATAGTGGAAGAAAAAATCTTAATAAGTGTGTTTTCATTGTTAAATCACCTCTAACAGTGGATTTTACGAAAAACTTAACAAGTGTGTTTTCATTGTTAAGTCACCTTTAACGATGGAGTTTGCGAAAAAATCTTAACAAGTGTGTTTTCATTGTTAAGTCACCTCTAACGGTGGAAGAAAAAATCTTAATAAGTGTGTTTTCATTGTTAAGTCACCTTTAATGGTGGAGTTTGCAAAAAACCTTAACAAGTGTGTTTTCATTGTTAAGTCACCTCTAACGGGAGTTTACGACAAATCCTAACAGGTGTGTGTTCCTCATTAAGTCACCTTGTAGGTGTGAGTTTGCGAAAAACATTAAAAAGTGGTAATTTGAGCGAGTCAATAATACGTAAATGCACAAGAAACCTCATCGTGATTAAAACAAGTCAAAAAACATTTGCATTCACTAAAAGATTAATCGAGGACATTGAAGTAGTTATTATGTAAACCGTAATAATACTTTCACCAAGCTTGGTTGAGAATGATAAAAGAGAATGCTGAAGTAGTTATTATGTGTCCATGATAATACTTTTTACCAAAGCAGAGTTACGAACAATCACAATAAAATCGTGGATGCATGTTCATTTAAGTAGGAATGGGGGCAACACTTATAGTATATCATTCGTATGAAAAGAATGATAACGGGGTCCTTCGGAATAACTTATGAGATCAAAGCCTTAAAATGAGATTTAAGATGTGAGATATGAAATTGATGTATATCATGTAACTGAGATATGAAATATGAGATGGAATTATATCATAAAATGTGAGATATGAGGTAAAAGTACATCATCAAGATGAAATGAGATATGAGATTATTACCCACGATCCATAGGTCGATCGAACATATGAAAACTGATTAAAGTTGTTTCGTACATACAGTCGATATATTTCAGACATGTATCAATATATCAACTATATGTACAAGGGGGAAAATGTAGAGGGGGTTGAAGGTAATTTTGAGATTAGAGATAAAACCCCATTAGCAACAGTGTTTGGGGATTAAAGCAACTAAGGCAGCTCAAGCGTGGCAACTCAGCGTGGCAGCTTAGCGTGGCAACTCATACTTTAGCTTGTTGTGTTAGTCATATTGTATCTTTATTTATATTGACTGTAATCTATAATGGTTGTAATGATGTAACGAGAATAATAATGAATTTTAGTGTGAGGTCAAACGGTACTCGCGAGAGACCAGGCTTGGCAGGGCCTGGGAGAGCTTTCATGCTCTATCGAATGACCTCACCGTGGGAACTTTAGAGGGACTTGGTTTGGAGGATTGAGAAGTGAGGCACCATTGGAGCTCGTCCCAACCATCTTAGATACACCTGGTAAAACACCGAAGAAACCTAACCTTGGAACCTCGGTCGGAGTTGCTTGGAGTTCCATCGGGCGTTGAGTTGTGAACCAAATAGCCCTCTACTTAATGTCACATCTACTATAGGTGATGTCACTAGCCAGCTAAATAATATCAGACATGCACTTAAGTAAACCACCGTGGTATTTGGGGCTGTCAGGCAGTTGGTGAGCCACCTCTATGACAAAAGCCCCCTGACATATAGTGGTTAGGCAAAAGGCATGTCTTGGCATTTAATATTTATGACGTGGAGACAGCTAGTGCATCTGGTATTTAATGTTTGTGACATAAAGTATGAGGGAGATCTTTCGCATGAATTGATGACTGAGTTGCCTCAGGAGTGGTGTGGGGGGCTATTTAAGGACCCCATCCACCTTTGAGGGAAGAATGATCTTTTGAGAGTTTAAGAAGTTATTACTAGAGAGAATACACATCAGAGAGAGAGTTATTACAATCCAGAGGTCTTATTCACTCACCCTTGTCATTTATTACGAAGCGTTTAATACGTGACAGAGATTCGTGAGAGTGTTTGGGTGTGTTTGCCTGCTTGCCAAGGTGTATCTAGGGTGCTTACTTCTCTCTCCCTCTAACTAAGCTACTTCTGAGTTCATTACTATTTTCTAAGTTATACACGACAGATTTGTGAGTTTAAACTGAGTCCTATCTTCATTAGATTTGTGTTTGCATGTTCTATCACTAATTCAAGGTTTTAGCTAATTAACTTATCATCACCATACTTCAAAGGGGTTACGCCTCCATCTATAATCTTAAGTACCCTCTTACAGTGTTAATATGAATAAATTGTCCAAAATTTCTTATTTTAGGAGCAAAAGTGCAAGGTGACTCTCTTTATCCTTACTTAATAATTGTTTAGAGGTCTTAAGACCTATTGAGGAACCTTAGATTTTAAATAGATTACTTTTATCCTGGTGCACTATGGTTCAAATGTCTTAGGACCCATTTTGGAACCCTTTATTTTTAATAGAAGGCTTTTATTGTAGTGGACTATGGTTTAGGGGTCTTAGGGCCCATTGCGAAACCTCAGATTTATTCCACAATGCTTTCATTCTAGTAGGCTAAGGTCTAAAGGTTTTTTCAACCCACTGTAGGACTTTAGATTTCAAAAACTTCTAAGTCCAAAGGTCTTAAGACCCATTGTGGGACTTTGGAATATAAAAACTCCTAAGTTTTAAGGTCTTACTACCCCTATATGAACTCTAATTTTTATCCTAAGTCTTTCATCCTTGGTGAAACATGTTTTCTGAGGTCTTAGGATTCCTTAGTAGATTTAACTTTTTACTTTCATCCCTAAAATATTTGGGGGAATAAGTGTTTATGTAAAAACATTTTGAGGCATTAAGTTTTAAAGAGTACAAATTCAAAGGCTTTTACAGTCCTAAGTTTTCATGGCCCATTTAAAAACCTTAGTCTTGACTTCAAAATCAACTGAAACTATACATCAGTGGTCTCTAGAACCTCAGATCTACTTGAATAATATTTGCTATCCCAAATATTTGCCTTACAAAGAAATCTTAGGGGGATACCTACTTATCCGACCTAAGACATATATATACAAATGCAAATATTCCTTGGAAAAGAAAAAGTAAAGCAAGAAAGAATAAATTAGTCGTACGAAATTCAAATATTCAATAGAACCTACTGATTTTTCATTCATAATATGAAGGTATTTAAAGAGTTACATTCAATGTCCTATGGATTGAAAAAGGTTAAACTAAAAATACAGAAAAGCCTTTCCAAGGCTTGGGATTAGTTAGGTTTCCTTCACAATAGCTATGGGTTTCTTTTCTTGGAGGCTTTATATAGGCAGAGGATTGGGGCCTTCTATATTGATCTCGTCTTATTCTTTAGAAACAGAGTCATAGGCTTCAACAACTTCACCCTTATTATTTCTGCCATTATCAGAGGGGCTTCAGGGAAATGGACAAATACGTCCACCTAAGGAAAAATCGTTTAAACTTCGGCTTCGTGGGCCTTAAACCCTTAGGTATACTTATAAAAGATAAATCTTTGATAAGATTCATAAGGAAGGTACAAATCTAGTTGTCTCTTCACAGTAACATGAATCCTCGTTTGAAGCTAAGTATGCTTCACCCTAATCTCATATAACTCTTTCTCCATCTCATGGCCCTTACACATTAACGGGTCTTTTATGGAATTTAGATATATGATGCTCTACTTCATAAGCTCCATTCCCTCATCACCATGAAGAAGTTTATCCTTAGTACGATGGAGTTTGAGAACTTCATATCAAAGTGCTTCCACACACTACACCAAATCCTGCGAATGGTCACCCCTAGGGGTCATGGCCCACAGCCTTGACCATATCAACTTTGGGGTGACCATATCCATGACTCACTGAGGTCACGACCCAAATATCTGACCAATGTGGGTCACGGCCTAAGGCCGTGACCATCATGGCACCAATTTCGCACCAAAGTTCCCTTAAAGTTTCATCACGGATGGATCACGCCCAATAAAATTTAGTTTGGATCACAGTTTAGGGTCGTGACTAGTAATGTGACCATCCAAATTTATTTAATATTGGGTCATGGTCTAGGGTTGTGACCAGTGATGTAACCATCCACCTATCTTAAAGGGTTGGTCATGGCCTAGGGTCGTGACTAGTAATGTGACCATCTAATAAAATTTAAGGTTGGGTCACGGTCTAAGACCATGACCAGCATCATAGATGGGTCATGGTCTTCATCCACGACCAAGTTCCATGACCCACTAAGATTCGTGACCACAAGAAATGGTCCCGCACGATTTGGTCACAAACCAAATCTGCAACCCACAGTTTTCGTCAGGGACAAAATCCGTGACCAATCTCCCAGTTTGGTGTAGTGACAACCATTTTGTGATAAATCACATCCATGATATGAGCTTCCTTAACCTTGGATTGAGACTCCTTGGAAGCTACGAGTAAGGAGGCACTATACCTAAGGGTCTTCTCATTAAGAAGTTAATTCTGCTAAAGGGTATTGATCTTTGACCTCAGACCCACCTGCTCTTTCTCCAATATAACCACTTCTAGCCGTTGACTATTGATTGTTTGGTTCAACTCCAACTTGTTCAACTACCATTAATTGGCCATATTGAGAGCCTTATTCCACCTTCTCTGACCTTTAATAGAATCAGAAATAAGGGCCTCTATCAAGTGCTAAGCTTACAAAAATATAGAAGGTATGACAATTAGGTATGTCAAAAGAAAGAAGTCAATGAAAAAGTGACTAAGTGCGAAGACAACTTGCTCAGAAGATAGATCAACTCCCCAGCATTAGACAATGTCCCTCTCCCCCTTATCTTTACCACCATATTAGAGCATTTGTTCTTGGATATTGAATTCAGAACCTCCAAAATTGAGGTATACGAGTTTATCTTTCCTATAAAAGTAGGTCGGGAATATGTTTCCACCCCGGAGGACAACAACCCTCCTTCTTCAACAACTGGACATTTTGGTTGGTCAGAGGCCTCAGAAGTTCCCACACTGACCACTACCTTCTAAGGGGATACCACTACTTTCCTTTTGATAGGGGACCACCAGATTTTTCCTTAACCTTTTAGACTAGGGGTTGCAAGTTCCCTATAATAAAAGGATCACTTTAGAGATACCACTTGCTCTCGAAAATACTTGTCACGAGGATTGGACTTCGATAACAAACCCCAACAGTGGGACTTCATGAGAGCCATACTTCATCTCAGTCTTTTTTATCAATTTAACAATAGGAACTAGGTTGTCTATCATTGTTCTGAACTTTAGAGACTTGAACCTCTTCCCTTTATTCACTACAGGTTTGACAGAGGTTTGCTTGGAGTACAATCGTGTCATCCATAGTTCCTCCCATTAATCCATTAAATTAATTAAATATTAAATGTGGTTATCAAGGTTTGAAAAAATAAAATAAAATAAAATAAAATAAAGGTGAAAGGATACTAAGGATCAAGATACTTACAAAGAGAATAGTCGTAGTCCACTAGAATCGCACCTTCGACAGTGGGGAGAACCTTTAGAGACCGTAGGGATGTCATAGGTGATAATAGTAACAACCTTACACTCCCTAGATACTAAAGCAAAGGGCTCAGCCCCCATAGACTCCCAATCCATGGCCGTGGGAGCCTTTAGTGCACCTTTTGATGCCACGACTTTGGGCTCATGCCCCATCCCATTATTGAAAAGGAGAACGAGGGTGATGAAAGCCTGAAAAGGAATGTAGGGCAACTTTAAGGCCTTATTCATCTTATCCTCATCATCCTTGATGTTCTCAGAAAACATCGTAAAATAAAAAATATACTGGTAAATCCCTAATCCGATGTCAAAAAATGAGTTCAAATACTAATTCAGAAGTAAAAACTGACTTATCCACTGCCAGAGGGGTACACCAGATGGTTAGGACATAGATTTTCTCCATTGGATCACGAGTGGACCAAGCCCCGTAATAAATAAGAACCTCTTATTTCTCCACTTTGAGACGTTGTAATTTTCTTGGCTAAGACCATAATAGCCTTAGGGGTGAAATAATTTAGCCCCTTATCTTTGGGTTTACTTTGTTCTCGAACCCCTATAGAGTTTGAAGAACTGAGTTCGAATGATATTGTGTTTGCATTCGTTGCAATCTAAAAGGACTATGGCCATGAGAGAACTCCAAGAGTTTGCCACTCACTGAGAAGAGCCTTCTAAATTCTCACCCCTAAAAAAGGTAGTGGAAACATGGATCCACATTACAAATTCATACATTAGAATAGATATGCTTGGATACCAAGGAGCATGCCATATCCTAAGGCCTTGTAGTCCTTAGAGTGAGAGACTTAAGGATTCGGTATATTTCCCTGTTCTCCACCAGGTTTCAATTAGTGACTAGAGATACATATTAGGCTCCACTAAAGAAGTTAGGATCATAGGGGTCCTGGTAATTGATTGTCATAGATCCAAAAGGAATGGTCATTGTAGGCATTTAGGATGAGGCCCCAAAGTTTCGCTCTACATTTTAAGGAAGGGAAATGTTGGGTCCAATAGTAAGGAGGGGTGTGGGATCTAAAACTTTTGAGGGGTAAATATTTTATGAAGATATTTTTATAAAGGAAAAGAAAGAGAATAGTTATTTACTTAGAAATCTCAAAGAAAGAGAGATAATTCCTTGAGTGAAGGGTGAAGAATCTAAAATAGTCTAAAGGGCTCCTTTAGAGCCCCCAATGCCTGAAGCTCTAATTCTTTCATCTCCCAGGCACGTCACAACTCTCACCCTCTTGCACATTCAATGAAAGATCATTCTAAATGCAGTTTTATTATGACAGAAATCTTAGTGGTTAGTCACTCTCCTACCCCAACTTGCGTAATGGATAAGTTTTGTCCCTTGAAATTATTATAAAGAGAGACAAGGGACTATTTATGATTCCATATTTAATTGTTAGCATTACGAGGCTCCTCAAACCCCCAAACTTCACTCACAAAAAAACAAAGGTCCTAAGGTTAACCTATGACCTTTACCATATCACTACCAAGATCCAAAGACCTGTGTTTTCTTTAAAAAAGACCACAATAATTTTGCATGCCTCGGTAACCTCCTCACTCTCACAAAATACTCAACCATTCTAACACATCTCTGCTACTAATATTGAAGGCCTCAACACTAGTGTCCCATTGTCTCTAACATGCACAATGCAACTCAGTCTGAAGGGAAATGAGCTTCAATGGTCATATAGCTATCAACCCAGAAAGGTGTTATTACAATAGACCTTAAGACAATCTAATTGCAATCCAATGACGATTCCATACCTCCTATACATCTAGATGAAATCCTACAATTCACCTAGTGGGTAAGTAAAGATGACAACATTGTTCCACCTACCGCCACCACTCAGATCCACTAACATGGATGACTCCCATTCACATTAAATTCACCCACCAACTACCTTACCTTTAAGCCTTTCACCCACACTCCACATTGTTACTATACCTATCAGACCGAGGAGGCCCCGACCATGGTGCCCTAGTCCATTTATTTTCTATCCAAGAGAATGCATATATAGATAAGGCTTATGAATGAATGAAGACATGTTCAAATCATCATAAATAAGCATAAGAAAGGCTAAACAACTAATACAAGTGTCTGCTTGTTGTTACATGCTTTCAACCTACTATTGTTAGTAAACAATCATTGCTTAGATAAACTACAACTAATTTACTTATTGAATGTCATGTTGAGTTCTAAACTATGACTTAGAAACCCTTATAGAAGTCTATCAGTTTCTTCCTAAGATCCTTTATATTAGTAACAAAGACCGTAGGGACGTTAGTTCTTCTTAACCAAACCTCAAGAGGTATCCTATATTATAATAAATATTATATGATCTAATATATATTGAAACACCCTTTGACAGTGGACGTGGGATCCTCAGCTGAGTTTAAAACCACTTTACATGCTCATCTATCATTTTGATACACCTCCCCTTAACCTGACTGAGGTCCTATGAGGAGCACTTGATGGGTCTGAGGTCTCACACGATTTCAACAACCACCATATATATACAAAATGGTGTGTGTGTGTGTATATATATATATATATATATATATATATATATATATATATATATATATATATATATGGGTAATTCTCTAAACTATGTATTTTATATGTGTTGTAAGCTAGTTGTACATACATGTGTTTTTTTTTATTCTTTGAAATCATGTTGTGCAAAAATTAGATTTGAACATTTAAACCATCATTCATTAGAATGTGAATATTTTACTTTATATATTTGTTTTATCTTCACTATAATATGCTTTTTGTTGCTAATTAGTTTAATATACATGTATGGCCTTGATATTCTTGAAACTAATTTGTGCAAAAACTAGGTTTGAACATTCAAGCCATTCTTCATTAGAATGTGAATATTATACTTCGATATTTATTTAGGCTTAAATATAATGTGTTTATTATTTGCAAATGTGATCATTTTGCTTAAAAGATATCATTTGTGGGTTGATTTAAAAATGTGAAGTACTTTGGTATTTTTGCTGAAAATAGCAAAGAACACAATGAATGTTCTTTGATAAATTTTAATGCTCTTCAAATGTACGTAGATTTGATACTTGCATTGAATTAGATTATAAAATATAATTAAAACCAATTTGGTATGTATACTAGGCTTAGATTTTCAACATGATAGTGACATGGTCCTCATGAAACACAATATTATTAACCCATACTTGTTACGACTTAACATCTTTGTCATAACTAATTTTTTTGCACTTGTGGACTTTGATGTCACGCATCCCAAAGTCAATTTGGGATTCAAGTACTTCCATACCAAGTTCTTTAGTTTATCTTTATATATTGTCATCACTTTGTTGGGCTACTATTTATTTACGATTATTCGGTGGTGCTTGTGCCTGATTTAACTACCCCATTTGTTTACACATGGTATGTAACGATTCCTCTAAGATGTCATGGGGTATCCTATATACAAAGAGTGGATGGGTGAGATAGACAGAATCATGGATGTGTACTTTTCAGGTTCTAACGAGTTCATAAAATTCATAAAGTTGCATCTCAATGATTAAGAGTGCTTCTGTTCTTATGCACACTATAGAAATGGTGAAGTATATGAGTGAAAAATAATTGAATTACATTTGTTAAATTTGGTATGCAAGACGATTATCGGGTGTGGGGTTTTCATGAGGAAATACATTGTTACTTTATTCCCTAACAACCTCCCATATAATCATCAAGTAGGATAACAGTGAAAGGATAGGGTGATTCCGTATAGCATAATATATTAGATGATCTAATAGATAATGCTTACGAAGTTCATGTGGTGGAATTCAATGAGAATCCTGATATAAAACACAGTGAATCTTGTGGTGGAGGTTCTAGCGCTCGTGAAGGTATTGGAATAAACCTTGACGATGACTACCAAAATTTAAAAGTCAAATTAAGCCGACCATTGTACCCTAATTACGGAAAAGATCAGACAACTTTGCATTCCACAGTTCGTTTTCATAGTTTGAAGATCTATTTTGTTTTGTTTGGAAATATCATGACTGGAATTTTGAATTAGGTAAGGGTTTTCTTACCAAAAAGAATATACTTCCAAATACCTATCCATGTATGAAGAAAATTTTGAAAGATTTAGGAACAAATTATAAATCAATTCATGCTTAAAAGTATGATTTCATAATATATCGAAAGGAATAACAAGATTATGATCATTATTGAGGCCTAGATATGTACTGGATCACGATGAGGGGAATGATAAGAGAGGTGCACTTTCTAAAGTTCCTAAAAAAGTATTGAAATATTTCCCCATTGGTCCCAGGTTGAAGAGTAAGCAGTGGCTTGGCACACTAGAGGAGAAGTAGGGGATAGTCTAACGCGTCATCCTCTTGACTAAATCGTTCGAAAATGTATAACTTTAATTACCTAAATTTTGTCAATGAATAACATGATATTCTGCTGGGAATGTCAACAAGTGGGTTAAATCCATTAGTTAAGCCAGTCAACAATCAAAGTGTATAGTCGGTGGTCTTAGTACCCTTAAATCTCTCTCCTTTATTGTGCATGAGGCCAGAATTTTTGATGTTATCTTTGTTGATACATGGGCTAAAGGCAGCAACTGACAACAATAATGTCTACTTGTCACCATTATTAGAAGTTAAATGAGTTATGGGTAGCAGGAGTTAAAGCATTTGCCTCTAAGAAACTTGAAGAGTTCACGTAGAAAGACATCTGGGTAATTCATAATTTTGATATTATGGATCTTTATAGAGTTTTAATGTTCATGGCTACATTAGGTGTTCCATTTGTGGAAAGGAAACTGGATCTAAACATCTCAAGTATAGAGGAGAAATTATATATCATTCTCATAAGAGATTCTTTCCTACCCATCAGAGGTTTAGATTCGATAAAAACTCTAATTTTTTATTGGGTGGGGTCGAACATAGGCTACCTCTGAGAAATATTTCATGTTAAGAAATTTAAAGGAGGGTTTCTAAATGTGGATCTAATGCGTTGGAGAAGAATACTAAATTCAATAAGGTCAATCATAAAAAGTACCTTCTGAGAATGAACCGAGAAAGGGAAGGCGTGGTTTAGGAGGTTAATATAATATGATTTAAAGTCAAACCAGTTGGGCGCGAAGTTTCTATAGATAAATTGAAATTTCTTATAGGTAATTATTCCTTGATATAGGTAATCAATCTTGCTATTGATGTTTGAGCTCGCAAGAGTGGGGGGAAACAAAACAAAATTTAAGTCCTTCAACCTTCGCAAACAGACACTCTACTATCAATAATAATCCCTCATATTAGAACATCAGGTAATACCGAAAAAATCTAAAAATATGATTAAGTTCCCAGCAGCTGCAGAGCGGGGGATAAAGGAACATAAGAATTACAACTTTGTTGGATCAAACATAATATGACATGGTATAACCTCTAAGAGAAAGGGGTGCAGGAGCATCATACTTCAGATATAAGAGGCCCCACATTTTTTCACGTGACCTAAACCTATAATATACAGCTTCAGAATCGACCCCACTTTTGATAACAAAGATATTGTCATCAGCCTACCCTCTCATCTTAGGACTTATGAAAAAAGGTCATACGCACCTTCCAGTACACGTAAATACTACCATAAAAATTAGTGGATATCTGATTGACTTTCCATTAATAGTTAACTAACACGTAAAGAAAATTAATTACTTGATTGTAACAAAAAATTAATTTTATCGGTTAAAATTAATTAGTCTAAATTACTTGTAGTTGGGGATTAACAACGAAAGTAATAAAACAAATACTATAAGGATTTTAGAGTGGAAAACCTCGCAAGAAATACAATTATCGCCCCAACCCACTTACAAGTCCACTAGCATTGAAATCATATTTTTACAGGACTTCAAAAGACTCTGACATGACTTACATATAGGAGAATGATACACGTTTTGGTGTTTCTCTCTTGTGTTTTTCTCCTTTGCCTCTACTAGTATTAGTGAGTGATGCTTCCAAGGGTAAATATGACATGGTTTGGTTGGTAATGACTTCTTACCAGAGAAAACCACAACCTAGATAGTAAAACCAATTATACCGAATTCACCGATTGGTAAACCAAAGTAGAAATGAAAACCAATTCGATCGGTATTTTGGTAATTTGATTTTTTTAACTTTTGGTGATTTCAATTTCTTTTTGGTCTTTTTCTCGATAAATACCAAAATTATAATTTGGTTTTATGCTTTCGGTAAATCTGGTACAAATTTTAGTATATATTTACAAAATCATTTAAACTAGTATTTTGATTCCGGTATATATGGTACAAGTTTCAGTACAAAATTTTAAACTTATTTAATCTGGCTAAATGCATTTTGTGAATATAATGTAAATTTTAATACAAAATAATATGAGGATGAAGCATAAAATAAATGGTACAGTTAATTGTGTCCTCTCCATATCCATAAAAGTAAAACTCGAAAATAAAAGTTACGATCATCTGAAATCATTTCTTCTAATGGACAAAATAAAATAACACCATGAAAACTATACTAGAAGTAAAACACATAACTCCCATTTTTAAAAAAAAAATCTCGTCTCTTCATTCTCTTCTTTTCTTATCTTCATTCTTCTCGTTTGCCTTCATTTTTTCCACCTATAAATCAATATAAAAGAAAAAGCAGTATTAAAAAACATAGAAAAATAGTCCTAAAACAACATTAAACAATCCTTAAACTGTTTTCAAATAGTCTAATAAACAGCATTAAAACAATCTTAAAATAACACTAAAACAATCTTACAAACAATGCAAAAACAATACAAAAAGAACACTAAAAAGCCTTAAAACCAACACAAAACAACACTAAAATAATCCCAAAATAACATTACTTTTTTTCAACACATCTTTTAGTCTTTTACTTCATATGTAATAGAAATAAAATGTATTTGATATTTATTATTTGCTATTTTTAGTTTCTTAAGTCAGTAAATTGGTACGATAATATGCGATAACTTTAGTATGATAAATTTGGTGCGATAATGTTGGTAAATCGATTTTTTATAAGTGAAAATAAAAGCCAACCAAATCTTTTGTGTTATTTTCATTTTTACTAAATTTGATTTTTGTTCTTATAAAATAAAAGCCAAAACCATTTTTTTAAAACAAAACTATACGGTAAGTTACGATTAAAACCCATACTACTTCCATCCCTCATTGCTTCCATCGAGGAATCAGCTGAATAGCCTCTAAGGTCTTGATATCCACCGATCTCGATTGTGATGATTAACCAATACATAATCCAGCATGCCATTTTCTTGGAAGTAAAAAATCTCAGGTAATTTGTAAACCTAAAGTCTACTTTGATTGCATGGAGTTGGCAGGATAACAAACACACAAATGAATCTCGTAAGGCCAACTGGGATGTTGGAAAAAATTGGGCTTCATAGTTAAGAAGGCATGTTTAAAAGTATTTTAAATAATTTGACAATAATAAAGATCCAATTAAACACGCTTTGACCTTGTTCAAAGTAAGGAGCCCTCATTCGAACGGGAGCTTTCAAACGAGGGGTTCTTGTCTGAATTTTTTTGATCGAGGTACACTACCTTGAAAAACAAGCCCGCATTCAAACCATCTTCAATCAATGGTGAACTCATTCGAACGAGGTCATTTATTTGTAAACCTTGATAAAATTTTGATTAAAAATATTTTAAAATATTTTTCCTTATTATTTTTTTACAAACTCATGCCCAATCACTACCCAGAAATATAGTTAACTATAAGGAGATAAAAAACCTTGAAAACCATTACCTTTACCAAATCTCTTATATATATTGAATGTGTTCGACCTGGTTAAAAAATCTTTGTCATGGTTCTATATCTTTTTTCCTTCACTTCATGTAATATTACAACTCGATATAAAGATACTCAACACAAAGGTTTATTTTGAAATTAAACCAATATAATTAAAGCCTAACGAGGTGTAAAATATGCCCTTACACTCATAGTAAATATTCCCACTATATTTTAATTTAAGAGTAATATTGCATTTGTACTCAGTGATGCATTGATATTTTATGATTCTTATAATACCACGTTGTAGGTTTCAAATGCTATTGATATTAATCAACCCAATCAAAGCCAAATAGATGATAAATAAATCTCATTCACACAAGAACATGATGTATGTAGTTTGGCGATGTACCTACATTCACATGGTGTTACTCTTTTCTTTATTAATCGTCTCTTGATTACAAAGATTACATGCCCCTTTTACTTGGGGGTAAAGGTTGCATTTATAAAGAAAAGAAAGAGGTTGAACCATGTGGGACTCCTTTACCTTAAATAGTTATCTGAACTTTATCGACTATATCTAATTCTGATATTTTCGTTGATCGGTGATAACCATCATTATCTTATCATGCAAGATCATTGAGAGGATCAATGAACATTGTCCCTGCCTTGTATATAGTTTATAATCCCCCGTAATTGTCCCCAAAGCTTTACATATGGTTAGGGGTGTAAAGGTTTGATCTCTGTTCAAATTGGATCCTGATCATGGTCACTGTAAATATTTGATCGTCTATAGGTTCTATGGTTACAATATTCAGCTAACATTTGATTTTAAATTTTAAACTTCTCCATTCTGCCTGTCAATCTTTGGTGGGCATTTGAGTAATTTCATCCATTATTTTAGGGTTATGATGGTAAATGTGTAGTACCTAACCCAAAGGGACATTGGGTGTGCAAGTAGCCGTTTGAGAGCGTGCCAACTAATGATGGGTTATGCCTCGAGACTTGATCTACCCAAATAACACTTCTCCCACCATTGATTTGGGTTATAACCCTCTATTTCACCTTCAAGTGCATCATAGCTCTTTGTTCTTTATTCTTCATTATAAGTCTGCTTCTCTCTCTTTCGTCTTTCATTTCTAAAAAAATTTCATCAAAATTATCCATTTTTTCTCCCTGTACTTTGCTACTCTGATGTAAAGATGATTTATGTAATAAATAAAAACACGATAGAAGATTTTAGCCATCGTTACATCCTTGAATCAGTGCTAGTTGAAATATGGGAGGGTCCTCTAAACTATTATAACATTAAAGGAGGTTGTTGGTTTATCTCCCAATTTATAGGTGAATCCGACATTACCTTTCCCCCAAACTAGTTATTTCTTGAGTTCTATAGATTCTTCGACGTAGTTCCTGGCCAATCTTCTCTTAATACCTGAAGAATGTTAGTAGTGTCCACAAAATCAATAAGTTGTATATGACCAGTATTAGGATCTCTGAGACTCGTTATTGTTATATATGGGTAAAATCCAATGAGGAAATTAACTACTTGAAGGCAAGGATGGCTGAGAGAGTCCTTGTAGTAAAATTATCGGACTCCAATAAGGACTATTAGAAGGTTTGTTATAAAGGATTAGGAGAATTTGACCATCCTAGAGTATTGCAAACTCTATAAAGGGCCGAAGTGCCCTAAAAAGGGTTATTATAACTTAATTTTTTAATGTTTCCTCTTCGACTGGTGTTTTAGACTTTATGTGTGTTCTGATGATCTGATTTTTGTTATGCATATCTCCGCAAGAAGAAAGAAACCAAACCCATAGACATCAACTTTTCTTAGTTCAAGAAAGCTTGGTCGCTGAAATAATCTTTAACTTATATCGATCACCGAATGTCAATTTCATTATTGTTGTCTTTTACCTCCACCACCACATTCTATGTTGCTCGCCCATTTGATAGAAAACCTGAAATCCTAGAAGGTTATGTTGAGTAAAAGTCTTCGTTAGTGATCACTTCAGGCTCATTTAAGTTCATTAACATTTCCACCATCCCCATAGTCACCCCTATAATTTCCAATGAAAAAATGGGGACGAGAAGATAGGTTTCGAACTTTATGGAGGTTGCCCTTTCCTTATTTTACCAATTACCCAACCTTCCAAAAGAAAGGATGTCGAGGGTCCATCTGATCCTATGACTCTGGGGAACTCCCCCGATAATACGTAGGCTCATCATGCAAATATAAAGAAGACCAATACTAGTCTTTTAATCAATCTTCCCACCCAAAAAATAGTGGATGCCCCCAAGATAAAAGGGAATATCTCTATTAAAGAGTCATTGGGCAAGAATCTAAATTTAGCTCCTGGATTACCAGGGGAGATTGTCTCACGACTGACCAGGATGGTTAGAAGCCTTTATAATAACTTGATAGTTTCCCACACAACCCAAACTTTGTCTCTTGTAAGTGTCGATTCTTCTTTTTTTTAAATTATTGCCACTTTAAATTATCTTTTACTAACTAGTTTCTTTTATCATTACACTGTAGTTTGTGGTCGACTTAGTTAATTTTCTTTATAAGTGGTCCGACCAAAATATGGAGTATGTCGATCTGGAGAGGGCTCACGAGGAGGCACAAAGGGCTTTAAATGATTCTAAATAAAAGTCCAAAGAATAAGATGTGGCAACGGAGTTTAAGGACATAGAGATTGCCACTTTAAGGTCCAACATCAAACAACTCAAGAAGGCTGGTAAGGATTTCGTTCAGTCTTTGGTGACAGTGTTAAAGGCCAATAATATTGCCTTTGACAAAGGCGAGACAAGGCCTATTTTCTTTACCAAAATCAATTAGACTTTTTTCTGAAAGTCCTTCTTTAAAAAAGGTTATGATGAGGCCTTGGAAAAGTCTGAGGTTCCCACTTAATCTGAACTATTTACTCAGGATGCTCTTGGAACTCCTCGTAACCTAGAGGAAGAGGTCAAAGAAGAGGTCACTGACTAGTAACAAGAGACCGTCGATCAAATAAAGGTTTTACTAGAGAAGGAGACTCACGTTAAATATATTGGCCTCATATATTCTTATATTTTATTTGAATATCTTTTCTCTTCTTCTTTTCTACTCTTATGTAAGGGATTGTACTAATTGTTGATACGAGAAATTGTCCACTTGTCATTCTCGCATCAGCAAATCATGAGTAAAGTGCGTAATGAACAAGTAAAGCAAGTAAATAGAGAGAATACAAGATATAAAGTGGTTTAGCCTTTAAAATAGGCCTACATCCACTGTGTTGCTCCGTTCTCATTATATGCGTTGCATTGTATAGTATAATCGTGCCTAAAGTGGCATACAAATATGAGAATAAAGGAGAGTACATGGCAGTACTGAGGATTCCGGAGTGCCGGATAGGTGGCTGCGATGTAGATGTGTGGCCTCCAAGTTGTGTGTTGAGGTTGTGTAGTGAGAATCTGTATTGTAGAGCCTGCCTCGGGCGTGTGTGGAATCTCTCTATCTCGAGGTGTGGACCTTTATTTATAGGAGGTATGTGAGTTGTGTCACGTGCCCTGAGCACGTGATATATATCAAGTCTGGAGTAGCTGTCAATGAGGGGGATGCAGCCAGTAAGGCAGGCATATTAAGTGCCGCATCCTATATAGTATAAGGTTGCATCCAGCGTAGCAGAAGGCTGCGTCCGGCATGAGGCTAAAGCTATGGGTGACGCACCCTATTATATAAGGCTGCGGCCTGTATGTAAGGCCAAGCGGTATGTGCCGCACCCTGTACTGGATCTGTGAGCGAGAAGGCCGCACCTTGTTAGTGAGGCTAGAGTTGTGGGTGCCGCACCCTGTGTAGTAAAAGGCTGCACCCTGCATATGAGGCTAAAGCTGTGGGTGCCTCACCCTGTAGTATAAGGCTGTGGCCTGTATGTAAGGCCAAGTGGTATGTGCCGCACCCTGTACTGGAGTTGTGAGCGAGAAGGCCGCACCCTGTTAGTGAGGCTAGAGTTGTGGGTGCCGATCTCTGTGTAGTAAAAGGCTGCACCCTGCATATGAGGCTAAAGCTGTGGGTGTCGCACCCTGTAGTATAAGGCTGTGGCCTGTATGTAAGGCCAAGTGGTATGTGCCGCACCCTGTATTGGAGCTGTGAGCGAGAAGGCCGCACCCTGTTAGTGAGGCTAGAGTTGTGGGTGCCTCACCCTGTGTAGTAAAAGGCTGCACCCTGCATATGAGGCTAAATCTGTGGGTGCCGCACCCTGTAGTATAAGGTTGTGGCCTGTATGTAAGGACAAGTGGTATGTGCCGCACCCTGTACTGGAGCTGTGAGCGAGAAGGCCGCACCCTGTTAGTGAGGCTAGAGTTGTGGGTGATGCACCGTGTAGAATATGGCTGCATCCTGTACGAGGTTGAAGCTGTGGGTGACGCACCCTGTACTGAGAAGGTCCTCACCCTGTGATGAATAGGGTCGCGGCCTATGTTGAGTAGGGACGCACCCTGTCCCGAGTAGGGTCGCTCCGTGTTGAATAGGGCCACACTCGGGGCCGAGTAGGGCCGCACCCTGTGCTGAGTTGGGCCGCGGCCTATAAGCTTTTGTGCATGCCTGAGTAATGTCCGCGACAGGGTGCTATATTTTCCATATCACTAATTTTTCTATAAATGAAATGATATATATTTCGTCTCCATATTTTTCTTGCTTGCATTTTATTTTGTGCTTGCTTTCATTGTTACATATCATAGATATCTGACTGCAATTCTTTTTCTTTTTAATATGACAATAACTTGGCTTTGGTGCTAATTGTCCAAGCTAATGAAGATTTGGTCTATATTCATGGCAAGGATGTTTTTTAGAGAGCACAGGAAACCTTTATTGTTGTCTTACAAACACTTTAGAGGATGTGAAGTGCTTATGGCGATCAGACTAAGGTGTTCATCAACCTATAGACTGAGTTGGGAGATATCGAGTAGCCTTAACTCTTATTTAATGAGACTTGTTCTTGTCGATAACCAGTGTGTAGTTGGGGGAGCTCTAGAAAGTGAGCACTTGGTTGGCATTCTTTTGCTATATAAGGAACGACTAAGACAATACTATACTTTAATAGTTCTCTTGAGTTCGGAGTCAATAACCATTGACATAGTGGATAAATCATTTACGTGACTATTATTTCCTCGAGGAAATTATTAGACATGGACGTACTTGAAGATAGAGATTAAGTCTTGATCTCTTTGGATGTATGTTTACATTCTTTCATCTCTATAATTATAGTCTACTAATATCTAGTTGGATACAACCCTTGAATCGCAGTAGACTACAAGGTGAATGGTGCTAAGGTACAAAGCCTTCTTTATCCCTTCGATGAGGGCCTCATATTCAGCCTATTTACTGGATGCCTCAAAGCCAAGTCATATTACCTACTCAAGCACGATATGATAAGGAGTTATTAAGATGATTATTACCCTTGAGACATTTGAATTAGATTCACCATCAATGTCGGGTGTCTATTTGTTAAGTTGATCTGCTTCTCTAGTGGTCACTTGATCGAGCACGATTTTTTATGCTAATTCCCTCAAACGAATTGAGCAACGAAGTCTGTCGATTGACCTTTTATAACAATTCTGGGGTGATAATAGATATCAAACCTCCCAAGCTCCACTGATCACTTAGAAATCCATCCAGAGAGGTTAGACTTTATGTGGTCTTATATTAATAGAAGGAAGTTATAACTATGAGGGAGTGCACTTCAAAGTAGTACATTAGCGATCATTAATGAGTACGCCATTATTTTAAAGGGAGATGGCATTTCTTGATGTCCGTCGATGTGTTACTGACTTAATGTAAAGGTTAAATTAACTGCCTGGCCAGACACTAAGACACACAAGTATAAGAAATCACTCAGATTTATTACTTCAAACTGAGAAGGTAGACTTAGGTAAAGTTTCATTTCCTTAAGTGTATTTGAACACTATTCGTTCCAAAGATAGTTCTTTTCATTCCTCAATAGCAGAAAAAAGGTTAATAATTTTTAGAGTATATAAAAATGAAGTGTTTGAGTGCTGCCAACATCCCCATTAGTTTTTTAACATACTTAACTATCTTAGGAGGCTTAATATTACTTATAACCTCTATTTGGTTAGGATTTGCTTTAATTCTCATTTGTCTAACTAGGTAAACCCAAAAGTTACCGAACTAGACTCCAAAAGAGCACTTGGTTGCGTTGATCTTTATCATGTAATATCAGAGAATTTTAAGTGTCTTCGCTAGATCTGCTAAACGGTCATGCTTTTATCTTCTCTTTATAAGCATGACACCTAAGTATACCTCTATGGTATCTCAAAACTAATGCTTGGACATCTTGATGACCTACCTTTAGGTTGCTATAAGTCTAAACTATATGATCGTGTAATAGTAGAGGCTAAGGGTAATAATAAAAAAGGTCTTATCTAAGTCAATCCTGGACAGTGGGATTTAATGATATCCTGAATAATTTCCTAGGAAGCTCATTCATTCATAGCTGGTAATTACATCGACCAATTGTTCAGTCTTAGGGATGGGAAAGTTGTCCTTGGCGTAGGATTTATTTAGTTAGGTAAAGTCTATGCATATTTTCCACTTTCTACTACTCTTTCTTACCACAATTGGGTTTGAGAGCTGTGGCCATCCCGATCGGTGCGGTGTTCCTTCTAGGGGAAAGGAGAAAGAGGATTCCCCAAAGAAGAAACTGCGTCGCGGTCTCACACCATTCTCTTCGAAAAGGGGGCTTCGACCGTCTTCGGTGTGGGGTGAATGTAAAGAGATAGAGTCGCCAACCTCTTTTGCTCAAAACAGGCAAAAGCATATGTTGCCACTTTCAAGAGAGCGGCATCAAGGACAAAACTGATACATGCGAAACCAATAAGTCAGAGGTTCGGAGGCTAAGTTACGAAATAGGAAGGTGTTAGGCACCCATCCCTCCCTTTCGGTCTCTCATGATAAAATGTTAATATTTTCCTTTTTATTCCCATGAAGTGTATGCATGTGTTTATATAATGGAGATTGGAATCGTTTGACCTCTACCATGGAAAATATAGGGCGATGTCATCCATAGGAATATTCCAAAATAATAATAAATGTAGAAGATAGAATATGGGTGTTCATCGCGATATTGATCGTTATTGGGAAACGATAATATATGTGGGATGAAATGCGAACAAGCATATGATATATGTATGTGTGTGATGGAAACGAGGGATTGGAGAAGTTATGAAAATGTTAGAAATTGGAAGATTAAAAAATTGGACTCGAGTCTCGGATTTTAATTTGAGACGCCTACGTAGCCTATAAAGGCATCAAAGTCCACGTAGTTCGAATATACAATAAGGATGGGGTTTATCCCATAGTTGCAAGCGGAATTTTATTAGGCGTGTGGGTGTAGAAAATGTGTTTCTAGTTTTAGAAAAAGTGTGGTGGATAATTCCGTTTGGAATTTACGGTTGTAACCCTCTTTTATTTATTTTTGGTTTTTTTTAATGAAAAATAGAGTACGAGCACTGTACTAATAAAAGTATAGATGTTAATATGTATGAACTAGAATGAAACTAGATTATGAATCTAAAGTAATTTATGCAAAATAAGAGATTTGAAAGGGAGGGAGAAGGAACTGGACCTTATTTTGGAGCTTGAGCTTGGATATTGGATGAAATCCTTTGAATGTTGATGGATGTTGATGAGAGATAAGGGTATTTGTCAAATTATGTGAGAAAAGGATGGGCATTTAGGCTTGAATTTCTCATAGGGAACTTCGCGGACTTCGAGAGAATATTGCTGAGATCACTGATGCTGATGGGTTTTTGTTGTCCCCTCAGAATGAGGTCATGGCCCTTATTTATAGGGTCAGAGGGGTGTTGATCAGTGTACCCCATGGGGTGCCTATCGACAGGTCACCCTTGACACTGTGCCGATAGGCAGGGTTCAGGACCTGCCAATTGGCAGCCTCATGCAGACTTTTTTGGAAAAATGACTGTAGAGCACAAATCGTTGATCCAAATCGTGTATAGGGCATACCATTAAAAAGGTATTTCAGAGGCATTAGAGAGTCCTTTAGACCTCTTCCATGTTCAGGAGTTGACTTTGGGATCAAATATGGATCAAAATCGCATGTCAGTCCTTTGGGCGGGAGATCGTCGGACGACAAGGATCGTTCGTCTGCATGGTAAGTTAGAATTACGGACAGAGTGGTCCGTTGGAAAGGTAAGTAGATGTATTTTGATATTCCATAAATTTTTCTCAGTTTGAAAAGTTAGCCTTGGTCAACCGGGTCCCGAAAACTCCTCATGACCTCTTGGAGTAAAATGGCTCATTCGTCCGCACCGTAGTCCAGAATCATGCACGTGATGGATTATTAGAAAGGGTATTCCATGAACTTCAGAGATTCATTCAG
Organism: Sambucus nigra; assembly: GCA_949130495.1. Lineage (NCBI taxonomy): Eukaryota > Viridiplantae > Streptophyta > Magnoliopsida > Dipsacales > Adoxaceae > Sambucus > Sambucus nigra. The sequence goes on from OX422220.1 coordinate 253,851,465, forward strand.
TCTCATTTGAGCTGAAGAGTTGACTTTGGTCAAACGGAGTCCGGGTGCGCCCAGTGGCCTCCGAATCAATTTTTTGGGGAAAACTGATCATTCGTCCGAATGGTTATGCTATTTCGTGCACGGGGTGGACCGTTGGAAAGAGGTTTTAGTCCCTTCGAAGATTCAAAGAGCTTTTGTTCTGACAAAAGAGTTGACCGGAGTCAAATGGGGCTTGGGGGCACCTGATAGTCTCTATATCGGTACTCAGAGTGCGACTTAGGTTTGCGGTGGAAGGGGGAAGTGATAGGTGTCTAAGAAGAGACTTAGGGGGTCCTAGAATGTGGTGTCTATAGAGACCCTCGACGGGTGAGCTTGGGACAAGTGGTGGCCGTCGAATAGACACCACATGATGGAAGGAGGTCAGTTCTACAGACCTAAGGGATGTGGATGACCGCTTCAGAGGGACGAGGTCAATTCTGACCTAAAAGGAGGTGACGATCAAGGTTTGAGGTAAATTTTGACCTAAAAGAGGTGACAACCGAGGATCGAGGTCAATTCTAACCTAACTAAGGTAACGATCCAAGATCGAAGTCAATTCTGACCTAAAAGAGGTGACGACCGAGGATCGAGGTTAATTCTTATCTAACTAAGGTGATGATCTAAGATTGATGTCAATTCTGACCTAAGAGAGGTTACGACCGAGGACCGAGGTCAATTCTGACCTAACTCAGGTGACGATCCAAGACCAAAGTCAATTCTGACCTAAGAGAGGTGACGACCGAGGATCGAGGTTGATTCTGACCTAACTAAGGTGATGATCCAAGACCGAGGTCAATTCTGACCTAAGAGAGGTGACGATCGAGGATCGAGGTCAATTCTGACCAAACTAAGGTGACAATCCAAGATCGAGGTCAATTCTGACCTAAGAGAGATGACGATCGAGGATCGAGGTCAATTCTAACCTAACTAAGGTGACGATCCAAGATCGAAGTCGATTCTGACCTAAGAGAGGTGATGACTGAGGACCGAGGTCAATTCTAACCTAACTAAGGTGATGATCCAAGATCGAGGTTAATTCTGACTTAAGAGAGGTGACGACCGAGGACCAAGGTCAATTACTACCTAACTAAGGTGATGATTCAAGACCGAGGTCAATTTTGACCAAAAAGAGGTGTACTTTTCCATTAGGAAATTTAGGGATTCCATTGGGAATGAGGATTAGATTTTAGGTTTTGCTGGGGAATAGTGAATGATCCGGCGATTTTGCAGCTGGGTAAAATTTAGAGCGTCCTTTGGAGATGTTGCTAGGGATAATGAATCTCTGGAATTCCACTGGGGGTGTAAAAATGTTCTCCGTGGTGAGCAAGGTGCTAGAATGGATTTGACAATTTTAAGAATTTTTCGAGAATTGTTCGGAATTTTTTGGTATTATTTTTCTGAATTTTTGTACGAAATTTTAAGGGGTGTGCCAACCATCATGGGTGTGGGTGTGCCAATCGGTATTGGCACAGACTTTTGGGGTGTCTCAAGCAGGTGAAAGGCTCAGTGCCGATCGGTGGGTGGAGGGAGCTGCCGATCGGCATGGCCCTTAGCATCCTATAAAAGGGGGTAGGTTCTCTTCATTTTGTACAGCTTTTTGACTTCTTTTCTTCTGCTATAAAGCTCTGAAAATCATCCTAACGTTCAAAATGGATGTCTTCTCAAGTAGTGCAACCCATATGGCGTGGCTCAGTGTCGATGACTGGGCAGGGTTGGAGTGGAGGGCTAGGGTGGCCCTCGCATTGGGTAGCGAGAATTCTTTCGACTCGTTTGAGCCTGTGGCGGATGATCAGACTCTTTTGCATGAGCCTTCATATCATCTCTCTTCAAGGGTGGTGAACCCTGGTGGCTATGTAAGTCTTGCATGACTCTTGGTATTCTTTTATTTATTTCTTGATGAGATTGCTTTATTTCTTGAATTCGACAAGGATTTTTTTCATTTCTTAACAGTCTGACATCTCCATGTCGACTATTAATGCTTGTGGTATGATAGGAACAAAGGATGTTTGGGAGCACCTTCCTACTGTGGTGCATTGGATGGTGTCCTCTTCAGGTTTTGGGAGGCTAGTGTCGGCATTAGATGAGACGTCCCGCTCCACTGCGGTTCAATGTGCTTTGGGAGAGAGGTGGTGGAACACTACCCACACCTTCCATTTTAGCTACAGAGAGATGACGGTGACTCTTATTGATGTTCAACAGCTACTAGGACTGGACTGTGAGGGTGCCCAGATTGAGGTGGACAGGACACCGTGGGTGATGCCGGAGGCGGTGACGACGGCTTTAGGTGACGTAGAGAGGGTGATTTTTGGGGATTCCCTCCACTTGTCTTCTTTGAGGGAGATTTTCCTGAGGAGAAGGGTTGATGAGAACGACGGGAAGAAGGTGAGTCAGATGTCCCTCTTGTTTATCTTGTTAGTGTTGGGAGGTTTTCTGGTGGGGACGAGTGGCGGCGTCATCCATTTGTGGTTTTTGTCATTTATGAGGGTGTTTTTGAAGATCCGCTTCTATGAATGGGGGAGCTTGACTTTGGCGACCCTTTACTATTCTTTGGATGTATTCAATTGGTGCTGCCGGTCGAATTTTACTGGGGCCACGTATCTTCTGGAGGTATTATTTATTTTTCACATTTTCCTTTACGCATTCGCATTTTCCATTCATGAACTTCCTTTTGATTTCTTGAATGTTGATCCTTGTCTTTTGTAGACGTGGTTCTACGAGGTGATTGGGTTGAACACCCAACTAATGTCTTTGAAGGATGACTCCGTTGGGGACTTTTGTTGGATGTTTCAATGGCAGAGGTCTAACTGGCAGACGAAGAAGAATCTTTCTCTAGAGGCAGTGCGTCAGGACTTGAATGGCCTGACGAGTGAGCGGGTAAGCATTCTTTGGTCCTTTAGATTGTTCTTTTCCTTTGATGCCATTTTATTGATACTAATCTTTCTCTTTTACTGGGGATTTTCAGGTGACCTTCTATCCATCGTGGATGGCCATTCATCACATTGGGGTGAATAGGGGGTGCACAACTGCGGCAGTTGACGGTGTGCAAGTTTGGGTACGTCTGGTACCTGAGAGAGAGGGTTATGGGGGAGATGAGGTGACATTCAATTTTGGTTCTTTCCTTTCGAATTTCTTACAGATTAATTGTTGATTGTGGGAGATTAGTATTTTCATGCTTGATGTAGCGGCCTTGCACCTGAAAGGAGACTCAAAAATGCATAAAGATATGCAAATTTTATTTTATTATCTTGATTTAGTGCTTACTCTACCTGCACTTTAGTTTGCCGTTGAGTTTTTTTATTTTGAGAAAGAGTAGAAAGAATGTGTTTTTTGGAAATTTTTGTGTGAAGGAAGGCCTTGGTGGCTCTGTTATTGGCTAAGGGAGGAATGATCTCCCTTCCGATAGTGTTGCAGTCCGTGCACTTACAGGACGTGGGTGATGCTGGATATGCCGGGGCTGTCATCCTAGGCATTGTTTCAAAAGTTCTGTTGGTGATCAGGGATTTACTGATGGACCCCCAACTAGCTACTATTATTTCTTGTATGTCATACCGTCGCAATCCCGCGATGGGGATACTGGCGGAGACCTTGAATGGCCTAGATTCTTGGCAGGAGGGTCGTTCTGACTTTTTTAGAGGGAGCCCAGTAATGATGTTTATGTAGCTGTTAGAGAGGTTTCGTATGGAGGTTCCACCTGATTATATCCTTTATTGGTGGTGCCAAACTTCTTCTCACGCTATTTCATTAGCGTAGGCCTGGGCATTGAGAGTTAGGGGAACTGGTTTGTAGAGCACGGGGCGTGAGGCTTACGCTGGTCTGTGCCTTGGTGGGGGGAGCTGCTGCCCATTCTAGAGCTTGAAGAATACCAGTACGTTAGATTGGTTGGCCTTTGGCAGACCTCTTTCTACTTTCCCTGGCGGCTACTGCGCCAATATGGTTGGGTGAAAATTGTGCTACCGCGGAACCAAACTTCTTTCCTATGGAGGATCGTACATAGCGTATGAGCATGCAGCTTGGCTCCCTGTGGGAGAATCATTGTCCATCGATCCGTCCTTCTCAGTCCACTAGGCGAGTCTAGCAAGTCTCTGGGGACTACATGAAGTGGTTGTAGAAGAAAGTAGTGGACAGGATGATGGTTGTGGAGCTGGTCAAAGGTGGTTTGCCATATCTGACACCATGTAGGGAGGCGTTGTAGTCTACCCTAAGATGGTCCAGCTTATCGCTCCATGGAGGGTCTGCGATACTCCATTCATGGAGGGGAGGCTTAGGGAGTCCAGGATGCAGGTGATGATGGTGCTGGTTCCTCTGGCAGCCGTGGGTAGGGTTTTGTGAAGCTTCTTGTAAAATGTGTTATTTTTATGTTTTGTGGGAATAATTGGGGTGATTTTCAGGAGTAGTGGGGCTTGTTATTCTCTAGGGGTTCTTTTTAGTAGGTGTAGTGTTGGAAAGAGAAGTCGTTTGACTCCTCATTCCGATGTAATCGTGCGGAAATTTCAAATAATGAAATAAATAAGTTTTTGAACACCTAGTTGTGCCTTCTGATGATTTTTGTATTTTCAATTATCTATACCAATTGCTAAGGCATACATAATCATTTTGTTCATGTTTATGTTAAAATGAACTGTCATTCTCGAGGATAAGAAAAGAACAAAATTTTGTGAAAAAGAAGGGGGCCGGGCTCATGTGAAATGAATGAGCTACCGATGTACCTCTGAGGGTTTTGAAAAAAAATTGAAATTCATTTTTGAAGATGTTTTTAGTGGATCAGGCCCATGTAGTTCTGGGTAGGGAAAATGGAGTTTTATATTTTATAATAGAAGGGGGATGAGAAGAGTCGTAGCGCGTCGAGATTTCGGAGTAGGGGTAGAATTTCTTGAGACGGTCTAGGTTGACTGGGTGTGCCATTTCTTCCCCATCGAGGTAAGTGAGCACAACAACGTCGCCCAATAAAATCTTCTTCACAATGTAGGGGCCGCTCCAATTGGGCTTGAATTTCCCTCTAGGGTCCTAGATAGGCTCTACTATTTCTTTGAGGGATAAGTCCCCTTCTCAGACACCGCAGTACTTGACTTTCTTATTGAATGATCGCACTATATGGTTATGGTACCCCTGTATGTGATATAGAGCTTTCAATCTCCTTTCATCTAGGTGGGTCAGCTCGTCAAGATGTCTTCGGTACCAGTCTTCTTTGCTGACCTTACTTTCAAGACTGATGCGCAATGAGGGTATTTCCAGCTCTACGAGTAGGACTGCTTCCATGCCGTATATTAGAGAGTAAGGGGTAGCCCCAGTAGAGGTTTGGACTAAAGTGCAGTAGCCCCATAGGGCATAAGGGATCCTATCGGCCCAATTACGATAACTCTCGATCATCTTATTGATGATGGCTTTGAGATTCTTATTGGCTGCTTCAACTACTCCATTGGTTTAAGGTCGGTATAGAGAGGATTTATGTCTCTGAATTCCATACTCGTCGACCACCTTCGTAACCTCTGGCTTAAAATGTAACCCATTGTCTAATACCAGCTCGTGTGGTACCTCATATCGGCAGATGATATTTTTCTTGATGAATTTGGCCAATTTCTTGGCATTCAGAACTGTGTATGACTCGTCTTTGACCCATTTGGTGAAGTAGTCAATAGTGACTAGGATGAACTCATGCCCAACGGATACCTTCGGTGTGACTTTCCCTATAATATCGATGCCCCATGTGGAAAACGGCCAGGGAGAAGTTATGTTGTACAGTTCTCATAGAGGCAGGTGCTTCAAGTTGGAGAGTTATTGGAATTTGAGACATCTTCGCACGTAGCCTGTGAAGTCCTGTACCATGGTAGTCCAGTAGTATCCCGATCGGATATCTTTTTAGCGATCATATGGCCGTTCATGTGAGGTTCGCAATCCCCGTTATGGATTTTCTACATCACCTCTTCAACGTCAGCCCCTACGATGCAGTGAAAATGGGTTCCATCGAAGTTTCTTTTAAACCGTACTTTATCATAAATAATATACTAGGCGGCCAGTCTGTGGAGAGTTGCTCGGTCGTTCTTGTCGGCTCATTGGGGATACCTATCGTGTCTGAGGAGGCGCCAAATATCATAGTACCAGCAGTCGACTATTTTGGATTCTTCCTCTGTGCAAAGATCGATGTGGTAGTAGTGGGTTGGTTTATCTTGTTTTTGGACAAGGAAGGGGGCTATGGTTTATCCTTCGGGCATGACAATCATGGGGGCTAAGGTGGAAAGGGTATTAGCTAGGTTGTTATTTGCTCGGGGCACGTAGTGGAAGGTGATTTCTTAGAATTGGAAAGCCAGTTCTTCAAGGTGGGCATGGAAGGGTAAGAGTTTCGCATCCTTGACTTTCCATTTCTGGAGTACTTGACCAATGACGAGGGTTGAATCCCCGTAGACATCGAGCTATCGAATTCCTTTCTTGAGGGCATGAAAAACGTAATAAACGCGGTGTGTGATATCGATTAGAATTAATTCGCAAGTTTCCAATTAAACCTTATGTAATTAGAGTCTATTTTTAAACAAAATTAACTCAGCCCCTAAACATGCATCTAAATGTCATAAATCATTCAAACCATGTATGAAAAATAAAGTCGACCGATTCAGGAAAAAAACCATTTCGGGTAAAACCTTTTATAAACACTTTGAAGAATTCACAAGACCTTTGACTTACATACAATATGATAATCTCCCACATGTGTGTAATGCACGGTGCCTTCAACAAACCTTCAAAGATACGAGAGACAGTGAAATACCCTCCAGGTGTCGGTTCGTCGTCTTCGGCTCGTCCATATGCAGAGTAACTACGCTCGAAATCCACCGATCAAATATGGAAATCCTTTTTTCACAGAGGTTGAACAAAAGCAAATTATTGTTCTTGAACACTAAAATAATTCACTAAAGCATATGGGAGTTTTGTGAATTGAAAACAAAGAGGGATTAAACCCTAAAAGGAAGAAGCCAAAAGAATTCTGCTTTCGCAGTTTTTCTGTTCTGTAAAACGCTGAGACTTATTAATGAAAATGAAATCATTTAATGAGGTCAAAAAATATGCTCATTCGAACGAGATAGTAGTCTCGTGTGAGCGACTTAGGATGTCGTTCAAATGACATCACGCGACATTTAATGTCTCTCGAACAAAATGGCTATCTCGCTAGAACGACCTTGGCGTCAAAATAGAGGTACGCTCCAACACTTAGAAAAAATTACTCATTCTTAAATTTGACGAAAAGGTCCTCTCTAACACTTAGAAAATATTTTGTAAAAATATCCCAAAAGCTCTAAGTGGAAAGTTAAGGTATTTAAAACAAAACCTCACCAAAGTAAACTTCGTGGAGTCTTTTTGATGAAAAACTTGATATTCGGATCCGTCTTTGATGCTTGAATGTTCTTGAAAGCTCTTTGACGGTGTAGCGGTATATGACATAATAAATTGATAACGGACTTATAAAAATATGTCCTTACAAATCACCCCCTATGTCTATGCCGGTACATACATAAAAACATCTGAATTAACAAATACCAAATGCCTATACAAATCTACCCTCCCATGAATAAATTTGCAAGTTCTCAAACTGTTCTTCAAAAATTCTTCATCAAATCTCAAAGCTTTTCTCATCAGGGTGTGCAACATAATGATCTTAATATTTGTACCTACACACATGAGATAAAGCAAAATACCTTCGTGACGCATCGAGTTTAAAATGATATAAGAGTAAATCAATCAATATAATCAAATCTCCCCCATAATGCAAAAACTCCCTCATAACATGACAATTCTTTCTCCCCCTTTTTATGATATCCCCAAATAGACAGATAAGAAGAAAAAATCAAAACATGAAGTGTCATGATAAAATGTATATCAAATAAGGATCAAACTACGCGCATGCAAATGTATGTCTCAAAAACTTTCACAAATTATTTTTGATTTTTTAAATTTTTTATACAAAAATAAGATACCAAAAATCACACTATGGATTTTAAACTCAAACAACCTAGTCATTGAAATGGAATGTATGGGTGTGAACACATTCGATAGGTAAATCAACTCAACCAATCATATGTGCACGATGCATATGTGTACCCCTAACGAATGAACATCAAAAGTATCCTTAGATGTAAAAATTTGTTAAATTTAGATGACATTGTCTTATATAAATCTACAAATCAAAGTCAAAGTGATTTCCACACCAATAACGCTCAAAACTATTTAGCGCTTTTTCAAGACTTTTAAGGACGTGCAAAACCCGTTATAAAATATCCAACCAAACTCCTTCATATATATTTTCTTTTAGAGGTGTTAAACTAAATTCTCAAACTTTGGAGAATTGGTGCAAAAACCTAATTGGCCCATAATTGGCATGAATTTCTTTTTATTGCCTTTAAATTTTTTCAGGATCTTTTAAACCTCTTTGGACCCCGGATAATAAAATTTCTCAATTTTTTAGGTTCAATTTAACGGCGGCTTAATCACAAAGGATAGATGGGTACCTTTCGTAGTCCTTCACCGTTTTTAAATAAAGCACACAACCTCACAAACGTCTCTTACATGCACAATTTTCTTATCAAGTTTTATCGCGCTTGGTTCATTTTAAGGACAGGATTGAAGCGAAAACACCCAACCAACATGTGATAGGACAAGCACAATAATCAAGCAAATCTGTGCATGTGTGTAATAAAGGAAATCATGAGTAAAACATGTAGTAAGTAACACTTAATTACATCTTAATGACTCCAAACATTATAAAGTACAAAGATGACATGATATATTGTCTCAACACACTATCAAATAGTCACATGAATAAATGGATTGAAATTGTGACTTGGTCATCCTAAGTGTTCATCCATAAAGGGTGCAAACAAAATACAAAAATATTTTTGGATTTTCTCATAAATTTTCTCATAAATAAAATCTTTTTGTATTTTTCAAAATTTTTCCAAAAAAAATAAAACATACAAAAATGATACATACTAGCAATAGGCAAAAAATGTCATCATGAAAATTATCCTATGCTAGAAAACAAGTCAACCCTCAATCGTTAGGTGCGGAGGGGTTTTCCAAAGGTGGTGACAACTTATGAAAAACCTCCATTAAATCTTGTGAAGTTTTGACTAAAAACTTAACTTGCTCACCTTAATGTGCAAACTCTCTCATGTAGTCTCCAGGAGCATGTAAAGTATCATGTGTGGGTGCATATGTGGCAGAAACATATGTAGTAGCAAAACGTGACACATAATCCAACTTAAAACAAAATTCCCTAAGGTGTACTCTCCTTTTGCAATGGGAACAAACATATATAGGCCTAGGAACACCTTTCCCAGAAACTCTAGTACGCGCTCTCCTAATAGGAATGGGACGCCTAGGTGGATTAAGGTGAGACTCAAGTGAATTTAACACTAAAATGGGAACCAACTCAGGTGCTAATTGGGAAGTAGAAGCACCGTCATGACTTATTCCTAACTTCTCACCTTTACCCTTAAGAACCACCTTTTCAACCTTCTTAGGTGAGTTCTCAAAATTAACTTTGACCTCCCTGGCACGTTCAAGATCACTCTCGAGTTGGGATACACGTGTCGTCAGACTAGACACCGTGTTGATCAAATCACATTTTTCTTTTCTTAACACCTCCTTCTCTCTCTCCAAATTTAACACTTAACGACCTAAATCCCTATTATACTTCTTTGTTTTTAAGGTCTTAGTGTACAAATCTCTAAAGGCTTATTGGAGCTCACTCTCATCTCCACTCTCAAACTCGCTCTCACCTCCACTAGAAACACTTGAGTCATCACCGGTGATCTCATGAGAACTATCAACGTGAGACAAAGTGGATGTGCTCACACGACTCTAAAAAACTACACACATCCCATGTGCTAAACCTTTATCGAACTCATCTCCCTCATCACCCTCACTATCACTAAGTGTGTCGGACATAGCAGTCTCTTTGCCCTTTCTCTTTATCCTAGTAGGACACTCTTTAACTATGTGCCCTTTTCCCTCGCACTCAAAGCACATGATCTCATCCTCCTTATCACTATCTTTGGACTCTACTTTCTTTTTTCTTGACTCAAAGGATCTCTTTTTATTGGAAGAATTTTCCTTTTTCATTTTGAGAAACGTTTTAAAAAATTTCACAAGCATGGCCACATCATCAAAATCAAACTCACTCTCTGAATCAGACTCACAAACTTTTTCTTTCTTGTTCTTAAAATGAGTCTTTAAAGCAACGCTTTTATCCTTATCCTTAATGGTTTGGGGAAATATGTCTATCTCATAGGTTTGAATGTCTCCCACAAGTTCTTCCAACTTAAGTGATTTCAAATTTCCCAAAGAGTTCAAAACAACGACTTTATGAATAAAGCATTTTGGGAGAGATCTCAAAATCTTTTTAACAACACGCGTATTATCAATCACCTCACTCAAATTAAAACTGGTGTTAACAATGTCCGACAAACGTGCATAGAAATCATCGAAGCATTCAAACTCAGACATGGTGATAGTCTCAAATTAGGTGGCCAAATTTCATAATTTTGATTCTTTAACCTCGTTCGTACCCTCATGTGTCAATTTCAAAACATCCCATGCCTCTTTAGACGTGGTGCACGTCATAATTCGACGGAAATCGTCGGGAGTGACGGATACAGAAATAGCACTCAAACTACGTGAATTAAATTTAGACATTTTAAAATCATCTTCAGTCCAGGCCGACACAGGTTTTAAAGAGGTGATATTTTCAATGATGATCGTGGGACGAGTCCACCCATTTTTGCAAAGGAACCAAACACGCTCGTCAATGGATTTTAAACTAAATTTCATGCGAGCTTTCCAGCAGGCATAATTAGACCCATCAAAAATAGGCATCTGATTATATAAGTGCTCTATTGGAAAAATTGTGATTTTTCACAAAATTGATTTAAAAAAAATCAATATCACACAAATTTTGCGAAAAATAGGAATACGCGATAAATTAGCGCAACCCGATACCAATTTGAAAAACGTAATAAACGCAGTGTCTGATATTGATTTGAATTAATTCGCAAGTTTCCAATTAAACCTTATTTAATTAGAGTATGTTTTTAAACAAAATTAATTCAGCCCCTAAACATGCATCTAAATGTCATAAATCATTCAAACCATGCATGAAAAATAAAGACGATCGATTTAGGAGAAAACCCCTTTCGGGTAAAACCTTTTATAAATACTTTGAAGAATTCACAAGACCTTTGACTTACATACAACCTGATAATCGCCCACAAGTGTGTAATGCACGGTGCCTTCAACAAACCTTTAAAGATACGAGAGACAGCGAAATACCCTTCAGGTGTCGGTTCGTAGTCTCCGGCTCGTCCAAATACAGAGTGACCTCGCTCGGTATCCACCGATTAAATATGGAGATCCATTCTCCACAGAGGTTGAACAAAATCAAAGTATTGTTCTTCAACACGAAAAAAATTCACTAAAGCATATGGGAGTTTTGTGGATTGAAAACAAAGAGGGATTACACCCTAAAAGGAAGAAGCCAAAAGAATTTTGCTTTCGTAGTTTTTCTGTTCTATAAAACGCTGAGACTTCTTAATGAAAACGAAATCATTTAATGAGTATTTACACAAAATCATGCTGCCTCAAAAAATGTGCTCTTTCGAGTGAGATAGCAGTCTCATGCGAATGACTTAGGATGTCTTTCAAACGATATCACGTGACATCCAATGTCGCTCGAACGAGATGGTTATCTCGCTTGAACGATCTGGGCATCAAAATCGAGGTATTCTCCAACACTTAGAAAAAATTACTCATTCTTAAATTTGACGAAAAGATCCGCTCAAACACTTAGAAAATATTTTGTAAAAATATCCCAAAAGCTCTAAGTGGAAAGTTAAGGTATTTAAAACAAACCCTTACCAAAGTAAACTTCGCGGAGTCTTTTTGATGAACAACTTGATATTCGGATCGGTCTTTGATGCTTGAATGTTCTTGAAAGCTCTTTGACGGTGTAGCGGTATATGACATAATAAATTGATAACTGACTTATAAAAATATGTCCTTACAGGGCAACTTTGAGGCCTATCGTTCACGCCTCGTATTCAGTCATATTATTAGTGCAGGGGAAATCCAATTTGATGGCAATGGGAGTATGGGAGTCATCAGGGGCAATTAGGAGAATCCCAATGCCATATCTTTTTTTGTTGGCAGCGCCGTTAAATAACATTTTCCATCGAAGATCTTCATGGGAGGCATAAAGGATATTCTCGGTTGGGAATTCAGAAATCCAGACATTGACCTCTTTCATAGGGTAGTCAGAGATGGCTCTTCCTTTCATAGCTTTCTATGTCACATAGGTGATATCAAACTCAGCTGGAAACATCAACCAGCGAGCCATTTGGATGGATAAGGTGGGCTTCTCGAGTAGGTATTTGATGGGATCCATCTGGGATATGAGTCTGAAGCGGAAGACGATCATGTAGTGCCGTAACTTTTGGGTAACCCAAACAAGAGCGACACATGCCTTCTCCAAGGTGGTGTTGTTAACTTCGTAACCGATAAATTTTTAACTAGCATAGTAGATGGATTTCTCCTTGTGGGTTTGTTCAAGGTATTAGGCTAGCAAAGCCCCACAGCAGTATCGATCATGGTTAGGTATAGGAGTAAAGGAAGACCAGGCTGCAGTGGCATGAGCATCGGAGGTCGAGTTAGGTATTACTTAATTTGGTCGAAGGCTTCTTGACAAGCTTTATTCAAGACCTTGGTTAAATCATTTTGGAGGAGTTTGAAGATGGGTTCACAGATGGAAGTCAATTGGCTGATGAATCGACTGATACACTATAATTTTCCAAGGAATCCTCAGACTTCTTTCTCTGTTTGGGGAGGTGGCATCTCAAGTATGGCTTATAGCTTGGCAGGATATGCTTCTATCCCTTTCTCACTAACCATGAATCCCAAGAGTTTCCCTCTGGTATCGCCAAAGACACATTTCTGTGGGTTAAGCCGCATTTGGTATTATCGCACTCATTCAAAAAAAATTTGGAGAGCGGGAACATGACCTTCTTTAGTCTTGGACTTGATAATTATGTCATCCACATAGACCTTGACTTTCTTGTATATCAGATTATGCAAAATGGTTATGGTATCCCTTTGGTAGGTAGCCCCTGCATTTTTTAGACCAAATGGCATGACAGTATAGCAAAAGGTTCCCCAAGGGGTGATGAATAAGGTTTTCTCTCGATGATCAGGGTGCATATTGATCTGGTTATATCCAAAAAATCCATCCACGAATGACTTGAAAGCATGGTTGGTTGTATTGTCCATAATCATATCGATGTTGGGTAGCGGGTAATCATCCTTCGGAGAGGCCTTGTTCGAATCTCGGTAGTCGACACACATGCGGACCTTTTATCCTAATTTCAGCAAAGGTATGATATTAGCTAGCCATGTGGGATATTCGATCACATGAATAAATCCCACGTTTAGTTGCTTGACTACTTCTTATTTTACTTTGAGTGACCATTTGGTGCGGAGTTTTCGCAGCTCCTGTTTCACTAGTTTACATTTTGAGAGAGTTGGAATCTCACGTTGTTCTATCTCAGGGTCATTATCGGGTATATCATCATAGGACCATGCAAAGACATCCACGAAGTACTTAGGAGCTCTTCGAGTTACGTGCGTTTGTGCTCATCAAGGGTAGCCCCTATCCTAATCTCGCGCATTTGGCTACTAAAACCGAGGTTAATAACAACAGTTTCATCTTTATTAACTGAACGCGGTTATGTTGTTTGTTATTAAACTTATTTAGATCAGTTAAGAATTGTTCATTTGCAAAGTCATCATCATCAAGAGTTTGATTAGAATCAAGATAATTAATGTAAGGCACAACAAGATACTCAAAATCTTCGTTTATTTCATTAATAAGAAAAATAGCATTGAGAATCTCATCAAAGGAGGCTTCGATTACATCAGAGTGAGAGGAAACAACTACAGGGGAAAGGGGTAAACATCAGGGTGCAATACCCCGCTAGATTCTGGCGCTGGCCACCAACAAAATTAAGCTGGGTGTTAATAAATTAAATATCATCCTTAGCATGTGACAGATATGAGACATATTAAATTTTAATCCACAAGATAATTATTTTAAATCAATCCCAAATATTAAGAACATCCAACTGATTTATCACCAAAGTGTGATATAAAGTCCGTCACATGCAATCTCCGAATATCTCAATTATTACAATAAATCAAACCCAACTGAAATCTTAAGACAACTTTGGAACCGAAAGGCCCAATAAAAACCCAAATATAGTCTCACAATAAATACGACTGACTAGGAGAATAAACAAACTACTAAAACAATAATATAACTCCATCTACACTTCTGAAATGTCTCCAATAATTCCTTATAGCTACTCCAATTAAATCCCTAAAAATATTAGTCAACACATGTGTCAGATCCAAGGCCCTGAGCATGAATACCAGCTACTCCTTTCAATTAGGATCCTTAAACCCAGACAATAGTGTTATACATATCGACCATAACAATAGAATCTTTTAATTAAAAGAAAGTCTATAATCCTTAACAATAAATTTCTAAATACCCGCAAGGTTTAAATGTGCCACACCAATATTATTTTAAATTTAACCCAAGTCCCACAATGTTAATGTGTTTGAATTAAACATAATTATTTGTTCTCACTTTATTATTAGGTATGGCGGTCCTCCTTCCATGGGTGATTTACACCAAAATACATTATTATAGCGGTCCTCCAACCACGGGTGATTTTCTCCACCAAAATTTTAACGGTCCTCCCATTATGGGTGATTTACACCGAATACGCATCCCATTTTCACACTCGCTGTTTGACCCATTTTTATCCTGCGATCCTCGACATATGACAAGTTTCCACACACGACACGACATAAATCACCCTCTGACCCGGTTAAACTGTCGGTCCGGACACATTATATCGCCAATAAATTTTAATATCCGTTTTTATCTTGCGAAATTAATTTTCCAAAATTTCTCACACTAATTATTCACATAAATTTCCCCCACCCTTAAAAGTGATGTAAAAATCCTCAAAATATCCCTTAGCCCCAACTACAAGTTCCCAAAATACAATTTCATCCCATCTTTAATAAAGAAGGATCATAATAATTTCATTTCACCTAGATATCAATCCTAGGTTATCGCAACAATGGTAAATATAGAGAATTTTCCCCCACCCCAATATATATAACCCGTATAGACTCATACTAACTAGTACCATACCTAATTAGCATAAATCGCAACTAAGGCCCACTTACTAGTCCCATACCTAACAAGTGTACTATAACAAGGGGTGAAAACCAATTATCTAAAATACCAACGTTTTCGAGATATTCAAAATTATAATATTTCATAAGTGACATAATTAACTTTTTATGATAATATTCTCAACAACACTAAATTTCCAAATAAATGATTTTTAATCTAAATAGGGGGAATCAAGAATATATAATTATTGTGTTTTTTTCGAATCATTATTACTCGTAACTTCCATATTTAGCCATTATTTTTCTAGCACAAGTAATCTAATTAATTTAAGAATTTATACATGAAACACCCAAATCAAATTGCTAAGGGATCCTCTACATGTATATGCCCATAATATAACCAACTACGTAAATACAATCCATATAACAAGAAAGTTATAATTATTTGGTAGCCCCGAAATTAATTTCTTCAAAATATTAAGTTCTTAATTTATTTTAGAACACATGAGTTTAATGGAGGTTATAATCAAGACCCATAAGACTAAAGGAAAAGAATAGGATAAAACATGCTTGATTTTTATAGATGCAGAAATTGACGAGAGATTCGAGTTCTCCTTGAAAAATTGATCGAAAACCCCTCTTGAACCACCTTGAAATATTTATGTTTAGGCCCCCAAAATTGAGCTTGAAAAATATGTTTTAATGGAGGTTAAGGTTTGTAGGTAGAAGATGATGGGGAAAGTAGAGGTTGGTTGATCTTAGGTTAGTGGGGAATGAATGTTAGAAACTCAGCCCCGAAATCATGTAAAAATTCTGGGAGGGTCGATCGGTCGATGAAAAGGATCGATCGATCGATCAATCCAAATATCTGACAATTTCCCTTAAAAATGCCATAAGGCAAAATATTAAAAATTCGTTTTAAATCCGATTTCAATTCCGCTTGAAGTTCCATTCTTCTAAAATCATAACCAACATATTTAACTAATAAAATTTATAAAATTCAAAAATTTATTTTTCTCGAATATTCCAATTTTTATTTAAAAATACTCATTTAAAAATATGGGTTGTTACACAGGGTTAGGTTGAATATCAGCAGGTGCAGCATGCCAGTTGAGAAGAGGTGCATCAACATCTTTAATGAGGTAGGATGGATCAGATGATGTAGTCCCTGAGTGGATCATGCAGAGTGTCAACCCCAGTATCTGTAAGTTGAAAGAGTCCTCAGAGTCGCTGTCCTCAGAATCACTAATATCAGCTAGGGTCTCCTCAGTGAGTGGTTGCACATAGTGTTGGAAACTTTTGGCTCTCGAGTAACTGTCTTGAAAAAATATCTACATTCCTAATTTCATCCTCTTGTCTACAGGGTCATACTAAGGTTCAGGGAAGCCGCAGAAGGGGAAATCTTAACCCTCTTTGATGAATCTTCCATTTAGAGAATCTCCCAGGATAGTTATGGTACATTCTAACTTTCTCTTCAGTCGAGGCTGACGGATCAATCGGAGTTATTCTTTTGATGGTTGGTAGCCTAAGCCATAAGTAGAAAAGGCCTCCTTCAGCACAATAGGTTCAGTTATCCCTTGTTGTCTTTGCCCTAGCCCCAGTCTGAGCATGAAGTGTATATTCTTGAACATTTAGATTACATTAAAATTTCCATAAGGGTCATATTCTGGACAAACCCTGTCTTTGAAGTCGTCCCCTACTGGGAGTAGGAGTGGTTCGACCTGAAAGCATGATAGAAGCATATCGTTCACCCCATGTTGTATCTCGAGTACCGAATTACTAGTGCTTGCATTCTCGGTGTTGTCACTATCTCCCAAGATGGTGATAACTTGCCCATTGGAAAAGAACTTCAATTTTTAATGAAGGGAGGAAGACACCCCTTTGATGCTATGGAGCTACGATCGTCCGAGCAACATATTAAAATAAGATGGGATGTCGATGACTTGGAATTCAACAACATGATTTATAGGGATAACCCCTATTGCAAGCTTGACATATCCCATTACTTCTTGGCGGGTTTTGTCGTAGGCATGCACGGCAGTAGAGGTTGGAGCAATGTCACTCACTTTCAGTCCCAAATAATTGAGGGTTCTTAACGAGTAAACATTCAGAGATGGTCCATTATCGATGAGTAAGAGGGGAACAGTTTTGCCCATGACTTCGACAGAGATATTTAGAGCATGATTGTGGTTGGGACCATTATTAGGGATTTCCTCTTCATAAAAGGAGAGCATTCGAGTAGAGGTTAATGATCTAACTAGGTTCACTACTTCTTCTGGTGTGATTGAGGGAGGAATTTTGGGTCCTATGAGTAGCTTGATTAGGGCATTTTGGTGCACATGGGAAGACATGAAAAGTCCCCATAGAGTCATGTCAGCTTGAGTTTTCTTCAGTTGATCAAGGACCTTGCTTTATTCAAGGGTCATTTCTAGCATAGGGAGATTCTCAACACCTTTCCCTTTATCGTTTGCTGATGATTGTAAGTTTAGATTCTGGTAATGTCTCCTCGACCTGGTCATATGGTTCACAGAAGAGGGGAAAAATCACTGTTCTAAAAAACCCGCCTAGGCTCCGCCTAGGCTTGAGGCTTGGGAGAAACGCCTCGCCTTAAGATTTTGACGCCTTATGCTTGGTAAAACCCTTAAGGCGTACTTTTTCTCTAAAAAAACAATGCTTTAGTGAAACGATATCGCCTTTTAAAGATTTTTTTACAAACCGGACCATTATCTCATCCAAAATAATAAAATAGTATTTTTATTTGCAAATATTCAGACATATATTTATGATATGTACAATTTTAGTATTTTAATAGCCTTGTTATGGTTAAAAAATATTAAAATATATTAAAAAGGCCTAAACGCCTTTTCACGCCTTTTCACGCCTTTTTACGCCTAGGCCCGCCTAGGCTTCTAAGGCTTAAGGCTTGGCCTCCACGCCTTGATCACGCCCCACGTTTTTTAGAACCTTGGGAAAAATAGAAACCCTATTTCTTTATCGATGTCAGGTTACTTAGCTACCTGGTTGATCTCTCCTAGTAGCTCCTTGAATGATATCATTCCACATAAGTTGACTATCAGACTAGTCTTTCTTGAATCTGGCTCTTCATTTGAATCTTTGGAATCATCTCCCCATTCTGTGGCAATGATATTGTCTTTCCATGCAAAGTCAATACACTCTAAAACTTCTATGGCCTCTTCGTATAATTCCTCCCATTTGGTAGGGAAATGTGAGACTGAGGGGACCAGGTGCCCTTGTAATTTCAAAGCGTCGAGCAGCTCGGATATGCCACAAATATCACCAGTCTATCAAAATAAATCTGCCATAATCTGGACCACGTCATCTAGACTGACTTAGTCGGCTGGCACTACCCAGTTATCTGATTCTCAGGCACATTTTCAAGCTTATGAGAATAACCCACTAAATCTCTGACAGTCAATGGTCATATGGGAGGGAAATTTCAACTCGAACTCTAGGAGCTGGTTTAGCACTTATGATAATTTCATGTCTTTACCTCCAGAACGGGTGCAGACAGCGATGCAGGCTCTTGTGAGGAGTGATAAGGTTTGATATGAATGGTTTGTAGGGTGTAAGAGGAAATATGGGAATATTTAGAGAGGTTTAGGAGAATATATGGGCATAATTGGTTATTTACTTAGTATTATTTGGGTAGATGGGTCGAGTTCTGAATCTTCTTCTAGGAAGATAGAGTTTGTGTGACTTGGGAGTGGATTATGCGTAGTGTTTGGTTTAGGATTAGCCGGTGGGGAGATGATACCCCAGTCAATACAGCTTTGGATTGTGTTTCAGATATTGAAACATTGGTCGATGGTATAGCCAGCAGTTTGGTGATAGTCACAATGGGCATCCGATTTGAAATTCTTTGAAAGCGAATTTGGTAATGGACGAGGGTCCAAGGGTTTGATCAGGTTTCGATTCAAGAGAGTCTCGTAGACTTTGGAGAGAGGATCACAAATCTCGGTATATTCTTTTCGAATTGGGTTTGGGCGACTTTTTGGTGCCCACGAAGCGGGAGGTTGAGAGATATTGTTGATAGTAGAGACTGCGGTACTAGCAGGCTTTTCAAATTTCCTAGGAGCAAAATGTCCCAAAATTTTCTTCGGTTCAACTTTTGTCTTGGCAAGACCTTTTTAAATTTCTACTCCTGCTTCTCGGAGGGCTCAAAAGTGAGGGTAATACTGTCCTCCCATTGTTACTTGTACATGGGGTAGCAAGTTTTTCTTCATAATAATGACTTTTTCTTCTTCAAAAGGCTGATTGGTCATGGTAGTTTCTTTTTTCTCCATCTTGCTATGAAGTTGCTGACTGATTCCCCAGGATTCTGTTTAAGTAGCTCTAAGTCATGGCGAGTAACCTTTAGCTCCTCATTATACTTATACTTTGACATGAACTCACGGGCAACATCTTATCAACTCCGGATTCTGGATTCTTCAAGGGATAGGAACCAACAGAGGGTGCTATCTTTCAAAGTTTGCGGGAACATTTGAGCCATTATTTCTTTAGAAGCCCCTAAGAGAGTCATGGATCGGTGATAACTACCGAGATGAATGATCGGGATCCACTGCCTCTAAACTTCTCGATATTGGGCATCTTTAATTTTTCTAGTAACTTATCTTTAGGATAGGGAGACATGTGGGTGTAGTCCATGTAGTTCCCAGAGATTCTAACTTGGTCGAATTTCTTGGTTAGAATCTTGAGGTCTCCCTTGACCTTGTTAAGTTCTTTCTCTTTCGGACCAACAGTTACGGGTAGATAGACCCGGTCTGAGAAAGGTTTGGCATAGGAAACAGGGCTGGTGGTGGCCCATTAGCAGGAGGGGCACACGGAGCATGATGGTATTCTTCAGGAACCCAGATAGTCTTGGTGCAGGCGGACCCATAGCGCAAAGGAAAATGACCTCAGGATCCTCGGGGATAGTGACCCTATTTTTTTGCATTTTATGAACTTCGGTTTGAAGGTTGTTAATTTTGGCAGTGAGCTGAGCCAGAATCGTCAATAAATCCGGATAAACATTCGACACTTGATCCGTATTCTCCAAGGAAGGCGGATGAGTCTCGGACTCAGAGGAAGTAAAGGGACTGACAAAACTTTGGGGTGGTTTAACTGAAGATCGAAGCCAATTAGGAGCCAGGCCAAGGGTATGTGATCGACCTAAGAAGTAGAAAAATTTGGAATTTATTTCCAGAAAAGAGAAAAGGAAATTCATTATTTTGTGGGAAAAAAGGAGGAAGATATTTTTGACATTTTTTAAAAAATGAGAACGAAAATGTTTTTGGTATTTTTAAAAAAAAGAGAGGAAAAAAATGTTTTTGGATGCTCTTTGGGAAAAAGAGAGAGGAAAAGACTATAGATGGGTCTCAACATGATTATTATGTTTATTAGGTTTTCACTTGTATTAAGTTCTCCTAAATGCAAAATGAAATGATGGACGGGACCCGACCCTGGAAAAATTAGGTTTGCAACATATGTAAAGTTATGGTTGGACTTGTAACACGCTCACGGGCAGGGTCCCATTTTAAAAATTGCGTAAATATTTAGGCGGCCGGCCCACCCAAAATTTTGGTAGAGTTTCGGGTCGAAACCGAAAATCTAACATGCGTGTCCTAGGCTTGGCACCTATATACGAGTATGCAGTTAGTTGGGTGAATTGGAAGGGGTTCCCCCCTTTGACATAACTTCCACGATATACATCTTGCTTTTGAGGACAATCGGTACATGTGTACAAGCCATTTGATATACCTGGGTGTACGTGAATTGCCTCACTATATACCTCGTGGGGACGGTACGTGTGAGAGCGAATTCGATATACTTGACATACGTGAACGAGTTCCCTACAATATACCTCCTGTCATGACTTCGGTCAAGCTGTACGATATGGGGAAACCGTTTGATATACGTCGAAGGTATTTAGCTAATGGAAGGTGAGAGTCATATCGCCTAGGCTAACAGCGCCCTGCCCGACCAAGGCCCATCACGAAGTGACTCTGAAGTTACGGGACAAAATTTGGTAAATAATAATGCTCTTGGGTGATGTCGTGTGAATCATGCATGATTCTCTTATTAGTATCTTATGGTGAAAGTATCTTTCTTGATCATGACAAATAGGGAGCAAAGTACAAGTACCAATATTATACTAAGCATGGATAAGTGGTGTGTGCAACATGTGGATATACGTGATCCTAGGTCCACGTAGTGTGAAGTGTACATTTAGAATCTTCTACAAGTGTGTGAATAGTAGCCTAAGTACGCATGAATAATAAAAGGGGGAAATACAAATAGGGGAATATACAAGAAAATAAAACACCCATGTGAATAGAGTCTAGCCCTCTTAAAAATAGTCCCCAGCAGATTCGACACTATGGCCATCCCAGTCAGTGCGACGTTCATTCCAGGGGAAAGGAGAAAGAGGATCCCCCGAAGAAGAAACTGTGTCGCGGTATCGCACACTTCTCTTAGAAAATCGGGCTTCGACCATCATTGGTGTGGGGTGAATGTAAAGAGATAAGAGTCGCCAGCCTATTTTGCTCAAAACAAGCAAAATAATATGTTGCCACTTTCAAGAGAGCGGCATCAAGGGCAAAATTGATGCATGCGAAACCAATAGATCGGAGGTCTGGGGGCTAAGTTACAGAATGGGAAGGTGTTAGGCACCCACCCGCCCTTTCGGTGTCTCATGGGCAAATGTTAATATTTTCCTTTTTATCCCCGTGAAGTGTATGCATGTGTTTATATAATGGATATTGGAATCGTTCGACCCCTACCATTGAAAAGATAGGGTGAGGTCATCCATAGGAATATTCCAAAATAATAATAAATGTAGAAGATAGAATATGAGCGTTCATCGCGATATTGATCGTTATTGGGAAACAATAATATATGTGGGATGAAACGCGAACAAGCATATGATATATGTATAAGTGTGATGGAAATGAGGGATTTGAGAAGTTATGAAAATGATAGAAATTGGAAGATTAGAAAATTGGACTTGAGTCTTGGATTTTAATCCGAGACGCCTACATAGCCTATAAAGGCATAAAAGTCCACGTAGTTCGAATATAGAATAGGGGTGGGGTTTATCCCTTAGATTCGAACGAAATTTTATTGGGCGTGTGGGTGTAGAAAATGTGTTTCTAGTCTTCGAAAAAGTGTGGTGGATGATTCTGTTCAAAATTTATGGGTTTAACCCTCTTTTATTTATTTTTGGATTTTTTTATGAAAAATAGAGTGTGTGCAATATACTAATAAAAGGGTAGATGTTAATATGTATGAATTAGAATGAATATAGATTTTGAATCTAAAGTAATTTATGCAAAACAAGATATTTGATCGAGAGGGAGAAGGAATTGGACCTTCTTTTGGAGCTTGAGCGTGGATCTTGGATGAATTCCTTTGAATGTTTATGGAAGTTGATGATAGAGAAGGGTATTTTCCAAATTGGCTGTGAAAAGGATGGGTATTTAGGCTTGAATAGGAATTCTCATAGGGAACTTCGTTGACTTCGGGAGAATGTTGTTGAGATCACTGATGCTGATGGATTTTCGTTGTCCCTTGGGAATGAGGTTATGGCCCTTATTTATAGGGTTAGAGGATGATGATTGGCGTACCACATGGGGTTCCTATCGGCAGGTCACCCTTGATGCTGTGCTGATAGGCAGGGTTCAGGACCTGCCAATTGTCAGTCTCTTGCGGACTTTTCTAGAAAAAGCACTGCAGAGCACAATCCGTTGATTCGAATTGTGCACGGGGCATACCTTACAAATGTATTTCATAGACCTTATAGAGTCCTTTGGACCTATCCTGGGTCCGGGAGTTGACTTTGGATCAAATGTCGCTTGGAAGTGCAAATCGTTCCTTTGGACGGGAGCTCGTCGGACGCAAACGGATCGATCGTCCCCATAGTAAGTCGAAATCGTGGACGAGGTGGACCATTGGAAAGGTAACGAGATTTACTTTGACATTCCAAAGAGTTTTGCTCAGTTTGGAAAGTTGACCTTGGTCAACTGGGGCCCGAAAGCTCTCGGTGACCTTTCGGAGTAAAACAGCTAGTTCGTCCGCACCGTAGGTCAGAATCGTGCATCTGGCGGATCGTTAGAAAGGGTATTCCATTCACTTCGTAGATTCATTCAGTATTGTTCGAGATGAAGAGTTAAATTTGGTCAAATGGAGTCGGGAGTGCTCGGTGGACTCCAGATCGATTTTTGAGGGAAAATTGACCGTTCGTCTGAATAAATATGCTATTTCACACACAGGGCAGACCGTTGGAAAGGGGTTTTAGTGCCCTTCAAATATTCAAAGAGCTTTCGTTCTGGTGAAAGAGTTAATTGGAGTCAAATGGCACTCGGGGGCGCCTAATGGTCTCTAGATCGGTACTCAGAGTGCGACCTAGGTTTGTGGCGGAAGGGGGAAGTGCTAGGAGTCTAAGGAGAGATTTAGGGGGCCCTAGAATGTGGTGTCTACAAGATCCATTTCCATAATTAAACTTCATTGATGAACCTTACCTCCATAATTCTCCCTACTTCTTCTTCTATTTCCTTTTCCTTGTCTGGGCATACTTTGTGGGTTTTCTATGTGATAAGTAGAAATGCTAGAAATTCGGTGGGAAATCACTTCTAGATTGATGATAGGCATATCATAATGCTACCAAATGAACACATCATGGTTCTCTTTAAGGAAATAAACGAGTTCTTGATTTTCATGATCTAGGAGTGACTTATCATTTAAAAATTTCTTTTTTGGGTGAGAGTGGTCGAAGATTAATTTTTATAGTGGTTTCCATAATTCTATCTATAGGGGTAGCCTTATTTTTTCTATCCCTGTTATTCTATAATTTAGTTGTTATTTGGACGAAATGGCTCCCTACGTGTTCTCCACCTTTTCTTTTTTATTTTCTTATTTGGGTCAATGGCAGTGATGAAGCATTAACGATTATTAACTTGATTCATTTGTGTCACTATTACTCCTGGTCGATAATGCATTTGAGCTTTTAATGGTAGGTACAAGGAATAACTTTCATGGCATGGATTCTTCCTCGTCTGACTCAATATCCATTCGACACGCCGCCTAATAAAATACCGGGTGATCAGTCCTATATCAAATTAAACAGGAATCTCATATGATTTCATTCTCACCATCACTATCGAAAACTATTTAATTACTAATAACCTATTAGGTCTAGTGTCAAATTTTAAAATTTCTAATCTTTTTAACTTAAATGCACAGGTAAATCCATCCATACAAAGATATGAATAACAACTAAAATGAATAGAGAATAATCGATAACTCTCGATAAAATATTTATACAACCATATCGAATAGGCATAATATGAAAATGCGACAAATAAAATAAATAACAACAGTTGGACAACATGCCCGAATATAACTCACAGTGCCTCCTATCTAGATCACAAGGAGAGAAGCATCTATACGATTTCAAGTCAACATCCACAGCTGCGGCAGCAACGTCTGACTCGAAAGAATAATTATCCAGGCGTCCCTGTGTCTGGACACCTAAAAGGGTTTTAAACTAAAAGAAAAAGGAAAATATTTGTAAGCGGGTCAGAGCCCAAAGAGTTTTTAAAAATATTTAGCAATTGTTTAAAATACTTTAACATTTAAAATATGATATTCTCCATATTTAAACTGGTGTTGCACTCATACGAGATACCCCTCACCTCTCATCTAACAGTGCATACCTATCGCATGTATTTTAAACACCCTAGTTACACTACCCAGTCTAACTAACATCTCACCGAACTTCTAAATACCCAAACACTATCTCATGTCCCGCGTATATTATCCCAAGCTTTCGCCTAAGCTTATACCTGTTAATTTCTCACTTATCATTTATCCATTCATTATGAATAACCTTCACTAGTTATTACACTATTCACATTTTAGTGTTATTTATCTCGTATATAATATTCTCATCTTTATATACGTATATCACATATTTTATTCCGGATTTTATACTCCCGGATGATCTTGGAATTATTTTACAATTCATTATTTATTCTGACCGTATATATATATATATATTTATAAACAATATACTATACGCAGCAAGTATATCTATACTTATATATCACACACTATATAAGTATAATAACCATCCCTCAGAGATATACCTCAATGGATGCAGTCTCTCGATGCTATCATCTTCCAGGGAATTACTCACACATCATCCTGGGTACGAGCGGTCAGAATCTCACACCAACTTGGTAAAAACCGAATCACAACGTATGGGAAGTGGTCATAGTTCTTCGTTGAAAATAAGACGAATGATATCCAAGACGTCTTACCCCTGATAAATACCACATAATATATAAATGGGCGCTATGACTTAGAGACTATACACAACCTGCTCGTCAAGCCAGGGGACTCACCCACATCACGTAACTTACCATGATAGCACTAGAGGGGTATGCTTCACATAAATATATCATTCACACACAGATATATTCATAATCATATAATATATATACTGTCTCTATACCCGTATATATATATATATATATATCACATTAAATCCGGCTATGATGCCTATCTCCCGTGGCATTAGCATAAAATCTCGAATATACCAATTCGTATTAATTCATAAGTATACACACTGGCTAGTATACTTATTTTAATCCCATAAGTTTTCACTCACTTATAATATAATTATCACATTCATTATTTCCGAATAATAGCTTATCACGTCTGGCTAGTATTCTTAAATCATCCTACTCGCAACTTAGGATTTACTCATATATATATATATATATATATATATATATATATATATGAACCCGTCGAATAATTCTTCGAATGTCGTTCGTCCCAAATATTCCTAAAATTAATACCCTGAATTTTGTTCCCACAAATCCTAAGGGTCACACATCACTCATTTAATCATTTAGAGGTCCTCACACTCTGTTTAGGATACCCCAATATTTGACTCCAAAAATAATTATCCTTAAATCCCTTTAAAACTAGGAAAATTTTCAAAACTGACAGGGCTGAATCGATTTGCCCTGTACTGAATCGATTCACCTAAGCCGAATCAATTCGCCCAATTCCGAATCAATTCGAAAATCGCGCTGTGTTACTATTCATCATATTCTCCAACTTTCTTCTCATTCCAACACTCATCCCATTTAAGGTTTATGGTTTCCATCACTACCAACCATCAATTTAACATCTACACACTTAGATTTACCCAACATCATAATAAAACAATGGGATCCATCAATTTATTCAAGAATCAAACCCTTAAATTTTCTCAACCAAATTTACACCATTAACATGGATTTAAGCTAAGATTTCATATAGGATTATCATTAGTTCAATTTTATGTGGAATCATTCCCAAAAATCCCATTTTATACAAGAATTCCAAACCTAAAATTCATATTATTTACACCAACTATAATATGAATTATAAATACACTTAAATAATTAAAGCAAGTTAAACACTTGCCTCGTTGGACAAATCCGACGACCTCATGTCGAAATCCGCCGGAGCTTGGCCAGGAATCTCCTTTTTCTCCCTTTTTCTTCTTCTCTCCTTTCATTCTTTCTTCTCTCTTTCTCTCGACTTATATGAGAAGAAATAAGGGTTATCCACTTATTAAATCCAAAATTGACTCGTATAAACAAATGCGAGTCCCTACTAGTCCAAAAAGTCCCCGAAACCCAAACACTACCCCCAGGTACTCTATGTTTGCCTATATCGGCCCTTACGAGACCAAACGTGCACTCGAAATCCCCATCTGAGTCACTTATAAAAAATTCACGTTTTTAAATCTAACACAACTCCGCACATGTTTTTCGAATAAAATATTATTACTTGCCGCTTAGCCCAACCGCGACATGATGTAAAATAATCCAACTTCAATTACTTATTCTCATAAGTAAATATAACACACATCAATGTTAATCTGTCACTCGCCAAATTAATATTTAACTCACACTTCAAATTCTCTTTCACTTAAAATTCTCAAATTATTAAATTACACCCACTCATGTAATTTAAATATCTATAAAAGTAAGGGGTATTACAGTCCAGTGCTAGCAGTTTTATTAACTTAGATATGTTCCCAATTCGTAGTGGGAGCATCACCTTTCTTAGGGGCATTTTCTTTCTACTATCGAAGACGAGCAAAGGGATGTTTTTTCCCTTCAGGTCCTTAGTCTTGAGGTTGACATTATTAAATAAATACAAATATATGACTTCTAAAGACATACCCTATTCCACTATTAGCTTATCCATATCCCAATTGGTGACTTTAAGAGTGATTACTAATGCGTTATGATGTGGAGTTTCGAATCCATCCAAGTTTTCCTCGATGAAATTGATATGCATGACACAGTCGATATCTTCTAATTGATAACATTTTTCGATTAAGGTTTTAGTCGGGTTGTTCTGGAAAGCCTCCAAGATTATGGTAACCTTTTTTTGTTCCTTTGATATGACATTGACTTGAATCTAATTGAGTTTGAGGCACCATGGATGACCGTGATCTTATGTACTAACTCATCATTATCTAGGATATTGTTAGGATTTTGATCACGCTCTACAAGAGCCTTTTTATTTTTCTTCTCTACGTAGTCAACTAGATGACTTGCATAGGTTAGTTCCTAAAGGCGTGACTTAAGTGCCTTGGATTTTTTTATTTTGTGCCCATTCTCCTTGTGGTAGGAACATCTCATGACAGTATTCCTCTTTAATGGGTCCCTTTCCATCTTCCTCGGTCACTTGAAATATTGATGATCCTTAATCTTGTTTAAGTTTTTTTAGATTGGTTATTATAAGTTAGTATTGACAGAATGGTGTGACTTTTTGAATCCATCTTTGTATAGACCTTGGGTCCACTATTTTGTTTCTTAACCCATTTCTTGGGAGCATTCCCCTTATTCACATTCATGTTTGGTTTTGGTCGATCGTTATATTATTGTGTGTTTGCTAGCACATCTTCCACCTTGGTGTATTTCTTAATTCGAGACATGATGTCATTAATGGAAGTTGTCTCTTTATTCACGAGGGACTGATGCAACATGGATCTGCTTGGTAGACTGATCTTGAATGAGTCATTATTACTTGCTCGGACCACTCCTCCACTTGTTGTATGTTTCCCAATAGCTCCAAGTATATTCACATTGGGTATCTTGGGGAATTTTTCATTAAGGGGAATAACTCCATCCTCTTTGAATGGGTGCAACTGGTGATGAATCTAGTAATGAAGGCCTCCGTGAGCTTCTTAAAGTTGGTGATTGGCCTGTGTTGTAATTTTTTAAACCCCTTTTATGCGATGTTCCCCACATTAGAAGGAAATATGAGGCACATGAGAGCCTCAATATTTATCCAGAGGGTCATAGCATGCCGATATTGATGAACTTGGCATGTGGGGAAAATTTTCCCATCGTAAATTTTAAATTGGGGAATGAAAAACTTCTTAGAAGGCTCAAAATATTTGATTGACCTCGAGAAGAGGGATTTCATCTAACTGACGAGGGCTCTCCTAGATAGCTCCTTGGTGGATCTGACCACTCGATGAGATGGATGCTCATCCATCTCTTTCCGAGTGAAGTTTCAAAAGTCCTTCTTTCTAGGATAACTACAGTCGTGGTCTCTTTTATCTGGTGATCCCTTTCAGTTGGAATGATCCTAATTGCACCGTGAACTCCTTCCTCAGCTATGAGTTTTGCTCACCTTAGGGCTATGGGTACGTACATGGCATTTACATTTATCCCAATTGAGTCATTCTCCATTATTTTTAGGTAACGTTGAAAGAGGGCGTTATCTTCTTATTGGTGTCATGTGGCCTCCTCCTACTAACAAAGTCATCTTTCATAGACACTATTATTATCTAAAATTAGTACATGTATTTATGAGTCTCGGTTTATAAATACCAATGATGAACAAAGACAAATAAAGAGATTAACGGTCTAGATTTGAGAGAGATATGAGAGATGGAGAAATAAATAAGGAATTAACATGGTTCGACCCAATGCAGTGCCTACATCCATAGGTTCTATGCAAGTGTATGTTATCCAGCTGGATAAGAGTCGTCAAAAAAGAGGTTACAAGATCTCAAGGATCTCCTTATTATTTCTCTGTATGGATGTTAAACGCATCAATCTATTATGTCCCTTTAGGTGGGATTGTGTTCTATATATAGGTAAGAGAGAGTAGAGGTCTGTGGATTGGCTTTATAAGTCAGGTGGTTATACCTTTCTACTTTCCAAGATA
Source organism: Sambucus nigra (assembly GCA_949130495.1). Classification (NCBI taxonomy): domain Eukaryota; kingdom Viridiplantae; phylum Streptophyta; class Magnoliopsida; order Dipsacales; family Adoxaceae; genus Sambucus; species Sambucus nigra. The sequence goes on from OX422220.1 coordinate 253,880,970, forward strand.
TGACTAATGATGATTCAATTATAGTTAGATGAAAGGGTAGGCTATTAACCTATGTGTGTATAAGCTGAATTATCCATATTCCTTCACGTGACCCACATGTGCCTCGGTGGGTTTAACAAATAACATTAATTTGTCGTGGGTAATTTTCCAGTCGACTAGGAATATTACTGATCCAATCAGAAATATGATAGGCCGACCATATTTAATGAGTAAGGCGAGCACCTTATAATGACAAGTGTCACAACACTATTGGTCTAATTTATATTCCATATTTATAGTACAACAAAAGCCCCCAAAACTTCATTCATAACTGGAATGAGTAGTAGCCTCTCTAGATTATTAGATCTCCAGAGTGTCTAGGGGTATATAATGAGTGGATTAAGTGTTACATGGTAGGATTTGATAGGCTACACAAAAATCTGTTCGAAGGTCATTATTTGTGAATTGGTTGACAAAGACGCTTAATCGACTGACGATCTTAGGGGTACACTTGGTCATCTATCCTCCTAGTTCAGTAGAAGTTTTATAAATATAGGCAATATTTGGGAATCAAAGTGATCTAGGGGTACGATGTTAATAAACTACCTCTAGCGGTGATTCACCGCTCAAATGAAACGTCTGATACATTTAACCATCATTAGACTTAGGAAATCGTGAAGAAGTCGTTTAAGCTTATAAAATGTAAGTTCCAACCCTTTTGTTCACTTCACTGTTGATTTAAAAATCCTTTTTCTTTGTCTCCTAATTCTTCAGCCATTTATGGGAGCTTCCATTTTTCATTATAAGGATCTTTTCTTCCTTCTTCACTTTCCTTGGTTAGTATTTAATGTTCTTACTAAAATATAGTTTATGCCATTGATGGGAGTTCATTAGAAGTATTTAGGTCTACAGACGGAATCCCTTAGTGGGTAATAACTGAACTGCTAAATGGGGCTTATGAACTTTGTGCCTTGCATGAGGGTCGCCGGTTACTTTTAATTTTTATTACTGAGTGTGGGCTTACATTTCCCCCTAATCACTAGTTTTTAAAATTTTATCAATACTTTGATGTGTCCCTTACCCAAGTTATCCCTAACACTTAGAGGATTATTAATGGGTACACCACATTAATGAACTGTATGGGACCCATATTGGAATCACAACATTGATGCACTGCTACCATTAGGTCACCACCAATGAAAGCATTCACTATATATAAACACAATATTTTTTAATAGAGCCTTGGTTGTGAACCTCCCTGATTCCAATAAGGTTTATTGGGATCATGGGTTTATTGTGAAGAATCAACAATTTTCTCCTCTTCTTAAGGGTACAGTATATGATAAGCCAAGATGCTCGTTGAAAGGTAAGGAAATAGGTTAGGAAATGAACTTAAAATAATCCTTTATGAGTTGTATTTTCTAATTACTGCTAATTTTATGCTCGTATTTTATCTTTTGAAGTGAAGAGTAAGAAAAAACTCCCTCGTGATGTCGACATCAACTATACTGATCTTGATACTATGTGGTCGATCTAACAAAGGTTAGGTACTGAGTACCACCCTAGGTCAGCTGCTTTTTTACTGTGGTATAAGATCATAACAACTTCTTTTATTTCAAAACCTACCGAGAAGAGACCAGTTACCACAATCTCTTTGGATGATCCATAGGCCTCAACTTCTGATTTTGAGCTTGGTTTATAGTCCCCCTCTATAGAAGGGGATAATTTTTCTGAAGAGAAAATCTTTTTATCATTTCAACCTTTGTACGTTTCTTTGGTGTCGGCTAGTGTCTCCCAAGAAGATATGGGGAAATGCAAGATCACTAATCTGATTGCCACCCATGTTGGCACAAGGTCACCCCTTATGTTCGTCCAGTGAGCAAGATGTCTAAAGCTGGAGGTTTAAGTGACCCTTAATTATGGATATATCTCATGCGAAGGTCCATGATCCCCTATCCAAGAGGGTAAGGAATGATCCACCTCCTACAGCTGAGATTATTAGAAAGAAAGTCGCTGATAAGGACATAGGTGTTACCCAATCTGTTATTATTTGTCCTGAGCTTCCTTACGTTTTAATCAGTTTCGGGTTCTTCCAACCAATCAATCAGTTTCATTTTCACCTCCCCACTCAAAATTGTTGGACCATGAAAATCATAATTTAGACCTTTTAAGTTTGTCATTGTTTGATTTTCATTAATACTTCTTTCATTCTTTTTAATGTCTTCTTTCGCCAATTTGGCATGCAATTCTTGATCGATTATGACCATCTCTTTAGGAGTAATGACAAGATAAATGAGTAATACTTTAATGCCGAGGTCACCTTTAATGAGATGCGTAAGTCCTTAGAGGTTTTTAGTCATGATAATGAGGCCTAGATGTGGGAGAAGAAAAAGTTGGAAGAGAGGTCCAATGCATTGGAGGTGGAGATTGTAGTGGCAGATAATGTTGTTATTTCCATTGAAAAGTTAAGAAAGGAGGAAGAGGATGCTATATCCATAATCAAGATGGTAAAAACCAAGGTTGAGAAAGTTTTGCGGCTTCTGATAAAGCTAAAGAAGAGGCCTTCACAAAGGGATGGGATAAGGCCTTTGCTTCTATACAGTTTGACAACTTAAAGAAAGTGTTATTTAAAGATGGTTGGTATGCATACCTTATCAAGGTTATCACTGCTAAGGAGTCCAACCTCTTTCAGTTACACATTTTTGTCACTCCTCCTTAGGTTGATGAAGAAATTGATGACAAGAAAGAGGAAGCTGATAAAGGTCATGCCATTGGTGATTAAGGGAAGGTGGGGAAATAAATCCTTGTAGTTGGGCTAGGAATGTTTAGTTTTATTTAGTTTATTTTTTATATCATATCAATGTATGGGGTTTGATCAGATGTAACTCCTCGTTATATTGAAATGAAACTTATATTCCCTATATTATTGCTCCAATTAGATTTTTGCAACTTCTTTTCTTCACAAATATATATATCTGACCACCTACTTTGTAATTTGAAATAAGACTGGCATCTTCGGTCGCCATCCAAAGTGACTTTCAAGAAAGACGTAGTCAATTATTCAGCATTGGTTATAATGAGAACGACCAAGATGAACTTGATGAACCACTTAGGTAGGATATATTTTCTCTGGCCAAATAACCATATTTAAATTTGCATCGTCTTTTTCATTAGGCATTTGCTGATAACGTTGCCTACCATGATATGATTTTTTCTATACAAAAGAGCCATAAGGAATCAGTGGAAATTCTTCAATACAATCATGAGAAGACAATGGTCCACCTATAAAAGAGTATTGGGTTTCACAAGAAGCTACTATATTTGGCATCAACTTATTCTAAGAAAAAGTTCATTCTCACTGCTGAATTGATCGGTTCCTAGGAAGTCGCCATAAGGCTTTACAGGTTGAGCTGGAAGGTCTCAGAAAGTCAAAGCATGCTGAACAAAATGAGGGTGCCTCGTTTTAAAAAAAAGGTAATGCTCATATCGAGAAGGAGTTAGAGAAAATAAAGAAAGTAGAGGTCTAGCCTTCTCAGTAACAGAGAATAATTTTAGAGTTAATAGAATAAGAGAGGACCAAAGAGATTCTGCTCTACTAGGTTACGACCATTAAAAATTAGTTGTCCACTATTAAGAGGATGAGTGAGAAGATAGATCTCCTCACGTATCAACTTTATAAGCAACCTCCCGCTACATAGATAAATGGTTATGATAAGACTTCATACACATAGAGGCAGAACTTTACCATGCTAGGATGGTCGTTTATAAGAACGGTTGGCTCAATGCACTTGTTGTGACGAAGGTTCCTAAGGAGGACGAACTTTGGTATTGGCATGATCCAGGTTGTTAGAACACTTAGATCCTCCTTTTAAGACTGATGTTTTATGGATCACTCTAGATGTTATCCTAGTGAGCCTTATGAGAAAATACCTTAGGGACTATGGCCTTGATGGGGACAAATATCTACACCGAACTATGTATTTAGTGGACTGGGTCAGTACTGGTAGCTAATCCAGGATCTGAGACTTGAGGAAGACCATCACTCTACGAGCATTAGATATTGCTCCTGATGTATTTGAGAGCTTTCCAAACAAGCAAACCCATCCTTACAAATGACTTTGTTATAGTCTATTTTTTGTGATCCCCTTGCAATGAATTTTTCATAAATAATAATGGAAATTTATATTCAGACTTTTCTTCACTTGCTTTTTCTTACTTGTTTCTCTTTTTCACAAGTAAATGTAGTTAGATATTTGAAAATAATTATAGTCTTATTGACATTGAGCCACGTCATCTTGATGATTCTCATGTGCTAAAACTGGGTCTACTAGTAGTTAAGTCTTATGATCATGTGGTAAATTATTGCCTAAGTGATTTGCCTTAATAGTTACCAATGTTGGACGAACTTGGGTTATCCGATCATGGGTTCTACTGATGGATATTACTGATCATATGAATGAATCTTGTTATCCTGACCAACTGTTTGCATTAGTTACTTAAGATGACCAAATGTATTGGGATTTTGTAACAGTTATAGTTTATGGACATTAATCCACGTCATCTTGATGAGTGTTATGTGCTAAAAGTGGGTCTACTAGTAGTTTAGTCTTATGATCATGCGGTCAACTGTTGCATGAATGATATGCCTTACTAGTTACCAATGTTGGACGAACCCTGGGTTATCCGGTCTTAGGTTCTACTAACACATATTACTGATTTTATGGAAGGATCTTATTATCCTGACCAAGTGTTAGCATTATCGACCAAAACTCTTGCCACTTTACTTCCATGTACCATTATAGTGACGACTAGATTATTATCGTAGGGGTATACTATGACGGACAAGTCTTCCTTGGAGAAGCCAACCATTAGGTGATCTTTATTCACTTTCCTAGGGAAAGTGTCCACAGTGCCCATCAGGTTGATCTGTCTGATATGAGAATAGGCCTTCACCTCATTGATATAAGCTTTCCTCTCTGCAGTCTCATCTCTACCTCCAGCATCTCCTCCCGTAATAAAGTTACACCCAAAACCATAAACCAAATAATGTTTTGGCGGATGAGTTGGGGCATGAGTTTGCTATTATCTATGGTGTTTAAAGTCCTAAGAAGATCCAAGGTAACACTATTTGGATGGAACTCAAGAAGGTCATAATAGTTATGGAGACCTTCCAAATTGACTCCACAAAAATCCCAAACAATAAGCGTAGATGACCAAAAGACAGAGATTATAACAAGTATATAATCTTCATAAAGGACGATCTTATTGGAGTAAGAACCCGATACCATGATGCACTAATAATCACGCTTAGAATTACAAATTGGGACATGGATAAGCTGCTAGTGTATCAAGGGATCTTCTCTGAAGTAATGTACTTGAAGCTTCTTCACAAGCTCAAACTGAAGTTATAGGACATCAAGGAAGCGACCATCCCTCGGGTCGACTTCGATGGAAAAATGACTATGTCATTAGGAAAGGTGGTCCTACTAGTGAGGGCTAGAGAAATTTTAAAAGTTAATCGACATATTGGTGGTAGACATTGACTCTCACTATCATGCCATTCTTAGGAGAGGTGACTGCACGCCATGTAGGTTGTTCCCTCTACTTAGCACTAAAAACTTAAGTGCATCACTAAGCACAAAATAATGGAAATCAGGGACAACTGGGAAGTTATTTAGAAGTGTTTTATCATTGACATCAGGCCTAAATAAGATAAGAAAAAAGAAAATGAGTCCATTACTAAAACATCTCATGATAGAGCTACACCTTCCAAATAAAAACTAAAGCATAAAAGACTTAGAGTAGAGGACATAAGACTTAACCCCATAGATAGGGTTATAGAGAAGCTAAAGGAGGTAGCCTTTGATGAAACTCAACCTAAAAGGATATTTTTGATCGGCCCCACATTATTCGAGCAAGAGTGGAAGGAATTGATTTTTCTACTAAAGCAAAATCAAGATGTATTCGCATGGCATCTATATGATATGCTTGACATTGACCCTGAAGTTGCATGCCACAAAGTGTATCCTCTAATCATACAAAAGGTCAGTCAAATAGCCCTGAAGAAAGAAAAGGCAGTGGAAGTAGAGGTAGGGAAACTTCTGGAGGCAGGGTTCATCAGAGAAGTTCAATTCCCCGAATGGCTCTAAAACTCGATGGTAGTGAATAAGAGTAATGGTAACTGGAGAGTGTGCATAGACTTCACTAATCTAAATAAGGCCTACCCTAAAGACAGTATTTCTTTACCTAAGATCGATTTTCTTATCGACGCTACTACCAGCCATGAATGCATGAGTTTTTTGGACGCAAACTAAGGGTATAACCAAATCCCTTTGTTCAGCCCTAGCCAAGACAAAACTTCATTTATAACCAATCTAAGATTATATTATTACGAGGTCATGTCATTCGGCCTTAAAAGTATAGAAGTGGTGTACCAAATATTGGTTATAGGGATGTTAAATCAATAGTTAGGAGACAAGATATAGGTATACATTGATGACATGATCGTCAAGATTAAGCTCAAAATCGACCATCTGAAGGACTTGCTAAAGAATTTTGAGATCCTCACACATTATCGAATATAGCTCAATGAGACTAAATGCTCTTTGGGGGTTTAGTCTAGAAAGTTTCTTTGGTATTAGTTAGCAACAAGGGTATTAAGGTCAACCCTGACTAAATAGTTACGATCAACAATGTTCATCCCCCTAAGACATTACAAGAGATCCAAAAGTTAACGGGGATGCTAGAAAGCCCTTAATAGCTTCATCTTAAAGTCTTTCGAATGATGTCGATTATTTTTCCACTATTGACCAAGGAAAAATGCCTCACCTAGAATGAGGAATGCTCAAAGGTCCTTGAAAAAATAAAATCCCACCTGAGTAAACCTCTCCTACTGTCTATTATAAATCCAAAAGACCCTATTTATCTCTACCTGGCAGTTTCTAGCCACGCAGTCAGTTTAGCATTGATATGCGAGAAGGGAGAATGCAATCCCCCATTTACTACGTCATTAAAATTCTTTTCAACACTGAGCAAAGCTACCTCCCATTTGAAAAATTAGCATATTCATAGGTCATTTGAAAAAATAGCATATTCATTACCATATTTACAGGAGAAGAAGAACCCAAGACCAATATATGACCAATAAATTACAAAGTTGGGAGATCGATCGGTCCAAAAAGTGGACACTTTGCATGTACGGCGCATCCAACTCCAAGGGGACAGGAGTGGGAATTATGCTTATTTCCTTAAGAATGCCATGATCGAGTAAGGGATCATACTTGATTTTAAAGCTTCCAACAACGAGGCAGGATATGTGCATCTTATTATCGGACTACGAAAAGCTCACTTATTGGGGGCAAGCCATCTTGATATATAATTCGATTCAAACTAGTATCACATCAAGTCACAAGAGATTTCAAGGCTAGAGATGAACAAATGGAGGCATACCTTCAATAGCCCACAATTTGATGGCTAAATTTGAGAAAGTTCACATTCAATAATTTTCCTAGGGTAATAACAACCACATAGATGCATTAATAACTTTGGGATTAGTAGTAGGCTATGATCTTACAAGAACCGTTGAAATTGAATTCCTCATCAAACCCGGTTTCACAAAGCCAGTGATCAACGAGCAGATTCTTGCTATGAAAAAAATTCCTAGTTGGATGGACTCAATAATTACTTATTTACAAAATGACATCCTATTATCTGATAAGAAGAAATCCCACCAAATCAGAATAAAAGTTGCACGATTTTGTCTAGCACTTGAAGGAAAACTCTACCGGATATCTTTCATTGGTCCATATCTCTAATGCATGCACTCGAGTGACATCGGCTAAGTTTTGTAAGAACTTTATGATGGAATTTTAGGTAACCATGCTAGAGGGAGGTCACCGGTTTTTCAAACTATTAAATAAATCTATTGTTGTCCATATATGTAAAAGGATATAGCCTCTTACGTCAAGAAATGTGAAAAATGCTAGAAGTTCTCTCCGATGCTCCTTCAGCCAACCAACGAATTTAAGTCATTGACTAGATTGTGGTCATTTTCCCAATGGGGTTTGGATATTATACGTCCACTCCTAATATCACCAGGGAATTGTGAGTACCTCTTGGTTGGCACCGACTTCTTCATGAAGTGGATTAAAGCAGAACCATTGGCATAAATCTGGGGCACTGATATGATTAGGTTCATCTAGAGAAACATCGTGATAAGTTTTGGTGTGCCTAGGGAGATCATCACAGATAATAGCAAACATTTTTAAATTTGGCCATTCTAAGGTTTCTGCAATAGCCATAACATCAAGCATCACTTTAGCTCTTTAGACAATCTTTAGAGCAATGAGAAATCTAAGGCTTCCAACACAATAATGCTCGAGGGTATAAAGAAGTGATTAGAAAAGGTTAAAGGATCTTGGGTAGATGAGCATCCTTACGTCCTATGTGCATATCATACTACACCTAGAAGATCTACTGGGGAAATTCCCTTCACTCTAACTTATGAGATGGAAGCTGTTATTCCCTTCGAAACTGGCCTGTTAACCACGATAACTATAATTTCCAAACAAGGATTGAATGAGGAAGTCATGAGGACTGAGCTTAACCAAGCCAATGAGCAAAAGGAACAAGCCATGATAAAAATAGTCTTTAACCAATAACAGTTGGCTAGGCAGTACAACAAGGGTGTGAATATTAAAACAATTCTTGTTTGGTGACTATGTCCTTAGAAAAGTCCTCACCGGTACTAAAAAACCTTTAGATGGCAAGTTGGGGCCAAATTAGGAGGGATCGTTCAAAGTCATTAGAGATGATCTGCAAGGAAACTGTTATTTGGAAATAATAGAGAGCAGGGAGATACTAAGGGCATGGAATGTAGCCAACTTGAAGAAGTTTTACTTTTAAATTTGCTCTTTCTTAGTTATGCTTAATTAGTTTCCACAATTTTAATTCCAAGACTTATATTGCTCCCAGTTTGTTCTAGTTTTTCTAATAAAGTACAAGCCAGAATGGTCCATTTAGCTATTTAATATTGTTCTAAAGTGGAAGGCTTACACTTTTGTTAATGGTCAAACATTGACCTATATCACCTTATTTTTATTACACTTAAGACAAAAGGTTTCATAGTCTTCATTATAAAAATAAGAGAAACTCAGATTGCGTAGGCAAATAAAAGTCCTACGGAGAATCCTTAGGCACTCAGTGAACCCAACCTTAGTCGAATAAAATCCTAAATGGGTGGATGGCCCTAAAACTAGGTGCATTTTTTCCAGAGTCTACTTTAGGCCTATGGTAGTGTGATAACACGACCCAAAAGGAAATACAAGATGATAATAACATGCTTAGCATAACGGAGTGGAAAACGAAAAAATGTGGAATTATACAAACACCATGTTAATACATAAAGTTATAATATATATTAAAAATCATTTACATTATTGAAAGAACAAAACAATGCAATAACTACCTATAGACACCCTATCCGAGGACCCCCCTAAGCACCTTCTTATGTCCCTAGCACAAACTCATTCACCACAAACCCTAGGTCATACTCCGAGTACCGAGCTAGAGGCCATCGGGTGCTCTTGGTCCTTGTTTGACACTGATAAACTTTCTTGCCAGAGAAAAAGCTCAATAAATGTTTAAAGGTCTCTTAATCCCCTTTTTAATGGTCCGTTCTGTACACAAATCGACCTTATGGCTCGAACGAACAATTCATTGTACTATCAAAAATTGATCTGGAGGCAACCAAACACTTTCGGGGCCCGTTTGACTCCGGTGAACTCTTCATCTTGAATAGAGATCAATGAATCTATGAAGGACTCTGAATACCCTTTCCAAAAGTTCACCCCGTGTGTGAATTGGGCTTACGGTTCAGACGAATGATCCGTTTTACCCTAAAATATTATTTGAAGGCCACCGGGTTCTCCCAGGCCCCGTTAGACCCTAGTCAACTTTTCAATTTAAACAAAGCTTAATGAATCTTTGAAAGGCTATGAATACTCTTTCCAACGGTCCATCCCGTGCGCGAATCAGCCTTATGGTATACACAAATGACCCATTTTATTTTGAAAGGTTACTGGGCTCTTTGACCTTGGTTAACTCTCCAAACCGAACAAGGTTGAATAAAATCTCCAATTTCTCTGACTACCCTTTCTAACGGTCCATCCCCTGTATGAATCATCTTTATGGCTCGAACGAATGATCTGTTTTCCTTCGAGAATTTCCTGTTCAGTGAGAAATGGAAGTTTTTGAGCCCCATTTGACCTCCATTAACTCCCTAACCGATGAGTGGATCAATGGATGCTTAAATGGTTTTAAATAACCTATCCAACGGTCCACCCCGTGTGCGATTCTGACTTACAATTCGTGTTTTACGACTATCTTTTTGAAAAACCTGCCTCCGACAGCCGAATAGCACCCCAAGACCCTGCCTATCGGCAATGTGTATGGGATTCTAGGACGATAGACATATCAATGACCCTACCAATCATCACCCCTAGGATCTATAAATAGAGGCCATGACCTCACTTTGAAAGACACCCCTGAACATCCATCTCAGTAATTCAAAGAACAATCCCTCGAATCCAGAGTTGTTCCCCTCTTGAAAAGCCTATTTTTCACATTCCTTTCATCATTTTCATGCTCCTTTTATTAAATTCTCCCCCCACTCCTCATACCACCATCATCTCGTCATGAGATCAGCGCATCTGCAATCAATATCCACTTCAAGTCTTTATGAGGAGGTCCAATTCTCCACCCTTGTCTTTAAATTCTCTTATTTTAGCATTTGTCACTTTATTTTCACTTTAGTGCTTCATTTCATTACGTCATATACCTTAATTTCAAACCTTTATTATTAGTATTTGCAAATATTTTATTTTCATAAAAAAATTAAAAACAAGAAAAAGAGGGTTTAGTTGTAAATTCCAAACAGGGTATTCCATCACATTTTCTCACACTAAAACACCTTTTTTCTACACACATACAAGAAAAGTACCTGGTTGGATTTATGGGTCAAACTCCATCTCATGTTATCTTTAAACTACGTGGACTTTGATGCCCCTTAGGCTATGTAGGCATTTGGGGTAAATCCCTAGACTCGAGCCCTCCCATATGCACATTTGTTACCTTATTTTATAATATATTCTTAATATATTTTATATGCTTTATTGCTCGTGTCTTGTACGATGTACGTATTCGTTCTTCTATAGCGACTTGTGAATCGGCAACTGCTTACATTACACTTTGAATTACAATTTTGAGAACACTCCTAAGGATGACCTCACTCGGCCTTTGTCCTTGATGCGAGTTGAGTGATTCCATTCTCTATTTATATTATGCACATAAGCACACACTTCACGGAGTTTAACAGGAGAAAATTAACACATGTTCATGAGAGACCAAAAGGGCGGGATGGGCTCCTAACACCTTCCCATTCTATAACTTAGTCCTCGAACCCTTGAACTACTAGGTTTTATAAGCATCAATATTGTCCTTGATGTCATTCTCTCGAGGCGGCAACATTTTTTTGCTTGTTTTTTGCAAAATAGGTTGGCGACTCTATCTCTATATATCACCCCATGTCGACGACGACTGAGAGCCCCAACAAAGGGAACAATCCCGCGCGCACATAGGAAGGGATGAAAAGGCAAGGAGAGGCCCACCTCAGAGACCATCAACCCCTTGGGATGACCACAGTGGCGACTCTGCTGGGGACGTTTAAGTGGACTAGACTCTATTTTTGAATGGGTGTTATTCTTTTCTGCATGTGTGCATATGCACCACCTTTATGTTTCCTTTTCTCCTCGATTTACCTTTTTGTGTATATCTCTTTCATGTATATTTCACTTTCTACTCACTTATACACTTCATACACTTGTATATACTCTCTATGTACACGTCACACACTTACACTTAGCTTCACTTTATACTCACATTGTAATGCTCCGACCCGAATTTATGGATTACCCGTGAGTCAACCTGGTACGACCCTAGCGTTAGGTGTTAAGTACAATGAAACAACCTACATAAAATTGCTAGTCCAGTTTTATTTTAGTTAACATTTCACATGTTAGCATGCGATTCCAATTTTGAGATGAACTACATGAGGGACCCACGCGGAGCACCCTGAAGTCCAAGTAAAAATAGGTACCAACGTAAACATAATTGAAATATACTTGCCTGTATAACGCCCTCAAAATATGAATCCGCACCTAACCTGTCGTAACAAAGCGAGGGTGTGAGCCTATGCCCAGTGAGAATATACAAATCAATATAGAAACGAAGGACAAAAAGGGTACTCACACACTACAATCACATACATGCGAAAATATATATGTATCTACATATACATATACCTATGTATTCCAATTTAGTGATCATTTTACTTCTGAAAACCTTACTTATCCAGATTAATTTACCTTAATCTTATAACAACTTCCTTTATTTAAACTTAACATTTCTCACTTTATTCAACACACCCGGTTCAACACTCAAAACCACTACACTTAATTTAATCCAACCCATTCCTTTACCGAAATCACCCTTTCTATCCATTTAAATATACTTTAGTATTTTCATTGAAAAGCACCGTTTCAGCACACGCATTCACCGTGTTAGAAAATACTCATTTAATATTTAAAAATCCTTTACAACTCATTCTCGTGTTAAATATGGGTTAAACATTTACGTTTCTTAACCACCCAATTACCCACTTTCTTTACCCTTTTTCTTATCTTCTGGACATTAGTAGATTTACGCATTATCTTATCCGTTTCACCATTACAAGAACATTAACTAGATTCATTCAAGTTAGGTTGTATTAACACATTTACCACATAACCCATTTCATGACGTATTCCACATTTCTGTCATCTTTTCTCAGATTTTTCATATACGACATACTTCCATGGGCTCCCCACCACCGGGTATGCGCACCATATGCTTTGGCCAGTGATTTAGGGCTTTTCACCCAAGGGATCCATAACCTTCTTGATTTATCTCGGTGTCATTCGAGATCCCTTTTATATGTCTTAACATTTAACAAATGTCCACATTATTCCACTTTTATCGGCCAAAGCCAAAAGCCCGGACTTAATTGTCCCTTTTTCCATTAACACTTGGAAAATGATTTATTACTCCTTTAAGTCATTTATTCACACATACGTTGATTTAATATCAAAATCACTCATAATTTAAGACTTAATTCAATGTTCAACCCACACTACTGTAAAAAACATACTTTGACATTTTTATTCCATAAAAATGTTTCACTTAAGTAGATTACCACTTTACCCTTCATTTGCCAAAAACTTGCAATTCGGTCATTTATCAAGTGTTGTTTTCCCAAAAAATGGTTTTTTAGTTTCCAACTTAACATTTTAAATAATTTTAACCATTTAACACTTGCTTAATGACATAATTGATCCAACATTCTTACTTACTACTTTAACACCTTTAATATTTAAAATAACACCTTTTACATATTAAAGTCCCATTATCTAAACTCTTAAAGTACACACTTTATTTATGGAATTTGCATCTTAACACCCACTTTGATACTAGTAACACATTTAATCCATTTAACTTCCATTATTAACTTTTTATGCCACAACTCATGTAAGACCTTACTTTCCACATATTTCAACATTTAACCCACTTCACTTTCTTCATGAGTTTTACGCACTTTAAATTACTTAATAAAGCACAAGTCTTTCCTTCTCATATTTGTCTTCATTATTCGTGTATACAATCACCCTTTAATCTCATGAATGGTTTAAACAAACCTAATGTATTTAATTGCATAAAATCACATCACTTATCCTTTAAACACCATTTTAACACAATTTATTTCATAACATGTTCAAGACATATATTCTGAAAATTTCTATATTTTCAAGACACATTTTAAATCATACATTTGAAACCCATTTTCATACAAATGCTAGGATGATTATTAATCATCACTTAGATGCAAACTAACATCAATCCTATATATATATATGTGTGTGTAAATAAACATGTTGGATTTATACTACACATTAAACTTGGATTAAAGTTAGTTTTTCCCACCTTAATGAGCTCTGACAATGGTGAAAATGGTGAAGAAGATGGATAACCCCCCACATCCAAAGTTGGCTTCAAGGGGTATCTAAAATCCATCCTAATCTATATCCAAGTATGCTCCGTGAATGCTCTAAATTACCCCCTTTAAACTCCATTGTAAGACCTTGACCTCCTCAACAAATCTTAAGTAAACTCCATAAACATCTCCTTCTTCAAACCAATAAATCTTCCTAGGGTTTTCATAGTTGTGCAAGGTTGTTTGAGGGTTTTTAGAGATGTATCCATGGAGGAAATAGTGGTAAGTATTGTCCATAAAGTCTGGGTAGGAAGTGGCTAAAGCTTGAGAGTTTAGAGAGAGGGGGGGAGTCTTTGAAAATCTGATGGAGTTTCTCTCTCCAAAACCCATACGATTTCTTTCTTATAAGCCGCCCCAATGAGGAGTTTCTTAAAGAGGAAACCTAATCACCACTAAAAACTTCCCAAATCAGGCCCTAGTTAGTCCTACAATCGACAACTCATGAAATCCAAAGGTGGTTAAAAAGACAGCACATTAAACTGATTCTCGCCTAAGCCACATCTGTGACCCGCGGTCGACCAGACCAGGTGGCCGGGTCCAATGTGACAAGTCTCATATTTTTCTTAGTTTGACCCCAAAAAATTAATATATATATATATATATATTAGTACCCAATAAAAATGGTCTTTGCATTTTTAATGTCAAAGGGGAGCTCTAGAAAAATCGCACAAGTTCTACTTTGTCGTGTCGTATACCGTCATCATATCACATTATACTTACTCACATCCATAGCTCAATTGTTCCTCGATTAATTTACGTCGTACTCTAAAAATATATTCATGGCAATTAATTTAACACGAATGTTCTTCCATGCAGACCATCCAACGTAAAATTTCCTTTTTAAATCCCTACGTACGACGCGTCACTTTATATATAATTTCTACTCAACACTTATGTATTTATTTCTGCAATATTTTCTCCTTTGAGTCAATCACCTCAATTATCATTTAATATCTATATTGTCGGGCGGAGTACTACACACATGCTTCACACACCACTTAAAATATCCATGTTTGGACTTCACAAGCACATGCCCACACTTCCCACACTTGTATATATCTCAATGCTCACTTACACATATCACACACTACTTGTAGTTGATCCATGTATAGCCTCAATACCACACACACTCACTTGTATATATTCCCATGTCACTTACTCACTCACATGTATCCATGCGTAATATAGCTTCCATGTTAGATTTACTTTTCATAATACTTGCATATGCTCCCTCATTAGTGTAGTACTCTTTTTATTAATTATACAAATAATAAATATAAAAAATGCTCTCTCTCCATAATATGTTAATTAAGACTCATGCATTTTTTCACACTACATCACCAAGAGAATGGTAATATTGACCAAAATTTTCTTCCGTATTAAGGGTCACTTTATGATGGGCGCTCATCTTGTGGGTCGTAGGTAGCCTAAGAGATATGCATGTCACCTTCCATTGGCTTCGTACCTTGGTCGTATGTCAAATGATTCCCCTCACATCATATTGCTCGACCAAACTCACGATGGGAGGTATATAGCGGAGAACTTGTTCACGTATCTCGAGTATATCAAATTCACTCTCACACATACAGTCTCCATGAGGTATATAGTGAGGCAATTCACGTACACTCAGGTACATCAAATGGCTTGTCCACGCGTATCGATGAATGATTGCCCTTATAGGAAAGAGGTATATCGCTAAAGTCATGCCAAAGCGGGAAACCCTTCAACTAACCCAACAAATTACATAAACCTCATATAGGTGTCAAACCTAGGTCACTCATATTTAGTTCACCTGTTACCATGCAAAACTTTATCAAAATTTCGAGTCAGCGTACTGCCTGAATTTTCGTGCTATTTTGCCTTTTTTCAAAATAAGACCCCATTTGTGAGCCTGAAAACAAGTCCAACCATGTCTTACATATTTTCAAACCCTATTTCCCAAGCTTGGGACCTGTC
The DNA here is from genome assembly GCA_949130495.1 of Sambucus nigra. Lineage (NCBI taxonomy): Eukaryota > Viridiplantae > Streptophyta > Magnoliopsida > Dipsacales > Adoxaceae > Sambucus > Sambucus nigra. The sequence continues at coordinate 253,897,048 of OX422220.1, forward strand.
TGGAATTTTTTCTGCATATAGGCAAACCTAATACAAGTGAGTACCTAATAATAACATTAATAATAATAATCATGTCGAGATTATTTTCCTTTTCCCCTAAAAAAGAGAGAAAAGTTCTTGATCAACTCAAGAAAACCAAAGCCAATATCACTATATGGTGACTTTTCATGTTCTCCCAGTTGCACCAGAATGCTTTGCTAAAACTCCTCACCAGGACCACAGTCCCTCCTTCCACCACTCTTGAAGAAGTCGTAAACATGGTTGGGTCCTTTACCTCTTCTAAACTACTCTCCTTTTTTAAAGAAGATATATCGAAGATTGGCCCTAATCACAATTATTCCCTCAACATATCCATTGAAGTCTTGAAGATAGTTTCACTCTCACTTATTGATAATCGATATACTTTTAATGTTTGTCCTCTCAAAACCTTTAATTACTTGGGATTGAAAGTCTCTGATCTCACTCCTACTTTTGTTGCCATGCGTGCTTATGATAATACTCACTGAGAAGTAATGGGGTTTATAAAACTCATAATAAAGGCTGGACCTATCAATCCTATCACCAAGTTCCAAGTCATTGACACACCTGCATGTTTTGAACTACTCCTGGGTCATCCATGGCTCCAAAATATCCAAGGAGTGTCTTATTATATTAATAAAAAATTGAAGTTCTTCGCCAAAGGTCAGGTTATACCCATTTTGTGGGATGATGACAGTAAAAACAACGCCATCACTAGCAACCTAGTATTAAAAACCCGGTATAGGAGGAATAACATGCTCTTCTCTGGCTTTAGATTTAATCCACTTCCCTTTCCAATGGGTGATAAGTTAAATTATTGAGTTTATCCTAAACATAACCCTCATGTCAACGTCAATGTGATCCAGATGTTCAAAAACATGCACTTCATTCCCAGAATGGGGCTAGGGCAATGCCAGTAAGGGATCATTGAACCCGTAGTCCTAACGAATAACTTAAAGCACTCTTACGCCCAAGACCAAAAAGAAGTTGATAAGATGAAAAGACCGTGTCATGAGACTTTTTGAATGAAAGGTTTATCAAGGAGGGTGAAGACTTCCCTTTCTATAGATTTACCGCACCATGGTATGACCATGTCGATAAGAAGATGAAACTGGGGTTAGAAATGTTCTTTTAAAACAGTAACTCTTGGGCTGAAAACTACAAACATGAGGTACAACCTCTCACCGAGAAAGCCATAATAGTTACCAAGGACTTTAAGGAGAGTTTTTTCGAAGACTCATTTGACCTGTAGAAACTGGAGCTGAGTCTTTACATCATCTGCTCAAATGCTTCACCATTAGACTCGTCCACTCAAATCAAAGATACTAACATGCCTCTCCTCAACCGGAATGTTATGCATGTCCAACCTTCTCAGATTCAACCAGTCCCTATTATTCACCTTATCTAAGTCTCTTAACCGAATATTATTATTCCTGTTTCTGATATCAATGTAACTGAGACCCCTTTTAATGATGTTCTTCATGTTGTTTTTCTCGAAAATGAAATAGACGAGGATTTTGAGTATCTTATTGTGCCTTACATTAATTGTCTTGATTCTAATCAAACCTTTGATGATGATGATATTGCAAATGTATAATTCTTAACTGATATTAATAAGGAGAATAAAAAATAACATAATTGTGTTCAAATTAATGATGATGAGACTGTCATTATTAATCTCGGTTCTAGTGGCCATCAGCGTGAGATTATGGTAGGGTTCACCCTTAACGACCATGATCGTGCACAATTTAAAGAACTACTGAAAGAATTCGAGGACGTCTTCGTAGGGTCCTATGATGACATGCCCAACATTAATCCAGAAATATCTTAGCACGAGATCCCAACATTCCCACAATGAAAGCCTGTCAGACATAAGCAAAGGAAGCTCCACACCGAATGGTCACTATCACAACTAAAAAATTATCTCTAGTGCGTGTGAATTATGGCTCAAGTATAAGGCGGTCTTGTAAGTAATACTCCAAGCTAGTCAGGTACCAAACTCAGGGATGAAGAGGTAAAACGTAACAACTACCAAGGAAGATGATTAGACCTAATGATCGACTCACGAAAGATAAAAAGGAAAGATGATGAATTTTTATGAAATCATCGATGTGACTAATGCAACCTAATTAAATGCGAATTGATTAAAATATGCAAAAACTGAAAACTTTTGATTTTAAATATATGAGAAAAAAGGGAATTGGGAGCCCTTGAACCGTCAGTAAATTCGCTAGGTACAAAATTTCCAAAAACCTCATTGATAATTGGAAGGGAACATTAAAATTTTCAAAGTACTAAACATGTGAGGATTTTACTCTGCACAATATCTAGTTAATGATAGATTTAATGTGAATAAACTGATTGCTGATATGCTTATTACACTCTCAAACACTCCGGTTACCTAGGGCAAACAAAGGTAAGAGACCTATAATTCTCGTCTCGACAAAATATCAAGCCTATAAATTATCTCTCCAATTTCATCCAATTTTATATCCAACTTATTAACCTAGGTTGGGTTCATATATCCCAACCCTTGAATTAACTATCTGGACATATTAAATCTAACTAAGCATGAATTATTTACATAGCATGAAGACATGATAATGGAAATATAGTAAGAAAACAAGTAATTAATGTCATAAACCAAGCTTGGAAAAAACTCGGGAATAAGACTTGCATTGAATTTTCATGCATGAGAATTATAAAGCTTGACTCATGTTGTTTCTCCCTTCCTACCTTTCAAAAATTAGGTTAAACTAATGTAAAACTAAGTCTAATTACGAATTAACTAAGTTGGATACGTTTTTACAAGTGATTTGATCATACAAAAATCTCATTAAAAATAGGATTCGAAATAATTTTGCACATAGGCATTTTGAACCGATTTGCCTAATGCCCGAAGCGGATCTCTTTCCAAACCGAATCTATGCTCCTCCAAACCTGTTTGAAAATAAAAAAATCACAATAATGCCCTTGGATTCTTCTTAACTTCTTTTGCTTGTAACTCTTGAATTGTAACTCAGAATTTGATGTCGTTTCTTCCAGTGTGCTTGTGAAGTCAAGCTCTTAAATTCTTCTTTAGGCTCCGCTCCGAGTTCAGGCTAAAAAATTACATTTCTTCCCTTGGAATTTATTCTCCTTCTTTTCTTTCTATATTTAGTTTTCTCGCCCGTGTTCACTTTCACAGAATATTTGTAAAATACGCGAGAAATACACGAAACAAGATAATACTTGCCAAATAGGGTTATTAGCATAAATATGAGATAAATCCATCCTATTTACACCGCACGGGATTATAAAACTAAATAATTTATGGAGATAATATGATATATTTACCCCGAATCAAACCCCCTTAACTTAGGATGTTGCTCGTCCTGAGCAATGTAAAAGAACGAGAGTACAAGTTAAACACTTTCAAAATAATTTATTGGGATAAAATATCTTTTTCGCGGGCAAGCGATTGCATTTAGCGTATGTAAGAAGCAGTTAAACCTCTAGGTTACCCTTGTAGGACGAGTGGTATCTCGTGAGAGTTTTTAGTGGATTTACCCATAAAGTTCATTTTTTGATTCAAGAAAAATATCAAAATAATTGAAAAAATGTAAAGTTTAAATTACTTAAAATAATGAATTAAATTTTTATTTAAGAATACCAATTCATAAGTGTGTGTGCGAAGCTGAAAATTAAACCACTAATATCCATCCAATGATCATATGTTACTATTTAAAAACTTTGCTTTGATTCAAATTCTCACAAGATGCTCTCACAAATTAATCTATCGGAATGAGGCTATTTCTTTTGGTGCGTATAAAGAGTAAATATAATGGACACGAGTTCACACATACAATTTGAAAGATGAATTTTTTATGGTAAAAAGAACTCATCAACGGATTACGTTCATTGAAAAATGAGAAAAAACATCTTTTATTTGCACTAATTAATCTTTCTTATTATCTTTCGTGTTTTTATCTCTCCATGCAATAATTAATTTTATTTTTCGAACTCGGTTATGACTTTCTTTAGTTATAAGGTGTATTGAGTAAAATAGGAATGGTTGGGGATTTCAGAGTTGGAAAATTTGCTTATGATGTCCGTTGACACTTTTTCGAACATTTGCTAATTTTCTCTCCTTTTTTTTCTATTTTTGTTTATGTTTTTTTTTCTAATTTTTCTATTTTTTTAATTGTTGAGCATTTTTTATATTTTTTTCTTTCCCCTTTTTATTGCATTATTTGGACTTACTTGATTAATTTTTTATTTTCACAACTTCGGGCTAATTGGGTTTTTTCAGGTTGACAAATGAATAGGGAAATTTATTTTGGGATCAAAATAGTTAGCAAAAGGACATTTTTCATAACTTTTTATGGCTAATATTTTTGGATAAACAAACGATGACCTAACTTCATTTATTCGAATTACTTATTTTACCATATGTGTCTCGAGAAGGAATTTAATTTAGAGATATTTTTAGCGTGTTTTTAAGACGACATATCACTCGTTTCTCGTAACTGATCAAAATAAATATTTGGAGATCTTCAATGACTTATTTAAATGCTAAATCGAACGTTGAGTTAACTATTAACTTGGATTGATATAAATACTCGCAAAAATCGATAGGTTCGAAATCTCACCGGGTTAATAAATCTCCGCATTTATTTGTTAAGTTGTCAATTTTTGCTAAATTTTCATGTTTGGTCAACTTTGGCCTTGTGCATTTGAATTTTACAAAGAAAATTTAAATAAAAATTTTAGTAATATATTTGAAGAATTTAAATTCCAATATTTATTTATTTTAATGAAAAATATTGTTGGCTTTTTCCAAATTTTCAATTTTTTGGGGATTTTTTTTGAATTTTTTTTAATTATTTTGGGCATTTTGAAATTTGTGAAAATTTTAAAATGTACTTGTACCCCCTAACTTAGACTTTTGCAATGTCCTCATGCAAAAAGGACAAAAATCCAAATAGAAAAAGAAGGAGTGCCTAATAAAATAGAGCAAATAAACAAAATACAACTTTTATTGATAAACAAGCACAGACTACAACGCGAAAAGAAATGGTTACATAGTTCTTAGCAAAAATGAAATACAATTCAACTCAAAATAACTACATAACAAAAATAAAAACACCCATACACGGGACGAGTGAGATAGGCCAGACTCATTGGGACTTCGGGCATATGGTTCATAAGAATCTTGGCAAATGAAAATTGGTGGAAAAATAAGAAGGGGAAGAATCTTCATACTCATAAATCAAAACAGTTCGGGTGTTGGGGTGAACCGATTCATTTTTTAAACTGGTTCGTTTGCCTATTGAGCTCGGCTTTAGCGCCCTTTTTTCGTCATGTTTTCCATAGGCCAAAGTGTTATGCCCCATTTTTCTTCTCTCTAATGCATCCCAAGACTCCATAAACACTTCGGTACCCCATGACACCTCAACCTCTCTCTCGTAATGCGCATACGTTCTCTCGTGTGTGAAAACCCAGTGTGGTGCTCCTAACCTTCCAAAATTATGACCTCTACGGACCTCTAACAACCCAAAAATGGAATTTTCTCACTAGTATACAACACAAAATTACCCCATATGCGTTGGGGGTGCGACGACCTCTCTATCTATCCTTAAAACTCACCTGACCCCGTGTACGGGGTCCAAAACTGTCCTCTTCTCTATCTTTCCAACATCATAATCAAAAGTTGGAACAACTGGGAATCATCCCCGTAGGTAGGTTGGACAGCTCGAGGCACATGAGGAATGAGGTTATGGAAATCATCGTGGTGCCCAATCAAATTTCAGCATAATTGTCCCGACTTAGAGAGAATATCTCGGTGAAAATTAGAAGGACATGTTAAATCTTGATTCCCCTTAAATTAGAGAATGCATGGATCGAGCTCTAAATCGGATGAGACTCTAGTCATCTCCCCGATCATATCAAGGAACTCAAGTGGCATGGGTGGATATTCACAACAAAGGAATTGATTTATCCTATATTTCATCATGTTCTTTTCTAAGTGATAATGGTCCAATAATGATTGGACTTCAATAGTGAGGCTCTCATCCATCAGCTCAAATTCTTTTTTAAAACTCTCTAGGCTTATGTCTCCTAACTCCCTTTCTTGCTCGACCTCAAAATACTCTCTCTGTCTCGATAATCGTGACTAAACACGCCTCATGTGGATCCTCAAAATCTTCTCCCTCACTTCATTCGTGTACTACCTATTCAACAAGATCCTACTCTTACAAATAATTCTCATCACCCACTTGCTTGGTAATGTTGAAGATGTTCATTTCGAGTGTCATATTCTGGAACGTGAGTTGCACTTGACCATTACACGTGTTAATTAGCACATTAGTCGTAGCTAAAAATGGTCGACTAAGGATTATGGGGAATATGATGACTCAATGGGTAGGTGGGATCCATGTACCAAATGATAAAATCTATTGGGAAATAGAAATTATCGACTTGGACGATCACGTCCTCAGCTATCCCTCGAGGTATCTTCACAGAACGATCAGCGAGCTGGAGTAATTTTTATGGGTTTAAGCTCACCCAAGTTAAGCTTTTGATAGATAGAATATGGACAAATGTTGACACTTGCCGCCAAATCTATTAAATCGCGCTCAATTTTACACTCTCCAGTGATGCACGAAATGGTAGGTGCACCCGAATCTTTATACTTAGGTGGGAGGTTGCTTTGAAGTATCGAACTTATGTTTTGTGCTAAGAACACTTTCTTCTTTATCTTTAACCTACGTTTCACCGTTTAAAAAGGCCTTAAGAAACTTTGCATAGGCAAAAATTTGCTTGATTGCCTCAAGAAAAGGTAAATTAAGCCTCACTTGGTTAAGCACATCTAGAATATCATCACGGGTGGCCTCTTTAGGAGGAAGGGATAACCGTTGAGGGTGTAGTGCAGTTATAGGGGTTTTACTACCACCTCGGGCCAGAATGTGTCATCTTTATCACTCTCCTTTAAGGGGGCATCTTCAACATCTTTCGTGTCGGGTAAAACCTCCTTGTTGTTTTATACATCGTGTGAAATAGGTGACAAGTCAACAACTCTTCCACTATGTAGAGTGGTCACTACGCTACATTGCTCTGCAAATGCATTAGGGGTAGAGCTAACATAGTCTTATCCTTGGGGAGGTCGTTGGCCTTGTGCGTGAAACTTACCCTTCTCTTGGACACTTAATGTGGGTTGCAGTCTAAAAATCAATGCCTTTAAGTCGATGAAGGTTTGAGCATTTCGGTCATTGATTACCGACTGAGTTTGCATGAATTGGGTTAGATTGTTCTCGAGACTTTTTCACTGTAGGATCAAATAAGGCACTAGAGGAGACACTTGCATTGGTGGAGCTTCTTGGACAACATATGTATTCGGATTCATCCCTACATTTGGTTGCTCGTAACTAAAATCGAGATGGTTTTGCCACAAAGGGTTGAAGGAATTCCTGTAAGGGGCATTAAAATTACCCATATGAGCTCCCACCGCCTCAAATTATTCTTGGATCATGAATTTGTAGGCGGGTATCATTGGGCATTCCTTAGTCGAATATTTTTCCTTATAAATAGTGCACACCTCATCACTAATTGCTCGAGTTTAGTCGGATACATATCTTCCCCAAGCTCCGACCACGTCTTCTAACCTCTTGGATAATTGATTGATTTAAAGTTTTAGTTCGAATTTATTGTCCAATTGATAGAGACTGGATGCACTGGATTCGAAAGGAGCCGTGGTCATGTGTCTAGCTTTGGGTTAGGTATTTAGATCTGATGTGTCCCACGCTTGAGTAGTATCAGTGATATACTTAAAATGGGACTCCGCATAGTCCGTATCTAACCCTAAGAACTCTAGCGAGTACATAGTTTCAACGAGTTGTTTGGGACTTAAGCTTAACCCATGATGGAAGTAGGAGATAAGTCTCCACTTTTCAAAACCGTGGTTTGGGCACATGTTAATTTACTCGTGAAACCTCTCACAAAATCAATAGAAAGGATCGTTCTCATTTCGCCTAAAGGTCTGAATTTTAGCACTAATAGAATTGGTCATATATGGGGGAAATAACTTTTGGAGAAACTTAACTTGCATATCTATCTAAGTGGCTATCGAGTTCGGTGCTAGTGATCAAAGCCACGTCTTAGCCTTATCATTCAGGGAGAAGAGGAAAAGTTTGAAAACAGTACATCTTAGGTGAACGTTTGATCATTGAAACTCTCGCACACCTCCCCGAACTCTCTAATGTGGAGGTAGGGCATTTTCGACTCCATACTATGGAATGTAGGGAGAATCTAAATCATCTCATTCCTAAAATGAAACTGCCCCCACATTATACGGTAATATAAATCAACCCGAAGTGACGGTTCGCTTGGGGTATAAGAGGTCTCTTATGGGGCAATACGGTATCACTCCCTCATCCATACCGAAACTAGCATTGTCAGACATTACACTCTTATTTAGTGACTCCGTATCCTCATCAGACACCGTAGATGTGTGACTCGTAGTGGAATTGTGCGGTGTAGGAGGTGGTACCCAAAAATTTGGAGCGTTTGGAGTGTGTGGGCTATTGGGATTGAATTCTACTATGGGATTTTCATGCACTGTATGAGGAGTAAAAATAGGATTGGATGGATCTTTTTGCATTCAAAGCACAAGAGAATATTTTTTAAAATGTTTTTGTGTTTGTCTAATTAATTTTTTATTTTTTTGGTTGGATGAATTTTTTTGGCATTTTGGATTTTTTCATATTTTATTTTTGGCCTTTTCGGATTGGAGTTAAGTTATTAGATTATTTATACCAAACCTAGTGTCTACGTAATTCTTGGCAACGACGCTAAAAAATTGACGCGACTCAACAAGTGTCTCTAGTGTGTGTGAATTACGGCTTATGTATAAGTCGGCCGCGTAAGAAATAATCCGAGCAAATTGGGTATCGAACTCAGGGATTAAGATGTAAAATGTAACGACTACTAAGGAATGTGACTAGACCTAATAATCCACTCATGAAAAAGAAAGACGAAAAGATGATGAGTTTTTACGAAATCTTCTACGTGACTAATGCAATACAATTAAATGCGAATTGACTAAAATATGCAAAGACTGAAATATTTTTATTTTAAATATATGAGAAAAAAGGAAATTGGAATACAATCCCCTGAACCGTCGGTAAATTCGCTGGGTAGAAAATTTTCAAAAACTACATTGATAATCGGAAGAGAGCATTAAAATTTTCAAAGTATTAAGCATATGATGATTTTACTCCACACAATATCTAGTCAATGATAAATTTAATGTGAATAACGAGATTGCCGATACGCTTATTACACTCTCAAAAACTCGAGTTACCTAGGGAAAATGAAGTTAAGAGACCTATAATACACGTATCGACAAAATATCAAACCTACAAATTATCTCTACAATTTCATCCAATTTTATATCCAATTAATTAACCTAGGTTGGGTTTATATATCCCAACCCTTATTTATCGAGCCGTACATATTAAATCTAAGTAAGCATGAATTATTTACATACATGAAGACATGATGATGGAAATATAGCAAGAAAACAAGTAATTAATGTCAATGAAGCGATAAGGAAAGAAGAACAATCACAAACTAAGCTTGGAAAAAACTGGGGAGTAAGACTTGTATTGAATTTGCATGCATGAGAATTACAAAGCTTGAGTCTTAATGTTTCTCCCTTATTACCTTTTAAAATCTAGCTTAAACTAATGTAAAACTAAGTCTAATTACGAACTAACTAAGTTGGATACATTTTTACAAGTGTTTTAATCATACACAACTCTCATTAAAAAATAGGATTAAAAATAATTTTCATACACAAGCATTTCGAATTCACTTTCCAAACCGAATCTATGCTCCTCTAAACTGGTTTGAAAATATAAAAATTACAATAATGCCCCTAGATTCTTCTCAACTTCTTTTGCTTGTAACTCTTCAACTGTAACTCGAAATTTGGTGTTGTTTCTTCCAGAGTGCTCATGAAGTAAAGCTCTTCAACTCTTCTTTAGGCTCCTCTTTTGGTTTTGGGTTGTAAAATTATGTTTTTTCCCTTATACTTTTTTCACTTTCTTTTCCCTCTTTATTCCGATTTCTCTCCCGCATTCATTTGCACGAAATATCCGTAAAAACACGAGAAATACATGAAATAAGAAATATTTGCCAAATAGGGTTAGGAGTATCAATATGAGATAAATCCATCCTATTTACACCGCAGGAGATTATAAAACTACCTAATTTAAGGGGATAAATATGAAATATTTATGCTAAATTAGTCACTCAATATCAAAGAGGAAGTGGTCAAACAGTTGAATGTGGGATTCATTCACGTAGTAGAATATCCTACATGGCTCGCCAATATCGTCCCCATACCGAATTCAAGAGGAAAGGTCCGCATGTGCGTCGACTGCTGGGATTTGAATAAAGCATCGCCCAAACATGATTATTCATTGCCCAAAATTGACATAATCGTGAACTACATAGCTAGCCATGCCCTCAAGTCATTTGTTGATGGATTCGCCAATAAGAAGATCAAGATGCACCCTAACCATCAAGAGAAAACCGCTTTCATCACCCCATGGGGAACTTTTTGCTATACAATCATGTCATTCAGGTTCAAAAATGACGGGGCTACCTACCAAAAGGATGCCACAACCATCCTACACGACCTTATTCACAAGGTGGTCGAAGTCTACGTGGACGATATAATCATCAAGTCAAGTCTTGGGAAGGTCATATTCACTACACCAAAAACAGAATTTTGGCACACCTTGATATTAAAAATCTGGCACAGTTTAAACTGTACCAAATTTTGGCACGATTTTATAGAGATTTGGCACACTTTAAAACAGTGCCAAATTTCGGCGTTGTTTTAAAGTGTGCCAAAATTGAGTACACTTACTAAAATACATAATACCCCCAAAAAAACATTACACTCCTCTCTTTCTCTTGTTCCCGCTCACGGTTCCCGCCCCGCTCGTTCTCTCTCTCTCGCCTCTTCGCTCGGTCTCTCTCTCTCTCGACGGTCAGCATCCATTCGCTCGGTCTCTCTCGCTCTCTCTCTCTCTCTCCTCTTCGCTCGGTCTCTCTCTCTCGACAGCTGCAGGCGATTTATTCTCTCCTTAGGTTGGCATCCATTCTCTCTCTAGGTCGCTGGTCGGAATCTCTAATGTCGACACTCTCTCTCCGGCCCACTCTCTCTTTCTTTGGTCACTGCCCTGTTCTCTCACTGCACTCATCCCAATCAGGTAATTGTTTAAAGCATTGTATTTTTTTTAACCTAAGTTAGGTTTCAGATTTGATCCTAGAGTTTATGATATGCCTGATTTGATTCGTATTTGGTTTTTAGGGTTTTATATATACATATTTAAATATATATATATTTTTTTAATGTGTGAGTTTTTGGTGCAAATTGAATGTTGATAATGAAAAAAAATAAATCATGGGTTTTTATGTTCTTACCCCTTTAATTAAAATGCATATTTGATTTGATTTGTACATGTTACGGAGTTTTAAGAAAATTAAGTGCTAAATATTCAATAATAATGTAAAAATAACAAATTGAAAAGTAGACACCTCACTAATTAAATGGATAAATGAGATTATGTGTTGAAAATTTAAGAAAAAACAAAAAAACTATTTAAATAGTAAGTAGACATTAATACTAAACATTCAATAATTATGTTACACATGTAGAAAAACCTTAGACCCGTTCAAGAGGTCTCACTATGACTATGGTGAGAACTCTTGAATTGTCCCATTTTTGGACAGTTTGGAAATGCAAAAGTTTGTATTATACATAATGATTATGCATGTCCTATTTTGAAAAATTCGGTGGCATTTCTTTATGTTCTTTGGGTGCATACTAGATTGATGCAGTGTTTTGTGTTTTCTTGGTTGAAAAACTTAAGTAAAACATGAACACTCCCAATTTAAGTTGTGTACTTGAATAACTGTAGGGAGATGCTGGCGAAATTTTCTAGATTAGGACATAGCATGAGACATTATGACCAATACAAAATATGCATTTTCGAATGGGAAAGGACCCTTACCCTGTAGAGGAGATGGAGGAAATATAGGAGCTCAAATATATACATATTTACACTTGAATAAACTTCAATATATTTACAGTAAGCGTTTATATTATAATTTGTGTTCTTTAAACTGGGAATCAACAAAGAGTGGATAAATGAGAAAAATATCGAGACCGATACATATAGAGATGGGGTGTTACAGTTTCTACATTATGTGTGTAGTAATAGTTCGAATGCTAAACATTCATGTCCTTGTAGACATTGTCGAAATGGGAAAGGACATGTTGTTATAGATGACATATTCGTTCATTTAATGACATATGGTATGGACATGAACTATACCTTATGGCATTTTCATGGTGAGACATTAGTTGTTGATCAAGTCCAACCACCACCACAATCTGTGACACCGACAAAACATGCTGATGTGCACAATATTCCAATTTTGAATGATCTTGTGAATGATGCTTATGAGATGTTTATGGGTGAAGAGAAACCTAGCGAACCTAATTGTGTAGGCAGTGATGAATCCCCCACAACTTCTGAGGTTCCCAATGATTCGTACACACATATTTACAAAGGCAAGAAGTATGATGGTTTCATCAACTCGCACAGGAGCCATTGCACCCAGCTACCGGTTCTTCGTGTCATACCACAATGTATGCTCTTATAAAGTTGAATGATTTGAAAACACAATTCAATTTATCGGATGGTGCTACAGGTGGAATTCTTAGATTGTTAAATAAACTACTTCCTGAAAAGAACAACCTGACAACTAGTTATACAGAAATGAAAAACACCGTTAGAGATCTCGGTATGGATTATGTTAAGTATGACGTATGCATTAACAACTGTATGCTATTTTGGAAAGAGCATGAAAAATCTACTAGATGTATAAAATATGGTTCTTTACGCTACAAGTTTACTTGTCTAGACGAGGACGGTGTAGAAATTCAGAATACTAATGGAAAAAAAAGTACTCTAGGGTTCCTAAGAAGGTAATGCGACATTTCCCTCTAATACCTAGGCTAAAACGGTTGTATACCATAAAATGGATAGCAGAGAAAATGACTTGGCACGCTCGTGCAAGATCTTGTATGGAATTCTTGCGTCATCCCCGAGATTCAGCAAATGGGTAAATTCAAACATTTTGTGGAGAGATTTTGCAAAAGATCCGCAGAATATTCGACTTGCAATAACAACTGATGGTTTCAGCCCGAATAAGATGTTTGGTCGTAAGTATAGTTGTTGGCCAGTGATAATTCAACCTATCAACCCTCCTCCATCAATGTGTATGAAAAGTGAGTTTTCAATGTTGTCTGTATTGATTCCCGGACCAAAGTCACCATCAAGTAATATTGATGTCTTCCTCCAACCGTTAGTTGATGAGTTAAATATCTTATGGTCTGGAGTTGAGGCTTGGGATGCGTACAAAAATGAGAAATTTCAGTTAAAAGCCATGTTGATGTGGGGTATACATGATTTTCCAGCTTATGGGATGTTATCAGGTTATTCAACTCAAGGTTACAATGGGTGTCCTATTTGTTCTACAAATACACCTTCTTAATATCTTTCTAAGTCAAAGAAATGTTGTTACCAACGATCTCGTATGTTCCTTCCTAAAGACCATCCTTATAGGTTTGACACATCAAAGCAAACATTTAATGGTAAAATAGAGGATGCTATGGCTCTAAGAAAGTTAACAAGTGTAGAAGTTGAGCAGATAGTGTCACTTATCGCTCGAGAAGGTGTTCAAAGAGAGGGAGAGGGAGATAAAAAGGGAAAGGCAAAGGGGAAGGGGAAGGAGAAGGAGGATGTCGTAATGGAAGACGATGATTATCCAAGTGAGGGTGACGATGAAAATCTAGCGGGTACCGAGGGTTTTTCAAGGAGGTCAATTTTCTTTGACTTAGAGTACTGGAAGGATCATGATATTAGACATAATTTAGATGTTATGCATGTTGAAAAGAATATCACAGAGACTCTTTTAGGTACAATACTCTCGGTGAAAGGTTCATCAAATAAAGATACAGTCAAAGCCCGTGAAGACTTGAAAGTTCATTTAAAACTTAAAAGGAAATTATGGATGAAAGATGTTGAAGGCAGTAATAAAAGGCTTATGCCAAAGGCACCTTTCGCATTAGGAAAGGAAGAGAAAAAAGCCTTTTTTCGTACACTAAAAACATTAAAGGTACCGATTGTATTTTCATCAAATTTCAGCAAGAATGTTAACCTCGATCCACCTGGATTTACCAATCTCAAGTCCCACGATTATCACGTCATTATGCAACAGTTGCTTCCTGCGTTGCTTATGCATTCATTTCCGGATGATAAGCCTTTGTTTAAAGCTATACAGCGGATAATCATATTCTTTAATGTGTTGTGTGCAAAAGTGATATTTAGGGAACATCTTTTGAAGGCTATCTTTGAAATTTATTTTCCACCTGCCTTTTTTGTGGTGATGATCCACCTCATGCACCATTTAGCCGATAAAGCTTTGACAACTGGGCCACCAAGATATCGGGCGATGTGGTTGTTTGAGAGAGAAATGAGAAGATATAAAAAGTGGTCACGAAATAAGAGGTACATTGAAGGGAGCATTGCTAATGCATATTTGTTACATGAAGCTTCTTTGTATGCCATGGAGTACATATCGAAAAGAGGTGAAGGAACTCATAAGAGGAATCTTAAGGATTTTCTTGATGATGAGTTTGATGACTCGAAATGCCAACGACCATTGGGTAAAAGTAAAGAATCGATCTTAAATAATGTACAATATGAGCAAGTGCGAAGATGGGTTTTATCTCAATGCGATGGTGTTGATGAATGGAGAAGGTACACACTTAGTTATACGTTAATTCATATCAATTGATTGTAATGTGATATTTCTTAATTTTGAAACTAATTTCTTGTAGAAAATTTGTGGTAACTGAGACTCAATCGAGGCATAGAATTGATGACTTCATCCCTTGGCTAAGGAACGAGGCAAGTCTTTATTTATACATGTACTTTTTTATCAACCGTAATTATTTTCAATGAAACTTTAAAAAATTATCAATTCCTTACAGGCCTCAAGATTTAATGATACGGGAATTTTTCCATATGCTGATGGTCCGCTCCATAGGGTTACCAGTTATGAGAAATTTCAATGCAATGGATACACCTTTTGTACTTCTGGACATGAAGAGAATCATAACTTTCAGAGTAGTGGTGTATCCACTAAGGCCTTTAATAAGAAGGGGATTATGACAACCTTTTATGGAGTTATTAGACAAATACTCGACCTCAATTACATTGAGTTCACACATACTGTCTTTTATTGTAATTGGGTGGATGTTGATGATAAGAATGCTTGCAAAGTTGAACCCACCTAAAAATTGGTGATGGTGAATCTTAGTAAGCTCGTGAGTAAAAATACCATTCACGATGATCCATTAATCCTTGCATCTCAAGCCAGTCAAGTATATTATTGTCAAGATGTAAAGCTGAAGGGGTGGTCAGTTGTTTTACACTCTCCCAAGATACTGACAAAAGAAATAGATGTGATTGATATTGACCGTACGATGTATGACTCCATTCTCGAGGAAAATGATAAATTGCTGGAGCTTTTGGACACGGATTTCTCGTGCAATGATTTAGTTATGAACTTGTTTTTGAATATGCAATATTATATTTTTTGTTATTTTGAACGGGTAATATTCTATTTATTCCGTTTGTTGTTGTTGTAAACATTTAATACTTTATTGTTGTTTGAACATTTAATACAGGTATGGTTGTTTGAACTTGTAATTCTATGTTTACTGATGTTTGAACATGTAATATACTGGTGTCTATTTGAACATACATTCTTGTAATATTTATTCTGATTATTTTGGTGTCCAATAGTCACTTTTTTCCAGATAAATGTCTCATATTTTTGTGATACTTCGCAACCGTCAATAAATGGTGTGACACCTATATCAACCTCCCATTCTAAGGTTGCTTCGGGTGTTTCAAGAGTAAGTGATGACTCTTTCGCCAAGAAATTAAAATTTAATGAGCACGGCCTTCCAGTTGGTGAAGATTCATATACACTCTTAACCAGGTTGGGAGACTTAGCAAGGACACATGTTCCCATTTCTTATACGAGTTAGAAACAAGTGGATGTGCGATATAAGAACTCAGTTTGGTCATCATTAATGGTCTACTATTTCTTTCCATTCCAAAGAATGTAATAGTTAGTAAATTCAATTATGTGATGTTTTAATTTTATTTCTTCATATATTGTAGAAAGAGTTCCCAGATGTGCGCGAAAGTCAGAAGTAAATTTTTATGAAAAAAGCAAACGATGCTTGGAAAAATTTCAAGTCAAAGCTAAGGGTTAATTTGAAGGATGGTGATGTTGGAAAGTGGAAGGAGAAAGTTCCACGAAATGTCAAATCTGAGGACTGGGAGGTGTTTTGCAATAATGAAGCTTTAGAGGTTCAAAAAACTTTGCGAAGAAGGAACAAAGAGACTAAATAAAATGTGTGAGAAAGATAACTCATAACACAGGTCGTCGTGGTTATGCCCGAGCTTCAGAGAATTGGAGAAAGAAGCATGGGCGTGCACCCGCTCGTGCGGAATTGTGGTTGGCAACTCATATAGTCAAAGGAGGTGGTTATGCCCCCCATGATAAAATATTTGCGATAATTTAAAAATTTTAATGTTCGTTTTGTAAAAAAAAAGTATCGTATCATCAAACCTAATGTTAATATATTTTTGTACAGGACCAAATTCAATTACTTCTGGATGTATACAAAGCGAGTGGTCAGGAGGAGACCTTGGATCTCGGGCCTATTTTTGAGGTTTTTGGAAAAGATACGCGAGGACGTGATCGTTGTGTTGGGTCCACAATTTCAAGAATCGCTATATTAGGGTCGGCATTTGCTAGAGAAATGCTTGAAGAGGTGAAAGAGGACACCGAAAATTGGAAGGATCATGTTGATCACCTAAGGAGTGACATAGAGCGGATAAAGTCCTCATTATCAGAATTCATTACTGACTTCAAAACCGGGAAATTTTCATGTGTTGGACACAACGTTCAGGAGTTACCTACTTTAGGCACCGCGGCTCCTTCGTGTTCTCTTTCCTCCCCTACATTCGAGGTTTCAAATTTCACCTCTCTAATTGAATGTAAAATACTATCGCATACACGTGAACTTGTTGGTTATGGGAGGAAAACGCAACCAGGAGCCGTCTTGACCTTTCACTTCCATGCGTTGAGAAAGAATGAAGTGCGAGTTTTAATCGATGACATCAAAGTTCCCGAGTATCCAGTTTGGGGTGGAAAATAAGCTCATTGCGAGAAATTGGAAGATGTTGGTAAAAATGGAATTATGTATTGGCTCGACGACCTTTGTCCTCCCATTGGTGACACCGACGAATGAACACATGTATAAACACACTGATTAGACTCTCTTTCAATTTCCGCTTTACTAATTAATATTCATCCATTAATATTTGTTTGTATGTATCTAGATTTATGTCGGTTCTTCTTTATATGCAACAAATATGTTATTGTGAGCATATAGGCAATATATATGCTGCTGCGTGCATATATGCTATTGTATATATGCAACTGTATGCATATATGTTGCATATATGTTGCTGCGTGCATATATGCTACTGCATATATGCATATAGATACTGCATATGTGCAACATATATGCATACAGTTGCATATATGCTGCATATATGCGTACAGTTATTGCATATATGTTGCATATATGCTGCTGCGTGCATATATGCTACTGCATATATGCATACAGCTACTGCATATATGCAACATATATGCACACAATTGTATATATGTTGCATATATGCATACAGTTATTGCATATATGCTACTGTATGCTGAAAATTAATATAGCGACTAATAATTTGGGACAGACGATAAACAAAGCACAATTTAAAAAATAGTCAAATGGAACCAATCTAACTGCCTTGGGCTGAACTTGTTTATGACTGATGGAACCAAAAGGATTATCTATTGATTCAATATTTGCAGACCTGTAGCTGCTTCAGCCTCTTAGTTTGAGAAATCGCCGCTTCAGCCTCTTAGTTTATCCACATTTGCTTCAGCCTCTTATCTATTGATTCAATTTTAAGGTTTATTGAAAAACATGGATCATCCTCATCGAAGAGCTTGAACTCAGCAGGAACCGTAGCCTTGACCAGGGCTTCATCTCAGCCTTTTCTTAAAGAAAAACTTATGCATGGCATGTCCTTATTCATATGCCTTATCTTTGCCTTATTCAGACACATATCTATGCCTTATTCATATGCCTTATCTCTGTCTTATTCACACACATATCTCTGCCTTATTCAGACAAAAGGCCTTATCTATGCCTTATTCATATGCCCTGTCCTTGATCCCCAAGGTAGCGAGCTATAATTGTGTATACTCCTTGACAACCTTTTCCATCTTATCAACCTTGGACTTTTTAGTGGGAAGCTCTAGGTATTTCACCCTTATGTTAGTGTTAAAGTTTTTCACCTTTTGTTAGGAAGCCTCTAAATCCTTTTGGGCCTCAATCAAAGCATGGTAAAGGTCAACATTCACCTTGGCCTGGGCGTCCCTCTTCTCAAGAAGGTCAACAAAGTCCATAAGAAATTTCAATTTAAAGTGCCGAGGCAAAAGTTGGCATATAAAATATTCAAAGACACATATATCCGAATAAGAGTTGTAAAAATGGTAAGAATGGATGTGACTTCCACAAACTTAGACAAGCCCAAAGTTATCACAGATGAATACTTTTCCTCTTCATTGAGAATGAGGATATCTGGAATCTGGTCTTCTCGTCTGGTGATAAAAGAAGTGGCCATGGATGTTTTATTGTATAAGAATAAGGCTGAAGCAGCCATTTCTCCACATTGGCTGAGCTATTAGCTAACTTTAACATGAAAGGACAATATATATTAACTGCAAAAGCTGGACCATGAGAGCATAACATGCCTCAAAATTGTACCAAATCCGATTCACAATTTTGCTAGCATCTTCCTCAACACATTAATTGGGTTGAGAATGGCACACTTGGGCTATAAATAGCAAGTCATGCATTCTAACACATAGTCTTCAATGACTAAAACATTGTTAGTTGTAAAAAATATAGACAAATTAGAGCAACTCGACGGTGACATTTATATGTTGGTCTGTTAGTGATGACTCCCCTACTTTACATTTTCCATGCTTTGTTAGTCTGATACCACTTTTGATTGGCCTATGGAAGCGGATACACATACACATACAAACCTGGGGGATTTTCTCACAATTGAAAATATTCTCTTAAAACTGATTATAAAGGAAGGCCATAAGCCTTATCTGTAATACTCTCTAAGAGAGTCCTAATTATATAAAGATACTAATTTCCATAAGTAACTTATGATTGATCGATATATTATCTATATATAAACAGGTAAACTAAATAACATGAAACAAAAGAAGTTTATTGTTAGTGTTAATGTGTACTCACTAACTCTGTCATGTCATCGGCTGTTATGATGCTGCAGCCTTCATCAAATTTCTAAATTATCAAGAAAAGCTAATGATTATCTATTGTATTGGTTGTACTAGAACTGTTTATAAAGGTTACATCAATCCAACTGGTTTACATTTGATTCACATGTAATTATTTCAGGAGCTTTAGCATCTGATTGTTCAATAATAATGAGATTCTCTATTATATTGATTCACATCTGATTATACTTAGACTTAAAAACAAGTCGTTAAAGGGTAAAAACCCAAACCAGCCCCCCGACGACCCCGTAGGAGGAGCGAACAACTCGCACGGGACCAATGTAACTTGTAAGAACTGACCCCGTAGTCCCGGGTCTCCCGGTTTGAGAGTATGACGATAATTTGAAAAAATCACACTTAGACTTAAAAACAAGTCGTTAAAGGGTGAAAACCCAAACCAGCCCCCAACGACCCCGTAGGAGACACGAACACCTCGCACGGGACCAATGTAACTTGTAGGAACTGATCGCGTTGTCCCGGGTCTCCCGGTTTGAGAGTATGACGATAATTTGTAAAAATCACACTTAGACTTAAAAATAAGCCGTTAAAGGGTGAAAACCCAAACCAACCCCCCCCCCCCCCCCCCCGTAGGAGGCACGAACACCTCTCACGGGACCAATGTAACTTGTAGGAACTGACCGCGTAGTCCCGAGTCTCCCGGTTTGAGAGTATGACGATAATTTGCAAAAATCACACTTAGACTTAAAAACAAGCAGTTAAAGGGTGAAAGCCCAAACCAACCCCCCAAACGACCCCGTAGGAGGCACGAACACCTCGCACGAGACCAATGTAACTTGTAGGAACTGACCGCGTAGTCCCAGATCTCCCGGTTTGAGAGTATGGCGATAATTTGCAAAAATCACACTTAGACTTTAAAATAAGCCGTTAAATGGTGAAAATCTAAACCAGCTCCCAAACGACCCCGTAGGAGGCACGAACACCTCGCACGGGACCAATGTAACTTGTAGGAACTGATCGCGTAGTCCCGGGTCTCACGGTTTGAGAGTATGATGATAATTTGCAAAAATCACACTTAGACTTAAAAACAAGCAGTTAAAGGGTGAAAACCCAAACCAGCCCCCAAACGACCCCGTAGGAGGCACGAACACCTCGAACGGGACCAATGCAACTTGTAGAAACTGACCACGTAGTTTCGGGTCTCACGGTTTGAGAGTATGACGATAATTTGCAAAAATCACACTTAGACTTAAAAACAAGCCGTTAAAGGGTGAAAACCCAAACCAGCCCCCTAATTACCCCGTAGGAGGCACGAACACCTCGTACGGGACCAATGTAACTTGTAGGAACTGACCGCGCAGTCCCGGGTCTTCCGGTTTGAGAGTATGACGATAATTTGCAAAAATCACACTTAGACTTAAAAACAAACCGTTAAAGGGTGAAAACCCAAACCAGCCCCCCAACGATCGCGTAGGAGGCACGAACACCTTGTACGGGACCAATGTAACTTGTAGGAACTGACCGCGTAGTCCCGGGTCTCCCGGTTTGAGAGTATGACGATAATTTGCAAAAATCACACTTAGACTTAAAAACAAGCCGTTAAAGGGTGAAAACCCAAACCAGCCCCCAAACAACCCCGTAGGAGGCACGAACACCTCGCACGGGACCAATGTAAGTTATAGGAACTGACCGCGTAGTTTCGGGTCTCACGGTTTGAGAGTATGACGATAATTTGTAAAAACCACACTTAGACTTAAAAACAAGCCGTTAAAGGGTGAAAACCCAAACCAGCCCCCCACCAACCCCGTAGGAGGTACGAACACCTCGCACGGGACCAATGTAACTTATAGGAACTGACCGCGTAGTCCTGGGTCTCCCGGTTTGAGAATATGATGATAATTTCCACTCATATATGTAATTTTTTAGTTTGAGTAATTTTTTTTTGTAAATTATTGGGTTACTAATATCGTATCTTTTTTATATCCTATTTTTTTTGCAGGATAACAGTTTATCGTTGGCATTGATTCACGTGGAACACACAGAGAAATCAATGGTTTACAACAAGGGGTTTATTCATGATTTCATTTTTTTGTGTCATGGTCGTGCGGTCTTTTGTTGTTTTATTGTTGACTTTTATGACCGTGCAGGATTTTGTAAGTTAATTGTTATATTTTGTGGTCGTGCAGGCTTTTGCAAGTCAATTGTTATATTTTGTGGCCGTGCGGGCTTTATGTTAGGCAGATTTTGTATTAACAGGTTTTGGAATGTCCATAAAATAAAGGAAACTCTGCCCAATTTTTTTGGGCATGTGAACTGTTAAAGACTTGTAATATTTTGAAGTTTGTATGTACATTATTTATTAACAACGTGCAATATTATTAATTTGTGGATTTTATGCTTTTAAATAATTTTTTTTTTATAAAAAATTTGGCACAGTTCAAAACCGTGGCAAAAGTTTATCATATTTTGGCACGATTTTGAACTGTGCCAAAGTTTTTTAAACTGTGCTAAATATGGCACATTTAAAAACTGTGCCAAAAGTGTGCCAGAAATATAAAAATCTGGCACGGTTTAAAAGTGTGTCAGAAGTGTTCCTATTTGGCCAAATCTGGCACAGTTAAAAACTGTGCCAAAAGTTTGCCAGAAATATTAAATTCTGGAACGGTTTAAAAGTGTGCCAGAAGTGTGCCTGTTTGACCAAATCTGGCACACTTTTGAGCCGTGCCAGAAAAAAAATTGCCATTTTGGAACACCTGATTCTGGCACAGTTCAAAACCGTGCCAGATTTGATCTGGCACAGTTTTAAACCGTGCCAGATTCCTATTTTTGGTGTAGTGATTCCTGCCCTTCGAAAGTCCTTTGAACAACTTCAATAATACCAAATGCAAAAAAATCCACAAAATTGTGTTTTAGATGTCACAAAATGAAAACTCTTGGGATTCATGGTTAGTGAGAAGGGAATCAAATCAAACCCTTCCAAGATAAAATCCATACTTAAGATGCCACCACCACAGATGGAGAAGGAAGTCTGAGGATTCTTAGGTAAACTATAATACATAAGTCGGTTCATTAGCACCGTCACTTCTATCTGTGAACCCATTTCCAAAATTCTCTAAAAGGATTCAACTAAAGTTTGGAATGAGGTCTTCCAAGAAGCCTTTAATCGAATCAAGCGATACCTCACCCGACCTCCGGTGATTATGCCTCTGCAGCCAGGTCTCCCCCTCCTCTTATAGTTGATCATATTAGATACCACGACTGGGAATTTGCTAGCCTAATACATTGAAAAATACCATAAGGAAACAACCATTTATTATGTCAGTCGTAAATTGGTCCGGTACGAGGTTAACTACATTACTTTAGAGAAAGCGTGTGTTGCCCTTGTATGGGTTACGCAAAAGTTATGACATTACATGTTTGTCTTTACCAACAGACTAATATCCCTTATGGATGCCATCAAGTACTTTCTATAAAATCCCGCTTTGTCTAGTCGAATAGTCCGTTAGTTGATGTTTCTAGTCGAATTCAATATTGTGTATGCCACGCATAAAGATATGAAAGGGATAGATATCTTCGACTACCTTGATGATTAATTCATGGAAGGGACCGATGTTTGGGTCTCTAAATTATTGAATGAAGATATTCTCTACACCTCTCAAGAGGACCTTAGATGCCAAGTGTTCTGTGATGGAGATTCCATTAAGAAAGGGTACGGCAATGGGATACTCCTAATCGCCCTTGATGACTCTCACACCCCTATTACCATTAAACTAGAATTCCCTTACACTAACAACATGACTCAGTATGAGACATGCATTGTAGGACTAGAGATCGCCGTCAAGAAAGGAATTCGACACCTTGACGTCGGTGGGGACTCTGCCCTCATTATCGACTAAATCCCTATAAAATGGAAAGTTAAAGACGAAAAACTCCTACCCTTCCACGCCCACCTAGAAGAGTGACTTCCCAGTTCAAAAATGTCACCTTCCACTACATTCCTCATGCAAATAACACCCTAGTCGATGCCCTTGTTACCCTGGCCTACGTGGTTGACATGCCTGAGATTATATCAATGGTCCATTTCCTGGTTCAGAAATAAGCCATGCCCACTCACTGCTACCACATTGAGCTCATCACCAAGGAAGATTTCGATAATGACGGGTTATGGTATAATGACATTTGGCGCTTCCTCAAACATGGTAGGTATCCCCAAGATGCTGACAATAAAGACCGTGCAACCCTTCGTAAACTGGTTGTCTAGTTAATCATCTGCGATCAAACACTATTTAAGAAAAACTTTTATGAAACACATTTGCACTACATAGCAGGGGCTGATGTTGAAGAAATTATGCAAAAGATCCAAAGTGGGAAATACAGACCCCACATGAACGGTCATATGCTTGCTAAGAAGATCACCCATAAAGGGTACTACTGGATAACTATGGTTTAAGATTTCACTTCTTACGTTTGAAGATGCCTCAAATGCTAATAGTTTGCCAATCTCCAACGTTTTCCTCCTCGAGAACTATATATCATGACCTCTCTGATACGACGCAAATATTGCGTATTTCACCCGTTAACCTACGCCTTATTAGCCCCCTTGGGTATCTTAATCCCTATACTTATGCTCGTTAACCAGAAAACCTCGGATTTCTATGTTAACATGTTTTGCAGGGGTTAATTGAGCTTTTGTAGGTATTTGGATGCTTAGTATGAAGTTCGGACGCTTTCCGAAAATGTTTCGTCAATTTTTGCATCTTCGGGGGCATTTTAGTAATTCCAGCATTCAGGTTTGAATCCCGATCTCTTCACGGAAGTTGAAGCCCTATGATTTCTCTTCACGTGGCCGCCGACGGTGCATGATTCCGAGTTGTATCGATGGAGTTATGGCATTTTTAGGATGGTTTTTACTTCAAAGTACAGTCAAGGTCACATTCAAGGGCATTTTAGTCATTTCATATTTTGTTTTTGTATCCTAATGTCTTCTTGGATGTTGTAGTCCTTTGAGTTATCTTCGCGTAGCCTCCGACCGTGCCTCATTCTGAGCTATAACGAAGAAATGGTAGCATTTTTCGTAAAACAGGACAAAGCTGCAGAATTCAGACCTGTAGGTTGCGAATCGATTCGGCCCAAAACCGAATCGATTCGGAATGCTGCAGAATTGCAGATTCGAACTTCCCCTGTTTCCGAATCGATTCGGGCCTCCAGATTTTTGGTTTTCTTCCCTTTTATTACAAGTTTTCCATGGGATATTTGGTATAAACCCAATTCTCTCTCATTTGAGACGAAAATAATCAGATTTTAGCTTAGTTTAGGGTTTGGTTTTGGGAGCTTTTCTTCATTTCTCCTTGGGGTTATGCCCTTTTTGGGTTTTGTAAGTTGGTTTTCATTATCCATTCCATTAATATAGTTGTATTTCCTTAATTCTTGCTTTGTTAATTAGATTTACATGCTTTCATAATTAGGTTTACATGCTTTATTTATTGCTTTTTATAGTTTACTTAGTTTATTAATGCTTAGCCCTTATAGATAAATAGGGTCGGGGTTTGTGTTCCGCCATTAACGGGCCTTGAGCACCGAAAATTAGGTTTCGTGCAAAATTGCATTTAATTGAAACCGCGTGTATTAAAGTTGGATTGTTATGCGTTTAACTTTATTTGTCACGCAACTTTAGTGTTTATAGCGATAATCCGAATTTAATCCGCGTGTGACCATTTTTGATTAAATGTTTAATCTCTCAACTTTGGCTTAAATTCCTTATTGCGTGATGTTTATGCTTAATTGAAAATGATCGATTAAATGTTTTCGAATCGAAATTCTAATTAGTAGTTGTTTAGCCCGTGAATGTGTGAATGCGATCCCGATCCTCGCTTTCTTTTATTTTAGCGTAACTTCTCTTTTCTTTTATCACCATAACCACACATCACCTTTTCTTATTTCTTATACACCATTTTTATTCCTGAAGTAGTTAAACAATTAAAATCTAAAATTCAATCACTCCCTGTGGATTTTCGATACCCGACTTACCGCTGTACTTGCTTGTCAAGTGTAGTAGTAGCTTAGGTTCTTTTGTATGTCGAGCGGGAACCGAAATCAACGATAGTGTCCCTACACGAACACTCGGTTTCCCTCGCATCACTCTCCCTGGACCTTCTCCTCCTGGGTCATTGAAATCATAGGGAAGGTTACTCATAAAGCTTTAAATGATCATGAATTCATCCTGGTCGCCATTAATTACTTTACTAAATGGGTCAAAGCCGAGTCATATGCAATGTTGAATGCTAAAAAAGTGGCAAGTTTATCAGAAAGAACACTATCTACTGATGCAGAGTTCCTCACGAGTTACTGTCAGATAATAGGATCCACTTCAAAGTTGAGGTTAGAGAACTAATCGACAAGTACGGGATTCAGAGATGCAAATCTTCTCCCTATCGACCCCAAACCAATGGTGCTATCGAAGCCGCCAATAAAAACCTCAAAACCATAATTAGCAAAACGACTGAGAGTTATAGAGATTGGGCCGATCGGATCCTTTATGCCTTTTTGGGCTACCGCACTTCAATAAGAATGTCTACTAGGGTTAAGCTTATTCTTTAGTGTACGACATGGAAGTAGTCCTACCAATTGAGATAAAAATACCTTCCCTTCGTGTCCTGATCGAAAACAAAGTTGGCGAAGAAGAATGGCATTGGAGCTGCTTGGATGAATCATTGCTCTTGGATGAAAAGAGGCTGAAGGCTCTATATCATATACAAGGGTACCATCGTCGGATAGCATTCAACAGAAAAGTCAAGGACCGTGGTGTTCAGGAAGGAGACCTTGCCCTAAAAGAGATCATAAAACCCATCTGGGACCCCAATTCAAACTGAATTGGAAAGGCCCTTACATTGTGAAGAAAATTATGTCAGGAGGAGCCGTTATGCTCACAGACCTCAATAGAGAATATATGGCACACCTAGTTAACCTGGACCATCTCAAGAAATTTTACCCTTAGTCCAAAATCTCGACGTGCTACGACTCTTCTCATCCCCCTTATATTCTATTTTTTTTTCATTTCCCCTACACAGAACTACGTGGGACACGATCCTTTATAAAACCTTTTTATTTTCAAAATGAAACTCATGAAAATATTCAAAAACCCCAGATAAAGGTAGGCAGCCAATATGTTATACATGGGCTCGTTCCCCTTCTTTTTTACAAAATGTTATTCTTTTCTTACCTCTGAGAACGACGATCCATTTTATCATTTACATGAATGAAAGGATTATGTTTGCCTTAGTAATTGGTATAGATAATTCAAATGTAAAATTCATCAAGATGCACGACAAAATATGATTAAAATTAATTTTTATTTTCGAACAAGGAATACAATGTTGTTATATGAAGTATCGGCGAAGGGAGTTAAGCAAACCACCCCCTTCCACTGACTAAACCATTCTTGAACAAACCTAACCCTTACTAAGCTATACCAAAAATAAGTCCAAACCCCCAAAAACATAAAACACCAAAATTACCATATCTTTACAAAACTATCAACTAAGCTTCACAAGATATTGCCTTTAACTATTTGAGGCCCGCTTCTTCATCATTTTCGACCCCAGAGATCCTCAAGTCTTCCACTCCTGGTTAACACTCTGTATATAATACGTGGAGTGGTACGACCTGACAAGCCTGGAAAAAATCGCAACACCATCCTCCATGGTGTCGAATGCCACAAACCACCTTTGATAAGTCTCTTCTGCCATGATTTTCTCTACTACCCTCTTCCACAACCATTTCAGGTAGTCCCCATATAAATGCCAGACCCTCCTATAAATTGTGATAGACTGATAGATGGATAGAAGACCGAAGACCCTTCCATAAGGAGCCTATTCATGGAAATTTAACCCAACTCATAGGAGTCTCACCCCGTCCCGCCCCTAATGGGGCGAGTTTTAAAACCCGATTAATAAATTAGGAGCAAGTATGGATTTAAAAGAAATCCATTTAATAAATGGGGGGGGGGGGGGGTTAGGAGTCAAGTTAAATAAAATCGCCCCGCCCCGCCCCGTTTAACTTATGCTTACATAATTACCCTTTATATGTATGTTAATTACAATTAAATCATACACACACACACACACACACACACACACACACACACACACACGTGCACACACACTATATATATGTTAATTTTGTAAAAGATCTATATGGAAACATGGATTGATAATTGGGAGATTGTCTCACATATTGAAATATGAACCATTGTAGACCTCAAAAACTATAATGTAATAATGTTAATTTTATAATTTTTAAAATTGACCCAACCCGCAGGAGCCCCGAACTGCCCCATTTATTAAATGGGATGGGTTAGGAGTTAATTTAAATAAAACTCACCCCACCCGATTATTAAATAGGGAAGGTTAAGGTTTTAGAAAACCAGCCCTGTTGCCATCTCTGAAAGAGACCAACATCATCCTCAGTGATTCAATCAAATCCTCCATTGAGAAGAAGTTCGTTATGTGAGGGGGCATAATTTGTTCCCACTAGACTTAGCGCAGAAGCTGCCAGGGGAAATAAAAGGAAGTCTGACGAAGGCTAACTAACCGCACATACCAATACTCTCCAAGCTAACAAATAGGTTATAAGTCTCCCCACCATGACAATGACCAACGAAGACACCAGTATCCATGCTCCACAAACTAGTTGACCCAGTTCTTTACAGATAAGTCGAAACTAAAGAAAGATCGGATGAAAAAATTAGGCACACCTACCAAGGGATACTCAAGAGGGGCCGCCAAACAAAACCTCTCTGCAAGCACATGAACGACATCACTGAGATCCCCCTCAAAAAGTTAGAGTGACCTTATCTCCTATCATCAAGACCATTCAAGGTCTCAGCCAGTACCATCATCGCAGGATTATGACGGTAAGACATTCATGCCGTTATCGCAGCCACTTGGGGATCGACCTTCAAGTCCCATATCACCAACAAAATCCTCATAGTAAGGCTCAAGGCAACAACTCTCACAAAGCTAATATCCTCAAAAACCTTTAGGAGCACGAAATACATAATGTCCCGAAGAAAAATAATCCTTTCAGTAACCAACGGATGAGCCAAGGAAGGAGAAATATGGAGAAACTCTACCAAAAATGCTAGAGGAGAATGGAAAAAATCGGTCATAGTCGCTACGACACTGGGACTAGCCCCTAACATGGCAGAAAACTCTTCATAGGTAGGATAGACTTCGCCGAGGCCAAAATAAAAGACATGGTTCTCAGGGTACTAGAACTGTATAATAAACATTTTGCCTTCCAATTCCATACTTATCTTTATCTTTTCATAAAATAAACAATCTCAACAGAAAATTAAAACAACATGCAGGATAAATCACTAAATCAAGTAAAATGCCAAAAAAGAAAATGCATATTTTCATATATATTTTTCTACACTCGGTTACATCTTGTAGATAAAAATGAAAAATAGAAAAATACATATGTGACTTCGTTCGAACCCTCCACTATCCCTCTCAATATATCAATACCCATAACGGGCGTGCTTTCGCCAGGGATGAGCGATGGATCCTCCATTCCCGGAACCCAAACCCTCATTTAAGGTGGCAGACAACATAAATTAGGAAGGAACCGACTTATTGATATAATCAGACATGGGGGCCATCCAGTCTTTGATATCCCTCATCCAGTTGGTCGACACCGGAACATACTTCAAGAAAATAAGCAACAATAAAAGAGAAATAACTCTGTAAATAAGCAAAGAAGAATCAACAGTATAAGAGAATGAAGAAGGATATATCTTAAGACGAAAGGCCTTATCAGTAAGGCTCGTCAACCCAGACACCGACACATTAGTAAAACGTGGCACGCTAAGTGACTCCCTTCTACTCAGTAAAAAAATATAGGAAGGGGGAGTAACCTGAATAATCGGAGCCTCCTCTATCATCGTCGCCATCGATGTACCACTACCTGTGTTATAGGCCAATCCCATCGGCATGATAGTACCCTTGCCCAAAGCTATGGTGGGTGGATGCATGTTCTCCACGTCATAGATACCGAATGGCATCAACTAGCTCATCATAAAATCTAAATAATATTAGCTCACCACTCTATTCATATGAAGCGTATAGGGCTCGACGATCATCACTGCTGCCCGGGCATTGTTTGACATCTCTCTCACCCACCTCATGTACATAAGGGGAACCAAAAATGGGACCACCACCTCCTCCTCCACAATCTGCCTCACCACCCTCGCCTCTCGATACTAGATGTACCCAAACTCATGCATAATCAACTTCCACATCTGTGCATTTAGGCCCGTCATCCTAGTATCTCGCGAAGTCATCCCCTAGGGGTAGTAGGTCAGCTATAATACCTAATATAAAATAAGTATATACTCGGGAAATGAAGATGACAAAAGAGAACTTAGAACAATTGAAAGATAAACTGGTCACGTGTCAGGGCATTAAAAGCCCGCCGCACGTTCGCCAAGGATAAAGACTAGTTAGACCGCTGATTGGAGTTCCTCCACCGAAACATCCGACAGAAGTCCCACAAGTCCTCATCCTCCAGACTATCAACCCTAAATTATTCCCAATCACCTCATAGAATCAAGTCTGCAAAAGGCGGGAATCAATAAAAATGAAACAAAAGAAGAATGCATAAAAAGAAAAATAAATCCAAAAATACCTCTAGAAGATATGTGTCTCCCATAAAAATCTATCAGCAGCACCTCCTGAAAGCATCCAAAGTCCCCCAATCATACAGCTGGATGTTCGAAATCGTCTTCAAATACGACATGAACCAGAGTTGGACGACGTCGTCACTCCCGCCACAAAAAATCCTCCCAACAAAAGTGAAATAAACAGACAAGTCATCTGTCTCATCTGCCGCCCGTCGATCACATTCACCCTCTCCCCAGAAGTATCTCCAATAAAGTAAAAATGTGGATAAAATCCTTAGACGCAATCCTACCCACGTCCCCCAATGCCGCCTCCGGTGTAACCCTCAATGTGCCATCCACCGTTATCTGGATTCCCTTATAATCAACCCCCATCAACTATTGAACGTCTATAGGAATGACAATTATATCCCTGAAGCCAAGATAAAAAGTGTGGATAGTGTTCCACCACCTCTCCCCCATAGCACACAACACCGCAATAGAACGCAGTGTCTCATCCAAAGCTTGCGCCAAATGGCCAAAACTGGTATATAAAGTCATCCAGCACACCACAACAGGGAGCTTCTCCTAAACCCCCTTCAGCCTCGTTATCCCCTGAGATCGAATGCTCGAAGGAGTTATGTCAGTCTGTAAAAGAAGAAGAAGAAAAATCTTTCATTAGAACAAAGAACAAAGAACAAAGAGAAAAATAAATATCAAAGGTCATCGACTTATATAGACAATAGGATTTTTCACCATAGAAGAACAGTGGTATGCAGGCTTGGGTAGTAGGATACGCTCATCACCTACATGCTCGAACAAATCAAAGGCATTCTCATTGCCCAATGCAAGGGACACCCTAGACTTCCACTCTAGGACAACCCAATCATCAATGACCAACCATTCAATGTTATATACCTCGCTTGAAGAATCATCCATTTGACGTTTTGAAGAAAACAAGACTTATGAATGACTTTTAGAGAGAGAAAGAAGAAGATTCAAACACTTGAAGGTGTGAAAAATGGGGAGGGATCACCCCCTTTTTATATAAGGCTAAGGGGCCTGCCGATTGATAATCCTCTGACCATACCGATCATCAGCCACCTTTTCCTCTTTTGAAAGAAGCCCAGGAGGCCGTGTTATTATCGATTGGCACCCCCTAAGACTGCCTATCGGCATCCCTTTTCAAATCTTGTATAAAAAATGATATAAAATTCGAGAAAAAAAATTAGAAATTGCTCAAAAAATTCTCAAAAATTCTTGAAAGATATGGAACATCATTTTCCTCAAGAAAATTACTTGGGGAGAACTAATCCTCTTACAAACACTCAAAATCCTGAATAGGATTAATCTTATACCCTTGTCCTTAAGCAGAACCAATGATGCGCCCGCATCTAAGTCTAATACAATTCTCAGTCAAATTCCCAACACTAAACATCCCCCCAGTGGAGTTTCAAGGTAATATAGTCTCCACCGGAACCAAAAGTGCACCTGAACCCCCAAGATAATTTAAAATTTCCTAGGAGAGCAATTCCCCGCACTACAATTTAAGGTCCTTAGAATTGACCTCGATCCTCAGAATTGGTTGTTACAACTTTAGGTCCTCAAAATTAACCTTGACCCTCAGAATTGGTCGTTACAACTTAAGGTCCTCAAAATTAACATTGACCCTCAAAATTGGTCGTTACAACTTAAGTCCTTAGAATTGACCTTAGCCCTCGAATTGGTCATTATAACTTGACCCCCAAATTGGTCGTCACAACTTAAGGTCCTTGGAATTGACCTCGACCCTCATAATTAGTTGTTACGACTCAAGGTCCTCAGAATTGACCTCGACCCTCAGAATTGGTCATCATGACTTAAAGTCCTCAAAATTAACCTCGATCCTCATAATTGGTCGTCACGACTTAAGGTCATCAGAATTGACCTCGTCCCACATAAATGGTTATCCGCAACATCACTCTAGGTCCGTAAAATTGACCTCGACCCGCTGAATTGGTCACCCCTGCCCCTTAGAACCAATCTTAACACAACCTCGACCCATTAAATTAATCATCCTCATTACTATAGGTCCTCAGGATTGACCTCGACCCTCCAAATCGATCAACCTCATACTCTAGGTCCACAAAATTGACCTAAAATCCTCTTTCCTAACATCGATGTGGTGTCTATCATTCGACGACCTTCACTTGTTTCAAGCCCACCCGTAGAGGGACTATTTGTAGACATCCCATTCTAGGACCCCTATAAGAACCTCCTTAGGTCCATAACACTCAATCATTTACCACAAAACTTAGGTTATACTTAGAGTATCAATTTAGAGACCACAAGGCGCTCTCGGGCCCCATTTAACTCCAATCAACTTTTTTATTTGAGTGAAAGCTCAATAAATTTTTTAAGGGATCTGAATTCCCTTTCCAATGGTCCGCCCTGTGCATGAATCGACCTTACAATCCATTTTACTATCAAAAACTGATTTGGAGGCCACCAAGCACATTTGAGCTCCATTTTGACTCCTATCAAATTTTAGCTTGAACGAAGTTGAATGAAACTTCGAAGGGCTCTGAATACCCTTTCTAACGGTCCATTTCGTGCGTGAATCGGCCTTCCAATTCGAACGAATGATCTATTTTACCCCAAAAAATGATCTGAAGGCTATCAAGCGCTTCTAGGACCCGTTCGATCCCAATCAACTCTTCAACTTCAACGAGATGAATGAATCTTTGAAGGGCTCTGAATACCCTTTCCAACATTTTATACCTTACACAAATCATCCTTATGGAATGGATGAACAACCCATTTTATCTCAAAGGGTCACTGGGCGCTCCCGGGCCCCGTTTAACATTGGTCATCTCTCCGAACTGAACGAGGTTGAATGAAATATTAAAGGGCTCTAAATACCCTTCCAAAAGTGCATTCCATGTGCTAATTTACCTTATGGTTCGAATAAACTATCCGTTTTACTCCGAAAATTTCCTATAAAGTGACTAATGGGATCTTTTGGGACTCGTTTGACCTCGGTAACCTCCCGATCTCGAAAGTGGCTCGATGGAGGCTTTTGCTACGTGCGCAATTCTAACTTGTGACTTGTGTTTTATAATCATTTTTATGAAAAATATGCTTCAGACCAGGACCCTGCCTATCGGCAATGTGTCTAGAGTTCTATGCAGATAGAAAGGTCAAGGACCCTATCGATCGACACCCCCTTGGCCCTATAAATAGAGGTTGTGACCTTACTTTGAAAGGTACCCCTGAACATCCCTCTCAGCAATTCAGAGAACATTCTCTCGAATTCAGAGTTTTTTTTCCTCTTAAAAAGCCCATTTTTTGCATTCCTTCCATCATTTTCATACTCTTTTTAGTAAATTCTCACCCATCTCCTCATACTATCATCATCTCGTTATGAGATCAGTGCATCTATAATCAATATCCACTTCATGTTTTCATAAGGAGGTTCAATTCTCCACACTTGTCTTTAAATTCTCTTATTTTAGCATTAGTCAATTTATTTTTACTTTAGTGATTTACTTCATTACATAATATACCTTAATTTCAAACCTTTATTATTAGTATTTGTACATACTTTATTTTCATTAAAAAATAAAAAATAAAAGATAAAAGAAAAAGAGGGTTTACTTGTAAATTCCTAACGGGGAATTCTCATCACATTTTCTCACACTAAAATACCTTTTTTTCACACACACACACACACACACATATATATATATATGAAAAGTCCCTGGCTGGATTTATGGGTTAAACCCCACCTCGCTTTATCTTCGAACTACATGGACTTTGATGCCTCTTAGGAGTAAATCCTTAGACTCAAGTCCTCCCCTATGCACATTTGTTACCTTTTTTAATCATAAATTCTTAATATATTTTATATACTTTCTTGCTTGTGTCTTGTCCAATGTACGCATTCATTCTTCTATAAGGACTTGTGAATAGGCAAACACTTACATTATACATTGAATTACTATTTTGATGACACTTCTAGATGACCTCACTCTACCTTTGTACTTAACGTGAGTTGAGTGATTTTATTCTCTATTTATATTATGCAGATAAGTACACACTTCACGAAGTTTAATAGGAGAACATTAACGCATGCCCATGAGAGAAAAAAAAAAAGGCGGGCTGGGTGCTTAATGCCTTCCCATTTCGTAACTTACTCCACGGATCCTTGAACTACTTAGTTTATCAAGCATTAGTATTGTCCTTAATGTTATTCTCTCGAGGCGATCGATGACGATCGCGCACCCTGAGAAAGGGAGTAGTCCCGTGCGTATAGCGAAAGGGAAGGAAAGGGGAGGAGAGGCCCTCCTCAGAGACCCCTGACCCCCCTCGAGATGACCACACTGCCCTCGATGAGAAATCGCCTCAATAACAGTCTCCTTTTATCCATTATCATTATTTGGTCAGAATTCATTATCGCTCTCATAAGATGAAAAATAATGCTTATTTAGCTGAAGAGGAATATCTCCTCATGGAACCCAGCTCTTTTCTCTTCAAAAAGTAGGGTGTCAGTACACCAGACAATAACTTGGTATTAATACCAAAGTTAAGAGTTATTTAGGACTTTTAGGACCCCAAGGCATTCAATAAGCCATGTTTATAGGCTAGTTGCTTTTCCCCTTCCAGCTTAATAGAAGCATCCCTCCATACACCCTTTATCGTAACTAGCAGCCCACGCCATGCGAGGACCCATTCTGAAGAGATAACGAAGCTTGATTATGTCACGACTTAGTCTCATCTTTATAAATTCTTCCCTCTTCAGGTCTTCGTTAGCCTCGATAAGCTTATTATTGAGAGAGTCATTCTCAATCTAAAGAAGAGTGCCAATATCACATATGTCTTTGGCTTTAGGGAGTTGTCCCCTCAAAGAATTAATCTCATCTTGCGTGAGTGCGCCGATATCATCGAGATTTTTGACGTTGTCTTTTAACTTGGAAACAAAGGTAGATTATTCTTTATAGGCCTTAGTCATTTTCTGAAGAGCTTTTCAAGAAGAAAAGAAAATGCGACTAGCTTCAATACTAGCTCTCTGACTAAGGATGGAATCTAGATCACTAATACATGACCAGTCTATAAGAATAAAAGAAAATTACTCAACAACAATAAGAGATAAAATCAATTATCGACAAAATCTTTCATTATAACCAGTTAGGGATAGGATATTACAAACAACTAAGAGCAAAATAAAATACAAGGATTCTCAAGATAACTATTCCTATCTAGCTTTGGGACTCCTTTTCTTTCACCTACTCTCGCACTTCTAGAACTTTTCCCTGATCAGCCCCAAAGGAATATTTTATCGACAACCTCTGCTAGTAAGGAACCTGGATCATGCTCGACAAAAATTTCAGACTCGACTGGGATATTATCCGTTGTCAAGGAAACATACCATCCCTTTTTGAAGTTGAAATTTATGATGAAAGTTAGCTGGAGTTTGGCGTCGATAAAGGCCTCATTATATATACCAGTGACAACGCCTGTGTAGCATGGATAGAAAGATCATCGTGAGTTAGATTGACAACTTACTCGTGGTCAAGTGCGATCGTTCCCCCTTTCAAAAGAACAAAGGCCAAGGAAGGATTTTTTTCTACCGACATACGCTGGTGGCCTTTCCCTGAGTTATGTATTGAACAAAGTCCAAGATCATCAATGCAACTGGTAGTTTATTTCTAAACTTTGGACCAGCATACCCCTTATCATTATTGATTAATTTTGAACCATTCCCTCGTAGAAATCCAACACTAAATTATAATAGGCTGACCAACCATTAGGGCCAAGTAAGTGTGCAAAACTCTCCAGCCCATTTACGCTAAAGAGTTTTGGGGGCAGTTACGTGGTGAAAACGGTAATGGCCCAAATCACCGTGGCCTAAGCAGACCTAATCCGAAAGAAAGAAATGTATCACTTAAGTCAAGATTAATTTCACGAGGAATAAGTATGGAGAAGTCAATCTCGTTATCTATAATCTCGAAGGAGATTAACATAGATTAAGAAACGAGACAACCGACAACAGGGAGAAGTTCAACACAACTTAACCACTTTTATCACTCTAAATGGAACCCTCACCCCATGGGGTAAAGGGGCATGTAATTCTTTGTTTACAAATTATAAAGAATTAATAAAAGAGAAAACACCCCGTGAACATAGGCAGTTGTCGAACCACACAAAATCCTTTTGTTATGAGATTATTTTATCCTTTGTTTGGTATCAATTGCTTAGATTCATTCATTGTGGTTATTTGCACTCACATTTTGTCATGCTACTTTTATTATGAATATTATGGTCATTATGAGAATATGCTATTAAAGATTTACATTGGAAAGTAAAAATATGTCAATTTTGTTATCAATAGTAGAGTACCCTAATATTTCGTGTACCATGTTATCAGATTATTTTAGGTCTCACTTTTTGTATGTTATGAAAACAATATTTAATGGGAATAAATTGTAAAAATAAATTATTCATACCATATAAGATGAAAGGTTTGCGTTTAACTAAGTATTTTAGCTTATTGGGATTTGATGATTTTATTGGTGTAAGGGACTATGATAGGTTTTGGAATTTACATCTTTCACAATTATCATGAATACACTTCTCACTAGTAATAGGAGGAATATAACACATGTCATCTTGTCATTAGTTTGTTGTCGCTGAAGTGAGGAAAGTGACAATTAACATGTTTTTGTGATACTTCTCCAATGCCTTAATACCGCGAGAACTCTTCGAAAGATTAAATCTGGTCTTATAAGGAGTCATGCTGTAATACATGTCCATTGATCAAGTTATACACTTAATTGCTTATATGCATGCTTAAGAGATGATAGAGTTATGAATAAGCTTTCAATATTCTTATGTTATAATCCTTCCCTCCTTGATTAAGTGCCCAAGTTTTTATTTTGTATAGATTAACGAATACACTCAATAAACAATCAATAATAACTCTTGTTCACCAATATGGAACTCGATTCATTGATTATGTTCAAAAATAAAAAGTGGACCCTTGATTTGGGATAATTTAAAAATAAATAGTGGCGTCTTAATTTGTGACAGAGAGAGTATCAAATTGCATTATTGACCCAAATGCCTACTCAAACTGAATTGAGAACTTATTTGATCTCATTATTCCTAAGAGCTTAGGCCTTAATTACGACTGTTCATGGTACGATAAAAATCCGTACAATACCATTTTGTACCGAAAATTAATGATAATGCTTTACATTTTTTACTTACCAAAACCAAAACTACTGAAATTATCAAATTTTTTGTGGTTGGTTTTGACTTTAATATTTTAAAAATCGATTTACCGACTATACCGTACCAAAATGAAATGCCTAAAAATGTACTGAAAATACCAAAATGATATAACCAAACTTACCATATTAAAAATAACAAATTAAATGAAACAAAAATACTCAAGAAATAAATAATGTTGATACTCATATTTTCTTTTTCAGATGAAAATGTGAGGAGTGCAAGAAATGAAGAATCTTGAGCATTTTCATTTTGGTTTGAAATTTAATATGGCGAACGGGCTGACATTTATTTGAGTTATTTGGACAATAATATAACTTATATTGCAATTCATGATGTTCATTTTGGAACTTAATGTTTATATGTAATTATGGAGACGAGACAATTATGTATGTTATTTTCTTATTTTTAAAAAAATATGGATATAAACATATTAACGTAAGTGGTACATTATTTACCAAGTACTACCAATATTATCGTAAAGAGAAATTTACCAAAATTTACCGTATCTTTCGAAAAATCGATTTTACCGCAAAAAGTCAATTTTACCGATGTACCACGCGGTTTGATTTTGGTTTGTGGGCTGGTGTATCGGCTGGTAAAACTGATAAATTTGGTTTGATGCTTTTAAAGTTGGTTTGGTATTGGTATACTCCATTTACTGACCAAACCAACCAAAACCTTAGCCCTAGCCCTAGCCTTAATTAAGTCATTTGTTCTCCTTCACTTTCCTATATCACTAGCATGCAAACCCTACGACGCAGGGTCTTTTTTTAACGAAATTATTAAAATATACACTGAAAATATATATAAAAAAAGTGTTCTTGAAATGATAAAAAAAACTTTTTATTCAGTGAAACATTCTACCCTTTTGAATCACTTTGAAAAAGATGTTAGCCAATATAGGCCATTCAGTTTTAATGTCTCCACATACATGCACCCATCAAATTAATTCATGTACATATGCCACTACCTACACACCAATACAGGAAATAAAAGTTGTTTCTGCTTCACTTCAACTCTTTCACTATTTATAAGCAGTTTTCTATTTGTATTCCCCAAATGACAGTAGTCATATTTGATTGTAATTTGTGTATAATAATATTTCATTGTTTTTTCTATAAAAAAATAAATACACAAAAACATAACACAAACTTGCACCTCCTTATATCTTGTCCCCTCAACAAACACACAAACATACTTAATTAACATACATGAATAAATATATCGAAAGTGTGAGGTCAATACATTAGGACTTCAAAATCCCTGAAGGAAAAGAAATATTAACTTAAACATATAGTTCATTACCTTCACCTGCACAATTTATGACAATACATTTTGTTTCCATATTGGACCTATAGAAAAATATTCGAATCGTCGTTACTGAAGTAGAACAATTGCCAAAATATAATACACTAGAGTGAGATAGAGTTTATAATACATCAAAAGAATGAAAACAAACTTTGCATTCTTATGATCGGACCCATTCGCCTCTGAGTTTCTACATCCTTAAAACCACTGAAATCATAAACCCATAAAACCAAAACTAAAAATCAACGCAATAAATAAATACATAAAAAAATATTTGTAAAGATAAAGAATTGAGAATAATAGAACTCACGATGACAGCACAAATGCTCACAGTCTTTTCTTCGGGCCTAGAAATGCCCGATGAGATCTTTTGGGTTGAATCTCTAAGTATTTTATGAGTGAAGAAGTTATGAGGAAAGATGCCAAAGTGATTTCAAATTAAAGTAGGAGAGATTATGGGTGCCTTTTTTCTCGAAAAACCTCAACCATCTGATTACTTTAGATAAGTTGGAACAGTAAAAGGCCAAGGAAAGGAGATGCAACAGTAATGTGATTAAATGGAAACGATACGAAGAGACAGTTTTGAGCGTGTAAGGGAAGAAAAAAAGAGGAATGTGAAGGGTTGGTAACTATGACGTCCCTTTCTTCTCTCCCATAATGTGTTTAAATATGAAAGGGCGTCATTAAAGAGAGAAGATAAATGAGAGTGAATCGAGCATCATTTGGAGTTAACTAACGAGGGTCATTAAAATTATACATGTGGCGACGTGACGAAATGACAAATGTGACCATTGTGTTCCGCTGTCAATTTTAGTTATTTACTCTAATTAGTTAGTACTTCCTCATGAAAATTTGAAAAATTATTTTAATTCCACCTAATTTACGAGGAGATAAAGGACTTGAATTTAGTTGTATCTTTTCAACATAATTAGGAGATTGGCCTAACAAAAGTATTTCCCATATTCAAACCGGTATTAATTCAAGAATGGGACCACCACCAACAAGGTTAAAGCCTAAAGATAGGTTTTAGAGTGGTACCAATCAAAAGAGCATCATCAATTAACAAAGTTTAGAAAAAGAAAAGCATCTCCACTATGACCATTCATACCCTTGATTCTCTACACGTGGACACTAGAAACGCAAGAAGTTAATTTCATTTCACTAATCACCGACCGTCAGATGCAAATCCTTCTCTTTTATGTGAATGTGAAAACAGAATTCTGAAACTTAAATAGAATAATTTGTTTCAATCTCAAAACATGCTTTCACAATAATTGTCCTTCTTAGGAAACTCCACCTTCCATTTGTTTATTTATTCTTATATTAAAACTCGAAAAGCCACCCTTCAAAGGGCTACCAAAACAGATTCAAATCAAGGTTCTGTTTCTCAACATTCTATCATTTTCACCTTCAATTCTAGGGTTTTCGAACCTTACCCCCTACATTTTTATATATTTTTTTCCTTTTTTTGGTTGTAGAATGATAATCAAAATTTCTACTGCAGGTTGGCTCGTAAAGAACTATAGAATATAATGAAATGAGTTAATATACAGCCACAGCCACACACACACAAACACAGATACATATATGTATGTATATATGTACATTTGTAACAGAGTCAGTTGGATTTATTTTTTTATGATATAGAATTTATGGTCGGTTACTTTGTTTGGTTTGTGTTACATAATGAAGGGCTTTGGAACTTTGATTCAGAATTAGGAATTGTATTATTCTATTTTGTTTGTGTTACATAATTAGATCACTGATTGATAGTTGAGTGACTAGAGTGAGTAAAGGTCGCTATCAGTGTTATTGTTGAGGGAGATGGATGGCTTATTTATTAAGGGGGGAAAAACCAACATGACCTTTTATTTTTTATTTTTTATATGTTGAGCCCATTTTCAAAATTTAATACTGAAGACTCAAACCCTCTTTTTCTTTTAAAAAAATTGGCAGTTCGAAAAGAATAATTTTTTGAAAAAATAAGGAGAGCTCAGAAGTTTTAATTGTCTTAAATGTAGTGTAATTTTGTAACATTTATATTACCTGTATTTTTACATATAATTTCAGGGTTGGAACTACTGCCATGAAGGTGTCCGTTCCGTTTTTAAGTCATAAGTTGGAAGTTAATTGACATGTGGAGCAGCTATTGCTTCTCAGGTTGGAGCTTCTATTTTTGTAATTCTCAAATCAGAAGATCCTGACTAACATGGGAATAGCTCTGCGCAGGTTCAAAATGTGATTTATTGTTAAAAAATTATTTACAAGTCAGTTTGTTATCATATAATTATCCGTATGCATATTAGCAACCTTTGTTTTGGCTGCAGTGCGCCCCTAAGAAGACGTAATGGGACAATGAGGTTAATTGTAACGACTTTTGTCGGGGTTGTGTTTGGCTTCTTTTTAGGAGCATCATTTCCAGCACTTTCATTAACTAGCGTATGTCCAGCTCCTTTTGGTTATCTTTATTTTCATGTATTATTTGGTAGAAAGAGTAAAAAAAAAAACTGCAATGTTGTTCCATGCTTGAATTTTGCAGATGAACCTACCGTCAAGTCTTTTTTCTTCCATCGATCTTACTTACATTGAGGATAAGTACTCTGGCCTCTCTACCCAAGCGCTCTTGAATGTCTTGTCTTCTCTGAAGGGTAATAAAGGCTCATCGATGGACAGAAACAATTCAACGGTATCTCTTTTATTTGATCTATGTTTTACCTAGAGCATTTGTGTTGTGGTAGGGAATGAATAGTTCAATTTTCTTTCTTTTACTTCATTGCTATGTTTGAAGGGAGTTGAAATTATATTTTCCCGATTTGTGTTTAATTTAGTAATGGCACAATGTTCACAATATAAATATCGAATATGAATGGATCAATCACTGCGAGTAGGGTTCAAATTTTTCATGGAATAATAAAATAGAGAGCGATGAATCATTGTTTGCTTCTAATATTTCAAAGGATTATTGATCTTAAGACTAGTTCTTCTCTTGTTTATGTTTACATTAATCAGCAGCAATGTTGAAACTATATGACAAACTCTATTCAGGAAAAGCAATTTAATTCTTGAACTTTATTGGGAAACTTCCTAGTGTATACGCGATCTCCTGATCATGAGAACTTTGATATTTTGATTAGTGGGTTACGATCCAACGGCTGACCTGAAACTAAAGAATATTCGCTATATCCTCTATAACGATAAAAAAAAACTGTTTATATATATATATATATATGAAGGAATCTAGATGGCAATAATTATCTAGTAGAGCTCTATTTATTAAAGTAGTACACAAATGGGGGTAGTCCTCCATTTTAATCCAGCCCCAAAGGAGTGTGAAACTGTCTTTAATGTAATTTGAACCCTACCCACCCCGTGGAGGGTGGGTAGTCCATAGTCGTACCATGTGAGCTAGAGCTCATTAGTTAAAAGCACGCTAACTTCCATGGTATCAATTGGAGGATTAATGTTTGCTTAGTTGCTATCAGATAACTGTATGTATATGTGTATATATATATATATATATATATATATATATATATACAGTTTAAGTATTAATGTCTAAATGGTTGTAATGCAGATTTGGGTTCCGACAAACCCTCGAGGTGCTGAAAGACTACCCCCGGGTATCATTGCATCTGAGTCTGATTTCTACCTCCGCAAATTGTGGGGTCATCCCAGTGAGGTTTGTATCTTCTGCCATAACGCCCATAACCCTGATATGTAAGATGCATTTCGCCTGGGATTGTTTGTTTTGGCTATTGGTTTTAAATCTGTTAGAATTATCAGTGAATTTACTCCATCAAATGTATGCAATGAATGTGATGGATACACAATTGTTATAACTTGGTATGGATACACATTTTTAAAATTCAAAATTCCAGATTCATTCACATTAATAGGGATGAGGATACCCCCCCCCCCCCCCCCCCCCAACACCACCACCCACCCACCCACCCACACAACACACACACAAAAAAGGAACTATTGGTAAAGAGGACGCAAGCATTAAGAAAAGAATGCTTCAGTTGGGAGTTTGATTAGGCTTATACTTGATATGATATGGCTTATTATACAATGCGGGGTCTTGCAAACAGTTAAGATGGCTGGCATTTGTTTTAGACATAGTAAATATGACGTGAAGATGCCTCATTTACCTATGAGAATTAAGTCTAAACCTTTATTCAACAATATTAATCAGTTACTGATTGATAAAGCGACTCTTGCAGGATTTAACATTCAGACCAAACTATCTTGTAACATTTACCGTTGGATATGACCAGAAAGACAATATTGACAAAGCAGTGAGAAAGGTAACCCCGTGCCGCGCTTTGTCTGTGTGTGAATGTGTGCACAAGTGTGCGTGTATGTACTTTCACTAAATGACATACATTTGCAGCTCTCTGATAGCTTTACAATTCTGCTGTTTCACTATGATGGTCGGACAACTGAATGGGATGACCTCGACTGGTCAAAGCGAGCTATACATGTCAGTGTTCAGAAGCAAACTAAATGGTAACATTGGCTAAAATTC
Organism: Sambucus nigra; assembly: GCA_949130495.1. Taxonomy (NCBI): domain Eukaryota; kingdom Viridiplantae; phylum Streptophyta; class Magnoliopsida; order Dipsacales; family Adoxaceae; genus Sambucus; species Sambucus nigra. The sequence continues at coordinate 253,940,373 of OX422220.1, forward strand.
AGTTTTCTCCTATTTTGATTCTCTCTCTCTCTCTCTCCTTCCTTTTTATTTGTTGTAAACTTGTGAAATTGGTCCAAGGTGGTATGCCAAACGATTTCTGCATCCCGACATCGTGGCACCCTATGACTACATATTTATTTGGGACGAGGACCTTGGGGTGGACAATTTTGATGCGGAGGAGTAAGTATTGAAATTTCTAATCCTGCTTTGAATTGAAAAGTTGTTTTAAAAAAACATGATTTAATATATCTAATGCTAATGGAATGATGCAGATACATAAAACTGGTAAGGCAGCATAGATTAGATATCTCACAGCCTGGTTTAGCGCTGAATAGTGGGTTTACATGGCAGATGACCAGGATGAGAGAAGGCAGTGAAGTTCACAAGTAAGGAACAAATGTTGCTCTCCCCAGGGGCGCGAGCCCATGATAATTATTGAAGGGGGTTAAATTAAAAAAATATCGCAACTTTTTATAAAAAAAATTGCCCCTCAAATTTTAAATAAAGGTTGATCAAAATTTAATACAAACGATGTTTCTTAAGATTAGAAGAGAGTTTAAATTTTATTGCCCTTTAGCTCTATTTTCTTATTTGCATTTAATACTAGTAAAAAACATTTTTTCAAAAATCAAGGGTAGCAATTGAAATTCTGCTACTTAACATAGCCTTACCCCCGTCTCTCTTTATCCCTAACGTTCCTTCTTTTTTTTTTGGCCTTTCTCCATTATAAGATGAATCTTGTACCTGTAACTAGGGTTTTGTTAATGTTTTCATTGTTTTTTCCCCTATCAGAGAAACAGAGGAAAGGCCTGGATGGTGTGCTGATCCACACTTGCCACCATGTGCAGCGTATGTTTTATAGTTTTGATCTTTAATTATTTTATGATAGTAACCTTTGCATTTACTCCATAATCCCTTCTGAGTGTAAATATGTCTTACCATTTAATATCTAATGCACAGATTTGTTGAGATCATGGCCCCAGTGTTTTCTCGTGAGGCATGGCGCTGTGTTTGGCATATGATTCAGGTCAGCAGCATTATCCTTTGCTTATCTGACCTCGTTTTGTCCAGTGTGAAAATTATTCATATGGGTGAAAAGTAAAATGGTGTTGATTATTTTTGCCTACTTGAAGTTACGGTTTATTGTTGGTATAAATATATAAATAAAGCTAGGCCTTGTGAATGTCATGTGGACAAAACTAGAGAACAAACAACTAATACAAGAAAATACTTTTCAGCAAGTTACTTTTCACCTTGGTGAAGATTATTTCGTCCCGAGCCATACGGGGCCTCATTATAGTTTTTTTTCTCCTTTTCCCTTTATATTTTGGTGAAGTGCATAACTTTATACTTCCTCCACCCCAAATTAACAGTCTCTATGTTTTTAAGAATTCACTGATTACTCAATCAATGACCAAGTTCAAAACTTGTTTACTATTGTGAAATTTGTTTTTCGATTACATCCAAAAAAGGGAAGTGGAATCTGGGATATCCCAAAAAGGAAAGTAGGACTATGATGGGGAGGGATTATGTTCTATCTATTGTCAGTTGTATTTTTTTTATCTAGAAAAAGGCACTTTTGCAGTCCATATTAGATCCTACCTTGGTGAGTTTTGAGAATCTCTGTTGTGTCATCGCAGAATGACTTGGTCCATGGATGGGGCCTTGATTTTGCACTTAGGAAATGTGTAGAGGTGAGTTTTCCCTTTTGACTTTTAGCTAATTCCATGTGGCTCATTGTTATAATATTAAGACCTTTGTTTGTGCCTTTTGTATATTTGTTTAAGAGCAGCCTGCACATGAGAAAATAGGAGTTGTAGATGCTCAGTGGATTGTTCACCAAGCACTTCCTTCACTCGGGAACCAGGTAAAACCCTAGTTCTATAACCTTCAAGCAGTAGATCTGTTACAATTGGAATAAATTGTTTTCCTTGCGTTTGCCTGTCAACAGGGTCAAGCAGAGAATGGCAGGGCACCATGGGAAGGGGTATGCAAGATGTTTTTTTTTAGTCATTTATTTATTATTTATTTTAATTATGGATCACTTCCCTCTCCCATGCATTTGTATTCTCAAACACTATTTTTTCATGTTATTTTTGTCTGTAAAGAGTAGCTTATAAAAACCTCAGAAACATTATATTTAATATAATGGTTATAACGATAATGTGGAATCACAAGTTAATAAAATGGGAAATTGTGACACAGTTGATGCCTGCACAATATAAAAAAATGTGTTATAATTTACAATATAATTAATGCAATGATAGAAGGATTTGTACATATATATATATATATATATATATATATATATAGAGAGAGAGAGAGAGAGAGAGAGAGAGAGAGAGAGAGAGAGAGAGGGAATTAAGGTAAAAGTCATGTTCCTTCCTATATTTGGATTTTTAGGACAATGCTTTTCAAGTTTATAAATCTAGTCTCTGTAGTACAATAGCATTTATTTGTGTGGTCCCTTTAGAGTTAGGAGTTCATTTTTTTGGTCCGCGCCAGCGGCATCATTTTTCACAATTTTTCATGCTATTTTTTAGTACAGGTGCTAAATTTATAAAATTATATGGAGTGTCCAATTTTTATACACTTTGAGAATTATGAGGACCTTTCCCCCAGACCCCCTTATATATATAAAGGTCGTACCCATGGAAGGGCACTTGCCATCGCGCCAAGGTACGACCTCCATTTGTGTGTGTGTGTGTGTGTGTGTATATTTGTTATAAAGAACAAAATCTCAGTTACCTGTCATTATTGGTACATTAGATATTTGATGTGATTTGGTTAATTTACAATGGTGGATAATTTCAACTATAAATAATTAACCCTTTATTATAGACTAAAAATGAAGCAAATCATTCTAAAAGAGAGAAAACAATATAGGAGTTTGAGGTGAGACAGATCTATATTTTTTAAACAAGTATACTTATGTGGTATCACGTTATCGTTATAACGATTACACTCCATATTTATTCGAATTTTTAAGGATATGAACAGAGTGCTAAAAATTTGAGTTTCTCTGTGTCAGGTGAGGGAGAGATGCAGGAAAGAATGGATAATGTTTCAGGATCGAATGACTATTGCAGAGAAAGCGTATTTTGAGGCAATGGGAATTAATCCCAACTCCACAGCTCATTAGGGAGGGATACACATTCTGACAGTAGAAGTTTTATAGAGCTACCAAACTCACTGTTATTAGAGTTTACCTATCATAGCTGTAGATTCAGAAGTAAAGGGAAGAGCCCAGGTTTTGAACTTTGAAGTAGTTTTCATTTGTATAATTTATTCTCTTCTCCTTTGTGTTTTGGCTGGTTGTTAAGGTTTAAGGTGCTCATTTTTATTTTTGAAATCATAAACAATAAATTCACATGTAAAACTAAAAACTCCGTGAAAATACCCTAAGGTGTAAATCAGATAGCCAAGATGATTAAGGAGATATTTCAAGCGGGAAGCAAGACCTTTGATATCTCATCCCGGTAAGAGAAATCAGTTTTGTCAAGAGGAGTATTGTGCAAGGGAGCTGTCTCGTTGTGGAAGGTCATTGTTTAAGCGAGAGGAGGCTCCCTTGCACAATACTCCTCTTGACAATACTGTAGGGGAGGCCCAATGAAAAATTAGCTCGACGCCAGGATGATAAAAAACCAACACCTCCCATTTTATTACTTATTCAATAGGAAAAAGAAAAAAAATCAAAAATTAAAAGGTTGTCTTAATAAAACCCAATTATGGTATCCCTTCTCTCCCACTTCACACCTCGGAACGAATCATTCTTATAGAGAGAGGCGCTTTCGCATCTTCTTAACCAGAAAAAGTTGTTCAGTGAAGGCCAACTTGTTTGAGAGTGTTGTCCTCCTTCACATATAGAAGTTGGGGCATGTCATTTATATCAGATTTGATGGAAGGAAAATGATGGTTGTTTGTAGAGGTCTTTGGCAGAATTGAACCCGAGTTGTAACCGTATTAAGTGATTCTTTATCGAAGGAGAGAAACATAGATTTTCATGGGATTCCGATGGGATCAATGACCAATCCAAATTTGCTTATTTAGAAAATTATGGGAGCAGATCAGATTCGGATCATATAGGGGATCTTAAAAACTTTATTCTATATTCGAAACATAACATATTCGGATTCGGTAATATCAGGCCCTATTAAAAAACATTAAATACATAATATTTTTTTAAATATAATGATTACTTAGATACTAAAATAAAACTAAGCTTATGAAAGTATGTAATATCTAATATTTAATATCTATTTTTTAATGTAATAATAATCATGAGAGAAAATAAATTATTGTTACAAATTAAAAGTATTAACTATGTAATATTTAATTTTCTATTTATTTAATATACCAAAATTGGATCGGAGTCTTGACTTGTCATAATCTGTCCTCCTTAGTCTAATAGAAAGCACTTCTCAGAATCTTCTTCTGAAGTCTCATCACTTTGAGACTTAAGGTCACGCTTATCAGAAGATTTTTTTACCCTGTTGGCTTTAGTGTTCTCAATTCTCTCTTATTAGATATAAATTTTTGGAGATCACACTTGAGAAACTTCTAATTTTTTTTATAAACAAGGCAATCTGAACCTCATTCTCATCGGAATCGTCATCCGAGACTGAGGGCGTACTATTTTGTACCTTCAACTCTAGCCCCTCTTTTTCTTGGGCAGCGGGCAATTTTCTAACTCGAAGGTCTAGATGGATCTTATAATCTCCCCTATTGTCATGTTATTCATTCCTCCTACGACGTTTAAGGCTGAGACGTGGGAAAGTAACCTAGGGGTAACAATCTAAGACTTTTTCGAATGACTCTAGAGCCCGAAACCTGCTCATCCAAATTAAAGTGAGGGTTCACAATATCGAGGAATTTTGAGTAAAACTCAACGAAGGTTTTATCGTCGAGCATTTTTAACAAGTCAAATTGGGTGGCTAGATGCTGGAGCTTCAAGACCCGTAAGGTATAGGTACCCTCATGGGCGACTTGGAGAATGTTCCACACCTCCTAAGACGTAGTATACTTAGAGATTCGACGGAACTCTTCTTGAGTGACTCCACATAAATAACATTGAACCCTTGGAGTTGTAGTTGGCTAATGGTCCTTTGCTCATTTTCATACCAGGTCTACTCAGACTTAGGGCATAAATATTCCTTATTTTTTATTGTTCACGTTTCATCCCTCAATTACAATAACTAGACCCACTTGTCTTAGGATTTCAAGAAAGAAAGTCAAACGCGCTTTCAAGTATGCGTAGTTGTTACCATCAAACATGATCCACTGGTCCTTTATAGAAAAACACCTGGGATTCAAAGTTGAACCTACTCTGATACCACTTTGATGAAGTATGTGCCCTAAGGATTTAGTTAAATGAATTAGTTTCTTAATTAATTATGCGTCACCTAAATATTAAATCCTTTTTAATTGAACCAAATTACTTTTAGCAGATAAAATTAATTAATCCAAATTTCATGCAAAAGATTATGTAAATAAATCGAAAGTAAAGCAATCACACAATGCCAAAGGATTTTAAAATGGAAACCCTTGCCGGAAAAATCACGATTACACCCAGCCCACTATGTCCACTAATACTAATTAGTGTTTACAAAACTTATGTATAAACAATCCCGACTTACTTACAAGACTTATGATTATCGCCATGATGTCTCAACCCACGGGTTCTGCTCCAGTGTCTCTACATGTAATACAAATAAGTTGTTCCACGCCAGGATTCCACTTGCACAACTCTCAAGCGTTGGTATCCACCGATCTCTGATTGTACTATCTGCCCATATGTTTTCACGTGTTATCGACCCACACGATCATTCGTGCTTATACATTATTATGATGAAAGACCTTTCAAGATTGCAAAATCGAAAGTATGGAAACATGAAGTCACTCTCAAAGATAAACTCTCTCAAAACCAATTAGGATTTTGTAAAAATATGGACTGCTTGTACATGAATCATGCTTCGTAATTCATTTATACACACTAAGTATTAGAGAATTAGTCAAACATGTTTTTTGAGAAAAATCTAAAAATTTTCCCACCTTCGAACGAAGTCTCTATACGAGGATACCTCGTGCGAAACTGATTTCCAACCAGGGTTTTTGGAATGCTAAACAAACCCTCATTTGAATTTAACTTCTCAAGAGAGCACCTCGTTCGAAGTAATCTTTGAATGACTTCGAACGAGCACTTCTGTTTATTCTCGTTTGAAATTGTCTTCGAGCGTAGCTCGCCATCATTCGAACGACTGAAAAAATCCTTGTTTAAAAATCAGATTGTAAACCAAATTATTTTCCTTTTATAAAAATGGTTTTGGTCCCCATCGCTCCTTACTTGGAATTTAAACTTAAGGAGATATAAAATTGAAAATGTATACCAAACCTACAATTATCCTGAAAGTGCCTGGACCGGTAGCTCTTTGTCTTTGTCTTCAAGATCTTCGATTAAAACTAAAAGCTCAAAAGAATCCTAGACGGAGTTTTTATTTTGTTTCCGGAAGTAAGCAAATACAAAACTAAGGGGTTATAAAAATATGTCCTTACAATATATTTTTGTTTCACTTTGATTTTAAATTTTGTCGAAGTTTTATTACTTAAATTTTATCCTTGAAAAAATATTTTCATATTTTGTTTTTGACAAATTTTGATTTTGATATCTAAAAAATACTTTACAAGTTTATTTTGAGTACACAAATTTTTTTAAACACTTCCATCAAATGTTAGGAATCTCACATACTAATTAGTAGAAATACACATTTGTGGCTTCTCTTGTTCCCAATCTCATTGGACGAAATATTGGGATCTCCAACTTAAAAGAAGATGTCTGATTTGGGTTATGAAGACATTGATTATTGATTAAAATCGTTGGCATTTGTGAAGCGTTCTCTAGTTTCCCCTCTCTATCCTGTGTGAGATGATGCATATGGGACTTCGCCCCTTGGTATTTATATAGGATCATGAGATAAGTTAAGGGCCTTTCAGGGTTTTGAGAAAATAGGGATTGTTTCTATAATTAGGAATATACTGGAGTCTCAATGCAAATAATTAAACTAACTTCCAAATATAAATTTAAAAATTCCAAATTAACCTTTGCAATTTATTTCTTTTTTTGTTTAATTATAATTAATTCCAGTAAATAATTACAATTTCACTTCAATTTGATTATCTCAAAATCATATGAACATATAGGACTTATTTGAAAAGTTAAATAAAACATAACATGATTTCTCGCGCTAAGTTACAAATACCCGCTTACTGAAATTCAATTCATCGTTAATTAAATTTCACTAACATCTTAAATTACTTAATTATCAAATTTAACATATAATGATTGCCTAACTTACAAGGATTCCTTTAAAACATGATACCTGGAATATTCATATAATGATTGCCCAACTTACACGGATTGTTGATGCAATAAATTGCATCTCACCCATCAACAAATTGAATAACTATGTGAATAGTTCAATACTCATATTCCTCGGGATTAAGAATTCATGCACCCTTTGCAAACCGTGAAATTATACAAGTTTAATCTAGTCATCACATAAACTTGAATCTCACATCTGGTTATGTTCAACACATTTCATATGTATCTTCTTTGAACTAACTGAAAAGTTACATGACCATTAGTCGAGTTCCTGCAGTTAAGATAAACTACTAAGATAGTACACACAACTTTACCGATAAGATGTCAACCCTCTATGAGTAAGATGATCTATACCCACCGAAATCCTACTAACGGTGATTGATCTAAATAAACAATATATTTACAAACAGATATAAATCATTCCCATAAACATGATTCAAATTTAAAGTAGTCTAAGACATTCCTTTATTAATAAATAATAAATGTCTGAAACATGATTTTGAGAACAAAACCCCAAAAGGTGCCAAAAGGGGACTTGAACTTTCCTGTGATTGAAGACCTATACTCGATGGATCTAATAAATGGAGTGATCTTCCATGATGTTACAAGGATCAATATAATGGAGCTTCTTTAATACCGTCTTAGGGTATATATGTAGGTAATGAGTAATCACCGAACCACCATAAAAAAACTTGTATCCATTAATTTATCCCTCATTTCCTTTATTTTCATGCTCTACATTTATTGTATGTGATCCTTATAATTATTTATCCTGATCAAGTATAAATATGAATGTGTAACTAACATTAGACATATAACTAATCCTTATAAACCTCTTGCAAGAAAAATGTTTTTAACACAAGTTTTAAAATAAAAGGAAAGCCCTCATACAACAAGAATGTTTAGAGATTGAAGGGAAAACTTTAGAATTGTAAATTGATAATAGTTTTATAAGAACCCAATTCACCCTGAAAACAATTGAAATGTCATAAAGGATTAGTATATGTAAGAGTATGAATATACTCTTTATGATCCACTTATGTATATTGTCTTCTTTCGGTTAAAAATCACTCTTTGCATCTTGGTCATCATATCTATGAAAAGCTTAACCCACATTCAAGATCATGAAGTTGGGTCTCGCATCCTTAAAAGTCACATATGATCACAATTAAGGATGAAGGCAATGAACCCAGATGATTTCGCACTCACTTAATTAATTTTTAAAAAATAACAGATCGAATTCATAATATTTGTGTGAGTATACCTAATGTATTTTCCCCCTTTATCCTTTGAGCTATAAAACTTCTGTCAAAATCTTTTGTAGGAAAAAGACACTAGTTAAGTCTGCGACCTTTGGTTCGCTGCAACAAAGACCCTCCATTGGGAACACCTGCACTTTAAGAAGAACTCTCAAGAATCCTACTTCAGCTTCGCTGCAGTGAACTCGCATCGAAGTGTTTGTCTCACGAATCTTTTAGGTTACCCTTTTTGAAGATCTTCTTGGTTTTTGTGCGAAAAGTAACCTTTGTGTGTTGATGGATTATGATTGGACTTTATAGCTCCCAACCACTCTCTCGCACATGTTTTTTGTAAGAGATGTGACTCTATAACCTCTCTTGATTTTGGGTAAACCCATTAAGACTGTTTTGCCTATTGCCCCTTATTTCAAAATAATCCTTTCATAAGATTCAAGAGAAATAGTTTAGATAGATAGATAGAGAGTTTTGTGTGGCTTTATCTTTTTCAAAGATAAAACAACTTTTAGAAAGAGGGTGGTGGTGGTGGTGGTGGTGGTGGTGGACCTACAATCCAATCTTTTTCTTCTTTTATTATTTCCAATTAATCACCTCTTTTCTTAAGGTTGATTAATATCAAAGAAGAAGAAGATACTTTGTGAGCTAATATTTCAAAATCACGTAGTTTATGTACACTTTTAAGGTCTTTCTCCCAATTAGAGTATTGTAATATTTTTGGCTCATTTTGGGTTCCATACACTTATAATCTCAAAATTTCTTCATCTAAAAAGAAAAAGACATTTTGAAGCAACATTTTTGGGTTGAACAAGACATAGGAGATGTCGAGTGTTTCTACCAACAAGTAAAGATCTCCGCCTTACTAAGGATTGGTGGAACAAGAATGAGGTTTGAGTTAGCGTGAAAGAAGTGTTAATCATTATTCCCCAATGTAATTATTCATTTAGATTTTAGTGAGATTGTTTCATTGGCCCAAGGTTTCTCATGTTAGTGAGTTTTTGTTACGACTCATCCAGCTTTATGTGTTGATTTACTTTTTTAGCAAGTTCCATTATTCAAATATTTAATCAAGATTAAAACTTGGATTTATATGTATAATTTTACTAAATTTTGTCACATAGACCTTTAGGTGTAAGTTTTTTTTGGCACGATTAAAATTTGAAGAAAATATCACTACACCAAAAAGGCCAAATTGGCACCCTTCAGCTGGCCACCCTTGTCACGGTCAATGACCGTGATTGACCATGATAAGTCCGTGACAACATATTGTTACGGTCATTGTCCGTGATAAGTACAGTTGTCACGATCAATGACCGTGACAACCTTATCAAGTTGTCACGATCAAAGACCGTGACAGGTTCGTGAGAAGTTCATCAGTAAAAAAACCCTCCCCCTCCTTTTTATTTCCCACCATTTTGGTTTCCATCCCTCTTTCTCTAAGCGATTTTCAGGTTTTTTCCTCTCTTTCTCTTTCCTTTGTATATATGTGTGTGTATATGCGTGTGTGTATATGTATATGTGTGTGTGTGTGTGTGTGTGTGTGTGTGTGTGTGTGTATGTGTGTGGTGTGTGTGTGTGCATGTATAGGGGTGTGTGTGGGTGTGTGCGTGTATGTGTGGTGGAGGGAGGGGGCAGGGGTTATTGGGGTGGTGTGTATTTGCAGGTGTGTGGTTAGGGGGCAGGGGGTGGGGGTGGGGCAGGGGTTGGGTGGGAGAGGGGTGTGTGTGTGTGTTTGTATGTTGATTAATGTGTAAATACCCAAATATGTAAATACCCAAATATATGTTGTACCCTTAAGTAAAAATACCCAAATATATGCTGAGAATTTTCTCACAGAATAGTCATAATAGGAATTGAAATTGGGACTTATAATTATTATTGTTAGTTTAATTATGACTTTAATTGGATATAAATGAGTTAGGAGCCTTTATTAATTGTTGGTTTTGAATTAGTAAGTAGTTAGTTTGAATTGATGTTTAGGATTTTTAGTAATTGTACATATTAGATGTTGTTGTTTAGGAATTCAGAATTAAGTTATTAAACATTAATATTACATCGTGACAGTTGAAACGGACAAATTGATTAATAAAATATAGCTTTAATGATGATATATTTATAAGATGTGATGAAATGAATTAATTGAGTATATAAATTAGAAAGAGTACGGGATACACATTTGTTGGTTTGTTGCTGCAGTTGCTGTTGCTATTGGATTATAGTGGGCCGATGTTGGGTTGATTAATTTTGAAAGTGGCATGACCACTGGATTATTGTCCAAATTTGGGGGGGGGGGGGGGGAGGGGAGTTTTCAACTTTTTTCAAAAATTAGTTTGTGTCACGATTACATATAGTGCGCATAGATACTAGCCTTCTAGTTCTTATGCATACGCATTCAATATCCCTTAGACCCGTTCGAGAGTCATTACCCCTGTAATGAGATCTCTCGAATTGTCCCGTTTGGACAGTTTGGGAATGCATAATTTCTGTATAATAATAATCTTATTGACTTAAACTTGTTACTTTTGGAGGAAGTTCTGCAGTTGTATGCTAATGTTCTCTGGATACATACTAGATTGGCAAGTGTGAGTGTTATTTCAATTGATAAATTGAAATAACACTCATACTTGTGAATCTACGTCGTGTACTTGGAGAACTATCGGGATATGCTGCCGAATTTTTATCAAATTGTAACAATGTGAATGAGCTGTTAAGTATATTATAGAAATATGCGGTCTTGAATGGGATAGGACCACTCGCCCTTTAGAGGAGATGGAGGAAATAGGAATTAAATATTATAAATTGAATTTGAATTTGAAATTTAAAAATTGAATATAAATAAGACATAAATAAATGAAACATACTATAAATCTAAGTTTTGTTTATACTAATCCATGAATATAGGCTTTTTACCTGTAATAGATGATTATTTGTAGTAGTTGTGATGGGATATCCTAAATACAAAGAGAGGATGGGTGAGACAAATAGAATGGGGGATGTGTTTCGCAGAGGTGCTAATGAATTTGTGAAATATGCAAAGAGATGTCATAATAATGAAGAGTTTCCGTGTTCGTCAACTAGGTGTGAGAATATGAAGGTGTTTGAGTGAAAAATAGTTGAACTACATTTGTTAAGATGGGGTATGGAAGATAATTATCGATTTTAGAGTTTTCACGGGAAATTGAAAGTTCCTTTTGTCCCCGAGTAACCTTCACAACCTTAAACAAGTAGGATAGATGTCAAAGGGGATAACGTAGATCATAATATGTTAGAGGATTTAGTTGATGGCGCGTACGTCACCAATTTGAGTTGAGGATAAAAATGCTTGTAAAGTTGATCCTAACACCAATTCGATCATGATTAACTTGTCCAAGTTGAAGAGCAATGGACACGTGAGCGATGATCCATTTGTTTGTGCATTTAAAAAGGTCAAGCAAGTTTTTACTTGGAGTATATCAACAATGAGCCATGGTCAATCGTCCTACATGCGCCAAAGCGTTTAAACAGTAGTGTGGATGACTTGGCTTCTCCTACCAAATATCAATCCATTTTTTATGATAACCCGAATTTGAAACAATTTTTAGATTTGTAATACGTATTCCAATTATCGGACAATAGTTTAATACTTTTATCGGACATCAGTTTACTGCTTTATGATCAAGTCCCCTACTTGTCTCCCGTCCAGCGGCCTATGTCAATAATCGATTGGCCGAGCGTGTTTTTACGCGACATATGTGATGGCCAGTGGATAACGAGGGGATTGGGGGACCCGAATACCGTTGAGGATATGCCGGTTCATGGACGTAACCTTCAAAACATCGAGTCTAAGGTGCTCGTCACGCATGTGATACCCACAAAGGAGAACTCTACATTGTGGTTGCGCGAACAATGCGGCGTGACGCATATTGAGGGGTGTCTCAATGCGTATATCATGTGGCCTTCCTTTCTACTCGATCCTTCCCCAGACACTATGTCGTGACATTATTTGTATCTTTTTTTATTTGGACACTTGGATTATATTTGAATTGTTTTGATTTGGACATTTGGATATGAAAATATATATGCAATGAATTGGTGCATTCTTTCTATTTTATTTGGATATATGTTGTTTGAACAGATACAATTTTGCTATAACAGGTACAAATATACTACTGGGCAGTGGAACTGCCCAGCGAATTTTTTTTAAATTCTGCCTAGATTTGTCACGGTCATTGATCGTAACAAAGGAAACTTGTCACGGTCAATGACCGTAACAACTTTTTAAAGGTTACCACGGGTTTTTCACGGTCTTTGACCGTGAAAAAGATTGTAAAGGTCAAAGACCGTGACAGGACCGTGACAACAAGAGTTGTCACCCCCAGAATTGTCACGGTCGCTGACCTTGACAAGTTGGACTTGTCACGATCAATGACCATGACAATCCGACAATTTTGGTGTAGTTTATTAATTAGTAGTTCTCCGTTTTGGTATACAAAATGCACTCTCGACTATTATTATACCTAGTCCTAGTTTTCTTAGGTTGCATGACTTAGAGGAAGTTCGCATTTTTTGTGTTAATATGGGGAACAATGTTATCTTTAACGGTGTAGAGATTTTTTATGCTATTATCCCTTTTACACGTGTTTTTGGCTCCTTGGATGGTGTCATAACAAATGACAAAGGAGATGATTCAATATCCATCCAATAATGATGTGTGTTATTCTAAGATTGATACTTTTTCTTCTTCTAGATATTCTAATGATTTATAATGTGATGACAAAGATTGTTACCCACAACATATTGATGGTAAACTTTGTGCTGAAAAGGCAACTTAAGAAAATCTTTTTGAAAACTTTCAATAAATATAGAAAGGTAGATAAGTAGATTATTGTTTATAAATGGAAGTTTATATTTTGAGCAATGTTGAATCTAAAAAAACCACTCTTAATGAGAGTCTCCTTTATGTGGAGAAAGAAAAAAAATGATTTGCAAGAGAGGTTTAAATTTGTACAAAGTAAGTTATAAGAACATAAAGTTACAATAACTATTTGAATGAAAATATCATCCCACTTGAAAATGATTTATACAATTCTTGAAATGTGAAAGTGGGTTTGGAAGATAGGTTGAATAAATTGGAAAAAAATGATTTTAATTCACACCTAATCTTCTAATGACAAAAGTGGTATTGGGTTTGACAAATTTAATGCTCCATTATTTTCAAAGGCTAATACCACATTTGTGAAAGCTTCTTACGTGACTCATGTTCTTGAAAACTCTTCTTCACCACATGAAAAGAAAAAACGTTTCGAAGAATCATAAGGACAATCATCAAACTGTTGTGTTTCAATCCACTTTTTTTAACCGTAAAAATCATTTGGAGGATTTTTTTCTATAAGCTTCGGGAAACTTCGAAGGGGACTAAGAAATATATTATTGGTGAAGTCTCAGTGTTAAAGCATGATTTTAATTCCCATTCTAAAATATATAAAACTATTTTGTCAACCATTGAAATACTTTTAAAATCTAAAAATGTTGATCATAAATTCAAGAGATTTAGGGAATAGTACCAAGACTCGGGACAATGGGAAACCAACTTGGACAAAAAACAAAGATGTTAAATGTCTTATTATTGAGACGGATTTACTACCTAAAATGATTCACAATGGTACTTTGGTAATGGATGCTCAATACATATGATCGGAAATAAAGCTTTACTTTTCTAAATTTATTAAGAACAAAATCAGTACTATCACTTTCGAGGATAAGAATATATATAATATTTTAGGCTAGGTTAATAATGACATTGTCTATTTTCCTAAGTTAGAAAGCATCCTTTTGGTTTGAGGCTTGAAGGCTAACTTTCTTAGCATAAGTAAAATATGCGACGATCATCATGATGTGCTTTTTACGTAGAATGAATGTTAAGTTCTTAATCCCATAGGTAAATTCATTTAGAAGGTAACTAGAAAGTGGGGAAATAATTATATCATTAATATATCCCCAAATGTTCTTTGTAAAGGTGTAAGGAAGATGTGGCGGATCTTTTGCGTAACGGGTTAGGTCACATGAACTTTAGATATCTTAGTAGACTTTCTAGAAATGACCTTGTTTGTGACTTACTTCCCCTTCAGTTGATTTATTTTGGTGTTTGTGGTAGTTGCCAAAGGGAAAAATTGAAATCCACACAAAAAGTTGAACGTGATGGATACCTCCCACGTGTTAAAGATTTTATGCATATACCTCATTGGTCCAATGCGTATGGAAATCACAGGTGCTAGGAGACATGTACTTGTAGTTGTAGACGAATTCTGTAGATTATCCTTTGTAGGTTTTTAGCGTAGTAATCTCGATGACAAGGACTTATTTATTCCCAAGTTTAAACAACTTCAAAATTAAAAGGCATGCATAATCATTTGAGTTTGTAGTGGTCATGGGAGAGCATTTGAAGGAACTGGTATTCCTGTGTGGTATATTGAATTTGGAATACACTATAGGTTTTCTGCCCCCCAAAACACCAACAAAATGGTATTGTTGAAAGTAAGAATTAAACCATTCAAGAAATGGATAGATCTATGTTGATAAGCAAGGGTGTGACTAAGAGGTTTTGGGTGGAGGCATTTAACATGGCTTGTCACACCGCAAACTAAGTTTACAGGAGGTATGGTACCAATAAAATGTCTTATGATATTTGAAAAGTCAAAAGGACCACCCTCAAATATTTTAGGGTCATTGGAATCAAGTGTTATATACTTAAGGATAACTTGGCCAAGCTTGATCCTAGGAGTGATGTTGGCATTTTCCTCTATTAAATGGATGCGAATAATGAGTTTTTAAATGGAAATATCCAAGATTAAATCTATGTGTCACACCCCAAGGATTTTGAGAGTGATAACTTCCCAGTACACATGTATCACCTCAAAAATCTTTGTATGGCCTACGTCAAGAACCAAGAGCATGGTACGATATACTTACCTTATATCTTATGGGAAATATTTCAACCGTGGTAGTTTGGACACGACTTTGTTTTTTTCTTACTTTGGGAAGGACTCAATGGTGGCCCAAGTGTATGTTGATGACATTATTTTTGGCTCCACTAATGAAATCCTGATTAAAATTTTGTCTCCGTTATGTAAAAGGAATTTGAGATGAGCATGGTTGTGGAACTCATTTTCTTTCTTGGTCTTAAAATGAGCCGAATAAATAAATGAATTTTTATTTCCCAAATTAAATATGCAAAATACCTTGTGAAAAAAAATTAATCTTGTCTCTTTGAAGCACAAACACATTCCAATGAGTGTGTTGGTGAAACTTTAATAGGAGGTAAATGGGAGGGTTATAGACAAAATTCTTTATTGAAGCACAATAGGTTGTTTGTTATAATTACGTCTATTTTTATTGATATACCTTAGTGTAGGAGTGTGTTATCATTACCAATATTATCTCAAGGAATCCCACTTAAAAGTTGTCAAGAGTATTATTAAATATGTAGGTGGAATGACGTGCTTTAGTATTTAGTATCCACATAATACAAGTACTTCTTCATCTGCTTATTCTGACACCGATTGGGTAGGATATTTGGAAGGTTTGAAGAGTACTTCCAGTGGTTGCTTCCCTCTTGGAAGTTCTTTGGTTTCTTGGAATGCCAAGAAACAAAATTATGTGTCTCTATCCATGGTCGAGGCGGAATATATTACGATGGGTAGTTGTTGTACACAATTATTATGGATAAAACCAAGGTTCTAAAAAATGTGGGCCGTGATCAAGGTGTGGAGGCCAAGCCTTAAGCCTTAGAAGCCTAGGCGGGCCTTAGGCGTAAAAAGACGTGAAAAGGCGTTTAGGCATTCTTAATATATTTTAATATTTTTTAACCATAACAAGGGTATTAAAATACTAAAATTGTACATATCATAAAAATTTGTCTGAATATACGCAAATTAAAATGCTATTTGATTTTTTGGATGAGATAATGGTTCGGTTAGTAAAACAATTCTTTAAAAGGCGATATCGTTTCACTAAAGCATTGTTGTTTTTAGAAAAAAGCGAGCCTTAAGGGTTTTACCAAGAATAAGGCGTAAAAACTTAAGGCGGGGCGTTTCTCCCAAGCCTTAAGCCTAGGCGGAGCCTAGATGAGTTTTTTAGAACAATGGATAAAACAAATGTTGAAAGATTATACTATTAATAAAGATAGAATGATTATTTATTCTAATAATACTAGTGCCATTGATATTTTCTAAAATCCCATTCAACATTGTTGAACAAATCATATTGACATTCGCCATCATTTTATTAGAGATCTTATTGAGGAAAAGGCGGTGTCTTTAAGTTATGCTTCAAATAATCTTCAATTAATGGATATCTTGATTTAACCTCTTATTTAACTATAATTGAAATTTTTAGGTCATCATTAGGTATTTGTGTTGTTGATTGAATATTTTATAAGATGTATAAGATTTAAGCTTATTTATATGATTGCCCAGATATCCCAGACATGTTTCTTTGATTCGAGAGTTGATTATGTTTCTTTCCATGAAAAACCTTTTAGATAAAATCATATATATGATCTTTAGATGATATACTCCTTAACATATCTCGTATATAAAAATTGCATTTTTCATTTTTTTTAGATTTGGGCTTTATAAGACAATTACCATTTTCTTCTAAATCCTTATAAAGTTTGAGAAATGTTTATTGTGATATGATCGTATCTTAGTGCACTTAACATCACATTATACTACTTTATAAGGGATAACATGGATGTATGATCCTTCACAAATGTTTCAAAGCGTCAAATACTTGTGAAGGAGTGCTTATTCTCCTAAAAATGCGTATTCATAAGGTGCTTGTTATCATGAGTTGGAGAAAGTTGAAAAGGTTAAATTTTCATATCAAAATCATGAGAGAAGATGATGTTAGGGCTTAGATATTACAAATATATATATTTCTTTTTCGAAATAGATTTCCCCTTTTGGTATGAGCGAAAACCACCACATGAAAAACTGAACAAGCAATATTTCATAGATTTATATCCATCCAAAATTTAATGACATCAAGGATGTGAAACCAGAGGTTTTAACCAAAATCACTCATTGAGGGAAAATATTGGTAGTTGAAAATGTCTAAAAGAATGTTAGAAATATCACTTAAGTTAGAGCTTCGAGTCATTTGTTCCATGATTCATTATTCTGAATTGAACTTGAACTTGGTTTAAATTCTTCTTTGGCGTTCTTTTGTTTTTCTTATTTTGCACAAATGCGATATGATTTTATGTTCTTGGTTCATAAATCTTATCATTTTATTATCCTTTGAAATAATCTTTCCTTGATTATGGACACCTGTCATAAATGCAATTTTGGATTAGTAGGAAAATATGGCTTATATATTTCCTATCCATAAATGGTTTAGTAGTTGATTTTATAATTGTATAATCATGTGAATATCTTCTAGAAAATCTACTTGTGTAGAGTAGATTGTGTAATATTTTTGGTATCTTATTTTCTATTTAACCATATTCTCCTTAAACTTTGTTATCCACACTTGTTGGTTTAATCTCATGCCGTACTTGCTTCCTTCCTTTGTATATTTCATTGACAAAAGGGGTAGATGTTTTATAGCAAGGGGAAGAGATTATGTGAGGAAGATGTGATATATAAGGGGAGTTTAGTGGAATTTGAACATGCTAGTTAGAATTGAGATATGCTTATGTATTTTTGTTTATATCCCTTATTGCTTTCCTAACTATTACATACTATGTTTTTCTTCATACATTAATATTTTGATGAGTTTGTGACTGTGTTTCAAGAAATTTTATCACAAGAGCTCCTTGGAAGTGTATAAGAAGTGTCTTGTAGTTTATAGGTTCTCGCAATGTAATTTTTATCTTTTATGTCTATGGCAGGATATATTATCTCATAGGTGATATATGTACTTTAGTTTCTTACAATCTTTTTAGTTTTTATGTTTTATCATAGAATAGACAAAGGGGGAGATTGTGCGAGTATGAATATATTCAATGTGATCCACTTAGGTAGATTATGTTATTTTGATTTCTAAAAATCACTTTGCATCTTGATCCTCATCTCTTCGAAAAGATTTACTAACATTCAAGATCATGCAGTATTGTCCCTTGTACTCAAAAATCACATATGATCTCAATTTAGGATGAATATAATTGAGCTATATGACTTTGCACCGACTTGATTAAATTTGATAAAAGAACAAATCGGATGCATAATCTTTGTGCGAGTATAACTTGGGTATTTCCCCCCTTTATCCTTTATGCTAGAAACCTGCTTCCAAAATCATTTTTAGGCAAACGACAATGGTTAAGTTTGTGAACTTTAGTTCCCTGTAGGTTCTCAACAACTAAGGTCCATCTCTACAGTGAAGTCCTTTCACTGGGCACACCTGGAATTTATTAAAACTCTCAAGAACCTAGCTAAGACTTGCGACCTACTTCGCGTCAGGTTCGTTATTGCAAGGAAGATATTTGTTGCAGCGAAGTGTGGCCATTTTTTTATATTCTTATTTTTAGTTCCAAAAATTTCCCTTTGTGTGTTGATGGATGATGATTGGACTTTATAGCTCCCCACCTATTATTTCGCACATCTTTTGTGTAAGAGACGTGACTCTATAGCCTCTCTTGGTTTGAGTAAACCCATTAAGTTGGTTTTACCTATTTAAATCATAATATCTCCCGATTTAAAAATAACCCTATCATCATTGTCAAGAAAAATAGTTTAGAGAGAGATTTGTGTGTTTTTAACTTTTTCATTCTAAAAAGCTAAAATACATTTTAAAAACGAGAGAACCTAAAATCCAATATGTTCATCTTTTTCTCTCTTCTCTTATTTTCTTGTAAGTACCTTTTTTTTATTGAGGTTGACTAATATCAGAGATGATGAAGATACTTTGTGTGCCAGTCTTTTAAAATCACCTAGTTTGTATATACTTCTAGGGTCTTACTCCCAAATAGAGTATTGTGATGTTTAAGGCTCATTTCGGGTTCCATACGTTTTGTAATCGCAATATTTCTTCATCTAAAAAGAAGAAAACATTTTGAAGAGGTTTGAATCAACATTTTTGGGGTCACCATTTCGTATGCAAAAATCATTGTCAACTAGTATCATAACTAGTGCTTGTTTACTTGAGTTAAAAGACCTAGAAGAAAATCGCATTTTGTGTTAATATGGAGAGCACTGTTATGTTCAAGGGTGTAGAAACATTTGAAGATATTATCCTTTTTACATGTGTTTTTGGCTCCTTGGATGGTTCCATACCAAATGAAGAAAATTTTGAAGATATTTTCCATTTTGGTATGCAGAATGCACTCTCAATTGGTATCAGAGCTACTTATCATTTTCTTAGGTTGAAAGACTTATAGGGAGATCATGTTTTCAGTATGCAAGATGCGCTCTCGGTATACATGTAGCAAAAAAATCAAAAGGCACACATAAACTATAAATTCACAACACGTGACTTTAAATTAATCCTTTGAAAAATAAGATAAGCCTTGACATAGATATGCTTGGAATATCATACCATATCACATCCATGCATTGACACCCCATAAATACATCTCATTTTGAAAAGTGAATACGATTGTGTCTAAGTAAGATGTTCCTAAGAATAACACCTCAAAACCTATCACCACACTCACACTCAAAATATACTTCGTGGTATGAATCACTTATATGATCAATACTTTGATGTTTTCACACGTGCTCATAATAAGAACATCTTGAAATGAGATATATTACATTCTTGTTAGAAGTAATCACTTTGAATATTTGCACACATAAGCCAATATTGAAAATCTTTGGAAAATGCTCCATAGGTATTACATGTTTCTTAATTATGTTTGAACAAAACTATTACTTATTTTCTTTATGAATAATGAATTTAAATGCCCACATATATTGAATCGATGCCTGAAAAATTACTAAAAGTCATTATTAATGTATTATTTTTATGGTTCGTGATATTTACTCAATCATATTAGATGAACATAATGCAAAACTTTTATTAACATGATCACACATATATGGTCTATACCTAAATGTTTAAATCCATTCTTAGGAATTTATCTTTGAGCTTACGACATGAAAATAAAAGAGAAAAATGATATGCATCAATATGCTTACATGCTTATTTTGGTAAATTAAACCATGTTTACTATACTCTCATTAGAGACTCAAAGCTACATGATTGAGATTGTGCTATTACTGAATACTTTTTTTCTTTAAAATTCTATATTGTGTTAGTCACCATGATCTACACGTGGCTCATGATCATAACTTACCTATTTGGTCTTAAAGAGCCTTATGTTGATTTTCTTAAAAAATCAATGGCAATCCTATCATTGAGAAAATCTCTTTATTAATCATAAATTTTACGGCAATCCATCTTATATGTTATCTTTTGGTTATATAATTACACAAAAAAATCACTCATATGAAGTTTCAAATTTGTTGTTATCCCATAATCATTGCAAAATTTATCCAAATTGTATGTTTGCTTGTAACCACCCGTATATTTTAACCTCAGGGTAGATCAATTCCTAACATTAAAGTATAGAACTTTGTAAGACAATTTATATATTATTCTTAATATCAAAGGAACAAATGAAACATATGAAAAACATAAGAATATGATATGAAAGTCTTCCAATATAAAACTCATATAAATGCATCATAACTATAATGAAGTGAGAGAGAGAGAGAGAGATCTACAACTACACACCAACTCCCAAATATACATGCCAATACTGAATCTCAATAATACAAGCCAAGTCCTGCTGTCCAATATACCTGTCGTCTTAACCCAAAAAGTACAACTCACACAACTGAAAAATAAAAGGATAGTCTATCAATGAGATGGACCTACATGGATCTCTGATGCTAGAAATCTCTGAGGAAGGGTAATAGAGAATGTATACCACCTAGAGTAGGAGAAAGTCTAGGCGGGCGGACCAACTCTAATACCTAGAATATTACTATGAATAAAATGGGTCAAAACCCTATCAAGTCGCCTTGCTACGCAACTCAATACATAAACATATACAATTGGTAAATACACAGTTTATTTAAACAATTATAGTCCACCAAGTATTACATAACCTACAATCATTGTTAATCATTGTTCTCATTTTCAACTTGAAGTTTATCAAGAAAAGATGCCTTAAGTTGTTAATCATTGTTCTCATTTTGAACTCTTTCATTTCGAAGGATGATAAAAAATTTCTTTCATAAGTGTCAATGATTCTTCATAAAGTTTATCATACTTAGATTCAAGAATCGAAGAGTCTTTTTCATCAAATTCTTCCAATCCATATTCATTTTAAAGGAAATAAGGATAAGTAAAATCAAATAGAGTAATAATTTCGATAAAATGATGACTAAGATTACTAATAATGTTATCTTCATAAATATTAGTTTTATTTTTAGAATAATTCCTACTAACAAAGATGTGATTGTTCCTCGTGGACAAATCTTCAAAGATTTCTAAATCAAGATTCATTTTTACACACGTAACAAGATATTCCTCTAGGTGAGTGCACCTACATAATTGATGTCTAACTCTAATACCTGTGATTAAAACTTGTTCATGTATCTTATGGGACTAAAGAAAATCCATAGAAAATGACGACTATGAGAAACTATCCAAATTAAAATTATTACCAAAGTTGAGATAATATTTTGCTTTAATCCAAATTCACATAAAAAAATTGATCCCAACATCTAAGTAATAAAACGTGATATATAAAATGATTCGTTTTGTTAACATTAATCATATAAAATGAATCAAAATGAGTAAAAGTAAATCATGTACTTGATACAATGATTTATGTGGGGAAAACTCACAACTAGGAAAAAACTCGTGATAAGCCGACACCTTGCACTAATACAAGTAAAGTATTACATGAAGAAAGAAATGACTTACAAACTTGAATCTCTCCTGCACTCATTAACTCATAATGTCCACGATCTAAATTTTTTTCACCTTGTAGTAGGAGGAGAGAACATGGATCTCTCTCATTTTTGTTATCGAACTTAGTGGACTATACTTGTTGGACTATAATTTTTACTCAAATCAACCTTAACTTTGCATCATGATAAGAGTTTGGTGAGACACAAAAAGGCTAAAAAAAAATTTGAGTAAAAGAAATTTTTACCTAATCCCATTGAAAGAAAAATGTGAGATAAAAATAATCAAAGATTTTTAAGAACAAATATAATGAAAATAGAGGCAACGCACAGAAAAAATATGGCTTATGTCCATCTTAAACCTAACACTCTTTGTACGACTTAAGTATAGGTAAAGAATTAAATTTGGATCGAATTGAAATAAAATAAAAAAGAATAAAAATTGGTCCCCTCCACCTATAAACGTTAGAATTAGGTTGTTTTTCCAATAGCTTGTGCTAGAAATTCATTTCTAGATCTTATGCTAGGATTTGTATTTTGATTCTCATATGAGTTTTGTATATCATGTTCATTTCTTTAGTATCTCATATGTGAATTATTTATCTTATTGAGTTGTTCTTGCTTTGTATCTTCAATGATTCTAAAATAAGTTATTTATGATAATTTTCAAATTGTTTGGTCTTGCCAAAATATGCTTTCAGGCTAGTCACATCTGGTTGATCTCTTTATGATCCATGTATGTTATATATCCATGTTATATTAAAGTGTTCTTACGTGTACCTTGGATTGATATTCTTTGCATGTGATTATTATTATTGGTTATTCTATTTTTATCTAAGCTTATACACTCTTTTAGTACAAAGCTTTGTGATTAATCTAAATTGATTGTCTTATTAGGATTTCATTGGTTTTTTACTAATTAATTGATCTTTTATTAACATGTTTAGGATTGTGTTCTTCGCGTATATCTCTTAATTCCAATAACATTATCTTTTATGGTTGTACCTATGTTTCATTGTCAAATTCAAAAAGATAGTTTTTGACATCATAATGTTTATTTATTCCTTTTAGATGATATACTCTATCTCATAATTTCAAATATCAAAATGGTATTTTCTTTATCACTTTTCTTTTTGGTTGGGAATGTGATGCGTGCTTCATGAAATGGTTTTTACTTTATTTTTTAAGTCCTATAAACTTTGAGATAAATTTTACTATAGAACTCAAGCTCATATCTTGTTTCACTTTACACTACACTACATAATAATTAGATGCCACTTTATAAGGGGTTACAAAGATTAGTGTTCTTTTACAATGTCTTCAAAGCTTTATTGGACTTATGAAATCGTGTTTAAACTCTTAAAATGTGTATGCGAGGATTTTTCATTTCATGATTAGAGAAAGTTGGAAAATACTATGTTATGCAAAAGATCATGAGTGAAGAAGTGGTTAGAGCCATAACATAGGAATGTCCGATGCTACCTTTGAAAATTGGAAAACATATCTTGTTTTCGTTTTTGAGTGGAATTCACCACTTGTAGAACAATTTGAATAAAAAAATATCTTAGAGATTTCACTAAGTCGAAGCTTTGCATCCGTTCTTTTATGATTCATTATCTTAATTGAACTTGATCTTAGACCTTTATCTCAATGGTATTCATTTTTTTATTTCGTACAAACGTGATATGATATATCGTTCTTGACTGATAAATCTCATCATGTTATTATCCTTTCAGATAATCTTTTCTTAATTATGAACATTCTCAAAAACTCAAATTTTTGGTAAGTAGGGTAATTATGTTTATATTTTTTCTTATACAAAAATGGGTCTTGGAGTTGTTATCTTATTGCATAAATATTCTTGTGCCATTCATGTAAAACCCTTTATAAAAGACAAGTTCCTAGAAACCTATTTGGTACATTTAATTTGTATCTTATTCTCATATTCCCCATGTGGTATATCTTGCATGTTTCCTTTTGTCTTAGTCGTTCGTATGCCTTGTAACTATTTGTTCAACTTGGGTGTATTATATACTAAGAGTTTCATGTTTTAGAAAATGTTGTGCATGTTTAGGGATATCATGTCTTTAAGAGTGATAGTTTTTTTGGTACATCATTTCTCTATTTTTAGTCTTAGTTGACTTTAGGCTTGATGTTTTTCGTCAATGAATTTAGATTATGTCGTATTATCTTTGACTTTGATATTGATATTGAATTTCCATATATTGTAATATCATTTTTTTTTTACATTTGGGACATTTATACTTGTAGTATATGATTACTTGTCTACTTTTGTTGTAAGTTAACAAATGATATTCTGATGTTGTTTTCATCATCTTTTGTTATTGATGTTGTTAATGGGATGCTAGGTTGATATTTCATTATATAGTATGATGTATCTTATATCATTAATGGTTGTTATTCATTGTAGTATTCTTGCTTCACCTTTGAATATTTTATGAACTTTAACTTGATCATGGGTTTTTAGACATATTTCTTAAATACTTTCTTTGTCATGCACTTTTTTCAACTGGTTTCTAGACTTAGGTTTTGTGAGTTAGAATTTGGATCATATAATGTCAATTAGTTATTTATTAAGTGGTATTTATTTTAATCCTAGACTCTTTACTTGTCATGGTTATTGTTTAGGTAAATACATTTTGAGTATTTATATTAAAATTTTGATGAAAGTTTTATATATTTGTCTTGTTATATCATTATTGATCATTTGTGCTTTTGTATATGTATGTGATATCAATCCTACAATAATACATAATAGTAGTTTCACCCATAAATATAAATACACATCAGAATAAGGCACAAAGATGTACGTGGTTCGGCAGGTTGATGTACCTACATCCATAAGGAAGTGAGAGTGAAGTTTGTATTATTTTAAGGGGAAGAATACGACCTTCAGTGCTAGAGAATGCTAGGTGAGATTCTTGGTTATGGGTAAAATATTACACTCTCTTTTTTCAACATTAGGGATACTCTGTATACGTATATAAGAATCCTAACTACTTAGACTACATCATAGGAGAAATCTGATATATATCGGTCCACACCTTTAATATTATACCAAAAAGTAGTTTATTTCTAGCAGGATTGTTTCCATTCATATTTATCATTATTTATGGTGATTACATTTTATCTGCTTCGTGACCTCTAATGGACCAGATCGTTACCGTTCTCTTAATTCCATGTGTAATTCCACGTGGGATACTTGGTTCATATTTTCTTGAGTTACCCCCTAGAATTATGGTAATCGGCCTAATTATGCTTTGACATATTATCCATGTGTGATGTGCACATCCCATTTATTTATTAATTGGAGCACAAGCATATGATTATGCGCACACAAAAACTATGTTTAGTGTTTTATGCACCATAAGTTATCATCATTGTGCGAGAAGCGTGTGAACTGGGGGCATAGAATTGAGGCTCTGTTTTCAAAAGAGCTTTCACTTCAGTTGCCCTTTGGTGGTAAATAATATAAGGGGTTTTTAAAAAAACATTTGGCTCCTTACGTGATGATAAAGGTACAAAACTTATCTATTCTCTCTCTATCTCTGCCCCATTCGAGTTGTATAGAAATCAATTTTAGATCTCTTTATCTTTACGTGATGATAAATATGAACCTCGCCTGATAAGGAGGATATCTATGACATCCCTCGTGAGGCTGTATTTATAACAATGGCTATAAAAGGGGCTTTGTTTTCCTATCCCCACATTTTCCATGGAAGTGATTTGTTTTTATGGAACCCTTCTGACTTAAGCAAACAAAAGTTTTTTCGAATTGTAATTGGAACCATCACAATTAACTAAATTTGTGGCAATAACCTTGGAATGAATAAAATTAGGTACTGCTATGTCTTGCGGACTTCTCCTAATTCTAGAACATACCATTTCCAGGCGAGGGAAAAGTCCTCTAATATGGTTACTTGATTGCCTAGTTCCTAAACGAACACTAACATGGATGTTTTGGTGTTCTTTGGGAAATTTATAATTAGAACTACACATGTCTTCCTATGTCTATGGAGATCATATCCTAGTAGGTTATGTACCATTAATTTTGACTTCATTAAAGAATATGATCATATTAGTTACTAATTGGTCATTATTTTCCTGGTGTATATCCCCATTGCAAAAGAAATTCCGGATACTTTGAAATCTGCCTAGATGACTTAAAGACGGTTTAGGACCAAGAAACTCCTTGCAGAGTTAGGTATGATTAGAGAGCTTCCACGTGATTCTTGGCTATGAATTAACAGTTGCATAGTCTAAGAACTTCACAGTTGTCCTCTCAGTCACAACAGATGATTACACATTGGTCGACGATTTTTCAATCCCAATAGCTGCTCCATTACCAACGTTGAAATAAGGGGAATATACTTTAGTGAAGCACTTTCTCCCACTTTCACAATCTTTACTAATTTAGAGGGATCTAAATCAGTTCAATATCAAGAAGACTTTTTATTTGATGACCTTGCTACCCTATTTTCATAAGAAGAGGTTGGAAACTCATACTATCTCAGTTAAGTGATGAAGGAGGACGAGGAAGAAGAAAATTTCACCTTTCCCCCAATTCTCCTGGACTTATAAGAGATGGCATATCACTTTAAGCATATGGTCGACCTTTATATTTCCAGGGAAATTTAATGAACAAAGTCATCCAAATCGATGAGGTCGCCTAGGGTGCAGCTGACACCGAAAAGAGAATAATCTCCGCCCAGGAGAAAGAGAACGGGAAAAAGGCCGAACATTCCAAGAAGAGGAGGATTGATCGCACTCCTCCCTCCACACCCACTAGGGGTAATAACTAACTATTGGTTATTTCCCCACGGTAGCAAGATCCACTACCGCCCTCAACGTATAAGGTTAATCCATGGACGATAAGTTTTTCTAAAGGTGTTAGAGAAGTATCCTAAAACCATGCTTTATGTAATAGTTTTAAATATGGGTTTATTGTTAAAATAAAATCATTTTTTCTTATTTTAATGAGATTCATGCATGGAGATAATGTTTGCGCTGTTTTATATAATGTTGATGTTTTTTATTCTTCTTAGTAAGTGTTCTGGTGTGTAGAGTATAGCTTACGCACAGAAGATCAGGTTACTAGTCCTTGTGGAATATAAGTTTTATCGTTGACAGTCTTAGATAGAACTGGACACACCATCAGTAGGTTAATATCAAAATATATTAGTATGTCTATCTTAATTACGAAAAATAATATAATTTTAACTTTTTTATGCTAGTAAACTTTGTGTGTATTGAACATGACCACTTTGAGGTCAGTGTCTATATACTGATTTTATAAGACAATGTACACCTTATGATTATTAGGTTTATGTAAGTATCTTAGTTCGAATATGATTGATGGACACATGCACTAGTTATTTATTCCTTTGACCTACTGGGTAAGATTTATTATTGGATCAATAATCTTGATCGATTTGATAATGGTGATTTATGTATGATGGAAGTATTTTATGGATGGAATCCATATCTTAGTATAGAGATTGGTGATACCCCTTGATATGCTTATAAGTTTCATATGTGTAAAACCCTGTAGGTTGATTACGTTAATCTGTCACTACAAATAAGTTAAGTCGTACCGCTCAAGAACTTAAAGAAGTTAATCAGATAAATTGTTAGTAATTTATTTTATTAACGGGTACCTATAACCTTAACGTGGGAAGAATTAAGTAATTAATAATAAGAATCTCGAAATATAATTTTAGGTTAAGGAGAGGAGTTGTAATTCTATTATGTGGTGGTGTTAACTATAATTAATGGAATGAGATTAGAATCAGAGTTGGATTAGGTTTTATTAGTCCCATTAGGAGCCACATATTTATCTATGCTTAGGGTCCCTACCATATCCTCTATATATGCATGTAAACACTACACCAAATCTGCCCATTTGTCAAGGTCATTGACCTTGACAAATTCACCTTGTCAAGGTCAATGACCGTGACATTTCGAGGCGAGACAACTTTTTTTGTCACGGTCATTGACCTTGACACAAAACTCGCGTTTTGTGTCACGGTCGTGTCGCGGTCAATGACCGTGACACGTTTGTCACGGTTATAAACCGTGACAAAGCCGTGACCCTTTTTTAAAAAATTGTCACGGTTATTGACCGTGACAAGCCCGTGACAAATGTTGTCACGGTTTTGTCACGGTCAATGACCGTGACAATTCTGGGCAGAATTTAAAAAAAATCTGCTGGGCAGTATGGCCACCGCCACTGCCCAGCAGTATATTTGTACCTGTTATAGCAACGTTGTACCTGTTCCAAACATCATATATCCAACACAAACTAAAGATAATGCAAATATATATTCATGACAGTATAATCCAAATCTTCAAAGTAAAAATAATATACATGACGATATAATCCAAATATAATTAAAATGGACAAACTTAAAAATAATGTTACTACATGTCTTAGATAAAACTGAGGAGGTAAGTAGGCCACACGACATACGAATTGACGCACCCACTAATATACGTCGTGCCGCATTGTTCGCACAACCACAATAGGGAGTTCTCCTTCCCGGGTATGACATGCGTGACGAGCACCCTGGACTCCATCTCTTGAAGCACACGTCCATGGACTAGTCCACCCTCGACGATGTTCGGGTCCCTCAATCCCCGCCCTATCCGCTGGCCATCAAATATGTCCAATATGAACACGCTCGGCCAACCAATTGTCGATAATGGTCTGTTGGAGGGCGTCAAATAGGGAAGTGGATCGTCGAAGTACGAACGTGTCGGTGATGAAGCAGTGAGGTCCACATCCTCGTCATCCTGCACCTCGTCCTCCCGCACCTCCTCCTCCACCGCCTTCTCCTTCCCTTTCCCTTTCCCTTTCTCTTTACGGTCTCCACCCAACGTACGCTTCATGAATGCGTACATATATTGGACCGTCGCCTCCAAACGGGACAGCTTCGCGTCGTGTGAATCCACCGTTCGAGCCAACCCGGTGTCGCTCGTCTCCAATCCGATGATCCTAGATTTGGCCACCCGCGAGCTCACTCCCCTTGTCCTCCCCTTGCGATCAGAGCCAAGCACTTGGCTGAGTGCGTCTGTGGACAAAGATGCCTTGTCGGCATCAGACTGCGACTCATGCACTTCCTTAAGCTTTGCCTGAAATGACAAAAAACACATGATTAGTAAAATAAGTAAACTAAAAAATTATAACGTAATTAACAATAATTAAACTGTCGGATTACTTACAATCGTGGCCGCGACGCTCGGGGACACCTCCTTGTCCTTCCCCTTCTTCGTCCGAAGAGCCACATAAGTATCGAGCCTATGTGGCTTACCCCCTGGCCCATTCCCTACCCCCTGAAATAAAATAAAGTAAAGTAAAATTAGTATCGGCCCCGCAAAGTAAAATAATATCCAATAATATATTTCTGTAGTTATAGATAAATTAAATATTACCTTCATCCTATGCTCCACCTCAGCGTAAGAGGTCCGGCCGGAGTAGTGCACGTCCGTCTTTTTAGCCCGATTTTCCCTCCCCGATTGGCGAGATGCCAATTGTCGATCCTCGATCTCATTGTCAATGAACTTTTGCCATTGTGCCAATGAGATCGGCTCCTTGGGCGGGACGGATCCGCGCCATTGTAAAATGGTCTCTCATGTTTTTCCAAAGTACCGTGTCCGCATATTTTTTTTCCACGTCTTGTGTTGCTCCGTCAACCGCTCGAAGACGGAATCGCGTAGCTTTGGATCCAAGTTGAATTGTTCCTGTCCAACAAATACAATGTTAGTTGCGAATAAATATAAATATAAATATAAATATAAATATAAATATAAATTGAAATTGAAATTGAAATATTCATATAAATATTACCTGTAGTGCCGCCCAAACAGCTAACTTGAGCTCATACGGCACCTCCTTCCAACTCATAAACCCCGGGCCGATGACCGTCTTTAGCAGCTCGAGGGATCTCGCTAAAAGCTCCGACTTGTTTTCGACGGTAATCCCAAATTTTCCATATTTGGGGAGCCTAGGGGCGGAGGAGCCCTCGTCGCCTCCGCTACCACCGAACCCAGACGACGACATCATCATAAACAGCATCATCATCTTCGCCCTAACATCTGAAGGAGACATTTTTGCTGTAAAAAAAATGTTATTAGTACAGATAGAAAAAATGTTATTAGTACAGATAAAAAAATGTTTTGTCTATATTATAACGTATGTGTAAGTTCCGTCAATACCACCCCCGCCACACGCACACACACACACACACACACACACACACACACCACCCCTACCCACCCCACCCCACCCCCGCCACACGCACACACACACACACACACACACATATTTTGAATGAAAATATCAATTATTTATAAAATTGATGTCTACTTTTAGTGTTGTGTATATATGTTAGTCTACTTTTGCTTTTTTTTTTAAATAATCAATTAACCAAATTTCATAATAGTGAATAAGGGTTAATCCTAGCCATTGATTAAGTGTATTATTAGTAAGTACAAAAAATAAATATGGACTCTTAATCTAGGATATAAGGAGTATTTGTTAGTGAAATAATAATTTAGTGATAAAAACACACTCGAACACTACCAAGTTTTGACGACACGGGTCTCTAGAAAGAAAAACAAGCATTTACAAATTACACGTCGAAATAATACAAGTGCATGCTTTGCAATCAAAGGTATTTATCTTTAGGGGTTTGTAAATTTAGGATTTATTGTAATATGTATTTTGAAAATAGGACAACAAACATTTTATTTATGATTTTAGTCCCTATTTTTTAATAAAACCGCTGGCGCGGACCCATATTCATAAAACGTTAACCAATCATAACATGCCACGTGTCCCTTTAATTTGAAAATAGGGACAAAAAATGGAAACAAAATGTTTGTTGTCCTATATCCATAATCAATATTATTTTAAGTCCTAAAATTACATAATCTATTATCTTTATAAGGATAAAATTATCTTAAAATGATTGGTAGGGAATGTCTATGAGGTGGATGATAATTTATTTGATATTTTATTTTATTTCTTTTGGTTAGGTTATTAAGACTTTATTTGAATTGATATCTTAGTAATTATTATTTAATATTTTTTTTGAGCAATTATCTTATAGTAGGATTATTATCCTAGAAACAATTCTATCAATTCAAATAAATAGATATCAATTCAAATACATGTCTTGGATATCAATTCCCACTAGGGGTGGCAATTCGTGTGCGTCGTGTCGTGTTCGGGTCGTGTCATGTCGGGTTCGTGTTAAGTATTAGTCAACCCTAACCCGACCCATTTAACTAATCGTGTCAGATGAGCAAACACTAACCCGACCTATTTATTATCGTGTCGTGTTCGGGTTGACCCGCATAACCCATTAAGTAAAATATAAAATAATTTTTTTCTTCTCTCTTAACCAATCATAGCACTCATACGCCTACAATAACTTAATTTAATTAATTTCAAATTCTTGCAACACATAAATAATTTATCATCCGAGTTCGTGTCGAGTTCGTGTCGGGTATCGTGTCGTGTCAAAAATTGCCACCCCACCCCACCCCTGCCCCCCTCCACCACCACACACCACCACACACACACACACACACACCCCACCCCACCCCACCCCACCCCCTCCCCCACCACACACCACCACACACACACACACACACCACCCCCTGCCCCACCCCTCCACCACCCCCTCCCCCACCGCACACCACCACACACACACACACACACCCCACCCCACCCCACCCCCTCCCCCACCACACACCACCACACACACACACACACACCACCCCTAACCACCCCCTGCCCCACCCCTCCACCACCCCCTCCCCCACCACACACCACCACACACACACACACACACACACCCCACCCCACCCCCTCCCCCACCACACACCACACACACACACACACACACACACACACCCCACCCCACCCTCCACCACCCCCTCCCCCACCCTGCCCCACCCCCTGCCCCCTCCACCGTCCCCACCCCCTCCCCCACCCTGCCCCACCCCGCCCCACCCCCCACCCCCTGCCCCCCTCCACGCACACACATACACACATATATATATACACATACACACAAATATATATATAAATGAAAGAGAGAGAGAGAGAGAGAGAGAAAATGGACCTGAAAGTAGAGAGAGAGAGAGAGAACAGCGTCGAGAGAGAGAGAGAGAAATGGAGGGAACGGCGCGGGAGGGAAAAAAGAAGGGGGGGTAGGGTTTTTGCTGAGAATATTGTCACGGTCGTGTCAAGGTCTTTGACCGTGACAAGAATTTAAATAATTGTCACGGTCATTGACCGTGACAAGTCCGTGACAAGTAAATTTGTCACGGGCTTGTCACGGTCATTGACCGTGACAATTCGTTGTCACGGCCGTGTCAAGGTCAATGACCGTGACATAAAACGCGTGTTTTTTTGTCACGGTCAATGACCTTGACAAGGCTGGCCGGCTGAAAGGTGACAATTTGCCCATTTTGGTGTAGTGAAAGCTCCTTTTTCCTCAAGAAAATCGTCAATATTGAGACTCAAAAACCCCAATTTTAATTTTTGAGAAAGAGAGGTAGTGGAGAGAAAAAGTGAGAAAAGAAGGTGCTCACGAGGGAAGAGAGCACACTCTGCTCATGATAGTTCATATCGAAAATATGCTAGAAGATCCTAAGGTGTATCGAGCCTACATTCTAGATCAATCATCATGACATATTGTTCATGCTAAGATGAGATCAAACCATAAAGATCTAGAAGGTAAACCCTAATAACTCCTTGTAGGGCTTTACATATGTGAAAGTTTTTTTAGTTCGATTTATATGCATAATCAGCAGACCCTAAGACAATCGTTCCAACTATTGGTATCAGAGCCTTATTGATACCGCGTATAGTTTGAACGAAACTATGTTGTCCAATTAAAACAATAGTATATGTGCATGGATGTTGGGTAGAATATAGATCTGTGCTAACTTCTGTTTTGCAGCGATCTAATCCCGCTATTATCGTCACGTATTTATGCTTATGTTTTATATGATTGGATCTCATAATGGTTTATTCGTGGTTAATTTTTTTTATTAATCTGGATGAATGTAATATTAATTTAGAATATGAACTCCTTCATGGAGGCATAAGACATGTGTAAATTATTATTTTTTTATCGTGGTTTTTAATGGAGGATTGCGAAACCAAAACTGTTATCGGAGGCAGTTTTGGCGCATAAATTAGTTTGGGCAGTGCAAAACAGTGCATGGTTTCGGGATAACATGAAATATTTGGTTTCAAAGAGGACTGTTGACGACTCCTATCTACAAAATAATTGCATATTGACCATAATTGTCGGGAATCTTTATTTATCTTTATTTACTTATTTATATTGGTTTATGTCTTTATCATTCATATTATAATTATTGGTTTATTAATATATTTTAACAGTTCCCTTAAAATTATGGAGATTCAACTTATATTATGTAGATGCTAGTGTGAATAATTTATATTTATTTTGAATTACGAACATTAATATGTGCTATTAGAAAATAAAATTGAGTTTCCTCTTTTTAAAAATAATGATGATGGGTATTTAAATTTTTTATTTTTCACACATTTGCTTGATATATTAAAGTAGGGATATCCCGGTATTTTTAAAAATAAATCAAATGTCCTAACCTTTTCAAATTAATTAAAAAATTGGACACACATTTTTTTTATAACCGTCACAAAGTTTTTTAAATTAATAAATGGGAGAGGGAATTTTCCAAGAGTAAGTCTTACGGTCTCCATCAACGATTTGTAGACTTTC
This sequence comes from Sambucus nigra, assembly GCA_949130495.1. Classification (NCBI taxonomy): domain Eukaryota; kingdom Viridiplantae; phylum Streptophyta; class Magnoliopsida; order Dipsacales; family Adoxaceae; genus Sambucus; species Sambucus nigra. The sequence continues at coordinate 253,974,709 of OX422220.1, forward strand.
AATAATTAGTAGGTCCTCCAACGAGGAATGCTAATTATTGTGGTGGTCGGTATAAGTTTCCTTAAGATTAATTTTGGATTCATTATTCACATAGGCGGACCTCAAATGAGGAGTGTATGTGATATGGGATAATCTAAAATTAGTTAGTGGTATACACTTCGACATAAATTAATAGTAGGTTCTCCAAATATGAATGCTATTATTTTATGGGACTAAAATGTCAGCTATTAAATTTATTTAACATAGATAAAATGAAACGAAATTAGCCTGCCTAATTTTTTTTTGAAAACTATGTTCTTCAAAGAGGAATACTATTCAAATTATAATTGGGATGCTGATTAATTATTTTAAAATTTGTAGAGAAAACCTTAATTTTAATTTAGAATTAAATTTTTTTTATGACCTACAATAATCTATTTTATTATTTTATTCTCAGTATTAAGACACAAAATTCTTTCAATCCATTTGTTATCATTCTTAAGGAAAATAAATCAACTGAACCTAATTACATTGATTGAAAAAGGAATTTGGATATAGTGTTGACTGCTGAAGAGTACAAGTTTGTGCTCTATGAGTTTTGACTTGAGCAACCCGGTGAGGGGGCGACCGAAAAGGAAACCCAGGCTTATCAAAAATGGATTAAGGATGATGAGATAGTGCGGTGTTACATTTTGGCATCTACGTTAAATGTTCTGCAATATCAGAATCAATCGATGACTCATGTGTATGACATGATGTTGAACCTCAAAGATATGATTGGAGATCAGAATCGTGTTGCAAGGCAGGTTGCCATGAAACAACTCATGAACATAGACATGGCTGAGGGGATCCCAGAGGGAACATGTATTAAGGATGACGTTTCTTCTTTATGAGCTTGAAATCCTTGAAGTAGAAATATATGGGGAAACCAAGATCGATATTATTCTCCAATCACTGCTTGAGTCTTTTAAGAAGTTTTGCTTAAATTAGAACATGAACAAGTTTTCTTACTCTTTGGCAGAACTACTTAAAGAACTAAAAGCAGATAAGGGTCCCATCAAAAAGTCGGGAAGTGATTTTGTTATTAAGAAAGGTTCTACTTATAAGCTTACGGTCAAGAATAAGCATAAGAAGGATTAAAAATAAGTTATGGTCCCTCAAGTAACTCGTGGGCCTCAGGGTGGTGAGAAAAATCCCAAGGGCAAGTGTTTCCACTATAAGAAGTCAGGACACTAAAAAAATAATTATTTGTTTTTTTGCAATAAACAAAACAATGCCGATAAATTCCATTCACTTATTGTTGAATCATATTTTGTGGTTCATACTATCGATGCCAGGTGTGTAGATGCCCACTAATTTTATATGTGATTCTTCGTATGGATTCCAAGAAACCAGGCGACATTATGATGGAGATATTTATCTAACTATGGAAAATTTTACGAAAGTAGCGCTAGTTGCTGGGGAGAGGTTTATTTAAGCTTTAGTAGTGATAGGGGTTTACTTTTAAGAGATTATCTTTTTATACCTTTTATTAGAAGGAATTTGATTTCAGTTTCTTGATTAGCCTTTTATGGATATTTAGTTTCTTTGATAAACTCGTGGTTATTAAGAAATATTAATCTTTTATTTATTCAGGTTCGTTGGTTGATAATCTTTATATTGTAAATCCCATCTCTCGCACACAACAAATTCAAATTTTGTATAATTCAATTGGATAAAATTTAAAGAGAAATGAACCCTCCTTAGTGAACTAAATGTATCTTTGGCACTTACGCCTATGTCATATTAATTTAAAAAGGATTCGTAGACTAATATTAAATGGGCAATTGAGCTCACTGGAAGTGGAGGCACTTGAAATTTGTGAATATTATTTAGAAGGAAAAGTGACCAAGAGGCCTTTCTCATCCAAGGGATATAGAGCCAAAGAAATTTTTGAATTGGTTCATTTTAATCTATGTGTGCCGATGACAACCCGAATAACAAGGGGCATTGAGTATTTTATAACCTTTATAAATAGCTACTCAAGTTTTGGGTACGTTTACCTAATGCACCATAAGTCTGAAGCCTTTTAGAAGTTCAAAGTATATAGGGAAAAAGTGGATAAGCATAAAGGTGAAAGTATCAAATCACTACGATCTGATGGTGGTAGCGAGTACCTGTTAGGTGAGTTCATGTAGTATCTAGAAGATCAAGGGATCACATTCCAATTGTATGCACCTGGTATGCCTAAGAAAATTGGTGTAGAAGAAAGGAGGAATAAGACTCTTTTGGATTTGATTAGATCCATGATGAATTATATAGATTTCCCATATTCCTTATAGGGACTTAATTTGGAAATGACTAGTTATTTACTGGACTTGGTACTTCGATGGCAGTCTCTACTAGACCTAAGGAATTGTAGGTTAGGCACAAGTCCGGTATAAAACATATTCGAATCAGGGGTAGTCCAACACCATGTGCTTATGAGAGATCCTTGTAAGTTGGAATCTAAATCAAAAGTGTATTTCTTTATAAGATATGCTAAGGAAATCTAAGGTTACTGATTCTATGATCCTAAGGATCACAAGGTCTTTATTATCACCCTTGCTTGATCTAGGAAGAGGATTATATGATGGATCATAAACCTAGAAGTAAAGTTATTTTTAATGAGTTGAGAAAGAACCAAAAGGATTCATCAACACCACCAGTACAGGATGAAACAACATAATGTGATAGCACTATTGCACCAACACAAGGACTACTTCATCGTAGTGGTAGGGTTGTACGTCAACCTGAACGATTTATGTTTTTGATAGAGTATTATGAAAAGGTCCTTGATAAACTTGAATCCGGTCCCTGTAACTATAACAAGGCTATCCAGGACAAAGCTGTAGAACTTTGGCTTAATGCTATGAATTCTAAAACGGAATCTGTGTATTCCAATCAATTTTGGAATCTTGTAAATACACCCTAGGGGATAAAACACATTGGATCCAAGTGGGTCTATAAGAGGAAAAGCGGGGTGTACAGGAAGGTTGAGACTTTCAAGGCACGACTTATTGTAAAAGGATTTACTCAGAATTAGGGCATCTATTATGAGGAAACCTTCTCACTGATAGCTATGCTGAAGTCCATCCAGAATCTCTTATCCATTGTAGCTCATTTTGATAACGAAGTTTGGAAAATGGATGTTAATACTGCATTTCTTAATGGGAATCTTAACGAGTGTATCTATATGGTGCATCCAGATGGTTTTATAGCTCAAGGCCGAGAGCATAAATTTTGTAAGCTTAAAAAGTCCATTTATGGACTCAAGCAAGCATCTAGAACTTGGAATATTTAATTTGATCAGGGAATTAAATCTTTTTGTTTTGATTAATGTTCGAATAAGTCTTCCGTGTACAAGAAATTCAATGGAAATGTAGTAGTGTTTTTAGTACTATATGTGGATGGAATTCTTCTTATTGTACATGATATTATAGTGTTATCTTCGGTTAGAGTGTGGTTATCCAGACAATTCAAGATGAAGGACTTAGGAGGATCTAGACACATCCTTGGGATTAAGGTTATGCAAGATCACAAGAATAGGATGTTGGGCTTATCGTAAGTGACTTATATTAATTCCATTCCTACCAGGTTTAGCATTAAAGATTCTAAGAAATGGTTCCTCCCTTTTAGACATGGAATATCTTTATCCAAGGATCAGTGTCCTAAGACACCTGATGAGATAGAAAAGATACGAGGCATCCCGTATGCTTTGATAGTTGGGAGCCTTATGTATGTTATGTTATGCACTAGACCTGATATCTTCTTTATTATTGGAATGGTTAGTATATATTAGTTTAACAATGGCCAAGAACACCGGACTGTGATAAAGCATATACTCAAGTACCTAAAAAGGACACAAGATTGTATTCTAGTTTGCCAGGCAGAGAGTCTAGTACCTATTGGGTACACCAACATATTTTAGCCTGATAGAGATTCTAAAAAGTCTATCTCGAGATATGTGTTAACCCGAAGTGGTGGAGCCATTAGTTGGATGAGTATTAAGAGATAATGCATTACTGATTCCACCATGGAAGCTGAATATGTGGCAACCTCTGAGGTAGCCATGGAAGCAACACAGCTTAGAAACTTTCAATTAGATCTAGAAGTGGTACCTTTAGTTCAATCAATTATTACACTTTGTTGTGACAATAGTGCTGTAGTTGCTAACTCAAAGGAACCCATGAGCCATGAGAGATATAAACACATTGAGAGTAAGTATCATCTCATTCTAGAATTTGTGCAGAAGGGTGATGTCACAGTTACCAGGATTGCATCACAGAACAAGCTAAAAGACCCTTTCATTAAGATCTTACCAGCCAAGAATTTTCATAGTCACGTATATGGGATGGGAGTGTTGCAATATGGCTTTGAGTCTAAGTGGGAGATTGTTAGAGACATTGAATGAAACCATGCTTCATGTAATGGTCTTAATTATGGATTTATTGTTAAAATAAAATTAATTTTTCCTTTTTTTTTATTGAGAATCATGTATGGACATATTATTTTCATTATTCTATAGATTATTGATGTCTTTTATCTTCCTTAGTAGGTGCTCTGATGTGTAGAGTACGGCTTATGTACAGAAAATTAGGTCACCACTTCTTGTGGAATATAAGTTTTATCGTTCACAGACTTAGATAGAACTGGACACGCCATGAGTAGGGTTACAACATAATATTTTAGTAGGTCTATCTTGATTACAGGAAATAATATAGTTTTAACTTATTGTGCTATTACACTTTGTGCATATTGAAAGGTGCCACTTCAAGGTCATTGTCTTTATACGGATTTTATAAGACAATGCACACCTCAAGATTATTAAGTTTACTTAAGGCTCTTAATTAGGATATGATCGATGGACACATGCACTAGTTATTTATTGCTTTAACCTATCGGGTGATATTTTTTATTGGATTAATAATTTTGATAAATTCAGTAATGGTGATTAATGTATGGTGAAAGTCTTTTATGAATGGAATCCATGTATCGGTATAGAGACAAGTGATACCCCCTTGAGATGATTATCAGTTATGTATGTCTCAAATACTACAAATGGATTATGTTAATCCGTCACTACAAATAAGTTATGTTGGACTACTCAAGGATTTAAAGAAGTTAATCAAATAAATTATCAATAATTTATTTTATTAACAGGTATTTATAACCTTAATGTGGAGAGAATTAAGTAATTACTAATAAAGATCATGAAATATAATTTTATTTTAAGGAGTGGAGTTGCAATTATAATTATGTAGTGGTATTGATTATAATTAATGGACCGAGATTAGAATTCGAGTTGGATTAGATTTTCTCAGGCCCATTAGGAGCCACATCCTTATCTCTCTATAGGGTCCCTACCGTAGTCTATATATATGCAGCTAAGGTTCCTTTTTCCTCAAGCAATACTTCACTCTTAAGACTGAAAAACTCAAATTCGGATGTATCAGAAAGAAAGGTAGCAGAGAGAAAAAGTGAGAAGATAAGGTGGTCTCGATGAAAGAGCCCATACTCTTCTCGTGACTATTCATATTGGGAATACAGTAGAAGATTGTGAGGTGCGTCGAGGTTGTGTTCTAGATTAATGATCATCCCATACTGTTCATGCTGAGACGAGTTAAACCAGAGAACTCTCGAAGGTAAACTCTAATATTGCCTTATTGGGTATTACGTATGTGAATTTTTTATGTAGTTCAATTTATGCACGTAATCAACAGACCCTGACGCATCCTCCTCTATAACACCAAGAGTCCGTTGCCACTAATAAGTCAAGGCCTCAAAACATTAAGGTCGGTTTTTCAATGGCCTAGGCGACCATATTGGCCAAATACACATCAACCCTTTGGGGTTTAATCTTAGAGCGCATTCACAAAGATGGGCTCCATAACATGATTTTGGAAAGTCACTTATCGTACTTTATTTATTTAAAGTTTTTGAGGTCATTATTATACTGAATGATCCTTTTTTTTCCTTTATTTTGACAGGCTATGCAAGCGATGCAAAGATGTACTCCCGGATCAACAATCTAGCGAGCAAATTCAACATTTTTTATGATCGGGACAATATCATGAAGACTTAGTAAATTGATAAGGACAACATGATTTCCAACATCGTAGGAAAGTTGAAGAAGGACTCTACCAGTAAGGATTAGCTAGTTAAGGAAAGTGAAACCCTACAACTTGAATTTAGTAGGGTGGATTCCCAGCTAACAAACCTGAAGAAGGCCTTTTCCTTAAATTCTTTGGAGAAAAAGGCAAAAATGTTCATTGGCCGCCGACCTGGATAAGAACCAAGAGAAGGCCTTTGACGAAGGCTTTAAGGCCAACATCCAGGAAGTTTCTTTGCAAGTAGACTATAATGAATCGGTTGTGTTCAACAAATAATGGATATTCATCTTTAAGAGGGGGAATGTTCCTTAAAGCGATTTTGATTACATATGGTACCCCCTTAAAAATCCTGGCATTGGTGATGGGGAGGCCTCATTAGAGTTTATCCAGGAGGTAAATCATCCAACGACTGAGTTGTCTCCTCCCTAAGAGTAACGAGAATAGGCCAATGAGGTTGATGAAATCTAAGTGGAGGTCAACCTTAGCATCCTATTTGTTAGGCTTTTTTGTTTTTGTCTTTATTTTTTTAATGTAGGCCATTTGGCGTGTCTTTATAGGACTTGTTATGTTATTAATGAAAAATCTTCCATTTGTGTCCATTTCCCCATTTATTTAGTTTACATGAATGCCTTAAGGTATTTCTTGTAGTCGGTAGAGCGTAGATTTATTTAATTTATATTTAACTCAATGACTTAGAAATTGATAAGTGAACATTCATATTTAACTTAACCACTAGTCATCCTGAATGAAAACTTATGGTCGACTTCACCGACTTAAAAATTAATCAATAAGGTAACATTATATTTAACTCAATGACTTGGAAATTTATGTTAACATTCATACTTAACTTAGTCATTAGTTAGTGGAATGAAAACGTGTGGCTGACTCCACTGGCTTGAAAAATTAATTATTATGATAGCATTTATATTTAACTGAATGACTTACAAGTTGATAATTTAACATTCATATTTAACTTGATCACCGTACCACGTATTTATAGGTGGGTTTGCGCATGTTCTATGCGGAACCAACTTGTTTTTAGTCATACCACCCATTCTTAGGTGGGTTTTTGCTTTTTTCTAGGAAAAAACAACTTGTTCTAAGTCATACCACATATTCTTAGGTGGGTTTATGCACATTTTAGGTTGTACCACATATTCTAAGTTGTAGAACTTATTCTTAAGTGGGTTTATGCTTAGTTTATACCACATATTTTAGGAAAATGCTCATATAAATATGTCCATCATTGGAACAAATACATATATATAATGGTACGGGTCATACCTCGAGGACCTATCTCATTCTTCCGTCGGTTCAATCCGTAGGACACCCCACTCCTAACGGAATGAAGATAATCCAAACATAAAGTAAAAAACGAAATCGTTATGTTGTCACACACTATAGTGTAATCATATACCACGATTATCCGATGGATCAAGATTCCTCTGTCTCCCACTTACGAGATGATTTACCAATGACACATAGGAACATGATATAAACCAATACGCAACCTGCATCATCAGCCATGGTGGCAGTACCCAGTCCTTCAATACAATCTCCATCTATGCATTCCCCATAAATTAAAGTTTCAATTAAGGTTTCTTCAAATCATCTCAAAATCGTGCATGGCGGTTCCTTAACATGTCTTTATCATTGTGTAACCATTTACTAAGTCGAATTCGTTAAAATAAATGTTAAATATTCACTTACAGTAGATGTTTAATTAAGGTTCATCTTAACTACGGGTTTAATCATTAAAATAAATTTATATCATAAAAATTCAATCCTAAATATGTGATTCATTATATTAAAATCGGTCATATAACATATCTAAACAGTTATAATCATGTACTTGGCATTAAAATCAACATATTTAACGATTATGCATGAGATCTTAACCTAGCTATGACTATTCCCACTTTAATTTAACATAAAAATCAATCATAAATAAGTGACAAGTAATAAATCATAAAGAAAGTTATTCCTTGACTAAAGTTAGAAGGTTGCATCATTGATTAAGTCCTCTTAGTGATCCTTATGTTCTCCCAAAATCTCATTCTCTTATTCTCTTAAATTCTCTTCTGCTACTTAGGTTTCGTCTTATGTTTTAAATATATGATTAATGAGAAATTAAGTATATATTTAAACCCTAAATCCCACAGGTCTCCTATGGGCATAGTTTAGCTTTAAACGAGCCCAAAACACAACCCAAATGATCCTAAAACATAGACCAAAAGGGGTAATAATCCTCAGGCGCAAACCGGTATACTAAAAATACCATTTTAGGCCTCTGTATTCACCAGAGCCTAACCCAACAATACTAACTCGAAACTTAAAAATAAGTCATCATGTTATTATTAATTTATGAGCCATAAATATATAATTTAATTTCCCATATTAAATCAGTTACAACACAAAATTTAAAGGTCACAATAATTCACAAAATTATTATGCAGAAACAACTACCATGTACACAAAATAACAATCCAAATTAAATAATCAATAATCATAATATAAAAAATATAGGTAGTGGTTCTACTTCCACCCATTAGTGAAATAATCAATGAGGAACTTGCACTGCACCCTTTCGATTGGAAATGGGACTAGGATGTCCTTTCCACAAGTGGCAAATGGTCATCTCTCCATGACTGATAAAAGATCATCTATTACTTAGTTGATGAAATTGATTGCCCCACTTATCGCACCATCGAATGCAGTCCTCTCCATCTTTCGCCATTGTCGGCCAATATTACCCCTAATTCAGTGCTCGTTGGGAAAACACGTGCTTTCCTACATTACCACTACATATTCCTTTATATATCCCCTTGATGACGATCTTTACTTCTGGAAAGTGAACAAACCCTTAGTACTGGATGGGTTTATCTTCTTCTATATAAGGTTTCTTCATAGAGATTATATTTTTCTTATTTTGTTTTGACTTTACTTACTTCTAACCGCGCCTCTTAGAGGGTTTCATGTATGACATACTATACAAACTTATTCAAGACCGCGAGTAGTGTGGTCAAGGTTTTGGACAGTGACCAATCAAAGTTCTAATGGGGTGTTGCCACAATATGGTCATGATTTTGTATAGTTACCAATAACTAATTTATTTTTAAAAAAATTATTTATTTCTTCCAAAAAAATTCATGTACATGTTTTCAAACTTGTATATAATTACATTATATAACTAACTAATACATCAATCAAAAATCAATAATACAAAAATTATTAAGCCATGTAATTAATTATATTAATCCAACACAAATAAATATTAAAATGGTCAAAGTGTTTCTTCCCCAACTACACCTTAAAATATTTCAAAATGTTACAAATAGTAAGAAATGACTTGAATTCCAAAATGAATTTGGGATTCCTACAAAGGCAAAAATGACATCAAAGTACACGTAGTTTGTACGATAAAAAAGATTGGAGTCTAACCCATAATCCTAATCTAGAGTGTCTCTTTTAATTTATTAAAATAGATGTAAAATATGTTGAAAGTGAAAAAAATTGTAAGAACACTTGAAATTGAGAATTGTGATATAAGCCCCCTTGTTTGGTTTTTGATTTATGGAAATAGATGTGAATTTATATATGATAATAAAAAGAGTGGGATTTGTTATAGAAGTATAATGAACAAGCTACAAATGGACTAATAACCCTAAAATAAGCAAAATAACATTTATAGGATTAGTAAAACATAAAGGATATTACAAAATGTAAGGGACGAGGAAGTAAGTGCAAGAGAAATAAATATATTACATAACTTTGAATAGTTTTGTGTGAGTATCCTTGAATAGTTTATTAGAGGATTAACCGATCCAATGAATCTGGGGTTCCTATCCACATCACAAGACTATGACATAACCTTGTTAGGATTGAAATCCTGAATAAATTCAACCGGTTAGACCCCCCAAGAAACTATACAAGGGTACTCACACGAAATAAATTTATTTTTTTCAAATTTTAATTAATACTATCAAACCCTAACCGATGTGAGAGAGAAAGGATGAGTACACAAAACAAAATAGAGTAGATAAGTAAGTCTACATAAGAAAGAACTCGAATCCTAATTTGACTTCGGGATGCCTATGTAGCCGGATAAACTGGCATCAAAGTCCACGTAGTTCTATCATAACACAACATTATAATGTTAATGTCGTATTGGTACTTTGATTAATGTGTTCGATGATCCAAACAGTGCAAATAAATCTTGCTATCATCAACAAAGTATTTTTAGCAGGGAATTAACCTTGTTAGGGCATCGAGAGTGGTTTTAATCGACATTGTGTGTAAACCATTGGTTGAAATGTAGGCTATTAGTCTGTGGTATAGGGTTGGATAAATTGTAGATATACACAATGTTCTTTTGGCTAAGGATATAATCCCGCCTGATCGCTTGCGTTCAACCCAACGAGTTCCACAAATTAGTAATGCGATTAAGTTTTGTTCAGAAAAAATGGTATTGATCAAGGATACTCACAAATCTAATTTTATTTTGTAGGGAGTACCCTTGAAATTTATCGTCCACGTATAACTAGTCTGGCTCACCAGGAGCTCCCTATCTTCATAACAAGACTATGACATAACCTTATCATGACTTGAAACACCTAATGAGTTCGAATGGTTACACTTGAAAAAAAATTTCAAGGGTACACATACAAAACTAAAATTAAATTTTTGAGTAGCCTCGATCAATATCAATTTTTCTCAACCAAGCTTAATTGCATTCCTAATTTGTGGAACCCATTGGGTGAAACGCAGGCTATTAGTCAGGCTTATGGCTTTGGCCAAAAGAAGGTTGTGTATAGATATAAATTTGGCCAATCCTACACTGCGGGCTAACAGTCTGCATTTCAATTGATGGGTTCCACACAATATCGATTGAAACCAGTATTAATGCCCCAATAAGATTACTCCCCTCTGAACAACATTTTGTCGATCCTAGCAATATTTTAGTTTCACTATTTGGATCGATGAACACATTATTCAAAATACTAATCAGACATTAACTTCTAATTTTTTGTCATTTTATTATGTCATGTTATTCAGACCAATTATCGTCGTTTATGCAGTTTGAGTAGAATACCTTCTTTATGTTTTAAAACGAACGGACAAAAGGCTCATCGATCATGCGATCTATACTCTTCATCTTAGATAAGTCTACGTAAGAAATACGAAAAAAGATTAAATATATAAGTCTATGTAAGAAAGGGCTCGAATCCCAATTTGACTTCGGGATGCCTACGTAGCCAACATAAATGGCATCAAAGTCCATGTTGTTCTATCATGACACAACATTAGAATGTTAATGTCCTATTGATAATTTGATTAATGTGTTCATTGATTAAAAAAGTGAAGCAAAAATCTTGCTAGCATCAACAAAGTGTTATCCTAAGGTGATTAACCTTATTGGGGGAATCGAGGGTGGTTCTAATCGATGTTGTGTGGAACCCAATAATTGAAATGCAGGATATTAGTCATTATTATAGGCTTGGTCAAATTGTATCTATACACAATCTTATTTTTCCCAAGGCTATAAGTCCGGCTAATAGAATGTGTTTCACCTGACGATTTCCACAAATTGGGAATGAGATTTTTTTATTGTGAATGTTGCTATTGATCAAGGCTACTCATAAATCTAATTTTAGTATTGTGTGAGTACACTTGAACTTTTTCGTCCATATATAACTAGTCAAACTCATCAGGTGCTCCCTAGCTTCATAATAAGACTATGACACAATCAAGTTACAACTTGAAACACCAGATGAATTTGACTGGTTACACTTTAAACACAAAGTTTATGGGTACACGTACAAAACAATAATTAAATTTATGAGTAGCCTTGATCAATATCAATATTCTGAACAATATAATCATATTCCAAATTCGTAGAGCCCGTCGGGTGAATTGCTTGCTATTAGATGGTGTAATACCCCGTATTTTAACGCATATTTATTTTATTATGAAATTATGGAAAATGGGGATTAATTAATTTAAAGGGAGAAAATTTAATTTGTAATTAATCCGATTTAATGGTAATAATTACTAGCATGACGAGAGTTAGTAGTTATCGAAATAATATTATGGTCGGGATGAGATACACGGTAGTCATGTTATAATTATTTGAGACGCATGTATGAGTTGCGTCACCAGTATGCATTTGGGGGTTAAAAAGGTAAATTATTTTTATATAACTCGAATGACTATTTTGAGTGGGTCAGAGTGTTCGAAAGGGTCGAAATAGTCATAAAACACTACTCGGGTATTTTATTTGGAGTTCGGGGCATTTTAGTCCAAAATGACACCCCGGAGGGGTATTTTGATCTTTTGGGATTTTTGGGTAATTAAATGGGCGAAAATTGGGTTAATTAAAAGCATTTAGGGTTAGTGGTCTGACTGTTTTAACTTACGTGAGAAAGAGAGAAAAAGAGAGAGAACCAAGGAAGAAGAAGACTCTATTGGAGCCCTAAGCCAAGAACTCAAGCTTTCACACCAAAAATTACACCAACGCGTAGATCGTGTTCAAGAGAATCGTTCCCATACCAATTTCAGTCCAAGAATTAAAAGTTCATCCCAAGGCAAGTGTTTATCTTGCTCCTCTTTTAGCATATATTATTCCTGTTAATTTAGGTTTAACGATATAAACTTGGTGCAATGAAGACTTAGGTTTAATTAGACTAAATTGTGAAGAAACCTTATGAATTGGAGATGGGTATGCATGTAGAGGTTTTGCCCTTGGTTGGACTATTAAAATCTGGAGATTTTATGTCTTAATCACGAATTATAATAAGAGTTTTGGACAATTAAAATTCTGGGTTCATATTTAAGAGACTTATTGGAAATTAAAGAGATTATTGAATTCCAATCGATTATATAAGTATTTGACCTTTAATTCGTGTTAGAAAGTATCTTAGGGTGATTGGGATTAATATAGGAGCATTTAATTCGGATTGGGTTGAGTATTTGTATGTTTTTGAAGATTAAAAGTTGAGAAAAATCGAAATTTGGAAGAACTGGGTCTATCCGGAATTCTCGTTCGAAGACCTGCCCAGGTCATTCGAATGACCTTGTTCGAACGAACCTTCTAACGAGATTTCCAACGACCTTTCAAATGAGTTGCTGAGTTCGTTCGAAGTGGAAACTTCGTTTGAACGAACTCGTTCGAACGAGATTCCGGGAACTTTTAACGAGATTCCAAATTGAGTTTTTAGGGTCCGTTCGAGTTAAAAACCATCCTAGGGTTATCCAAGCGAGTGTATTAACCTAAGTGAGTAATGAGTGGTTTAAATTCCAAAGTGTTAGGGAATTAAGGGTGTAATGGTCCTCGGGGTATTGAATTTGTGTGAAAACCTATGAGAGAATGTAAGTCCTAGAGAGGATATATATATACGGATATCGTGGAGAGTAATGGCGTTAATATTACTTACGGATTATAGTATTTGGGTTATGTGATTACCTATTAATGTATATAAGTTGTGTGCATGCTTATTACTAGGAATATCATGTGTATGACATACCTAGCTACTGGCTATCGAACGGGGGTTAACGTGTTGTGGACGACCATATCTTGTGTGACTTCAGGGGATTTCGAGTCGTACCACTAGAGCATGGAACTTAGGTACGGGCTATCTATGAGAACGATAGTGTTGACGATCGTATGGGTGCATAGGTATGTGCGTAGCCCATCGTCTTGGGACTATGTTCGCCTCCTATATGTGTATATGTTTTATTGGTTCTTGAGAGATTGAACCTTTTATCCTTTATGCGTGAGCATTGCAATGGGACTAGATAGACGAGTATGCCTAGCACCAAGGGTTCCTTAACCATGGGTGATGTATAGATATATTTGTATGTATACATAGTGAGATTTTATATATGTATACTGAGTTCCTATTATGTGTTTCTTGTTGGCTACTTTATTAAAGTATATACTTATTAGGTCACCAGATGGGAATAAAGAATACTATGAGAATGAGTTATAACACCCTTAAACCTATTCCTAAATAATAGTAATATATTGGTTTCGGGTTATTTAGATATTGTATCCGACATAGTGATTATCCTACATATAGTCAGGTAGAGTGACGAGGCTAGTATGTGTAGTTAGACTCGCTAGATGTGCACATTAGATGAGAGGTGAGCATCTCAAGTGAGTACGATAATTTAACATGGATTATTTATGTGCTAATTATATCAATTTAAGCACTTGCTGTATTTAAATTATTTTCTACTCGGGCTCTGACCCGTTTTTCTGCAAATCTCTTTTCTTGTTATATTATTTTAGGTGCTCAGATACAGGGACACCAGACTTAGGAGATTCTATTCATTTATCGAGCTGTAGCTGCTATAGAAGCTACAGGATATTAATAGTAGACGTTTCTAAGTCTATTGCTCCTTATCTATCAGTCTTTTATTTCAGTTGGACATGTCGTCCCTCCTATTTTACATTCAGAGATTTAGAGTTGTTTTATTCTATCATTAGACTTTGATGTCATGTTATTGGATTATTGTATGTGATTGTGACTGGAAGTGTTTACTCCTGTTCCTTATTTTACTTCAGTTAGTTCTTACCTTATACTCTTGTGATGTATGGTGATGTTTAGATATTACTCATTAATGATGCTGGTTAATAACAAGATAAGATTTTGACGCCAACCTTTTTAAATATTAGGTAGTTAGTTTTTATTAAATTAAAATTTGAGTTTTCGACAGTGATGCATTATCTGAACCAACTTGATATTCTAAAATTAATTAATTAAGGACTGATCACCTAGTAATTAATTAGGCGGGGTGTCACAGGTGGAAAAATAGACTTAGCCAAAAGAAAATTTTGCATAGATATAATTTGGCAAGCCTATAAGGCCGACTTATAGTCTGTATTTCGACTGATGGATTCCACAAAACATTGATTATAACCACACTCGATGCCCCCAACAATGTTAATCCCCTCTAAACAGCACGTTGTCGATCCTAACAAGATTTTGGCTCCACTATTTGGATCAGCGACTGCATTAATCATATGACTAATCATACACTAACTTCTAAATTTTTATTATGTTAACAAGTTATCATATCATCTTAATGTTTCATGTTGTAAACGGGTTGTTCTAATGAGTCATGCCATACATACATACGTAAATATAAATAAATATAAGGGTTTTGTTGTAATTTTTGTTCATATACATAAAATACAAATAGGGTTGTCATACAAGGGTTATGAAAATAATAGTGAACTATTATTTCAAAACTCAATCTTCGTCTAAATCATTTAAAAGATCCTTCAAACTAGGGTTATCATCAAGAGCAGACTGAAACTCTGTATGGGCCTTTAATGCATCTACTTGAGTAGTCAAACCCTTTGGTGCATAAATAACAACAGACCAATTTTCGTCATTAGGCACTTTGAGTAGAATACCTTCTTCAAGGTTTGAAAGGCACAAACAAAAGGATCGTTGACCATGCGATCTTTACTCTTCATCTTAGGTAAATCAACCATGATAATTTTTTAGGCAGGATGAACTTTAAAACCATTAGTAGTGTACTCTACCTTCACCCAGTCAAAATTAAAGATGATTTCTTTAAAATCTAAGTAATCTAGTTCCAGATTTTGTTGGACATTCCCATAATATGTCAACACCGTATCCTTTGGATTTTTATCACTTTTGTTAATCACATAAGAAGTCAAGGTAGAAATTAAAATTTCTCTATTTTGCATCAATATCTTTTCCTTACATGGGTATGAAACAAAATCAAAACCATTGGTGAGAAATTTTTTATACTCCTTCACACGGAAATTGGGACCTTTGTTTAGGCGTGAAAGCATTGAAGGAAGATCCACTCATTTTAAAATCTACATTTATCGGTGGATTTATATTAGGGCATGTTTTACAACATATACATAAGTAATTGTAATAAAAAGATGATAATTACCTCTTTTGACACCCATTTGCTAAATTATTCATCGTGAAATTTTGCTTATGATTTTAGGCAATTTTTCTCTCATACGTCCTATACGTGTTTATGAAATTGGAGAGATTAGATGGTAGTATACCGAATATATATAATCAAATAAAAATATGTTATATATGTAGGTACTTACTCTCTCCAATCTTCAACTTTATCTTGAAATTTGAATACAAAACGAGTTGCTTGCTCGTATTATAGATTAGTGAGTGTCGCCTCTTTTGGGTTCACGAAAGGCAATTCATACTCAAACTCTTCAGGTTATTCGACCATTCATTCGCCATAAGGATTGAACCTCATAAGATCTTGTACTGACATATGTTCCTGAGTGTGTAACGATGATTCTTATGTTATGTTATTTTTCGGAATTGACCCTCCAATATACTGTGTGTTGTTAAAGTAATTTTGAAGGTTTTCATCAAGCACTCGAAAGTATACATCCAACAATATTTGACGGGTCCACACAATAAAGCCTCATTGTATAGATGCACAAGAAGGTGGGCATTGATGTAAAAGAATGATGGAGGAAAATATTTCTCTAAGTCATAAGTCGTCTTCGCAAAAGTTTCTATCGCATCTATAATGTGTTTCCTGTTTACCACTTTTGCACACAGTAAGGTGAAGCACAAACTAATCTGTATAATTTCTCTGCAGAGATCTTTGTGATTAGAAAAGAAATGCCTAAACAACTGAGGGATTAATTGAATGATGATGTGCCAATCGTGGGACTTTCACTAAGTCAAGTAATTTGCTTGTCAGTTTACAACCCTGCATGAATTACCATAATAATAGTCAAAGTCTTCAAGTTGAATATGTTTAGGAGGGTCTTTTTCTCACTAGTACTCAAAGTGAAAGCACCCGCAAGAATCGAATTTCTTCTAGTTTTATGATAATTTTTTAACCATAATTTTTTTCATCCCCTTTAAATCACGACGTACCCTTTATCCATCTTTCGAATAAGATCCACCCAGATATGTTCCTATAAAATATTATGTAAAATTCTTCTTCATGTTCATAACATAAATTACATGCCTTACACGATGCTCTTTCTAATACGACAAGTCAAATAAGATTGACCATCTAGACCATGTGTTCATTTTACTAGGATCTCTCGGATCCTCCCTAGTTTTTTACTTCTGGCTTGTAAAGTGAGGATGTTTCCCTACAAACTTATTTCGTGAAGTCACGGTCTTCTCCTTCTCCTCGATTTGATACCAGAAAGTCAATCAGGTTATATCTAATGCTCAAAACTAGTAGGTAAATAGTTATACTTTTCATTCCTAAAAGGGTGACTGTTCGGAAAAAAATCTAAGATGATCGACATAACTTATCTTACCACTATGATGTAGCCAAGCGGAATCAGTTTCCTCCCCACATACGGGGCATTCATAATACCCATGAACATTACAATCGGATAAGGTCCCATAGGTAGAAAAGTCGAGGATTGCCCATTATATAATTTTTGTAAGTGTGAACTCTCCACCCTTATGAGAGACAAACTCCTTCACGCCTTCTTACCATAACTCTCTAAGTTCTTCAATTAACGAGAATAAGAAAATATCGATATCATCACTGCGAGCCTTTGGCTCTAGTATAAACAACGACAATGATGTAAACTCTTTTCTCATACACAGTGTTGGAGGGATACCCAAAGGTGCCATGAGAATTGGATAATAACTTTAATCAGTGCTTAAATTATCGAGAGGGTTAAAGTCATCAGTTAATAATCGAAGACGGACATTGTGCAGTTCTCTAATAAATTCAGGGTGTCGTGCGTTTGAAAGTTCATATATGAGTGAATCAACGGGATAACGCATGAGATTCCAACCTTCCTCGGCTCGAGCGTGTCATGTCATGACTTATTCTATCTATGGTACAGTGAAAACTCCTTTCAACTATGGCCCGGGGGGGGAATAATTCAATACCTTATGTGGAAGTTGTAAGCACTTGTTAAATTTTGTGGGTTAATTTTTTTCACTCACACAAATCGTATATCTTTTATCATTTTCATATGGGACACACATATTTCAATTCGTATTCATTGTGGTACAATATGCAATCATATTCGCATGCATGCATAGATTTGTACTTCAAACCCAAACCATTCAAGCTCTCCTTCATGGTCGAATAACAATCAAAGTCACGTGTTCTCTTTCGGGAGAATGTCTTTATCCCACTTAAGAATTTTGATTACGCTGTTTCTAGAAAAACCAAAACTCTTTAAATCATGCAAACTGAACATTACATACAATGCCAGTGATCTTCGTCGGAATTTATAAGCAAAGGTCTAGTCGATCAGCTTTCAACAGTATGTATTCTCGATCTTTGAGTAATTCAGCATCAAATTATTTATTGACTTGGTCATATAGCACATTATCTGAATCCATATCCTGGTGGTTTTGATAGTGAGGGACTCTATAACAATCATCAATTAGGTCAGTCAAAGGATGATGTGTTGGTGAATCAATCAACACTTTCAATCGATTAGGTTCTGTTACCAAGTCAGGTACCAGTAATTCTTTTGAAACATGTGGTACATTCTTTTCCCATGGAATGTCCATATCTTTTAGTCTTATGACATACCTATCTTATCAAATGCAACTTAACATCTTCCAAATATTTAAATCTTCCATTCATACAACGTGTGCACGGACACAAAATCTTTTCACTGTTAAGGTTTCCATCTGCATATTTAACAAATTCAGGAACACCTTTTACATGATTATTAGAGACATTATTACTCTTTCCCATCAAATCTTTCTATTGTGAGAACCCCAATAAAGACTCTTCAAAATCCAATTACCTATATAAATAGGTTGAAACGAAAGTCATGTCGCATACTAAAACTCTCAATCAAACATAACAAGTCCAATTTTGGTTCATTTTAATCCTAAAATTACTATGTGTCCACCCAAACAACAGCCACTTAAGGAAGGGGTGAACATGACAAGAATAGTTAACCAAAAAGATATATGCACTAATATTCATCCGCCCAATATTAACATCAAATAATTAATGTTTTCCAATTAATAAACCATACACAACAAGGAAATTTTTACTCCATTTTAATTAAATTAGTCCTAAAATTACTATGTGTCAACTAATGTACAAGCCCTTCCATCAATTTTTGTTCACCCAAACATCAACCACTTAAGGAATGGGTGAACACAACCACAAAAACTAAACAAAAAGAGGTATATGCTAATAATCATTCGCACAATATAAACATTAACAAATTAATATTTTCCAATTAATCAATCATACACAACAAATCCAAGTTTAGTTCATTTTAATTAAATTAATCCTAAAATTACTATGTGTCTGCCAATGTGCAAGCCCTTCCATTAATTTGTGCTAACCCAAACAACAATCATAGAAGGAAGGGGTGAACACGACCACAACAGTTAACAAAAAGATATATGCACTAAAATTCATCCGTACAATGTCAACATCAACTCATTAATATTTTTCTATTAATTAATCACACACAGCAAGTTCAATTTTAGTTCATTTTAATAAAATTAATCCTAAAATTACTATGTGTCCACCAATGTACAAGTCCTTCCACAAATTCGTGTTCACCTAAACAATAACCACTTCAGGATGGGGTGAACATGGCCATAATAATCAACCAAGAAATTATAACTATATATAAGAGTATGTTACATAAAAGAAAAGATAAGTAAAATTACATGAATAAAGAAAACAACTAGAATCAGTTGAGCTTCATTAATCGTTCTCCAACTGCATGTGCACAAGGAACGAGAAGAAAACATGTTAACATACTCTTCAATCTAAATTGCTAACATATTATTCAATACTATGATGCAAATTTAGGGTTAAGTAACATTACTAAAAATATATACTAATCAATAGTTAAAACATTTTTAAAAAATTGATTAAAAAATATTTTTACACATGATTTTCATATGACAATTTACATACACATTGACATTGTCATTCTTAATAAAAATGGCAATGGCAATGTGTATGTAAATGATTGTATTTATGTTATAAGACGTATCTCCAAATATCGCCCTTTAACCCTAAATTTTAGCAATAAAATTCAGTCCCAAATAATAATGACAATTTACAATATAAAATCTTAATTGCAACACAAATTTTAGCAATACAAAACCCAAATAAGAAACCTCAAGCTTTTGCCATAAACGCATAAACATAAACACACATACATATGCATATACATAAAAATATACATAAACACACACACACACACACACACATATATATACACAAAAAAAATAAAGAGAGAGAGAGAGAGAGAGAGAGAGAGAGAGAGATTGACTTTATAGTTTAGGGTTTTTCAATAGAATGAGAGAGTCAGAGAGAGTTTCGGTGGTGGTTGACTAAGCATAAATTCTTCTGAATTTATCCTCCTAAGTTGGAAGTTTTAGTACCTCGAACAACGTAATTGATTTGTTTTTATCCCATATCATTACTAATGACTTCTTCTAACAAGTACCCTGAGTTTTGTGTATTTCTTACTATTTTTACAGATATTTAGTGCCAAAGAGAACTCAAAACAGTAAACGAAACCAAGAAACGGGGAGTTGAAGGGCATTTTCGTAATTTTACATATATATTCCGGAGGTGGGGAAAACTAAAATGTTGAAGATCTCTAAATTACAAGAACACTGGAAAAAATGGCAATCAAATCAGAGCTCTGGATCAAAAGATATGGCAAGTCAAAGTTGGAGAAAGAAAGTCAAAGTTGAAATTAATTCTGGAAGCTGAAGAGTTTCAACTCTTGAAATTTCTTGTATAATTCCTTTTTATTAGGTGTAAAACATGGAGAGGCATTGAAAAAGTCATATTTGGGTATTATAAAAAGCCAATCCCTAGAGTAAGGAAAAGAGAAAGAGGAAGGGGTTCCTTTTGGCATATAATTTCATATTTTCTTAGGATTTAGAAATCCTAGTTTGTAAGTTGAACAAGAGCTATTAAAGATTCAAGTTTCAAGTTCGGATTTCCTTCTTTTATTCAAGTATTGCAAATTTCTACTGTCCATTTCTTTCATATTGTAAGTTTAAATTGCTCTTGTAGTTTAATTTTGTTTCTCAATTCAAGTTTCTATTCAATGCATAATAGACCTATGATTTCTTGCACATTTAGAATTTTGTTTTCATTTAATAAAATCATGTCTAGATAAGTTTTTTTAGGGTTGGGATGCATGAACCCATCCCAATGTAAATTACATATGTAGAAAATAGAATTTAAATTAAAATTTTGAAAGAGTCGTGCAAGATAATTCTACAATTGTAGACACCTCATTCTGTTACCCCCTGACTCTCCTTAGGTCCCTAGTACCTCCACTCATCACTGTAAACCCTGGTCACGTCCCGAGTACTGACTTGAAAGCCATCGGGCACTCCCCGGCTCAGTTTGACCCAAAAGTCAAACTCTTAATCTCGACCGAGACTCAATGAATCTTCGAAGGGCACTGAAAACCCTTTCCAACGGTCCATCCCGTGCACGATTTCGTCTTACCACGTGGACGAATGATCCGTTTGCGTATGAAACCCAACCTAGAGGCCACCGGGCGCTCTCGGGCTCTGTTGACCCAAGTCAACTCTTTAGATCGACCGAGGCTGAATGAATCTTCTAAGGGAACTGAATACCCTTTCCAACGGTCCGTCCCGTGCACAATTCTGACTTTCAATGCGGACGAACGATCCGTTTGACTCCGAGAAGCCACCGAGCACTTCCCGGGCCCGGTTGACCAAATTCAACTTTCCAAATCGGGTCAAACTCTTTGGAATGTCGAAGTACATCTCCTAACCTTTCTAACGGTCCATCCCGTGCGCGATTCGGACTTAATATACGGACGAACGATCCGTTTGCGTCCGCACGATTCCCCGTCCAATGGACCGACAAATGATTTCGAGCCACATTTGACCCAAAATCAACTCCCGAACTCGATAGTAGTCCAAAGGACTTTCGAAGGTCTCTGAAATAACTTTCCAACGGTATGCCCTGTGCGCGATTCTGACCAACGGTTTGCCCTCGGCGGCCGATTTTCCGAAAAAACCTGAAACACACTGCCAAACGACAGGTCCCAGAACATGCCTATCGGCACCTTCCTTCCGATAGGCAGGAAGGGTTCTATGCCGATCGGCAGACCCCTGGGCCTATAAAAGGAGGCCTTGGCCTCATTTGTAAAGGAAGCTCAGATCAGAAGCAAATCACTCTCAGCAAACCCCCAGAAACCTCTCTCGAAGGCAGCATGGTTTCAACTTCCAAATCCCTTTTTCACTTCCACTTGTCATCATCCTCTTCATCAAACTTGATGAATTAACCACTCCCCATCATCATCCAAGTTCAAGGGCTTCTTTTCAACATTCAAGATCAAGCTCAAGGTCTCCAAGAAGATTCGACTTTCTCAAACTCTCTCCTAAATTCTCTTAAATTTGCAATAACTTGTTTTCTTACTTAGCACTTTTACTATCTCATCTCACACACCATAAATACACTTTTTATCTAGTATTATTGCACATCTCCTATTTTTATATTAATAAAAACCCTAAAAAACAAGAAAAAGAGAGTTTTCTCGTAAATTCCAAGTAGGGATTCTCACACTTTTTCCACACTTTTCTCACAACTAGAACACTTTTTCTACACATACACACACTTACAAATAAGAGATTTCTCCATTTGGATTTATGGGTTAAACCCACCCCTCACTTTACATGCGAACTACGTGGGCTTTGATGCCTTTATAGGCTACGTAGGCGTCTAGGGGTAAAACCCGAGACTCGAGTCCTTTTCCTACTTTTTCTCTTATTTTCTATCTTCTCTTTATCTCATTTTATATTATATTCTATATATTTATTCTTAGTGGCATATTATTCCACGTGCGTTATCGTTCCCTTATAGCGATCAACGTAGGGGTACTTTCTACACTAATCTCACATTCCTACGGATGACTCGCTTTGTCTTTTCCATTATACAAGTCGAGGATTCCTACCTCCATTCTATATATACACATGCACACATATCACGGGGGGAAATATAAAGGAAAATAGCAAATATTCATGAGAGACCGAAAGGGCGGAATGGGTGCCTAACACCTTTCCATTTCGTAACTAAGACTCCGAACCCTTCTCGAATCATCTTGGTTTCGCACGCACCAGTATGTCTTTGGATGCCATCCTTCGGGGTGGCTTCCCCTTTTTCTTTTGTCTGTTTTGAGTAAAATAGACTGGCGACTCTAAATCTCTCTACATTTTCACACCTCACAAATTGACGCCGGCCGAAGTGCTCTCCCGAGAGGGGACGCACGGGACCCGAAGGATCCTTTCCTCCCTCTGCGGCGGGGATCGGGGATGGCCACAATGGCGACTCTGCTGGGGATGTTTTATTTTGAGGGCTTGACTCTATTTACATGGATGCTATATTTGTTTATGTCCCCCCCCCCCCCCCCCAATATCTACATGTTCCCTTTTCTCACATGTGTATCCCATGCTTATGCTTATATTCACACAATTGTAGAAAATTCTCCATGTACACTTCACACCACGTGCACCTAGGATCTCATGTATATCCCCATGTTGCACGCATCACCCATCCATACTTGGTGTACCTTTTGGGGTACTTATACTTGGCTCCCTGTTTTGGCATAATCAAGAAAGGAATTCTCATCATAAGATACTAATAAGAGAATCATGCATGATTCACACGATATCACCAAAGGGCATTGCTATTGACCAAATTTTACCCAGTAACTAGAGGGTCACTTCGTGATGGGCGCTGGTCCGGCAGGTCGCAGTTAGCCTAAGCGATATGACTCTCACCTTCCATTGGCCAAGTACCTTCGACGTATATCGAACGATTTCCCCGCATCGTACCGCTTGACCGAAGTCATGACGAGAGGTATATCGCAGGGAATTCATTCACGTACATCGAGTATATCGGATTTTCTCTCACACGTACCATCCCCATGAGGTATATGGTGAGGCAATTCACGTACACTCAGGTATATCAAATGGCTTGTCCACACGTACCAATTGCCCGTAAGAGCAAGACGTATATCATGGAAGTCACGCCAAAGGTGGGGATCCATGCCGATTCACCCAACCAACTGCATACCCGCATATAGGTGTCAAACCTAGGACACGCACTTTAGA
This sequence comes from Sambucus nigra, assembly GCA_949130495.1. NCBI lineage: Eukaryota > Viridiplantae > Streptophyta > Magnoliopsida > Dipsacales > Adoxaceae > Sambucus > Sambucus nigra. The sequence continues at coordinate 253,998,932 of OX422220.1, forward strand.
TTGCCGGTTTCAACCCGAAACTCTGCAGAAATTTCGGGTCGGCCTGCCGCCCAATTTTTGCGCTTTTTTTAAATGGGACCCTATCCGCGAGCCTGGTTACGAGTCCAAACGTAGCTTTGCATATATTAAGACCCCCACTTTTCCAGGTTCGTGTCTCGTCCGGCATTGCATTTAGGAGAATTAAATACAAGTGAGAACATAATAATCATAATAATCATGCTGAGTTTCGTCTCCTAAAATCCAAAAACATTTCTCCCTTCTTTGTTAAAAATCCAAAAACATTTCTCCCTTCTTTGTTAAAAATCCAAAAATATTTCCCCTTCTTTATCAAAAATCCAAAAATAGTTTCTTCCCTTTTTTCTCCAAAAATAAATCTCATCCTACGCCTTCTCAGGTCGATCACACGCCCTTGGTCTGGCTCCCTATTGGCTTCGGTCTTCAGTCAAATCACCTCAGAGTTTCATCCGCTCCTCTACTACTTCTTTCGAATCCGGAATCCATCCATCTTCTATGGAGAATGCAGATCAACCACCAGTCATACAACCGGATCTGCCGACAGTCCTAGCTCAGCCCGTGGCCAAGATTGACAACCTCCAAGCTGAGGTCCGAGAAATGCAACGAAACCAAGTTCCTATGCCTCAAGAGCCCGAGGCCCTGTTCCCTTGTGCTATGGGTCCACCCGAGCCCATCTGGGTCCCGGAAGAATATCAGCACGCTCCACGTGCCCCTCCGGCTAATGGGCTGTCGCCTGCCTAGCTTCCAATGCCAAACATTGCCCAGCCAGTGGCTAACCTGCCTGTGGTCGCTAATCCAAAGGAGGAGGAGTTGAATAAAGTCAAAGAAGATCTTAAGATGCTCACTAAGAAGTTCGACCAAGTCCGAATCTCTGGGAATTATATGGACTACACTCATATGTCTCCATATCCTAAAGCAAGGTTACCCGAGAAGTTCAAGATGCCAAATATCGAGAAGTTCAGGAGGAGTGGTCCCCCAATTGTTCATCTTCGCAGTTATCATCATTCCATGACTCTACTAGGGGCTTCTGAAGAAGTAATGGCCCAATTATTCCAGCAAACTTTGAAGGATAGCGCTCTCCGATGGTTTTTGTCTCTTGAGGAATCCAGAATCCGTAGTTGGGAGGATGTAGCCAGAAATTTCAAAACTGATGCTCATTGCGCCTTTCACCAAATAGCTGGCCATACCACCGACCAATGTTTCCACCTTCGAAACATAATCCAAGATCTCATTGACCGGGGTACCATCGCCCCACCAGCCAATCCTAAACCAAACACTAATTATAACCCACTCCCAAATCACACCAATGTCATCTTCTTGGAAGAAAACCCGAATTTTGATCCGTCAACCCAAATCACACCCTTATACCCTCCTAAACCTCTTCAACTTTGACTATATTTCCTCCTACACCCTACTAACCCCGCTGATCAGGCATTGTCACTCCTTACCAGAGCATGCATCACTGTCCGTACCCCTTCTGAAAGTGTAAGTATGGAATTATCAGAGGTATTGAATCAACTCCTAGAGTTCGGGCTGAAATTGCCCTCACATATGATTATCGATTGCCAGAGGTTCAGTGTGCTATTTTTGGAAGCGCGAAAATGGGATCGGAAATCAGTTAGGTGGGTGGTACCAACCGACAAAGTCAATGTTATCCAGGTCATGGCGAAAGCATTCAGGCAAACCAACAACATTTGCAGTATCACCGGGTTACTTGACACTTTGAAGCTACAAGAACGCTTGGTCCCTTCAATCACACGTATCCCCACAGAATGGGAAGGCCTATACGGGGAAGCCGTTGAAGTTGTGGAATGCATGGATTTCACAGAAGAAAATAGAATTGTTGCTACCGGATGGGGGGAAGAATCCGAAGATTCAAACGAAGAACAGGCTTCGGGAAGAACTGGCCCAGTAGCTGACATATGTGGGATGATATCATTTGAAGAACTCCTCGGAGAAATAGACAGGGCAGCAGAACAACCTGAGATTGATGAGGAAACTCGATTTAAGTTTTTCCCTTCTTCAATAAATCACATGACCAGATCTGGGAGACATTACCAAGTTCCAAGCTCGCTACCAGTAAATGACAAGGGGAAGGGCGTTGAAAACCTTCCTATGCCAGAAATGACCATCGAGGAGAGAAAGATCCTCGATCAACTGAAGAAAACTCAAGCTAACATCACTCTATGAGGGCTTTTCATGTCTTCCCAGATGCACAGAAATGCTTAAATCAAGTTGCTCACAGGACCCATAGTTCCTCCTTCTACCACACCAGAAGAAGCGGTAAATTTCGTCGGGTCCTTGACCTCCACCCGAATGCTATCATTTTCTGAAGAGGAAATCCCCAAAATTGGGCCGAATCACAATCATGCACTCAACATCTCCATCGAAGTTATGGGGAATATTGTGCCGCTTTCGCTCGTTGATAACGGATCCGCTTTGAATGTCTGCCCACTGAGAACCTTCAAATGTTTAGGCCTAAAAGAAAGTGACCTCGCCCCAACCTCCGCTGTCGTGCGTGCCTACAATAATACCCATAGTGAAGTGATGGGATCCATAAAACTTGTAATAGGGGCTGGTCCTATAAACCCTATCGTCGAGTTCAAAGTCATTGATATCCCGGCCTGTTTCAACCTGTTACTCGGACGACCCTGACTCCACAGTATAAAGGGTATCTCTTCCTCATTTCATCATAAATTGAAGTTCTTCGCCGATGGGCGAGTCATCACCATCTTGGGTGATGATGATAATGCCGAGGGTACAAGCACCAGCAGTCCAATCCTCAATATATAGCATGGGTCAAATGATATGCTCCTATCAGGATTTCGAGTTAAGCCACCTCTACTCCCGGTAGGGGATGGTTTCAAAGAAAGGGTTTGTCCAGAATACGACCCTCATGACAATGTCAATGTGATTCAGATGTTCAAAAACATGCATTATATGCCCGGACTGGGGCTAGGACAAAGGCAGCAGGGGATACTTGAGCCCATTGAACTAAAGAAAGCTTTCCCTCCTTGCGTCTTGGGATATCAACCATCAGAACAAGAGCTCAGAATGATCCGCCAGACTCGATCAAAAAGAGGGTTAGACTGCGTTCGAACTATCTCAGATGATTCCTTAAATGGACGATTCATTAAAGAAGGCGAGGATTTCCCCTTTTGCGGCTTTCCAGAACCATGGTACGATCACACAGACAAGAAGATGAAGCCTGGAATGGAGATCTTTTTCCAAGATAGCTACCCATGGGCCGAGAGTTTCCCACACCGCGTACAACCACTCATTAAAGATACCGAAGAAACTGAGGAAAGTGACTCTGAAGATTCCTTCAACCTGCAGACACTGGGGCTGGCACTCTGCATGGTTCATTCAGACACTACATCACTGGACCCCTCTCATCTGGTCAAAGCTGCTGACACACCTCTCCTCAACTGGCATGATGCGCCAGTTCTACCTCTTGAAATCTTCCCTAACCCCAATATTTACCCTATTTCTTCTACTGTTGTCCACCCTTGCTCAAATGTAATCGAGACCTCTTTTGATGAGGTTCTCAATGTAGTTTTTCCTATCAATGAAATAAACGAAGATTTTGAGTATCTTGTTGTGCCTTACATTAATTTTGTAGATTATAATCAAGCTTTTGATGATGATGATTTTGAAAATGAACAATTCTTAACTGATTTAAATAAGGTTAATAACAAACAACATATCTGCGTTCAAGTTAATGAAGAAGAGACTGTTGTTATCAATCTCGGTTCTAGTAGCCAACTGCGCGAGATTAGGATAGGGGCCACCCTTGATGAGCATGAGCGCGCACAACTCAAAGAATTGCTAAAGGAGTTCATGGATGTCTTCGCATGGTCCTACGACGACATGCCCGGTATTGATCCCAAAATAGCTCAGCATGAGATCCCCACTCTCCCAGATTCCAAGCCAGTTAAACAAAAATTGAGAAAGCTCTGCACCGAATGATCGCTTAAGGTCAAAGAAGAGGTGATCAAACAGTTGAATGTGGGTTTCATTCGAGTAATCGAATATCCCACATGGCTATCCAACATTGTACATGTACCGAAATCAGGAGGAAAGGTTCGAATGTGTGTGGATTATCGAGATTTAAACAAAGCCTCTCCGAAGGATGATTATCCGCTACCCAACATCGACATGATCGTGGACAACACAGCCAGTCATGCTCTCAAGTCATTCGTCGACGGGTTTACCGGATACAACCAAATCAAGATGCATCCCGACCACCAAGAGAAAATCGTATTCATCACCCCATGGGGGACTTTTTGCTACATCGTTATGCCATTCGATCTCAAGAACGCTGGGGCTACCTACCAAAGGGACGCCACAACCATCCTGCACGATTTGATTCACAAAGAGGTCGAGGTTTACGTGGATGATATGATTATCAAGTCCAAAACTAGAGAAGATCATGCTCCTGCTCTCCGAAAGTTCTTCAAACGACTGCGACAGTATCAGATGCGACTTAATCCATAAAAATGCGTCTTCGGCGTTGCAAAGGGAAAACTCTTAGGATTCATGGTCAGTGAGAAGGGGATAAAAGCAGATCCCGCCAAGCTGAAGGCCATACTTGAGATGCCACCACCCCAAACAGAGAAAGAAGTCCGAGGTTTTCTTAGGAAATTACAATATATCAGCTGGTTCATCAGCCAACTAACCTCCATCTGCGAACCAATCTTCAAGCTCCTCCGAAAGGATTCAACCAAGGTTTGGAACGAGGCCTGCTAAGAAGCTTTTGATCGAATCAAACAATATCTGACCCAACCTCCAGTTCTCATACCACTACAGCCTGGTCTCCCTTTTCTCCTATACCTAACCATAACCGACACTGCAGCTGAGGCTTTGATAGCCCAATACCTTGAAGACTCTCGTAAAGAAAGAGCCATCTATTATGCCAGTCGCAAATTGGCCGAGTATGAGGTCAATTACACTGCTTTGGAAAAAGCATGTGTCGCGCTTATCTGGGTCACCCAAAAGTTACGACACTACATGCTCGCCTTCCCCATTAAACTTGTATCCTAAATGGATCCCATCAAATACCTGCTCAAAAAACCCGCCTTATCCAGCCGAATGGCCGAATGGTTGATGATCCTAACCGAGTTCGATATCGTGTACGTCACACAGAAAGCCGTTAAAGGAATAGCCATCTCTGACTACCTCGTTGACTACCCTGTAGAAGAAACAGATGTCTGGATCTCCGAATTCCCAGATGAAAATATCCTCTGCACCACTCAAGACTGTGTTCAATGGAAAATGTTCTTCGACGGCGCTGCCAACAAAAAGGGATATGGCATTGGGATACTCCTGGTTGCCCCAGATGACTCTCATACTCCCATCGCCATCAAATTAAATTTCCCCTGCACTAATAACATGAAGGAATACGAGGCATGCACAGTGGGCCTCAAGGTCGCTCTCAAGAAAGGTATTCAATACCTTGATGTCTACGGGGATTATGCCCTCATCATCGGTCAAATGCTCAGAAAGTGGACGGTCAAGGATGAAAAGCTCCAACCCTTTCATGCCCAATTAGAAGAGTTAGCCTCCCAATTTTGAGATATCAACTTCCATTACCTACCCCGAGCAAAGAATAACCTGGCCGATGCTCTCGCTACTTTGGCTTCCATGGTCGACATGCCCGAGGGAATAACAATGACCCCCTTCCTAGTTCAGAAGCACGATAAAACGACCCATTGCTACCATATTGAGCTTGTCTCCACAGAAGACCTCGAACTAGCCGATTGCTGGTACTATGATATATGGTGCCTCCTCAAATACGATAAGTATCCCGAAGGTTCCAACAAGAACGACTGAGCTACCCTCCGAAGGCTGGCCGCCCAGTACATCATCTGTCATAAAGCACTACTCAAGAGTAATTTCGATGGAACTCACTTTCACTGTATCGCATGGGCTAACATTGAAAAGATAGTGCAGAAAATCCACAGCGGGGAATGCAGGCCCCACATGAACGGTCACATGCTTGCCAAGAAGATCATCCGACAGGGCTACTACTGGACCACCATGGCCCAGGATTGCACCGCCTATGTTCGGAGATGCCCTAAATGCCAACAATTCTCTAACCTCCAACATCTACCTCCGCGGGAATTATACAACATGACTTCTCCCTGGCCGTTCTCCACCTGGGGTATCGACATCATAGGGAAGGTTACACCAAAAGCTTCAAACGGACATGAGTTCATCTTGGTTGCCATCGATTACTTCACCAAATGGGTCGAGGCTGAGTCATACGCAGTATTAAATGCCAAGAAGGTGGCCAAATTCATCAAGAAAAATATCATCTGTCGATATGGAGTCCCGCACGAGCTAGTGTCAGATAATGGTTTGAACTTTGAGGCAGAAGTCATAGAAGTTGTCAACGAGTATAGGATTCAGAGACACAAATCTTCTCCCTACCGACCTCAGACCAATGGTGCAGTTGAAGCCGCTAACAAAAACCTCAAAGCCATCATCAGCAAGATGACTAAAAGTTGTAGGGATTGGTCCGACCGGATCCCATACGCCCTCTGGGGCTATCGAACCTCAATCCGAACCTCTACTGGGGCTAACCCTTACTCTTTGGTCTACGGCATGGAAGCAGTCCTACCTGTGGAGCTGGAAATACCCTCGCTACATGTAACGCTCGAAGGCAAGGTTAGTGAAGAAGACTGGTACCAAGGCCGTCTTGATGAGCTAGCCCTCCTAGATGAAAGAAGATTAAAAGCTATTTATCACATACAGGGATACCATCGCCGAATAGCGCGATCTTTCAATAAGAAAGTCAAAGACCATGGAGTCTGGGAGGGGGATTTAGCCCTCAAAGAGATAATCGAACCCATCTGGGACCCTAGAGAAAAGTTCAAGCCCAATTGGAGCGGCCCTTATATTGTGAAGAAGATCTTGTCTGGAGGTGCCGCCATGCTCACAGACCTAGATGGGGAAGAGATGGCTCGTCCAGTCAATCTGGACAGTCTCAAAAAATTCTACCCCTAGTCCGAAATCTCGGCGCGCTACGACTCTTCTCATCCCCCTTTCTATTCTATAGCAAAAAAAACTCTCCATTTCCCTCTACCCAGAACTACGTGGGTCTGATCCTCTACAAAAACTATTTTAAAACTTTTTCAAAAACCCCAGAGGTACGTAGGCAGCTCATACATCTCACATGAGCACGACCCTTTTCTTTTTCACAAAATACTATTATTTTCTTATCTCCGAGAACGACGGTTCATTCTAAACATCTACTTGAACAAAAGGATTATGTATGGCTTAGCAATCGGTATAGATAATTCAAAATACAAAATTCATCGAAAGGCACACCTGGATGATCAGAAACTTGTTTATTTCATTAATAAGAAACTACAGTACAGATTACATAAGAAAAAGGAACGGATAACTCCTTTCCCCCTACTACCATAAAAAAGAGATAAAATCCCCCACATCTGTTACACAAATAAACTCCCCAGGAATCCTACCCACAGCTACCCGAAGAGCCCGCACCCTCATCATCTACATCCTGAGGACCCCAAGTTTCCCCCACCTGAAATGAGTGTCGCAAACATTCCATGGATCGATGAGCCTTAACCATCTTCAAAAAGACCACAACACCCCCTTCCATGGAGTCAGATAAAATAAACCACCTTTGACCAGTCTCTACTGCCAACATCTTGCTGACTACTTTCCTCCACAACCACCTCATATAATCTTTGGGGACATGTCAAACCTTCCCGAAAGACTGAGAGGGATGGGTCGACGGAAGCCGATTTTCCCACAGAGGTCCAAGCAACAGACGCAAGCGCTCAGTCAAATCTTCTACCAGAAAGATTTTTGAGGTCCGAGGGGGAACGACCTGCGCCCAGCCAAATTGGCGCAAAAGCCACCAAGGGAAATAAAAAGAGTTCTGTCTGAGACCAACCAGCCACACATATGAATACTCTCCTAGATCCAGAACTGGATGCAACTGTCCCCACTAAGGCACTGACCAATATAACCCACGAGCCCCATACTCCACAAACCAATTCTCCCGGTTGTCAACATACAGGCCAACACGAATGAAGTAGCGTGAAAAGAAGTTGGGTACAGCCAACAAAGGATATTCTGGAGGGATCGACAAGCGGAATCTTTCAGATAACCACATGAACAGCATCATAGGGATACCCCTCAAAAAGTCAGAATGACCTTCTCTCCAGGCATCCAGGCCATTCAGAGTCTCCGCCAATATCACCGCCGTAGGATTGCGACGGTATGACATCCATAAAGTAATGGCTGCAAGTTGTGGGTCCACTCGCACCTCCCCAGTCACCAACAGCAATTTTGAAACCAGGCCCAGAATAACGGCTCCAGCATAACCAGCATCACCTACTTCCCATAAATGCACGGACTGCAACACCGCCGGGAGGGAGATTATTCCTCCAGAAACTAATGATCTAGTCGCCGAGGGCGAGATGTGAAGAAGCCCGACCAACAAATCCCTAGGAGAGCGGGAAAATTCGGGTAAAGCCACGGTAACACTGGGATTCACACCTAGTATGGCAAAAAATTCCTCGTAGGTAGGATAAACTTCTTTCAACCCAAAGCGGAATACATGGTCTTCGGGGTACCAGAATTGTACCGCCGCTGTCAGCATATTCCACTCAAAAGGCCGATTGCGCCACAAGGAAACTCGGCGCATGTTGAAAGCATCATAGTCGACATTATAAGAGCACATAGCTTCCAAGGCTTCGAGGTAGTTGACAAACTCGGTGCTACTAGGGAGAGCCATTTTATAGGGCAAAGAAATAGTGGGCAAGTGGATAAGGATGCAAAGGTGTGATTAAAATACTCCACCCTCACCCCATTTTATACATGAGAACTCTCACAAAAGATATAATCCCTGCAGAAATCAGAGGGAATCCTACCCCACAAGGTACTAAAGTCTGAAGAGGGTACCAATCAAAGCTTTCAATTGATAGGACTAGACTGAACTGCCGATAGGCAGGCCAGGGTGCTTGCCGATCGGCAACCCCCCATTTTTGGAAATTTCCTCCTTTCCTTTTTTGTCAAATCAGAAAACTCCATAAAAATAAATTGGTATTCTCATTTTCTCCTTATGGGATTCCCCGTTTTAAATAAAAAAGCTTTCCTTTGAAAATTCCAAAAATACTCCTGTTTTACGGTCTCAGCAGCAAAGTAAAAAAAAAAAAAAAAAGCGCATATGCATCCATTCATTCATCATTAATAAAAGAAAATAAAAAACTCCCATTGCATTGCATATATTTGTGTTCTGTGTTACATCATTTTGCAGGAAATAAAGAAAAGCCAAAAAATAACGGGACTCAGCTCGAACTCACACTCTCTCTCTCTCTCTCTCTTAAGAGCTTCCACCCCTGCGATGCGCTCTCTTTCCCCTACGGTGAGACGATGCGCCTCCACTACCCGAGCCAGAATCCTCCCCGGACGAGGCTGACGGCACCAAGCAAGAAGGAACAGGGACAGCATCCTGTAAGGACATTTTTTGTCCGTTATCAATTTGTTATATATAAGTGCTCCATAAGAAAAAATTTGTGAGTCTGATTCTGAGGGAGATTTTGATTTTAATGATATGGCCTTGTTTCTGAAAAATTTTAAAAAATTTCTCAACATGAACAAAAATAATTCTTCCAATAAAAAGAATTTTTTTGAAAAAAATAAAAAGAAAGGAAAGGCCAAAGAAAGTGGTGAGAGGGAAAAAGAGAATGACTCCGATGAGGAGTGTGAGGAAGATTTTCAGAATGTGACTTGTTTTGAATGTGGGGGTAAGGGGCATAAGTCGTTTGAGGGTCCTACGTGGCTTAGAAAGAAAGGAAAGAAAGTAGCTATGCCCACCACACTTAGTGATAGCAGTGAAGGTGAGGGTGATGAGACTAGTAGTGAGAAGTTTATAGCTTTTTCGAGTCGTGTGAGCACACGCACTTTGTCTCACGTTGATAAAGGTCATGAGAGCACCAATGATGACTCGAGTGTTTCTAGTGGAGATGAGAGCGAGTTGTCGAGTGGAGATGAAAGTGATCTCCAAAAATCTTTTAGAGATTTGTACACCGAGACCTTGAAAACAAAGAAGTATAATAGGGATTTAGGTCGTCGGGTTTTTGATTTGGAGAAAGAGAAGGAGGTTTTGATAAAGGAGAAGTGTGATTTGACCGACACATTGTCTAGTCTGATGACACGTGTATCCCAACTCGAGAGTGATCTCGAACGTGCCAGGGAGGTCAAAGTCAATTTTGTGAACACACCTAAGAAGGTTGAAAAGGTGGTTCATAAGGTTAAAGGTGAGAATTTAGGAATAAGTCATGACGGTGCTTCTTCTTCCCAATTATCACCCGAGTCGGTTCCCACTTTAGTTTTAGATTCACGTAAGTCTCACCCTAACCCACCTAGGCGTCCCATTCCTATTTGGACAGTACGTCCTAGAGTTTTTGAGAGAGGTGTTCCTAGGCCTATTTATGTTTGCTCACATTGCAAAAGGAGAGGCACCTTAGGGAATTTTGCTTTAAGTTGGGGTATGTGTATCGTTTTGCTTCTACACGTGTTTCTGGCACACATGCACCCACACACGATACTTTACATGCTCCCGGAGACTACATGAGAGAGTTTGCACATTTAGGTGAGCAAGTTAAGTTTTTGGTCAAAACTTCACAAGAATTGATGGAGGTTTTTCATAAGTTGTCACCACCTTTGGAAAACCCCTCCGCACCTAATGATTGAGGTTTGACTTGTTTACTAGCATAGGGTGATTTTCATGATGTCATTGTTCGCCTATTGCTAGTATGTATCATTTTCGTATGTCTTATTTTTTTTTGAAAAATACAAAAAGATTTTATTTTGAGAAAATCCAAAAAGATTTTTGTATTTTGTTTGCACCATTTATGGATAAACACTTGGGATGATCGAGTCACAACATCATTCCATTATTTTCATGTGACTATTTGATAGTGTTTTGAGACAATAGGTCAATTCATACTTGTGCTTTGTAATGTTTGGAGTCATTAAGATGTAATTAAGTGTTACTTCCTACATGTTTGACTCATGTTTCCTTTATTCCACACATGCACGGATTTGTTTGATTATTGTGCTTGTATTATCACATGTTAGTTGGGTGTTTTCACTTCAATCTTGTCCTTAAAATGAACCAAGTGTGATAAATTTTTGATAAGGAAATTGTGCATATAAGAACCGTTTTGTGAGTTTGTAAGCTTTGTTTTAAAACGGAGAAGGGCTGCGAAAGGTTCATTTTGCCTTTGTGAATACTAAGCAACCATTAAAAAGGACCTAAAAATGGAAAAAATTTATTATCCGAGGTCCAAAGAGGTTAAAAGAGCCCGAAAAATTGAAAGGCAATATAAAGATATTCATGCCAAAAAGGGGCCATTTAGGTTTTTGCACCAATTCTCCAAAGTTTGAGAATTTAGTTTATACACCTCTAAAAGAAAATATGCATGAGGGAGTTTGGTTGGAGAATTTAAAACGGGTTTGCACGTCCCTGAATTGCTTGAAAATGCGCTACATAGTTTTGGACGTTATTGGTGTGGAAATCACTTCGACTTTGATTTGTTGATTTGCATAAGACGATGTCATCTAAATTCAACATATTTTTACACCTAAGGATACATTTGATGTTCATTCATTAGGGGTACACATATGCATCGTGCACATATGATTGGTTGAGTTGATTTACCTATCGAATGTGTTCACACCCATTCATTCCATTACCATGACTTGGTTGTTTGAGTCTAAATCCATGGTGTGATTTTTGTAGCATATTTTTTTCAATTGTATTCTTTTTGTATAAAAAATTGAAAAATCCAAAAATAGTTGGTGAATTTTTTTTTGAGATACTCCTTTGCTTGCGCGTAGCTTGATTCTGGTTTTGCTATGCATTTTGTCATGACACTCCATGTTTTGATTTTTTTTCTTCTTATCTGTCTATTTGGGGACATCATAAAAAGGGGGAGAAAGAATTATCATTTTATGGGGGAGTTTGAATTTTGGTGGAGTTTTTGAGATTTAGCTTATGCTTTTATCATAAATTGGTATCTATGTTTATCTCATTTCAAACTCGATATGTCACGTGGTATTTTCTTTGTCTCATGTGTGTAGGTACGAAGATTGAAGATCAATATGTTGCACACCCTAATGAGAAAAGCTTTGAGCTTTGATGATTGTTGAAGATTGAAGAACAAACGATGAAAATTTAAACATTTGTATCTTTCCATTTTTAGGGTTCATGGGAGGGTAGATTTGTATAGGTCATTAGTTGATAATTCGGATTTTTTATGTATGTACCGGCATAGACATAGGGGGAGATTTGTAAGGACATTTTTGTCCATTATCAATTTGTATGCCGTACGCCGTTACACTGTTGAAGAAATTCAAGATCTCATCTACAACAACGGATCCGAATATCAAAGCGTCTTCAACATCATAACCTCTGCGAGAATGAACTTGGTAAAGTTTTATTTTTAAGTTCCTGAAGCTTCATATTTAGTATTGGGAAATTTTTATAAAATGTTTTTACAAAAAATAAGAAGTACGTTTTTTCAAGCAATATGAAGTTTTTAAAAGAATTTTATTTTTCTGGAAAGCCGGACCGGTCCGCCTCCCTACCGGACCGATCCGATTTGTCCAGTAGACCACAGACCGAATGAAAATCGGAGAAGCCCTTTTGTAAAATGAACCGATCCGAGGTCGGACTGACCCGTCTCCATACCGGACCGGTCCGCCTGGGATAAACTCGAACAGTTCCGTGAGTTGTTTTTCCACCAACTTATATTTCCTATATATATACCTATTCCGATGGTGTATTTCTTTAAGTCTTTGAAAAAACGTTTCTAAGAGTTAAAACACAACAAGACTTCATTTTTTTTATGTGCCAAACATCTTTTTGATTCACACACAAAAATCCCATTTACTTTTGTGAATATTTTGGAACCCTAGAACAAAAGCTTTGCTACTGTTCAACCTTTGTGGGGAGATCTTTGCAACCGAGGGCTGCGTGTCATTGCTGAAGGAGTCTCTACAAAGTGTTATGATTGCGTGTCATTAAGGAGAGCAGCGGTTCTTCCTTTATTGTTTGGGCTGCGAGTCCTTGGAGGGTGCTGCATGTATTCTCTTGCTGAGTTCAAGACTGCGTGTCTTTACGGGTTGGCTGCGCGTTGATCCATTGCAGATTTCTCTATGTAATTGTAAGTTGCGATTTATATATTCATAGTGAAATAAAGGTTTTACTCGAAAGGGTTTTTTCCTGAAATCTGTGTCTCAGCATATTTTTGTGTCACATGCTTTATTTATTTATGGGTTGACACACGCACCTTAGATGCATGTTTAGGTACTCTAATTAAATAAGGGTTACTTGGAAACTTGCGAATTTAATTTAAATCAATTATCACACAGTCGCACTCTTCACATCCCGAATGTGGGTGGTCGCCGATGATATCCAGTCTCTGATGTCCCTGAGCCAGGTGGTCGACACCCGGATTTGCTGCAAGGAAAAGGCAGAATCAGTATCAAGCAAAAGAAATCAAAAAAGAGGAAAAGAACCGAAAGGTTTATCGCAGGATGAAGGACCTCCTCTGTCAAACCCAGCTCCTCCGGATCCATCGCAAGAGGACGGTGCAGCATCGACACTGTCCCTCCATCAACCCGCCGGATATTGTACGAAGGAGTGTGCAGCTGAAAAAAAGGGACCTCTGAGGTCGCCGCCGCCGCAGGTGCCGAAGGACCACCACCACTGTGGGAAGACCCCACCGCCCGACTCGAACCAGCAGGAGGGAAAGGCAAAGCATCATGTATGCTGGGCGCCATCAACCAGCTCTTCATAAAGTCCATATAATCATATGGCGCGACCGTATCAGTGTACAAAGCATAGGACTAGCCGATCATTGCCGCGATCCTCTCATCCTCCAACAGCTATTTCTCCCGCCTCATAAACATGGGAGGTTGTGCGGGTGGCACCACCACCTCCTCCTCATCAATCTGACGAATCACCCTCTCCCTGAGGTACCAGGAATGGCCGAACTCATGCGCCAACAAACACCTCATCTGCGCGTTCACCCCAGTCATCCCCGTATCCTGAATGGTTGTCCCCCAGGGATAAAAGGTCACCTGAAAATCCCCAAGAAGACATGAGTCAATACAAGATTAGAAGGTGCAAAAACCAAGACTAAAATGGAAAAAGTCTTACCCGACCACTGGTCCGGTCATTTAAGACCTGACGCACCGTCTCCAGGGAAAGAGATCCCTTCGACTGCCGGTTGGACTTACGCCATCGATACAGTCGGTAGAAGTCCCCAATGGTGTCGTCCTTCAGAGCAATCAACGGGGTGTTACACCCAATCACCTCATAGAACCACGTCTGAATTCACAAGCAAAAAAAGACACATAAATAAAATGCGAATGCATGAAAGGAAAATGCACAAAGTAAAGAATACCTCAAGGAGATACGTGGCTCTAGTAAAAGTCTACCGGAAGCACCGGCTGAATGCATCCAGAGAAGAGTAAAGGGTCGCCAAGGTTAGACTTCCCCAATCATAGAAAGGGATGTTCGAAAACATCCTCAAGTAAGGCAGAAACCATAAATGGATGACGTCGCCGCTCGACGCCACCATGAAACCTCCCAGCACCAACAAGATGAACAACCGGGCCATCTGCCTCACTTGCAGCCCGTCCTCCTCGTCAACCACCCTGCTCAGTAAAACATCCTTCAGCAAGGATAGCCGGATAGAATCCCCAGAGACTATCCTCCTCACATCACCAAGTGCCTCATGCACCGCCTCCGGCCTCACCCGCAAGGAGAGATCCACCTCTATCTGCTCCCCATCACAATCCATCCTTAGAAGTTGCTGCACATCTATGGGAGTCACTGTCATCTCCCCAAAGCCAAAATGAAAAGTGTGGGTAGTGTCCCACCACCTCTCCCCCAAAGCACACAAGACTGCTCTCGAACGAGGCGTCTCATCCAGCGTAGCCTCCAACCTCCCAAAACCCTCTGATGATACCATCCATCACACCACAGGTGGAAGATGCTCCCAAACATCCTTAAGCCCCGTCGTCCCGCGGGCACGCATGTTCTTCAAAGAAATATCCGACTAGCGAAAGGAAAAATTCAGTCAAAGGTCAAGAAAAAATCACCCAAAAAGAAAGGAATGCCAAAGGTCAGGTTACTTACATAACCACCGGGAATCACTCTCGAAGAGCGATAACGCGACGGCTCCCGCAGCAAGGTCCGCTCATCCGTAACCGACTCGAATGCATCGAAGGCATTCTCGTTCCCAAAGCAAGGGGTACCCTATCCCTCCAATCCATATTCGTCCAGTCATCAACGGTCAACCACTCCCGATGGACGGCGGTGCTCACAAAGGCGGCCATTTATCGAAGATCAAAATGTTAGAACAATTCACAGAAATAAATCGCAGAAAGAGAGAATGCAAGAAGCTGTGAAAAATGAAGGGGATTCGCCCCCTTTATATAGGAGGCCAAGCGCCATGCCGATCGGCACTGACCCCAGCCATACCGATTGGCACTGTCTCCTCACCTTCCCGAGGCAGCCCAAAAGTCCGTGCCACTGCCGAATGGAACCCCTCATACCATGCCGACCGGCACCCCCTTAAAATTTCGTACAGAAATTCCCAGAAAATACCAGGAAGCCTCGAAAAATCCCCGAAAAATTCCTAAAAATCCCAAGAAGGATTTAGAACGTTTTCATCAAGAAAATTTCGCACTCCTTCAGGCGACACATCTTTTTCCCCAACAGAACCCTCAAAATCCAAGCGAATGACCTCTCGAGAAATGCGCCTGGACCACCTAATCACCTCCTCAGCAGATTTTACAAAAGGCTTCCCCAGCCATATGCTATCCGGTGCGATACAGTATCACATGGTATTTTTCCTAGAAGAAATCAGAAGAATCACTCGTCCTAGGAGATCTCTCCCAAAGGACAACCCAATTTTTTCCCAGCTCATTCATCGTTCCCTAGCGGAACCTCAAATCCAATTCTTATCCCCAGCGGAGCCCCTCTTCCCCAGCGGAATCCTCAAAAGTTAAAACTCCTCCCGGAAAAGCTCCGAAAAATCCCTAAAGATCACCTGATCACTTCCCCAGCGGAATTCTCTTACAGCATCCAAAATAGGTTGTTCCCCCCCTTGCGAGGTCTCCTAAAAAGCTTCCCCAGCTATCAGCTCCCCAGGTCAAATCAGAATCACAAAGCTCTTTCCCCAGCAAAACCGAAATCTAATCCTCAACCACTATTGGGTCAGAATTGACCCCGGTCTTGGATCGTGACCTGAGTTAGGTCAGAATTGACCTTGGTCCTCGGTCGTCACCACTCTTGGGTCAGAATTGACCCCGGTCTTGGATCGTCACCTGAATTAGGTCAGAATTGACCTCGGTCCATGATCGTCACCACTCTTGGGTCAAAATTGGCCCCGGTCTTGGATCGTCACCTGAGTTAGGTCAGAATTGACCTCGGTCCTCGATCGTCACCACTCTTGGGTTAGAATTGACCCCAGTATTGGATTGTCACCTGAGTTAGGTCAGAATTGACCTCGATCCTCGATCATCACCACTCTTGGGTCAGAATTGACCTCAGTCTTGGATCATCACCTGAGTTAGGTCAGAATTGACCTCGGTCCTCGGTCGTCACCACTCTTGGATCAGAATTGACCTCGGTCTTGGATCATCACCTGAGTTAGGTCAGAATTGACCTCGGTCCTCGATCGTCATCACTCTTGGGTCAAAATTGGCCCCGGTCTTGAATCGTCACCTGAGTTAGGTCAGAATTGACCTCGGTCCTCGGTCATCACCACTCCTGGGTCAGAATTGACCCCGGTCTTGGATCATCACCTGAGTTAGGTCAGAATTGGCCTCGGTCCTCGGTCGTCACCACTCTTGGGTCAGAATTGATCCCGGTCTTGGATCGTCACCTGAGTTAAGTCAGAATTGACCTCGGTCCTCGGTCATCACCACTCTTGGGTCAGAATTGGCCCCGGTCTTGGATCGTCACCTGAGTTAAGTCAGAATTGACCTCGGTCCTCGTTCGTCACCACTCTTGGGTCAGAATTGGCCCCGGTCTTGGATCATCACCTGAGTTAGTTCAGAATTGACCTCGGTCCTCGGTCGTCACCACTCTTGGGTTAGAATTGACCTCGGTCTTGGATCGCCACCTGAGTTAGGTCAGAATTGACCTCGGTCCTCGGTCGTCACCACTCTTGGGTCAGAATTGACCCCGGTCTTGGATCGTCACCTGAGTTAGGTCAGAATTGACCTCGGCCCTCGGTCGTCACCACTCTTGGGTCAGAATTGACCCCGATCTTGGATCGTCACCTGAGTTAGGTCAGAATTGACCTCGGTTCTCGATCGTCACCATTCTTAGGTCCTCAAAATCGATCTCGACCCTCTAATTTGGTAATCCCCAGTGCGCTCCTTAGGTCCTCAGAATTGAGCTCGACCCTCTGAATCGGTCATCCTCGCTTCCTTAGGTCCTCAGAATCGGCCTCGATCCTCTCTCTCAGAAACATCATGCATTGTCTAATAGACGGCTATCATTTGTTCCAAACTCACCCATCGAGGGGCTCTGTAGACACCTCATTCTGTTACCCCCTAACTCTCCTTAGGTCCCGAGTACCTCCACTTATCACTGTAAACCCTGGTCACGTCCCGAGTACTGACCTGAAAGCCATCGGGCACTCCCCGGCTCAATTTAACCCAAAAGTAAAACTCTTCATCTCGACTGAGACTCAATGAATCCTCGAAGGGCACTGAAAACCCTTTCCAACGGTCCATTCCGTGCACGATTTCAACTTACCACGTGGACGAACGATCCGTTTGCGTCCGAAACCTAACCTTGAGGCCATCGGGCGCTCCCGGGCTCTGTTTACCCAAGTCAACCCTTCAGCTCGACCGAGGGTAAATGAATCTTCTAAGGGCACTGAATACCCTTTCCAACAGTCCATCCCGTGCGCAATTCCGACTTTCCATACGGACGAACGATTCGTTTGACTCCGGGAAGCCACCGAGCGCTTCCCGAGCCCAGTTGACCAAATTCAACTTTCCAAACCGGGTTAAACTCTTTGGAATGTCTAAGTAAATCTCCTAACCTTTCTAACGGTCCATCTCGTGCACGATTCAGACTTACTATGCGGACGAACGATCCGTTTGCGTCCGCACGATTCCCCGTCCAATGGACCGACAAATGCTTCCGAGACACATTTGACCCAAAGTCAACTCCCGAACTTGGGATCAGTCCTAAGGACTTTCGAAGGTCTCTGAAATACCTTTCCAACGGTATGCCTCGTTCTGACCAACGGTTTTCCCTCGATGGTCGATTTTCTGAAAAAACCTGAAACACACTGCCAAACGACAGGTCCCAGAACCTGCCTTTCGGCACCTTCCTACCGACAGGAAGGAAGGGATCTATGATAATCGGCAAACCCCTGGGCCTATAAAAGGAGGCCTTGGCCTCATTTGCAAGGGGAGCTCAGATCAGAAGCAAATCACTCTCAGCAAACCCCCAGAAACCTCTCTCGAAGGCAGCGTGATTTCAACTTCCAAATTCCTTTTTCACTTCCACTTTTCATCATCCCTTTCATCAAACTTGATGAATTGACCACTCCCCATCATCATTCAAGTGCAAGGGATGCTTTTCAACATTCAAGATCAAGCTCAAGGTCTCCAAAAAGGTCTGACTTTCTCAAACTCTCTCCTAAATTCTCTTAAATTTGCAATAACTTGTTTTCTTACTTAGCACTTTTACTATCTCATCTCACACACCGTAAATACACTTTTTATCTAGTATTATTGCACATCTCCTATTTTCATATAAATAAAAACCCAAAAAACAAGAAAAAAGGGTTTGCTCATAAATTCCCAGTAGGGATTCTCACACTTTTTCCACACTTTTCTCACAACTAAAACACTTTTTCTACACACACACACACACACTTACAAATAAGAGATTTCTCCATTTGGATTTATGGGTTAAACCCCACCCCTCACTTTACATGCGAACTACGTGGACTTTGATGCCTTTATAGGCTACGTAGGCGTCTCGGGGTAAAACTCGAGACTCGAGTCCTTTTCCCACTTTTTCTCTTATTTTCTATCTTCTCTTTATCTCATTTTCTATTATATTCTATATATTTATTCTTAGTGCCCTATTATTCCACGTGCGTTATCATTCCCTTATAGCGATCAACGTAGGGGTAATCGCGCAAACCCTACTTTCTACACTAATCTCACATTCCTACGGATGACTCGCTTTGTCTTTTCCATGATACAAGTCGAGGATTCCTACCTCCATTCTATATATACACTTGCACACATATCACGGGGGGAAATATAAAGGAAAATAGCAAATATTCATGAGAGACCGAAAGGGCGGAATGGGTGCCTAACAGCTTTCCATTTCGTAACTAAGCCTCCGAACCCTTCTCGTATCATCTTGGTTTCGCACGCACCAGTATGTCTTTGGATGCCATCCTTCGGGGTGGCTTCACCTTTTTCTTTTGTCTGTTTTGAGTAAAATAGACTGGCGACTCTAAATCTCTCTACATTTTCACACCTCACAAATCGACAACGGTCGAAGCGCTCTCCCGAGACGGGACGCGCGAGACCCGAAGGATCCCTTCCTACCTCCGCGGTGGGGATCGGGGATGGCCACAAAAATCATTATAGGTCTTTTAATCTCTCTTGCCCTAGGTACTTGAGATGTTTAAGAATATAATGTGCATAAAACTGTTTAGCACCTCTTTATATTTTCCTTTGATTTCATATGATGCGAGATTGAACCTCATATATGTAATGCTTAGGATCTATAAAGACTGGATTCATTCAAACTTCTAATTTATAATTTTAGTATTCTGCTAAGTAATTACTAAGGATTGGGGGATTGTATTCCCAACCTATTTTCCCTTCATTCTTATTAAGTCATTCTTTGTTAGTTAATTTTGTAGTTTAATTTAGTGTGAATTTAGTTAATTATTTATTTTCCATCTCAATAATCTTTTTATTTCTTTTTAGATTCAAGTTAGGGTTAACAGTCTTACCTTTGTTGTCACGTTCACTCGTCCTAGTTCCCTGAGGATTCGATACCCAAACTGGCCATTATACTCCGCAAGAGTGTAGTTAAAGTTTAGGTTTTTGTATTGCAGTTGGAAGCTGATAACAATGACTAGCGTATTTACACGGACGCTCGGTTTTTCCACTCAATCAAAATGGTGCTGTTGCCGGGGAATTAGGTAGACTTTAGGTTAGGTTGGTTAATCCCGAATTTGACCTTAAAAAAAATCAAATTTTTTTCCAAAAATATGGTTGTCACGGACTTGAATTGCCCAATTTGAAATGTCTTACTTTAACTCTTTTGGTGGATTTAATTGTTATGATAATAGTGAGGAGGAGGCACTCAAGACTTATGAACGTTGGATCAATATCACTAAAGATGAGTCTCATAAATACACTCCCAATGCTAAGGCCATCCAAATTTATCAAAATGAATTGCTTGAAGAAGAAATACTTGAAAAAGAATATTGAGAAAAAAATCGTTATTGGGAGCAAGAGTTAAATGCCTTATTTGAACCCAATGAGGATTTTTCTTCTGATATTTTTGAAGATGAAGTAAGTTTTCAAACAAATGAGGAATCCGAGGTGCTAGAACCAAGGACGCCTACTTTGGAAGAACTCTTGTTTGTTAGAAAAAATAAATTTGATGACATTGCTGCTACAGAGTTGAAAATTAGAGAAACTAGAAAGGAGATTGATGCTTACCTGGAAAGCTTAAAGGAGGGCGAGACTTGCGCTTCACCTAACACTTTTGATGACGAAATCATTGAGAGTGATCCAAGTACTTTTGAATCTCAACCTCTTATAAATATTTCAAAATCTATTGAAGTTGAAGATCCTTCGTTTCCTTGTGTCCCCACTATTATCGAACCGTTAACTCCATCACAAGAATCGGATGAAAGTCTTGAGGATGTTGACCCGATTCTAGAACGATAATGTTTGTTTGAGATGCTTCATCTTATGGGTTATTAACTTACATGTGCAATACCTCCCGTTCTAACTGAAAAAAATTTGGGAGATGAATTGAATTTTGATTCCCATAAGTTAATTGTAACTTTTGAAACAGTTAAATTTTTTATCGATGAGGAATCTTTGCTTGAATTGGTTTCCAAGATAGATTCTTCATTTTTTGTTCCCCTCTTCCCATACTACTTGAAAAATCTTTGGGAGGGGATTCTATTTTTCTTGGATCCCCATTTTATTTTTCACCCATCATCCCTTTAAAAATAGTAATTGGTGATGGTCCATTTTTTTCGCCTTACACATGCCTTCCGTTGTTCAAACAGAATTCTTATTTTTCGGGAGGAATACATGCTAATGAGGGTACATTGATTACCCCTCAAAGTCGAATTGTATTTTGGGTGGACCCTCAAATTTTTCGACTTCTAGTTTATAACTTATTAGAAGTTCAAATCATAGATTGTACATAATTAGCTTTTTCTTTTTCCTTTTTTATTTATAGTTTAGAGTAATTAGTTAAAGTTTTTGTTATTCTTTTTCTTATGCTTAGTTCTAACATGTTTTGTAGATTTCATAGACTCGCACTCATCGGGGATCGCTCCATTTGGGCAATATCTTTCTTTTCCTCTCTTTATGTTGTGTTCTTGATTCGCATTGAGGACAATGCAACATTTAAGTTAGGGGTTGTGGGATATTCTTCCCGTTTATTGTTTATATTCATTGATTCGATCACATGTTCTTTCCAAGTGTGTTTTTTTTAGGAAATTTCAAAAATTTCAAAAAAATTGAAAAATTTTGAAAAAAGCTAAAAATATTTTTCTTCAAAATAAATAAAAATTAGAATTTAAAAGCTTCAAAAATGTCACATTTTTTCTGTCTCAAATTGTTAACAATCAAAATGCACTAGCCAAAATTGACCGAAGATGAAAATTGAAAGAAAATTGATGACTAAATGAATAAGTGTGGAGATTGATCAAACCCGGTGAGATTTCTAGTCTTTCAATTTTTTATAAATTTTTAAATCAATCCGAGTTTATGATTAACTCAAAGTTCTTTTCAGCGTTTTAATAAGTCGTTGATGATCTCAATCCTTTGTTTTGATCGGTTATGGGAAATGTATGAAACGTTGTCTCAAAATTGATGCTAAATATATATCTAAACTTAATTAATCTCGAGATGCATATGGTAATGTGATTAGCAATTTGGACAATGAAGCAGGCCCTCTTTTGTTTAACCCAAAAATATTAGTCATAATAAAGTTGTGAAAAAATTATCCCTTTGCAACTCACTTTGAGCCTAATAAAATATTTCCCTTTCGTTTGATAACCCAAATAGCCTGGAATTGTGAAAAATTGGAAATTCATCATGTAAGTCCAAAGTGTGTAATAAAAAAAAGGGCAAGAAAAGAAAAATAGCAAGAAAAAAAAGATAAAAAATGAAAATAGAAAAAGAAAGATAAAACTGAGCAAATGCCCGAAAAAGCACTAATGGACGTCATAAGGACATTTTCCAATTCCGAACATTCCGTCCATTCTCATTTTTACCCTTTACACTTTTTAACTCGAAAAGTCCTAACCGAGTCCGAAAGGCGAAATTAATTACTGCATGGAGAGCTAAGACATGAAAAGATAATAAAAGAGATTAAAATGGTGTGATTAAGAGATGATGTTTCCCCTTTCCTAATAACTGTATTCCGATGATGAGATCTTTTCACCATATATTTCCTTCTTTTAAATTTTGTATGCGTGAATTTGTGTCCATTATATTTACTCTTTATATCATGCATATCGAGAGAAAACAACCACAATCTGAGTGATTCGTTTATGAATGCATCCGTAAGAATTTGAATCAAAACAAAATTTTGAAAAGTAACGTAATGCTCAATCGGTGAAAATTTGAGGTTTAATTTCTGGCTTTGTACATGCACACTATGGTTTGAGACATTTGAATATGAATTTATGGTGATTATTTTTCGAAAAGTTTAAATTGTATAATTTTTAAGTATTTTGATATTTAGTTGAGTCAATAAAGAATTTTGTGGGTGTATTCACTGCAAACCCTCACGAGACAAAACTCGTCCTACTAGGGTAACCAAGGGGTTTAAAGGCTTATTGCATATGATCAATGCAATCGCTTGCCTATAAAAGTGAAATTTTATTTTAATAAAAGGAATTTCAAAAGTTAACTCATTTCTCTTACATTGCTCGGGACGCGCAAAGTTCTAAGTTAGGGGAATTTGACTAAGCATAAATTCTTCTGAATTTGTCCTCCTAAGTTGGTAGTTTTAGTACCTCGAACAACGTAATTGATTTTCTTTTATCCCATATCATTACTAATGACTTCTTCTAACAAGTACCCCGAGTTTCATGTATTTCTTACTGTTTTTACAGATATTTAGTGCCAAAGACAACTCAAAACAGTGAAAGAAACCAAGAAACGGGTAGTTGAAGGGCATTTTTGTAATTTTATATATATATTCCGGAGGTGGGGAAAACTAGAAAGTTAAAGAGCTTTAAATTACAAGAACACCAAAAAAAACTACAGTCAAATCGGAGCTCTGTATCAAAAGATATGGCAAGTCAAAGTTGGAGAAAGAAAGTCAAAGTTGAAATTAATTCTGGAAGCTGAAGAGTTTCAACTCTTGAAATTTTTTGTATAATTCCTTTTTATTAGTTGTAAAATATGGAGAGGCATTGCAAAATTCATATTTGGGTATTATAAAAAGCCAAGCCCTAGAGCAAGGAAGAGAGAAAGAGGAAGGGGTTCCTTTTGGCATATAATTTCATATTTTCTTAGGATTTAGAAACCCTAGTTTGTAAATTGAACAAGAGCTATTCAAGATTCAAGTTTCAAGTTCAAATTTCCTTCTTCTATTCAAGTATTGCTAATTTCTTCTTTCCATTTCTTTCATATTATAAGTTTAAATTGCTCTTGTAGTTTAATTTTGTTTCTCAATTCAATTTTCTTTTCAATGCATAATAGACCTATGATTTCTTGCACATTTAAAATTTTATTTTCATTTAATAAAATCATGTCTAGCTAAGTTTTTTTAGAATTGGGATGCATGAACCCATCCCAATGTAAATTACATATGTAGAAAATAGAATTTAAATTAAAATTTTGAAAGAGTCGTGCAAGATAATTCTACAATCATTATAGGTCTTTTAATCTCTCTTGCCCTAGGTACTTGGGATGTTTAAGAATATAATATGCGTAAAATTGTTTAGCACCGCTTTATATTTCCCTTTGATTTCATATGATGTAGGATTGAACCTCATATATGTAATGCTTAGGATCTATAAAGACTGGATCCATTCAAACGTATAATTTATAATTTTAGTATTCTGCTAAGTAATTACTAAGGATTGGGGGATTGTATTCCCAAACTGTTTTCCCTTCATTCTTATTAAGTCATTCTTAGTTAGTTAATTTTTCTCACATATTTAATACAATAGTTTAATTTAGTGTGCATTTAGTTAATTAGTTATTTCCCATCTCAATCATCTTTTTATTTCTTTTTAAAGTCAAGTTAGGGTTAACAGTCTTACCTTTGTCGTCACGTTCACTCGTCTTAGTTCCCTGAGGATTCGATACCCAGACTAGCCACTATACTCCACAAGAGTGTAGTTAAAGTTTAGGTTATTGTATTGCGGTTGGAAGTCGATAACAAAGACTATCGTATTTACACGGACGCTCAATTTTTCCACTCGATCAGTGGTGGTGGATTTCGAGAGAGTGAGTGAGAGAGAGAGAGAGAAAAATGAAAATAAAACCTAACAGTTTCTATTTAACTCGAAATTGGGTCTTGGTTCAGGCTCGTGACCCTATTCTTAACCATTTTTGATTAATTTAAAGGGTCACAGTTCATTCTACTTGGTTACATTTTTTAACTGTAACCCCAATAAATCACCCAAAATGACTCACGATTTCGGACCTTGATCGACTTTATGTGACCATTTTGAAATCAAAAAGTTGTCACGAGATTGGGTCACGATTCAGAATCGTGAGCATATTTCATGCCAACCTTGTCATGATCTTGCGCTAGTGGTCACGTTTTTAAATCGTGACCCAATGTGTGATAAATTTGGCAAAAAATTTCCTGACATTAGGGTCACGATTTTGGATTGTGACCAACTTGTGACCAGTTTATGGTTTAGTTTACCCCTAGATGGGGTCCCAGACTGGGTCACGATTTGGAGGGCAAGGTCATAGATTTGGACCATGACCCCCATGGTCGCGAATTTGGACCGTGACCACCCTACCTTAGCCATTTTCAAATTTGGCATAGTGTAGGTGGTCAATTTTCGTATTCTAGCCCTGGAAATGTGGATGATCTTAAATTATTTTAGGTGCTAAGCTAGATCCGAGAAAACTTACCCCACAATAACTTAGGAGTCGTTGAAGAAATGAACATGTTTGGCCTAAAGTGATAAGAGTAATCGAACGCCTGTGATTAGTGCCTCATAATCTAGTTAGTTGTTAGATGATTTGAATCAGAACTTGAGAGAATATTCGATGCTTAAGCCATCAGGTTTCTCCTGATGACTTCATCCCACTTTAACATACCTGGAATATCCATAATGTCTATTGATCATTCATTCCTTTTTTGCACCACTATAAAAACCAATGATGAAGTCAGATTTTTGCATCCCTTTTATTTCCACGCTTAGTTTGTACTGAAGGTCGAATTTTCCCAACTCGATCGACCACTGGATTAGTCATCTGAACACCTCTAGTTTGTGTAGGATGTGTCTGAGGGTATGCTGTAAGTGCAACGATCGTGTGTGATTGGAAGTGTAGATTCATCTTTCAAGGAAAGATTATAAGTGTGAAGTCTATCTTTTTTATTTTTGAATATCAGGTCCTCTAAATGCCCAACTCACATAATATATTGCCTTATGGATACTGTTTTAATCCATAATCAGAGTCCAGTTGACTGTGGACGATGAGACTACTAGGTAAAGGTAAATCTCCTCTTTGGGAAATGGTTATGATAGGAGAAGGGCCTCTGCTAGGTACTTCTCTAAGTCTTAAAATTCTTGATCACACTCTTCGATCCACATCAAGGCTTTCTTTAGTGTTTAAAATAATGTGTGGCATTCATACATTGCTCAGTTAACAAACCTATTGAGGGAGGTTACTCTCCCAGTCAATCGTTGCACCTCCTTGATTTTTATGGGGATTCTCATATCTGAGACCGGTTAGATCTTCTCTCGATTTTCCTCAATTGGTTACCATGAACCTTAAGAATTTTTTAAAGGAAACACCAAAAGCACACTTAGCCGAGTTTATATTCATATCGTATTTATCAAGTATCGTTAATGTTCTTTCTAAGTTTTGTATATGGCCGTGATGCTTTAGGCTCTTTAACAATATGCCATCCACATATATTTCCATTGTCTTACCTATTTAGTGCTCAATCATGGAATTTACCTACCTATGGTAAGTTCCCAGACATTTTTCAAGCTGAACAACATAACTCAATAGTAGTATCTTCCCTTGTTAATAATGAATGATGTCTTTTCCTCATCCCTCGGGTGCCGCCGTATTTGATTATACCAAGAATATGTATTAATGAACGATAGCATTTATGATCAATTAGTGCATCAATTATTGTGTCAGTCCTTAGGAGTGGGTAGCAATCTTTCAATCACACTTCATTGAGATCTAATTGATTCACACATAATCTCCCCTTTCTATTTGTCTTCCTTACCATGACGACACTTGAAAGCCGTTGGGAACAACTGACTTCCCAAATGAATTGCGCGTACACAACTTTCTGACTTTAGCTTGTGGTTCAAAGTTTCGTTAAAATACAAAATATTCTCTGCTTTTAGAATGGACGAAAGGTAGGATGAACATTTAAATAATAAGTCCCCACCCAGGATTTTATATTTGGCATATCCTCGTGGATCCAAGCATAGATATTATGATGAAACCGAAAGAAGGGGACTAATTTATCCCGCATATGAGTCTTCAAATATAAACCCATTTATATTACCTTCTCTGATTGGCCCTTGTAAAGGAATGGGGACAAGAACTTCAACCTATGATCCCCCTTTGAGTTCATCCTTAGGGTCCATCGCATTGATGTTAAAAGTTTTATTCTTATTTTTAAGGGAGGTAAAGTAGAAGCTTCTAGCGTGAGATTGTCTTACCAGCATTATGCCAGTTATGTTCGATGTTGAAAATATAAAGGTGAAGGACTTAATGGATAGGACATCATCAAGTCGGCTGAGCAAGGTTAATTCAAGCAAGACATTATAGGCTGAAAGAGACCAAACAATCAGGATTTCTACATTCATTCTCACAGGCTTTGGGATCTTGTCCATTATGAAGGGAAACTCAATCGCTCCTTCAGGATAAACTTTTCCCCCTACAAACATAAGCAATGTTACCTTGACTGGTCTTAACAAGGTGACAACGAGCTGTATTTTTTAAGATAATTGTAGTATATGAAATCTATCAAGCTTCCAGTATCGATCATCATTCATCCTCTCACCCATTTAGAGATGATTTCCTCAATAAAAAGAAGATCATCATAGGGTGTGATAAGGTTATGAGATTCTTTGGCAGAAATATGACACTTTCTTAGTCTTCTAATGATTTTTGGACTTGAATCCCTCGATATTCTCGCCTACGAACTTTGTATGCTTTTCGGGAGAATTGAATACTCCGTCAACCACAAATCCTCCCACAATCATGTCTATCCAGCTAGCTTGCCAGGCTTGTAAGAGTGAGCACGATCTTAATGGATTAGTATATTTAATTAAATGTCCAATCACAAATTAAATTTTATCTTATTATCATAAAACACACATCTAAGTAATAAGTCAAATAAATAAAATATCCAATCACACGGTAGCTGAGGTTAAATCCCTTTTTAGGGTAAAACCTTTTATATCAGCACTTGAGAAACTTTACAAGATAATCGACTTACAATACTATTTGATACAACCATAAGTATAATGTATAATCTTTGTAGAAAAGCTAAAAAAATACCACTCGATCCTGAGTAGTCCACAGGCAGTGATCCACCCTCGGTATCCATCAATCAGCCTTCAATCGTGATCCCTCCGGGTTCACAAGTTAGCTGTAGAGATAATCTCTTCACAATGAGTATAACTCAACTAAGTTTCAAAACGATTCACAAAATATATTTGGGGATGTGTTTGTGAAGTAAAAGTGTTTTATAAACATGAAAGGTTGAAATTTTTTACAACAAATATGTAGAAATCATTCTGGCAAAAGTCGTTCACAAACAAGTATTTATAGGCCATACACAAAATTTGAGGCGGTGGATCCTTCGAACGAGAAAGGCATTTCGTTTGAACGAAAACACAATTCGTTCGAATGAGACTCCAACCTCATTTGAAGTAGCTTCTAACTAGATTAAAGACTCCAAGATTAAATACATACCTTTTTGAGATGTAGGGATGTCTTTAATCTTGGAGATGTTGGAGTTCAGTTCATCGTGTCTGTGCGCGCCATTTTGTAACGGAATATGCCAAATATGCCAAAATGTAAATAAAATAAAAAAACAGCCTAAGCTAAAATATTTGCCCTTACGAATCCCTCCCTTGGGCTATTCCAGTACAAAACTAACCGAAATCCAAATTATAAACATTACCCCTTTATGACAAAAAAAAATAACCTAGAAATGGAATGACATAGTGAAACTTGTCTTCAATCTCCACTTGAGAACTTTGTCTTCATATGGTGCAATATGTTCTTCATCTTCGGTACCAACATATATGAAGCAAAGAAAAATACCCCGTGATGCATCGAGTTTGAAATAGAAAACAAAAACTCATAAAGCAATCTCCCCAATAAATCAAACTCATCATCAAATCAAATCTTTCTCTTAATTTTTTCACCCCCTTTTTATTCGAAATAAACAAAGGAGTAGAAACTAAACATGACATGTATAGAACATCACTAAGATATGTAAATAATGCATATGTAATGATAGTTTCAAAAGCAAATCTCAGTTAACTATTTTTGAAAATTTTCAGGTTTTTTCAAAAAGTGCAAATTTTACAAATACAACATAACATCCCAAGCATAAATAATCCAAATTATGGTCAAGTATGTGAAAACTATGGATTAAATGTAAACCGCAATGAGTCAAGGCATGATACCATATATAATATATATAAAATATACAAAAAAAATCCGTTACACATATATAGATATAAACAACCACAAAACTCGACACAAAATACAAAAGCTTTACACACTCGCATAGTATCGATGTGTCTAAACACGTGGAATGTAATGAATGAGCATGAACTAGATACAAATGAATTATGATCCAAACACTCAAATATGTTCAAGAAGCTTTAATTTATTGTAAAACTTTATCAATCTAAGCTTTAGCCTCAAGTGGCAAGATAAAGTGAACTATATGAACAAACAAGCACAATGCACACAAGCCTAGAATATTGATGATTCTATAAATCAATATCGTCATGAAAAAATAAGCATAAATAGGATTCATTGTGCAAATCTGCTGATTTTCAACTTAACACCCTCAAAAGATAAACATATATCATAATTTCTATTCTTTTCTTTTCTCTTTTCTTTTTTCTTTTCTCAATTCTTTTGAAGTTATTTCTTTTGAATGATCAAACATTAATTAAGTTGGCCATTTTTTGGCAATTTTTACGTTTTTATTGCCTTTAATATTTTTATTGGGCTCTTGTTGACGGTGACTTTCCCACAAAGGAGATTTTCTCCTTTCATTTCCCTTTCCCGTGTACCCTCATATTTTTCAATCTAATTAAAATCGCTCACGAGCAACTTTTCTTACATGCACAAATCCCCCATGGTCCCAAAATATGTAGATGAAAAAATTGATGTGAGAACATCTCATAAATCTCATATATACATGTAAAGTTAACGTTTAAAAAGTTCGTGCATGCGTGTGTGGAGGCATATACAAAGTCGAATCTGTAAAGCAAATCAAGTTCGAAACAACTCTATGTAAACATGGTTAAGAACAATCTAAGTATCTATAACCATAACCAAATTCCCTAGAGCCATGGAAAGTACGGAGTGAATTGGATTCAAACATACCAATATGCCATACCAAATGTGTAAAACTAAAATACAAAAAAAAAATAACTGTATTTTTTTTAAAAAAATTATCAAAATAAAATCTTTTTGTATTTTTCATTATGACTCAATAAAACAAAAACATAATACAAAAGATACACATGTCCTAACACTTGCAAACATATATCATGAAGCACAACTAGAGTATGACAAACAATGCTAACACAGTTATCCATTAGAAATAGCATGTGAAGAGTCATATGAAAGCATGCGAGAATCAAGCAGTCGAACATTTAGTGCCAGTAAAATAGATTTCCTAATCCAAATAGATGTATACTTAACACGTCGAGTTTTAGAAACCAAGTGGACACTAGACTTCAACTTCCTAGGACCTCTTCCAAGATCATAACAAAAGGTGATATTTCCTACCACAATGTGAACATGTGTAGACGTAAGGAATGTTATCTATTGGTTGACATTTTCTAACATCCTTGGATGTGATTAACCCTCTATAATAAATATTGGTCTTATCTTTGACACTGGAAGAAACATGGGAGCGAGTACCATCACTACCAACACTATTAGAGTCTTTTAAATAATCTTTTAACCTCAAAATTTTATACTCAAGCAAATAATTTGACTCTTTAAGTTTTAGGGACTCCTTCTTTAAATTTTTAATCATTCCTAGAAGGTTATCTCGTTCCCCCTCAATGCAAGTGAATTTATCCCTAAGAGTCTTCTCACGTGCTCTTAAATTATTAATTAATTTATCATTATCCTCATTGGCATGTACACTAATTCGAGAAATTTTAGAGTTTTCTAATTCTTTCTCTAAAAATCGGAATCTATCATCACTCTCTTTGTTGGACAATTCTAAATTTTTAAAATCACGATCCATGTTCACAAGCTTCTCACGAAAGAAATCTCTTTGAGATTGAACAATTTGCAAAAGTTCCATTGCAACTTTAAAATGAAAATTTTCTTTTTCAATATATTTAATTCTTTTAGAAAACTTCAAATTCACAAGAGATAAATTATCACTATGGCTATTCATCGAGAAAAAAAAATAAACCTAAGATATAATGATAAATAATCACCCTAAATGGCACTAAACAAGGATCTACACAATAAATTAGTGCAACCCACTCTGAAACCACTTTGTAAGAGTGTGTGTGATCTTAATGGATTAACTTGTTTAATTAAATGTCCAATCACAAATCTAATTTTATCTTATTATCCTAAGACATGCATTTCAATTGATAAGTCAAATTTGCAATCACATGGCAACTGAGGAAAAATCTATATTCAGGACAAAACCTTTTATATCAGCACTTTAAAAACTTTACAAGATAGTTAACTTACAATACTACTTAATACAGCCACAAGTATAATGCGCAGTCTTTGTAGAATCTCTAAATAATACCACTTGATACTGAGTAGTTCACAGGTGGCGATCCACCATTGGTATCCACTGATCAACCTTTAGCCTTCAGCCTTCACTCTTCAGTCGTGATCCCTTCGGGTTCACAAGTCAGCCATAGAGATGATCTCTTTGCAATTAGTATAACTCAACGAAGGTTCAAAATGATTCACAAATATATTTGAGGATCAATCAAAAGTATTTTATAAACATAAAAGGTTGAAATTTTTTGCAACAGATGTGCAGAAATCATTTTGGTAAAAGTCTTACAGAATTTAAAATCAAAACATGTATTTATAGGTTGTACACAAAATTCGAGGCGGCGACTCGTTCGAATGAAATTAAAAGTCATTTGAATGAGAAAGGCATTTCGTTTGAACAAAAACACAGTTCGTTCGAATGAGACTCCAAACTTGTTTGAACCATCTTTTAACGAGCTTCAAACAAATTCAAACAGAAGGCCCTCCTTGGATGTTCGTTCAATATAAGATCTAACTACCCTTCTAATGAAAAGGCAAATTCGTTCGAATGAGGTTAGAAATCCATCCTTGATTTTTATAAAAAAATAACATCCCAAATAAAATTATGAATAAATTTAAAATCCTAAAAGCTTTATACCTTATTAAGATGCAGGGAAGTCTTCAATCTTAGAGATGTTGGAGTTCGGTTCATCGTGTCGGTGCGTGTCATTTTGCAATGGGATATGCCAAATATGTCAAAGTGTAAATAAAACTAATAAACAACCTAAGTTAAAATATTTTCCCTTACAAGTCTTTTTCCATCACTTTAGTCTCATGTGTCTTCCCTTAAGCTTCGCTATGTTGCCTTGACTAGCCTTTATGGTCTTGACGGTCATGCTTTTCTTTATCCCTCCGATCTGATGTTGGTCCATCAACTCATTACATAAATTCTTGTAAGCTCCACATTGAATTGGGTACTTTATCTTATTATTCATAAGGAGACAATCATTGGTAATATGTTCATGGTCATGATGGAAATTGCTGTACTAATTAGATTTCCTCCTAAATGTTCGTCTATTTAGCCTATTCTTCTTGTTCACCATATTTCATTCGGCATGGTTGCTAAGACTCGCCATACTTATGCAGTGAGCCACATGTATCTATTGAACTTGTGTCGATCTTTGTTGTTGCATACGAACTTCATTTCTTTTACGTCGATCTTCTTATGCCTCCTTGTCATGAGGAATTTCCTCTTCATGTGGGAGGAGTCTATTGTTGACTGTATCCATGGCGTGAATGTGTTTTTCCACCTTTCTTATGAGGTCTATCATGTTAGTAGGTTGACTCTTTGAGAGGGAATAAATTGTACACTTATTGTATAATCCCCTTTGGAACGCTTAAACAACCACCCGTTCATCTATGTGATCATTTTTTAGTAGTTCTTCATTGAACCACTTGACGAACTCCTTTAAAGAATCCTCCTTCGTCTACAAAACATTAAAGAGGTAGTCAACTATTTTGTTGTGCACCTGACTGCTAATGATGTATTAGACGAATGGGTCCATGAGTTAAAAAAAACAAGGCACAGAGCTAGGATGTAATCAGTTGAACCAGATCGTCGTTGTTCATAGTTGTTGATTTGGTTGTGGGAGTCAAATGCCCCGTCAAAGGCGCCCTTGGAAACTTAAAGGCCGACAACATTGGATAATTCAAAATGTCATGGCTAAATGGAGAGGTTCGACTGAAGTCACTAGAGGGTTCGTCCCTTTGAATACTGTTTGACGGAAGAGAGGACCACTGGTGGAGGGGGAGGTGGGGGAAGTCCTGGCCGTTCTAGTTTGTGATGGGTGCTGAATTGTCAGGGACCTTCTCTTCTTGATCCACTTGTTGTTCATCTCCTTGAGGCTGCACTGGTGTAAAATTAGTTTCCTACAACTGGGTTAAGATTTGTACGAGTTATTCTTGAAAAACTCCTTACGTTTCAACACGGTCATTAATGGCTTAGGTAAATTGGTGTCGATTCATAGCTCAAAGCCTCGTTTCCCCAGATGATGCCAAAGATGTTAAAGTGGATTTTAACACCTTAACAATTTCTATTCATAACCAAGAAATATAAAGACGTTAAGATGTATGTCGTTCAACATAATTTTGACTTACATCCATGGGATAAAGGGAGGGGGTATTAAATTAAACTTGCAAAAAGTTAGAAGAGTTCTCTGCCCATTGTCTCACCCCCGCCTCCTATGGTTTTATATAGTAGTCGTACATTATAGGGACCTCACAAGCCTATTAACTACCAAGTTATTCGTGGAGGACGTTGGTGTCCACGTGACGGCTGTTGAGGGTGGACAAATGCCCCGTGTTATCTTGGGGAGGGGAGTGGAGTGGAGGTTTCGTTTCATATGACTAGTGTCGTATATCTTTCGGGATAATAGTCCATGTGATTGAGTAGGTAGTTAAGGCCAATTACTTATGTCAGTTCGACCATGGAGGATGGGGTCGATCGGTATCATAGTCAAGTCAATGCACCTTTCTCTGACCAACGAATATCCATTCCGATCGGTCAAGCCAAGACGTTCATTCATAGGAGGCTGATGGGCCATCGATTCACCGATGACGTCTGGCTCCTCATCCGATATGTCTCTATACGATGTCTGACACACACCATCATCATCACTTTCCACTTCTTTTAATATATAATACATTAATCAAAATCAAATAGAAATTAATAAGAATAACAAATATTATAGTAAAAAATAAATCCCCCCCCCCCCAAAAAAAAAAAACACCAAAATAGCTATATAATCAACAAAAGATCAACACAAAGTCTAAAACCAAAAGTCGTCGATCCGGTGACTTCTAGTGATACATATTGGTTACAAAATTCACAATTTGAAGTCATAAGGCAATATATGGTTACTATCAAAACATCAATATTCTTATGAGTGATTTTAGATGGTGGGGGACTTTTTGGAATAAAATAAAAAAGTTTGGACTAAATATATATTAAAAAAGGTTCGAGAAACTATTTAGTATATGTTCCATATTTTAATCTATAAGACTAATTAATAGCAATTTGTTTT
Source organism: Sambucus nigra (assembly GCA_949130495.1). Taxonomy (NCBI): domain Eukaryota; kingdom Viridiplantae; phylum Streptophyta; class Magnoliopsida; order Dipsacales; family Adoxaceae; genus Sambucus; species Sambucus nigra. The sequence goes on from OX422220.1 coordinate 254,033,506, forward strand.
TCAACAAGAATTTTTGCTCGGTGGACTAATCACCCCAAGGGTCCGTTTGATTCGTGGTGAAATATTTTTCACCATGTTGAAAGTAAAAGGTGAATTATTAGCTTAGTGATTTTGTTTTCACCATCTCCGTTTGGCTGGTCGAGTTTTCACTAGATGAAAATTTAACTTTTTCACCATTTATTGTTTGGATGGTCAAGAGCAATATGGTGAGAAAAAAATAAAATCATCATATTACTCTCATACTTCAAATGCACACAAAAATAGTTAAATTTAACTATTTCATTTTTATTACACACGCGTCACGGCCTTAAAAAATAAATTATTATATATTTACCTCATATAAACTCAAATTTGACACATTTCCTCAAACCCCACCCACCCACCCACTCTCACACATTTATCATGTTTGAACATTACATTTCTATAAATTTGTAACACGCTAAAATCAGGTTGAATACATTTATTTGTCACTAATCAAACATAATATTGTCCAAATATAATGAAAAATGAGTAAAATAACTGTTGATGCAATATTTAACTTTTTCACATTATTTTTAAGGAGTTTCTAAGGGCACCACACTTATTGCTCCAAAATACCACAACTTTATTTTTACTACAAAATATCACTTAATTCTAATAGTTACTTCAAAATACCACATCAGGGCCACCACATATTTAAAGTTTTAATAATCATTTACACACTTTCCCTCCATCTCTCTACACATTCAAACCTTCAAACCTTTCATCTTCAACTTCTAAACTTTTCATCTTCAAATCCATTCTCCTTCAACTAAATATTAAACATCAGGTTGGTACATTGAATACACTACCCATTTCAATACCCAAATATATATATATACTCGTTTGTTGTTCATTATATACCCATTTGCTATTCAAAGGATCGAAATACCATTTGTTGTTCATTAACTTCAAGCTCCATTTGTTGTCCATCTTCATTATATACCCGTTATCATCTTCATTTTCTGTTCATTTGTTGTTCAAAGTTCTCCTTCTACATCGAATTACACGTGTTCTGATATAAGAGTATGAAATCGAATTACAAACTAACTTGAATGTAATGAAAACGATAATGTTTAATGACTATTACGATCGCAATCCCTTAAAAAAGTTCCAATGAATTTGTGTTTTCTATAATAACCTCGTCTGAGCAAGGTTAAAAAAGTGGCACTGAACTAGGGTTTCATTCGTTATGAACATACCGAATGAATTCCATTTATTCGATATGTTCATGACGAATAATTATTTTTATTACCTAGGGTTTCATTCGCTAGATTCATACCGAATGAGTTGTCATATTTCGTCATGTATACAAAGAATTAATGGATTCTCAAATTAGGGTATCCATTCATTATATTCATACCGAAATGAATGACTTAATTCGCTATGTTTATGCCGAATTGATGAACAAGTTTCTATATGTTTCATTCGTCACTTTTACCCCGAATTAACTTTAAATTTTTGTGATGTTTATGCCAAATTTAACCACCATGGGTCGGCCCTTTTCCCCGAGTGGAATCAATTATTTTGTTATCTTTGTGACTTATATTTATGATGAATACCTATCAAATGATACATGATTACCTATGAAACGACTTATGTTTATAATCATTACATGATTGCCTATGAATTGATACATTATTATCTATGAATTATGTTTATAATCAATACATGATTACCTAAGATTTGATACATGATTACCTATGAAATGATTAAGTTTATAATCAATACATCATTACCTATTATTTGATACATGATTACCTATGAATTGATACATGATTACCTATGACTTAATGTTTATAATGAATTCATTATTACCTACGAATTAATACATGATTACGAATTGACTTATGTTTATAATGAATGCAGGTCTAACATGGATAACCTAGTATCTTACTCTCGTAAGAACCGGAAGCCGTTGATTGCCTCAGAGAGGAAGCGTCGAGAAGAGATCCATGCTATGTTTATTGTGATTGTCCCGGATGTGATGGAGTTGGATCCCCGATGGTGGAGACACATGAGGAGGTTGCGGTTGAGGTTGAAGATGAGGAGGTTGCGATTGGGGTTGAGGTTGAGGAGCCTGAGGTTGAGGAGGAGGCCGAGGAGGATCATGAGGCAGCGGGGGGTCCGAGTCAGAGGATGTTACTCTCCAGTGGCCTGAAAACCCATTTAGCATTTTACACAAGACCGCATTAGCATATAGCCAGAAGAAAAAAGTGCCTGGAGAAGGCACATCTACTCCGACATACGGGGGCCCCATCGATCTTAGCCTATTAAAATAATTCAAGCATCATGTGGCCTACGGTATTTGGATTGGATCAGTGAAAATTTTATTTCCCTTCAATGTTAAATCATTAATGTTTTAAATTTTCCATTTCTTTCATAAACCTCAATAAATATTTTGCTTATATTGTAGGTGGAGCGAGTGTTGTTATTATACATCAATCACTGGACGAAGATCAAGGAGTGGAAACTCAGTTATCTTTCTGCAAGTGTACAAAAGAGGGTTCAGAGGGCTAAGTTGGGGAGCTTATCTCATCTAGCCACCGTTATTTAGATTAGGCCCTTATATTTGCGTTTATCGAGAGGTAGCATCCGGAGACTAACACATTCTATATGCCATTTGGGGAGATAAAAATCACTCTCGACAATGTATCGGCGATCTTGGATGTTCCTCTCAACGGAGACTAACACATTCTATAACCCGCAGCCCGCAGTTGAGGAGAAGCACATAGTGGTCCCGTCACTTGTGGAATTAGTGGTAGAGCTGTTAGGAGTGAGCAGGGAAGTTGCCTTGGAGGAATATGGCGAGCATGTGATCGTCCGTTTGAACTGACTCACCACGAATTTCAAGGAGATGTCGTGTAATGCCAATGCATCGAGTGAAGACAAAGACTATTGTGCCAGATCATACTTGCTCTACATTCTCAGGTGCACAGTTTTCCCCGACAAGACAAGGAACAAGATTTTCGTGTTATACCTTCATGTTCTTAGAGACTTGAAGAAGGTGGGGAAACTAACATGGGGTATTGGGATCTTAGTGCATGTGTATAGGCAGTTGGGACTTGCTTCTCATTCAGGTGTGAGGCAAATGAGTGGTTACCTTTCTCTTATACAGGTAACTAATAACACACATTCATATTTTGTTTATGTATGTTTAGAAATTTCTTGCTTTTTTCTAATAAATTCGTAACGTGTGTGTTTTGCAGTCATGGATATATGAGCATTTTATAGTGGTTGTCGGATGCATTGATATGGAGTTTAATGAAACAATGCCAAGTATTGCACGTTGGTTGTTGCAGTCCGCCTCTCAGAAAAATGCATTTACAAACTTAATCAATTTTCGGGATCAATTGGATGATATGAGTGTTGGTGATGTGAGTAAATTCAAATATTTTTTGTAACGTTTTATATTTTCTGACATCAAATTATATTTTGTTTATTTTTAGGTCATTTGGGAACCCTATCGAGATTCCAGGGTTGTTTATCCCTCCCATGAAGCTTCATGGTATAGCGGGATAATGATTTGTTTTGAGGTGGGGGAGCCCTATTACCCTGAAAGATGACTTAGGACAGCTACAAATCATATCGCGTGTCCCAATGACACCCTTGAAGGATGATAGGGGAGACAAGGCGGCTCGGTACAAAGTTAAATTTGATAAGCAAAAATGGTACCAAGAAAAATGGCAAGACCACCACTTATCCGAAAAATCTATGTTTGTGACCGTATCTTGCCCCTGGGATTGTAGCAATGATTATATGGCTTGGTTCATGTCCAAATCCCATCCTAGAGTCCATTACCCAAAGTTTCGCAACGTGAAATACCAGCAAACGTCGTTGGTATGTTTTTTGTCTAAACCTCTTCCGGTATTATATGTAATTATATATAATTTGTTTGTCTAATCTAATCCCACGGTGTTATTAACTGTTCCATAGGCGGACAAGGTGCACAAGTCTATGGCCTTAATGAAGAACAATATTGATGATGGAATTTCTACTGATCCGGCCAAATTAATTGCACCCGATGTGCAAGCCTACGATATCCTAGTTGCGGCCATTGGGGTAGACAGGACGGTTGTCATTGAGGAACGGGTGGCGAAGAAAAGGAAGTCCAAAGGCAAAGGAAAAGAGAAAGTAGTTAAGGGGTCGCATAGAAGTAAAAGAAAGAAATAGTCCGGATGTCTTTGATTTTTGTATTAAAGTGGAACAATTTTGTATGAACGCTTGGTTTAATGATACTATGTATTGATCAATGTGCAATTATTTTATTGGTTGTTTCTTATTTTGTATAAACATCCCTAATTATTGGATGTGTATTATTTTGAAACTTGCATCCTTAATTATTGGTTGTGTATTATTTTGAAACTTACATCCTTAACGTCCCTAACATAATCCTATATGTATTGGATCATATGGTCCATTCGACATCATTATAGCAAAAAAAGCATCATAAATTGGGATGTATATAGCGAACCAGTTATGGTTAAACTTGGTTCGGTAAATACATCCCTAACAGAATCCTATATGTATTGGATCATTAGGTCCATTCGACATCATTATAGCGAAAAAAACATTATAAATCGGGATGTATATAGCGAACCAATTCTGGTTAAATTTGGTTCGGTATATACATCGCTAACAGAATCCTATATGTATTGGATCATGAGGTCCATTAGGCATAATTATAGCAAAAAAAGGGTAATAATTAAGGATGTATATAGCGAAAAAGTATTGGGTACAACTTCATTAATTAATCTCAACAAATCAAAAAATACAACTCCATTCATTAATCTCAACAAATCATACAACTTCATTTGAATATCATATCATACAAAAATGTTTCATACACCAAACAAGTCGATATGGATAGGGTCATCATTGGTTGCTACATCGTTTGGGAAGATTTTTTGGAACTTCGCTACTTGTTTCGCATATTTATCAATCCATGATTTTGCTTCTAGCAACGAGCAACTGTGCCAGTGACTTGCTACCGGGGGAATTGGACAACCGTACTTCAACTTCAAAGCTACAAAGTGATTCCCGCATACATGATCAATCTCTATGAACATGGGATGCACGGTTCGTTTATGTCTCATTGGTAGAAATGTGAGACACTGTCTCTTCAAAATGAGAATGCACACGCACTTATAAGTTGCCGCCAAAAGATAATCGCACTCGGGCTTGATCATCCATGACTTGGGCATACATGGGCTTGAATAATCGTCCAACATATGTAGAACAGTGTTTGGAAATCAATCACCAAAATAATGTGCATAGAATTAGGTATTCGCCGTGACTTCTTTAATCAAGTCCGATCTCACCTATCTCCATCCATTGAGCCCAAATCTGAGGCATTTAGCAACGCATCTAAACCCACAATTTTCATCAGCTTCAACCTCAATGATATCTTCTACGCAATCTTTATAAAAGACCGGTATCTTATTGATATATTATTTATATGCGGGGGAGTAGTTCGGGCACCATGGGGCTGGGCGGGTGAACTCCGTAAAATCAATTTTCTTCTTATGCCTTTGGACCACGGGGTGTTTCTTTACTGTTGATTAGCTAGAAAGTTCGAAGCCCGAGGGATCCCTTTTAGTTGACTTCTCGTGCTTTTTCTCCTTAGCAATTGGTTTTCGACCTCTCGGGTGACCCTTGCAATGCTTTAGCACGGATGGCTCAAATAACCTAGCGGTTATGGGACACCCGATGTTCTTCAGTTTTTATAACATGGCCCTTTACTCATCGATAGTTGACCATTCCCACCACTGTTTAAAAAGTATCATTTTTGTCTCATAGTCAACCATATGGTACTTCGCTAATTCGGGAACTCCACCATTGTCAATTTGCGCTAATGTGCATTAACATCCCCCCATAGTATTGCCCTACCCTCCATCCGGTAGATGACCAATTCATGAGCGCACGGTAGATCATAGATGTTGCGTGCCAAGTGTAGTCACGATTTAACATCCATACCAACGGTAACACAAGTCTTCATCTCCTCAAGAATTAGGTCAATGGCATAATGAGAAACCCGGCCTATGAGTCTTGCAAAATAGGAATATTGTGGGAGTGCTTTAATTTTTTTCAAAGAATCCTCAAACTCCCTCATGATCTCCATCACTTGCAACTCAATGAAGTTGTGCATGCCGACAAAAACCTTATCAAAAGGAAGTTGAGAATTCTTCAAGTGCCTCTTCAACTTACCATGTGATCCTTCACAACGGTTAGTAGTTCGGTTGCCCGGTGCCTAACCATATTTGTCCATGCATGAACGAAGCTCTCCCTTACTATGTACACGCTATGTACTGAAGCGTGTTCGGGAATGCAACCCAATCACAGTGCTATAACATCCACTCTTCGTTAAAATCACTCTCGGTGGGGGATTTAGCCAAATGGATGTAATCCTCATGAACTTCTTCAATGTATCCTCATCGTTGATATCTTTCCCAGCATGGAGCTCCACATTGTGATGAACGTTGAAGGTGCAAACCATTATTCTCACCTCGGGGAACACAGCACGCAATGCGTTCATGCACGCATACTCCCAATCTGTGATGAAAACTCTGGGACATGCAAACGGGTCGAATAGGGATTTCAAATGTCCTAACGCCCACCGATAGTTGTCCACCTTCTCTGTTGCTAAAAAGGCAAAGGCAATATTGAAAGTCCTACCGCACGACTTTAATCCAACCATCTCGAACAAAGGCATCTTGTATCGATTGGTTTTATATGTGCAATCAACAATGACAACGGTCAGAAAACACTTGACTAGTTGGATTGAGTTTGGATGCGCCCAAAAAATGTCTTCCACCTCCATGGTAGACTCATTCGTTCTATACCAATACACGTAATGTTTATCCCCAAGTAACTACATTAACTGTTGCATTGCCGTTCTACCCTCTCGTTCTGAGATTCTCAACTTCCCCTTCCCCTTGGCATTGTAAATTGTTTTCATGGTCAAAACATTACAAACATTACGACTTTTAATCGTCATTAGAATGGAGGTCGGCTTTACACCGCTCAAGGACATCTCTTCAATAATTTTTTTTCCATCGAAGTAAGCCAACCAGCATATGCATGTCCAACCAATGTTTTCAGAAATGGGTGATTGTGAATGCTGGTAACGACAGACAACATCCACTGTCCATTGTCAATAGGAATGCCCTTCAACAAAATTGGACAGTTGCACTTCCGAGTGGGCGTGTCCCTCTTCTTACCATTTTCTCTTGGACAATACCTTAATTCCCAACATTCTTCCCATGATGATCACGTTACTCACCTCCCCTCTCACAACCAATGTGTAGACATCCCTTACGCGTTGCAGAAGGTGCATCGGACTTCTTGATGACTATCATTGTTTTAACCGATCGGGCTTGCTCTAGAGCCCAATCAACTAACTCTTATCGTGTGGGAAATACCTTATCCGTGTAAAATGTCATACTAACATCAACTCCTAAAGAAGCATCATCCCCGTTGGGTATCTCCATATTTGCTAACACGTCGTCAAATATTACGGAATTGAAATCCAAGAAGGGATCCTGCATAAGTAAAAATATAATGAGTTGATTTTGGTATGTGCGAATCAATATAAGGGTTGAATTACTTGAATGTTTGGACCTATATGACTTAACTGTATTCCAATTCCATTCGACATGAATCTGCCGAGATTATTAGAGTATTTCGGGGTAACTATCCCAAGTCGGTATAGGTTTATTCGGGGTAACTATCGCGAATTAAGCTCAATAATTCGGCATATATATGCTGAATAATATAAGGAGAATCGGGTTGTTTATATTGAATTAACCTTGTCCGAAAAAAAAATATAAGTTTTGTTCGGAATGGTTACCCCGAAATTTGAACTTCATTTTGGGGCCCCGATTCTGAATCACTGAACCGTATCCACGCGATTTTTTATTTTTTATTTATTTATTCAATCCCTTAGAAGATATAAATATTAATATAATGGGGCCCAAAGTTTACCTCATAAATGTCATTTGTGGAGTTTTCATTTACTTTGAATGTGTTATCATTGTCTTTAGTTGGATTATCCATTGGTATTTATGTATTTACCAATAAAATCCTAGTTTAATAATGTAGTTGAAAATAATTGGTGTGTTGCGGGACAAGAAATTTAATAAGTTTGTGGGGACCAATGGAAGAAAACTTTAATAATGTTGAAGATGGTTGGTGGAAGAAGACGAACTTGAAAAAGGTTGGACTAATGGAGATAAAGTTGTCTTGTGTTTTGTGAAGAAGACAAAGGGTAGGGTTTGGAGTGTAGTGGGTAAAGAGATATAATGTGTGGGTTTTGTGTTGAAATAATTGTGAAAAGAATATATATACAATGTGGTGGCCCTTAGCAAAAAAACACATTTTTTATCTTGTGGTATTTTGGAGCAATAAGTGTGGTGCCCTTAAAAACTCCAATTTTTTACTATTATTTCCTCTACGTTTCAATAACTATTTTAAAAATATTTTTTATAACTGTTTTAAAAATTGTTTTTAAAACAATAATAAAAACGTTAATGAATTAAAAAAATATTTTATAACTGTTTTAAAAATAATTTCTTATAACTATTAAAACAATGTTTCTTTTAAATAATTGTAAAAACAGCTATAAAAACATTTTTGTATTAAAAATAACGTCTTTATAAGTGTTTTAAAAATAAATGTTTTACAAATGTTTTAAAAATAACTTTTTTATAACCACTTTAAAAACGTTTTCATAACGGTTTTGAAAATTATTTTTAAAGCAGATATAAAAACTTTATTCCTACAAATAATTTTTAAAACAAAAAAAACGTCATTATATAAAAAAAAAACGTTTTTAAAACAGTTAAAAAAAATATTTGTGAAACAATTATAAAAACGTTATTTTTAATAAAAAAAACATATTTATAAATTTTAAAACTTTTTTAAAAAAAATAACATTTTAACAACTGTTTTAAAAACAAATTTTAATCAAATAATATTTTTATACCTGTTTTCTAAAAAATAGCTTTTTTTCAGAAATAATTTTTCAATAGTTATTTCCAATAAAAAAATTTAAACAGTTATAAAAAAAATGTTTTTAATACAAAAACGTTTTAATAACTTTTTTAGATTTTTTTAAAAAATTGACGTTCTAATGGCTGATTTAAAAATAATTTTTATATAAATAACATTTTTATAAAAGTTTTTAAGAAAATAACGTATATTTAGAAATAATTTTTTTACAGTTATTTTCAGTAAAAAATAATTTTTTACATAATACAAAAATGTTTTTATAACTTGTTAGAAAAGTTTTAAAAAATAACTTTTTAAAAACAGTTCTAAATTTTTTTTAAATAAATAACATTTTTATAACTATTTTAAAAAAATAATGTTTTTTTAAAAAATAATTTTTCAATATTTTTTCAATAAAAAAGATTTTTCAAACAGTTACAAATTTTTTTTTTTAAAACAGTTATAAAAACTATATTTTTATTACAAAAACGTTCTTATAACTTTTTAAAAATTTAAAAAAAAAACATTTAATAACTGTTTTAAAAATAATTTTTAAACTAATAGCATTTTTGTCATGTTTTTAAAAAATAATATTTTTTTAGAAATAATTTTTTAACAGTTATTTTCAATGAAAAAAATATTTTTAAAACAGTTACAAAAAATTATTTTTAAAAATGCTATAAAAGGTTATTTTTAATACAAACCCATAAAAATAACCTTTTGATAAGTATTTTAAAAAAAAATTAAATGAATAACATTTGTGTAACTGTTTTTAAAAAAATAATGTTTTCTTTAGAAATATTTTTTTAGCAGTTATTTTCAATACAATTTTTTTTAAGCAGTTACAAAAAAATATTTTTAAAAAACATTAATTTTAATAAAAAAAATGTTTTTATGTAAGTAATGTGTAATTATCGCGTGATCTGATAGTGGGAAGTGAATAAGAAATGTGTAATATCCCGTAATTTTATTGATTTCATTAAATGGGATTAATTAAATTAAATGGGATAATTATTTGGAAATTAATCCGGACTTAAATACTAGCGAGACGAGAGTTGGTATTATATTATGATAATAATGTTGAATATTATTGAGTGCATATGGTAATTTATGATTATTGAATTTATTAAAATTGTCGAGAATCATAATTACGACAATTAGAAAATTTATTTGGGACGCGCGTGTCACTCGCGTCAGGAATCATTTAAAATAATTTAAAAGTAAACTATAATTGTGTCATCTGTATGGTCATTTCGAGGGCGCCAACGTGTCCGGAAGGGTCGAGATAGTCAGAAAACACTAGCCGGCGGCAACCCGAAAGGATATTTTAGTCATTTTGATTTTTAGGGAATATTAACCCACGAAATTTAGGCTTTATTTATCAGCCAAACTTAGGGCCATGATCTGTCAAAACCAAGTAGTGGGCAATGTGAGAAGAGAGGAGAAGTTCCAAGGAGTTTTCCAAGGCCATAACCACCACACACCACCACTATCGTCGGATTTGTGACCGAAGAGAACCAACCCTTATCGTCATCAAAGGATCAGAACATCGAATTTCCAGGCAAGTGTTTTAATTCATTAAGATTCGACAAATAATTTATCCATGATAGTGTAGGATTTTATAATAACCATGAAAATATTGAAACTCATGAAACTTGGAGATTGAACCTTAATTCGGGGTAGGATTCATATGTAGTTTGAATCTGGTAGTATCTCTTTAACGAAATCATAAACCATGCATAGTTAAATTACGAATTTATGAGGAGATGTATGATGATTCTTGAAGAAAATAGAAAAATAGGGTTTTTCAAGATAATAGGATGATTGGATCCAAGAAAAGTTTAATTAATGATGTTCTAAGAATTCTGGAACGTTAAGAATCACGTATTTAGGTTATATGATTACCCAATATGTTTACTTTAGGATTTAGCATCTTGTAATGAGGAATTGGGACAAAATTAGGACTGAAAATGAAGAAATTCGACATCTGCACCTCCGTGATCGATCGATCGACATTCATAGGTCGATCGATCGACCTCCCCGTAAACTGTGACCTTTTTCCCCTTTTTGGATTTAAGCAATTCCGGCCATTGAAAGTTGTAGGTGGGGATTATGTGAATACATTAGGACTCTAGGGAGACCAGTAGGGATTTAATTGAAGCCCATAACATATTAGAATTGGTTTGGAACGTAGTGTTGAACTCGCGAGTATCCGACGAGTAAGTTACCATTATAAAATGCGAGAGCATCACTTAAGTTCGTATGAGTGATTAGTTAGGGTTTGAGACAGAAATATAGATCTCGGAGTATTGAATTGACATGTGGGATACGTGGTAGACTTAGTAACCTTTTTGGGATAGGTTTAAGTACTCAAAACGATACGACGTGAGATTTATTGGCAAAACATATTATATATAAGTTGGAATGATAATGACATATGAATAAAACTGATGGTATAGGGCTGAAAAATATGCCTTTAATAATATAATTACCTAAGTTGTGTGAATGCTTAGTGTATGAACTATTGTGTGTATGACATACCTACCATACTTGCTATCACGGGAGGTCGGCTTTCGAAACAGGACCATCTGATCTTTGTGTGCCTAGGGGGGATTTAGATTGGTACCTTAAGGATATAGGGTAGTGAATGGATTATTTGTGAGTTTATAAGTCAGCTGACCATGGGAGCGTAGGTATGTGCGTGACCCATGGGTATGTGAACTATGTTCGCCTCCAATATGTGTGATTTTGTTTATTGAAACGGTTCCTGAGCGATTCGAAACACGTAATCCTTATGTACGTGATGTATCGAGATTCGATAGCAGATTATGCGTGCACCGCAGCTTAAGCCTATGGGTTCCATATTGTATATATAAGCTGAGAATGATATACTTGTACTTGTAACTAACTCACTGTTAATTTATGAATGCGAATAAATGAGATAATTGAATGGGATTAAAAATGCAAATATCCATATCGTAATTTATGTAATAATCCGATTAATATGAAGGTGAGATTTATGCAGAATATATTAGAATAATACGAATAGACCCCTATATTATAATGTGAAGAAAGGAAGTGGTACAGACTAGTTAATTAGCGACATAACTAGGATGGGTTAAGGGTATACGTTAGGCGTGCACATTAGTTGAAGGGTGAGGAACTCATGAGAGAGAACGTAACTAACATGTATATAATATTTACTGTTTAATGTAATTAAATACTTGCTATATTTTTAAACTGTTTTCACCTCAGGCTCTGACCCGTTTGCTTTCAAATCTATTTTTATTGTAAAACCCTTTTTAGGTGCCCAGTCACAGGGACGCCAAGCATAGGAGTTTCAGTACATTGACGTGTTGTAGCTACTGTGGAAGTTACAGGATCTCGGGATTTGACGCCTCCACATTCTGCACTTGATTCTATTCAAGATTACTCATCTGTTAGGGCATGTCGCCCATTTCCATTTAGAGATAGCATTCTCAGACTTTCAGTTTTATTTCAGTTTTGAATTTATTTATTTACTCAGACTTTTGAATTGAGATTTATTCAGTATTTGGTTTATTCAGGGGTGTGTTACTCCAGACTCGTTTTATTTATTCCATTATTATTCTATTGTGGTTATGATGTGGATGTTGTATTTTTAGCTTAATAATTGGTTGTATGTTAATTTAATTTAATAAAATTTGGCAACTCACTTTTTAAATATTAGGTGGCTAGTAATTTTTTAAAAATATTTTCGACAGTGATGCTACGAACTGAACCAACTTGATATTTTGTATTAATTTGAATAAAGGAGTAGCTTCCCGGTATTTAATTAGTCGGGGTGTCACGGGTGGTATGAGGGCATCGAGTTCTAGCATCCTTAGGATCTGTACGACTTGTTATGTTTTCGCGTAGCATCCTTTGATATAGAGCCCTATATTTTAGGATTATTGTACTCTTTTGTGAATCTTACGCTCTTTAGCTATTTTGAGATATTAACTGTGGACTTATAAAACTTATCTCTCATTTCAGATGCCTCCTCGACATGCACAACGAGTTCCCAGGGGTGGCCAGCCCGAGCCTCAGCCTGCACCAGTTCAGGGTTCTATAAACACTACTGAAGTTGCCGCCATTATAGCCTGGCACTACACCAAATCTGCCCATTTGTCAAGGTCATTGACCTTGACAAATTCACCTTGTCAAGGTCAATGACCGTGACATTTCGAGGCGAGACAACTTTTTTTGTCACGGTCGTGTCACGGTCATTGACCTTGACATAAAACTCGTGTTTTGTGTCACGGTCGTGTCAAGGTCAATGACCGTGACACGTTTGTCACGGTCAATGACCGTGACAAAGCCGTGACCTTTAGTAAAAAAATTGTCACGGTCATTGACCGTGATAAGGCCGTGACAAAATTGTCAGGGACTTGTCACGGTCAATGACCGTGACAATTCTGGGCAGAATTAAAAAAAAACTGCTGGGCAGTATGGCCACTACCACTGCCCAGCAGTATATTTGTACCTGTTATAGCAACGTTGTACCTGTTCCACACATCATATATCCGAACAAACTAAAGATAATGCAAATATATATTCAAATAAGAAACTATTTAAAAAGAAACAACATCACCATCATTTTATCTCAAATCTACAAACTATTTGCATGGAAAAGAGATTTTGTACCGTGACGCTCGGGAACACCTCCTTATCCTTCCCTTCTCGTCCGAGTAGCCACATAAGTATAGAGCATATGTGGCCTACCCTTAGGGCCACTCCCTGTCCCCTGAATTGAAATAAAGTAAAATTAGTATCCGCCCCTCAAATATAGATAAATATAAATTGTAATTGAAATCGAAATCGAAATTGACATATAAATATAAATACATTACCTGTAGTGTCACTCAAACAGCTAACTTGAGCTCATATGGCACCTCCTTCCAACTAATGTACCCCGGGCAATCGTGTCAATTATAATTCTCTTCATATCTAAACACTAAGAAATACCATAATCCTATGGAGGTATGCGTTGCAAATTCCTTCCAACCGTTGTGTAGCCAAAAATCAGTAGTTGAAGTTGTCAACTCCACCTTTGAATGGGGTATGGAAAGTGGTGGGGTATGGAAAGTGGAATTGACAACTTCAACCGGTGATGTTTGGCTACGTAACGGTTGGGAGGAATTTGCAGAGCATCGCTCCATAGGATTATGGCATTTCTTAGTGTTCGGATAGACGAAGAGATTCAGTTTCCTCTCCACAAATAGGACACCCCAAATAACTATGTACTAATCACCTATTAAAGGTAAGAAGCGTATATTCATGGATTAGTATAAACAAAACTTAGATGTAGTTGGAATATTTATGTATTAATCTCCTCTCCACACACGCACACTACACAAGAGTGAAAATGATAAAGTGCAGATCAAGTAAAAGCATTAAAAATGGATGTTTCGGTACAAATTGAAATAATTATTACAAATTGAAAAATTGTTTCAAATTCGGGTTATCATCAAAAATGGATTGATATTCGGTAGGAGCAGCCAAGTCATCCATACTACTATTTAGACGCCTTGGCGCGTGTTGGACAATTGACCACGGCTCGTTGTTGATATACTCCGAGTAAAACACTTGCTTAACCTTTTGAAATGCACAAACAAACGGCTCATCGCTCACGTGGTCGTTGCTCTTCAACTTGGACAAGTCAACCATGATCAAATTGGTGACAGGATCAACTTTAGAAGCATTTTTATCCTCAACTCTTACCCATTCACAGTAAAATACAACCTCTTTGAAGCTTATATAATCCAATTCAAATATATTTTGAATTACACCATAGTAAGTCATTTCAGCTTCAACGAGGTTTTTATCTTTTGCGCTTGCTCGAAAGAAAGTAAGAGCCTTGTATGAAATACCCGAGTTCTGTACATTTGTACTTTCCTCGTACACTTTAGCGCCGAAAATGTAACCGTTCAATCGATATTTTTTGTACTCTTGTGCCACGAACAAGGGTCCAGTGGCTAGACGAGGAAGCCTTGATGTCGCATCACCCATCTTTAGGAGCTGAGAATATAGATAAATTAATTATATTAGTGGTAAAATATGAGTGTAATGTAACGTTATATAACGACTGTTTTCATTGTAATTACCTCTTGTGTCAACCATAGCCTAAATTCGCTGTCTGATTGTACCACTGTTTTTCGTCTTTTATTGTTCTCACAGGCTTCATATTTACTGCATATTACAAAATTAATCATGTATAAAATAATCTAAAATAATGTTAAACATTATAATATTCGAAACTTACTTTTTCCATTCTTCGACATCTTCATGTGTGTCAAATAGATAACGAGCTACTTGTTCATGTTGCAAACTCGTTAATTTCACTCGTTTTCCCATCACATTACCACCATCATCGAGGAATTCATCAGTGTCATCAACGCTGGTAGAGTCAGTCATATATTCCCGAGTATATATTGATGACTCCACGGTGATGTATTCCTCTGCAATTGATCCTGCAATGTATCGCGTATTCTTGACGTAATCTTTAAAAACTTTCATCAATCTTTCAAACGGATACATCCACCGATATCTAACTGGACCACAAAGAAGTGCCTCGTCGCATAGGTGTACCAACAAGTGAACACTTATGTCAAAGAATGCTGGGGGAAAGTACTTCTCCAATACACAAATCGCTTCGTTCACAGCCAATTTTGCGGCCACTATATGTTCTCGATTCACTACCTTCTCACACAAGAGGGAGAAGGTAATACTAATTTGCATAATAGCCCTACGCAAATCCTTGTGCTTGGAGAAACAGTGCTTAAACAATAGAGGAACCAATTGCATGATCACATACCAATCGTGGGACTTACACTTGTGTAAATCATGAGTAGCATAATTCACAATCCTTTGCAAGTTGGACGAAAAAGTAGATGGGCCCTTCAAATTATATATTGTGTCTAGAAGCACCTTCCTTTCCTCACTCGTCAAAGTAAACGCACCAGGGGGAATTATTGTCCTTCCCCTACTATCTTCTTTCAACCATAGTTGTGGTTTAAGTTTTAACGTTTTAAGGTCTTTTCGTGCATTTTCTCCATCCTTCGAATGACTCCCCCCAAGGCAAGTACCCACAATATGTTCAGGGAAGTTCTTCTCTGCATGCATCACATCCAATACATGGTCACGGTCGTGATTTTACTGGAAAAGTTGTCACGGTCGTGTCAAGGTCATTGACCGTGACAACGAATTGTCACGGTCATTGACCGTGACAAGACCGTGACAAATGTAATTGTCACGGTCTTGTCACGGTCATTGACCGTGACAATTCGTTGTCACGGTCGTGTCAAGGTCAATGACCGTGACATAAAACGCGTGTTTTTTTATCACGGTCAATGACCTTGACAAGGCTGGCCGGCTGAAAGGTGACAATTTGCCCATTTTGGTGTAGTGTGGGAGGTAAATGCCGCGTTAGCAGTTGTGCAGCAGGCACCACATCAGGCACCGGTGGTGGACCCAGTCCAGGCTCATGCATTCTCGTCTGCTTGGGAACGTGTCCGTGATGCCTTTCAGAAGGCGCATCCTCCGGAGTTTGCAGGAAGCGCTGATATTGTTCTGTCGAGCCAGTGAAAGAAGGGCATTCAAAGGCACTTGAGGATGTATGAGTATACAGATGTGCAGAGGCAGATACTGGCTAAGTTGAAGCTGGTAGGAGCAGCATTGTACTGGTGGGAGTCCATTACCACCGCAGAGGAGAGAGATGTTCTTTCTATTCAGGAGTTCTGGGTGCGGTTCGATAGCAAATATTTTCCCTCAGCAGTTCAGACAGAAATCACTACACCAAAATGACAAAATTGTCACCCTTCACCCGGCCACCCTTGTCAAGGTCATTGACCGTGACAAAAAACACGCGTTTTGTGTCACGGTCATTGACCTTGACACGACCGTAACAAGGACTTGTCACGGTCATTGACCATGATAGGTCCGTGACAAATTTACTTGTCACGGACTTGTCACGGTCAATGACCGTGACAATTCTTTAAATAATTGTCACGGTCAATGACCTTGATACGACCGTGACAACTTCTACAGCAAAAACCCTTGCCCCTTCTTTTTTTCCCTCCCACCGTTCCCTCCCTCTCTCTCTCTACGCTGCTCTCTCTCTCTCTCTTCCATTTATATATATGTTTGTGTGTATATATATATATATATATATATGTGTGTGTGTGTGTGTGTGTATATGTGCATGTGTGTGTGTGCGTGTGTGGGGGGTGGGGCAGGGTGGGGGTAGGGGGTGGGGCAGGGGGGCTGTTGTGTGTGTGTGTGTATATGTGTGGTGGGTGGGGGGTGTGGAGGGAGGTGGGGCAGGGTGGGGGGCTATTGTGTGTGTGTGTGTGTGTGTATGTGGTGGGTGGGGGTGGGGGTGTGTGTGTATGTGGTGAGTGGGGGGTGTGGAGGGAGGTGGGGGTGGGGGTGGGTGTGTATTTGAATTAATCCATGAATTTGTATTTTTGTATTTGAATTAACCCATGAATTTATTTTTGTATTTGAATTAACCCATGAATTTGTCAAACAAATTGACAAATTCACGAGTTATTTATTTTTGTATTTGTATATATATGGGTTCTTGAATTTTTTGCACTTTTGTTGAAACTAACTCGTGAATATATGTTTGTGTATGTTTGTTAGGTGTATATGATGTTTATATGTTGGAAATAACCCATGAATTTGTCAATTTGTTTGTGGGGGGGGGGGGAGGGGGGTAAGTGAAGGTACCATTGTAATTATCTTAATATCGTGTTTTGATGATTCTATGAGATAATATATATTGTTTCAAGGTTAACTCATTGTAGATAAAAACATTCACATAGTAAAATTAAATTGAATCCATTCATAGATTCTATAATTACATCCACTAAAATATAATTAATAAATGAAACAGTTTTAGATGAAAGTAAATTAATAATTAGTGCCCATTTCATTTGAAAGTAGGATTGCCCCTCAATGTAAATTAGTAAATTAATAATTCTATACAATAATTATTAGTTTAATTGATGAAATGAATTAATTGAGTAGATGAATTAGAAGGAGTACGGGATACACATTTATTGTTGACATTGCTGTTGGATTATTTTGTTTAGTAAATGTTTGGTTGGTTAGTTTTAAAAGTGGCATGGCCACTGGATTATTGTCCATATGGGGGTGGGATTTTTCAACTTTTTTTGAAAATTACTCTGTATATCGAACAACGGTCAATGACCGTGACAATTCTTTAAATATTTGTCACGGTCAATGACCTTGACACGACCGTGACAACTTCTTCAGCAAAAACCCTTTTCCCTTCTTCGGCAAAAACCCTTGTCACGGTCAATGACCTTGACACGTACACGACCTTGACACGACCATGACCTTGGTTCGTTATGAGTGAGACACAATCTATAATTTAGGTCAGATGAACCTTAAGGACTAAAGATTCCATGCTTTACATGCTTTACATCTATTCTGTGCATATATAATATATATAATAATAATTCCGTGCTTTACATCTATTCCACGTTAGATGTTTTCAACTAATTTAGACATATTTATGTGTGTATGTGTATATGTGGTGGGGGTGGGGGCAGGGGTGGTGGGGGGGTGTACGTGTGCGTGTGTGTGGTGGGGGTGGGGGGAGGGGGGGAGGGGTGGGGGCAGGGATGGGGGGTGGGGTAGGGGTGTGTGTCTATGTGTACTAATAATTCTATGCTTTACATCTATTTCGTGCATATATAATATATATAATAATAATTCCATGCTTTACATCTATTCCACGTTAGATGTTTTCAAGTAATTTAGACATATTTATGTGTGTATGTGTATATGTGTGTGTGTATATGTGTGTGGTGGAGGGGGGCAGGGGGTGTACGTGTACATGTGCGTGTGTGTGGTGGGGGTGGGGGGAGGGGTGGGGTGTACGTGTACGTGTACGTGTGCATGTGTGTGGTGGGGGTGGGGTAGGGGCGTGTGTCTATGTGTACTAATAACATTTTTTTAATTTGTACTAATAGCATTTTTTTACAGCAAATGTCTCCTTCAGGTATTAAGGCGAAGATGATGATGTTGTTTATGATGATGTCGTTTGGGCTCGGTGGTAGCGGAGGCGACGAGGGCTCCTCGGCCCCTAGGCTCCCCAAATATGGAAAATTTGGGATGACCGTCGAGAACAAATCGGAGCTATTAGCGAGATCCCTCGAGCTGCTAAAGACGGTCATCGGCCCGGGGTTTATGAGTTGGAAGGAGGTGCCATATGAGCTCAAGTTAGCTGTTTGGGCGGCACTACAGGTAATATATTTATATTTATATGAATATTTCAATTTCAATTTCAATTTCAATTTCATTTTCATTTTCATTTTATATTTATATTTATATTTATATTTATATTTATATTTATATTTATATTTATATTTATATTTATTCGCAACTAACATTGTATTTGTTGGACAGGAACAATTCAACTTGGATCCAAAGCTACGCGATTCCGTCTTGGAGCAGTTGAGGGAGCAACACAAGACGTGGAATAAAAATATGCGGACACGGTACTTTGGGAAAACACGAGAGTCCATTATCCAATGGCGTGGATCCGTCCCGCCCAAGGAGCCGATCTCATTGGCACAATGGCAAAAGTTCATTGACAATGAGATCAAGGATCGACAATTGGCATCTCGCCAATCGTGGAGGGAAAATCGGGCAAAAAAGACGGACGTGCACTACTCCCGCCGGACGTCTTACGCCGAGGTGGAGCATAGTATGAAGGTAAGATTTAATTTTTCTATAACTACAGAATATATTATTCTTCATTATTTAACTTTGCGGGGCCGATACTAATTTTACTTTATTTTATTTCAGGGGGTAGGGAGTGGCACAGGGGGTAAGCCACATAGGCTCGATACTTATGTGGCTCTTCGGACGAAGAAGGGAAAGGACAAGGAGGTGTCCCCGAGCGTCGTGGCCACGATTGTAAGTAATCCGACAGTTTAATTTTTGTTAATTACGTTATAATTTTTTAGTTTACTTATTTTACTAATCATGTGTTTTTTGTCGTTTCAGGCAAACCTTAAGAAAGTGCATTAGTCGCAGTCTGATGTCGACAAGGCGTCTTTGTCCACAGACGCACTCAGCCAAGTGCTTGGCTTTGATCACAAGGGGAGGACAAGGGGGGTGAGCTCGCGGGTGGCCAAATCTAGGATCATCGGATTGGAGACGAGCGACACCGGGTTGGCTCGAACGGTGGATTCACATGACGCGAACCTGTCCCGTTTGGAGGTGACGGTCCAAGATATGTACTCATTCATGAAGCGTACGTTGGGCGGAGACCGTAAGGGGAAAGGTAAGGAGAAGGTGGTGGAGGAGGAGGAGGTGCGGGAGAACGAGGCGCAGCATGACGAGGATGTGGACCTCGCTGCTTCATCACCGACACGTGCGTACTTCGATGATCCACTTCCTTATTTGGCTCCCTTCCCCAAACCGATGTTGACAATTGGTTGGCCGAGCGTGTTCATATTGGACGTATTTGATGGCCAGCGGATAGGGCGGGGGTTAAGGGACCCGAATATCATCCAGGGTGGAATAGTTCATGGACGTGCGCTTCAAGAGATCGAGTCCAAAGTGCTCGTCACGCATGTGATACCCGGGAAGGAGAACTCCCTATTGTGGTTGCGCGAACAATGCGACACGATGTATATTAGTGGGTGTGTCAATTCGTATATCGTGTGGCCTACTCACCTCCTCACATTTACCCCAGACATGTAGTGACATTATTTTTAAGTTGGTACATTTTAATTGCATTTAAATTATATCGTCATGTATATTGTTTCTATTTTGAATATATATTTGCATTATCTTTAGTTTGTTTGGATATATGATGTTTGAACAGGTACAAAGTTGCTATAACAGGTACAAATATACTGTTGGGCAGTGGCAGTGGCCATACTGCCCGACAGATTTTTTTTTAAATTCTTCCCAGAATTATCACGGTCATTGACCGTGACAAATCCTTGACAAATAAGGTTGTCACGGACTTGTCACGGTCAATGACCGTGATAATTTTCTTAAAAAGGGTCAAGGCTTTATCACGGTTAATAACCGTGACTAAACTTATCGCGGGCTGTGACCGTGACACGACCGTGACAATTCTAACGAACTTGTCACGGTCAATGACCGTGACACGTCCGTGACAAAAAAAGTTGTCTTGCACCGAATTGTCACGGTCATTGACCTTGACAAGTCCAACTTGTCAAGGTCAATGACCGTGACAATAGTGCAGATTTGGTGTAGTGAATGAGGAGGAAATTGATGAACCTTAAGCAGGAAGGGAGGACAGTGACAGAGTATGAGGTCGAGTTCACCAATCTTTTGAACATAGTTCCCGATGAGATCCCAACAGAAGAGAAGAAGATCCAAAAGTTAATGGATGGGTTGGCATGGAAGATCCGTCAGCACCTACTAAGTAATCTCTCGTTGGTCACCTATTCAGATGTGGTTAACGCAGCATTACTTCACTTCCAGGACCGCCATTTTCATTTGTCAGAGTGTAAGCGAGCAGGAGAGTCCATCCAGTAGGGCTGAACATGGGGTAATGGCGCCAGCGGGGCACAATCAGCTCAGGGTCAGCACAGGCAGGGTGATCAGAGTTCCCAACATGGGGATTCAAAGAGGTTCATGTAAGGAGGTTTCAGACATGTCCAGGGTGGTTTTAGGCATGGCCAGCAGGGTCAGCACGGTCATCAGGGTCAGCAACAGTTTCAGCAGGGCCAGCATGGCCAGGGTAGGGGTGGTAACGGCCATCAGGATCATGGGCAGCAGGGTCAGAGAGGGAGAAACTTTACAGGGAAATATTTTATATATGGCAAGCATGGCCACAAACGCCAGGAGTGTCCTGAGAGGGGCAGGGTGCTCGTTAGGAGCGTCAGAGACCGATCTTTCCCACCCCCCCCCCCCCCAGTGCCACCATAGATGCCAGCACTACCACCTATCCCCACAGTCCCAGTTCAGCAGGGACAGCTTCAGTACGATCGAGTTTACCAGCTTCAGTAGGCCACAGTCCCACAGGATCCACCCATGATTGAGGGTATGTTTTCTATTCAGGGGACTATGGGGCATATTTTATTTGACACGGGAGCCACACACTGTTTTATTGCCACGAGATTTTCACGCGCTATGGGATTATTAGACACCGCGGAGAGCACTGTCCCTTGTGTAGATTCACCGTTGAGTAGGGGTTCTATGATTTCCTTTATATGTAGAGGCGTGGGTGTAGATATTGGGAGATTTACTTTACCTGTTGATATGCTAGTATTAGATATGTTCGAGTACAATGCGGTTATTGGTATGGATTGGTTGGTTACGTATAGAGCCATGATTGATTGTTATGGTAGGAGTATTGTTTTTGCCATACCCGGTCAGGATATATTCCTTGTGGTGATGCCTCGTCCTGAGGGAGGATCGTCCACTCACTTGTACTACATAGAGGAGGAGACCTCTAAAGAGGTGGTGATACCGCTTGATTTGAGGTTGTGTGCTGATTACCGGGAGTTGAATAAAGTCAAGATACGGAATAAGTATCCGTTCCCCCGAATTGATGACTTATTCGACCAGTTGAGAGGAGTTGCCTTCTTCTCAAAGATTGACTTGAGATCGGGATACCATCAGCTACGTATCAGGGAGCAGGATGTCTTGAAGACTGCCTTTTTGACGAGATATGGTTCCTACGAGTTCAGGGTTATAACTTTTGGCCTAACCAATGCCCCAGTCGTATTTATGGACTTGATGAATAGGGTGTTTAGAAAGTTCCTGGACCAGTTCGTCATTGTCTTCATTGATGACATTCTGGGTTACTCCCAGACAGAGGAGGAGCATGTCGAGCACTTGAGGCAGGTTTTGCATACACTATGTCAGCACGAGTTGTATGCAAAATATGAGAAGTGTGGATTTTGGCTGAAAGAGGTTCAATTTTGGGGGCATATCATTTCTGACAGGGGGATATCTATTGATTCGGGGAAGGTATCAGTGGTGAGGGAGTGTGGACAGCCCACGACACCGATAGAGATACGTAGTTTCTTGGGCCTAGTAGGATACTACAGGAGGTTTATTCGGGAATTCTCGAAGATAGCGGGTCCTTTGACACATCTGACTCGCGAGGGAGTGCCATTTATCTGGAGTGATGCCTGCCAGTTAGCTTTCGACGAGTTGAAAGATAATTTGACCTCAGTACTAGTGTTAGCATTACCCAGGCCGGGAGTGGAGTATATAGTCTACACTGATGCGTCCTTACTAGGACTTGGGGGTGTATTGCAGAAGGAGAATCAGGCTATAGCTTATGCTTCCTGTAAGCTCAAGCCTCACGAGAAGAATTACCCCACCCACGACTTGAAGTTAGCAGCAGTCGTATTTGCACTTTGGATCTGGAGACATTATCTCCTGGGGGAGAAATTCCGTTTATTCACAAACCACAAGTCATTACAGTACCTCTTCACGCAGAAGGAGTTGAATATGCGTCAACGTCGGTGGCTCGAGTTTGTGAAGGATTATCAATTCGATATCCAATACCACCCAGGGAAGGATAACGTGGTAGCAGACGCGTTGAGCCGTAGGCCAGTAGGTGAGGTGGTCGAGGTGTGGAGAGCGAAGTGGAAGGAGTTGGGACACCAGGACGCAGTGGCCCGATCATTCATGTCTGTGATGACAGTTATGCCCCGGATCATTACAAGAGTTATACAGGCCCAGGCAGCAGACCCGTTCTATCAAGAGCAGATAGTATGATTACTAGCAAAGGGGGATGAGTCTTATACCTTTAGTTCAGACGAGGGCTTACGCTTCAATGGGAGATTAGTTGTTCCTGAGGGGGAAGACTTGCGACACGAAGTAATGACAGAATCGCACGGTTCGCAATTCGCGGTACATCCTGGTAGGGATAAGATGTACCAGGATATGAGGCGATAGTACTGGTGGAGCGGGATGAAGAGGGATATTGCCGAGTTCGTTTTGAAATGTGCCACTTGTCAGCTAGTAAAGGTAGACTGTCAGAGACCAGCAGGACTTCTGCATCCATTAGAGGTTCCAATGTGGAAATGGGAGAACATTTCCATGGACTTCATCACGGGGTTACCGATATCACAGAGAGGTCACGATTCCATATGGGTAATCATGGATCGATTGACCAAGGTTGCCCACTTTATGCCCGCCCGAACAGACTACACTACGGGACAGTATGCCCAAATCTTCATAGCTGAGATAGTGAGACTCCACGGGGTGCCTCTCAATATCGTATTTGACAGGGACAAAATATTTGTGTCACGATTTTGGGAGTGTTTTCAGGAAGCCTAACACCCGCAGACAGATGGAAAAATCGAGCGCAAATCAGATGTTAGAGGATATGTTGCGTATGTGCATCCTCGATTTTGGAAGTGGTTGGGAGCAGTATCTTCCATTGGTGGAGTTTTCCTATAATAACTCCTACCAGTTCACTATTGGTATGGCTCCATTTGAGGCGATATATGGTAGGCCTTGTCGTTCGCCAGCATGTTGGCTAGAGGTGGGGGACAACAAGCTACTTGGGATGTAGGTGATTCAGGACACTTTAGCGAGGATAGAGATAATACGGAGCCGTATTCGGGTTTCTCGGAATCGACAGAAGAGCTACGCCAATGCCAAGAGGTCCTTTCGAGAGTTTAATGTGGGGGACCAGGTGCTGCTCAGGGTGTCTCCTATGAAGGGGATTATGCGTTTCGGGAATAAGGGGAAGTTGGCGCCTAGATATGTAGGGTCATTCCCTATTATCGAATGGATTGGGCCAGTTGCGTATAGACTTGGGTTACCGGAACACTTGCATAGGGTCCATGACGTGTTCCACATTTCCTCACTGAGGAGATATCTTTGGGATGATTTGGCTCATACTCACATTGCTTTGGAGGATATTGATCTACAACCTGATAGTTCCTATGAGGAGGGGCCAGTTGCTATCCTAGACCATAGAGAGAGGAAATTGAGGTCGAAGATAGTTTCGTTAGTACATGTTCAGTGGCGGCATCATAATGCCGAGGAGTCTACATGGGAGCGCGAGGATGAGATGCGCGAGCGTTATCCAGCGTTATTTTTGCCAGGTATATTTTATTTTTGAATTTCGGGATGAAATTCTGTTATTAGGGGGGAGTATGTAATACCCCATAATTTTATTGATTTTATTAAATGGGATTAATTAAATTAAATGGGATAATTATTTGGAAATTAATTTCGACTTAAACACTAGCGAGACAAGAGTTGGTATTTGATTATGATAATAATGTTGAATATCACTGAGTGCATATGGTAATTTATGATTATTAAATTTATTAAAATTGTCACGAATCATAGATACGACAATTCGGAAATTTAATTGGGACGCGCGTGTCAGTCGCGTCAGGAATCATTTAAAGGAATTTAAAAGTAAGTTATAATTGTGTCATCTGTATGGTCATTTCGAGTGCACCAAAGCGTCCGGAATGGTCGAGATAGTCAAAAAACACTAGCCGGGGGTTTAGTTTGGGTCCCGGGGTATTTTTAGGCCAAATCAACAACTCGGGAGGGTATTTTAGTTATTTTGATTTTTAAGGAATATTAACCCACAAAATTTAGGCTTTATTTATCAGCCAACCTTAGGGCCATGAGGGTCATGATCTGTCAAAACCAAGTAGTGGGCAACGTGAGAAGAGAGGAGAAGTTCCAAGGAGTTTTCCAAGGCCATAACCACCACACACCACCACTATCGCCGGATTTGTGATCGGAGAGAGGAAGAGAACCAACCCTTATCGTCATCAAAGGATCAGAACATTGAATTTCCAGGCAAATGTTTGAATTCATTAAGATTCGGCAAATAATTTATCCATGATAGTGTAGGATTTTATAATAACCATGAAAATATTGAAACTTGGAGATTGAACCTTAATTCGGGGTAGGATTCATATGTAGTTTGAATCTAGAAGTATCTCTTTAATGAAATCATAAACCATGCATAGTTATATTACGAATTTATGAGGAAATGTATGATGATTCTTAAAGAAAGAAAAATAGGGTTTTTCAAGATAATAGGATGATTTGATCCAAGAAAAGTTTAATTGATGATGTTTTAAGAATTCTGGAACGTTAAGAATCATGTATTTAGGTTATATGATTACCCAATATGTTTACTTTAGGATTTAACATCTTGTAATGAGGAATTGGGGCAAAATTAGGGCTGAAAACGAAGAAATTCGAGACCTGCACCTTCTTGATCGATCGATCAACATTCATAGGTCGATCGATCGACCTCCCTAGAAACTGTGACCTTTTTCCCCTTTTTGGATTTAAGCGATTCCGGCCATTGAAAGTTGTAGGTGGGGATGATGTGAATACATTAGGACTCTAGGGAGACCAGTAGGGATGTAATTGAAGCCCATAACATATTAGAATTGGTTTGGAACGTAGTGTTGAACTCGCGAGTGTCCGACGAATAATTTACCATTATAAAATGTGAGAGCATGACTTAAGTTCGTATGAGTGATAAGTTAGGGTTTGAGACAGAAATATGGACCTCGGAGTACTGAATTGACATGTGGGATACGTGGGAGACTTAGTAACCTTTTTGGGATAGGTTTAAGTACTCAGAACGATACGACGTGAGATTTATTGGCAAAACATATTATATATAAGTTGGAATGATAATGACATATGAATAAAACTGATGGTATAGGGCTGAAAAATATGCCTTTAATAATATAATTACCTAAGTTGTGTGAATGCTTAGTGTATGGACTATTGTGTGTATGACATACCTACCATACTTTCTATCACGGGAGGTCGGCTTTCGAAACAGGACCATCTGATCTTTGTGTGCCTAGGGGGATTTAGATTGGTACCTTAAGGACATGGGTTGTGAATGGATTATTTGTGAGTTTTTAAGTCAGCTGATCATGGGAGCGTAGGTATGTGCGTGAGACCCATGGGTATGTGAACTATGTTCGCCTTCAATATGTGTGATTTTGTTTATTGAAACGGTTCCTGTGCGATTCGAAACACGTAGTCCTTGTGTACGTGATGTACCGGAATTCGATAGCAGAGTATGCGTGCACTGCAGCTTAGCCTATGGGTGCCATATTGTATATATAAGCTGAGAATGATATACTTGTACTTGTAAATGGCTCACTGTTGATTTATGAATGCGAATAACTGAGATAATTGAATGGGATTAAAAATGTGAATATCCATATCGTAATTTATGTAATAATCCGATTAATATGAAGGTGAGATTTATGCAGAATATATTAGAATAATACGAATAGACCCCTATATTATAATGTGAAGAAAGGAAGTGGTACAGACTAGTTCATTAGCAACATAACTAGGATGGATTAAGGGTATACATTAGGCGTGCACATTAGTTGAGGGGTGAGGAACTCATGTGAGAGCACGTAACTAACATGTATATAATATTTACTGTTTAATGTAATTAAACACTTGCTATATTTTTAAACTGTTTTCACCTCGGGCTCTAGGGTTGTACAAAAAAACCGACCGAACCGAAAACCGAACCGAACCGGCCCGAACCGAACCGAAACCGGCGGTTTTTTTTAGCCCGGTTCGGTTTGCGGTTTAAGGATTTAAAAAACCGACAATATCGGTTCGGTTGTCGATTTAGACAAAGAAAAAACCGATTCGAACCGAACCGAACCGAACCGACATCAATATTATATATTAAAAAACCCTTAAATATCTTTTATTTTTATATCCAAAAACCATTAACCAACCTCCAAAACTGACCTACAAAAAACCGACCAAAACTGAAAATCGGTTAAAACCGAACCGAAATCGATGTGAACCGAAACCGGCGGGTTTTTTCATCATCGGTTCGGTTTCGGTCTGATTTTTTCCAAAACCGAACCGATCGGTTCGGTCTGAATTGCGGTCCAAAACCGAACCGAACCGAACCGACCCGTGCACACCCCTATCGGGCTCTGACCCATTTGCTTTCAAATGTAGTTTTCTTGTAAAAACCTTTTTAGGTGACCAGTCACAGAGACGCCAAGCATAGGAGTTCCAGTACATTGACGTGTTGTAGCTACTGTGGAAGTTACAGGATCTCGGAATTAGACGCCTCCACATTGCACTTGATTCTATTCAGGATTACTCATCTGTTAGCGCATGTCGCCCACTTCCATTTAGAGATAGCATTCTCAGACTTTCAGTTTTATTTCAGTTTTTGATTTATCTATTTACTCTTTCTTTAGTTTTGGGATTTATCCAGTATTTGGTTTATTCAGGGGAGTGTTACTCCAGAATCATTTTATTTACTCCATTATTATTCTGTTGTGGTTATGATGTGGATGTTGTATGGTTAGCTTAATAATTGGTTGTATGTTAATTTAATTTATTAAAATTTGGTAACTCATTTTTTAAATATTAGGTGGCTAGTAATTGTTTAAAAATATTTTCTACAGTGATGCTATGAACTGAACCAACTTGACATTTTGTATTAATTTGAATAAAGGAGTAGTTACCCGGTATTTAATTAGTCGGGGTGTCACAAAATGTTAGTTTGGTAATAAGATAAATTTAATTGCTTTCATCCGTTAAATTATTCACTTACTCATAATTTAAAATGGTTAAAGTTTCACCCCCACTTTTCATCATATTCATTTTATTTCACCATGTTAAATGTCCAATGAAATACAAACTTTACCTAGGTGAATTATTTCATAGCGCAGTGAAATATTTCACCACGAACCAAAAAGGACCCATTTTGGACATTTAGGGTCCTTTTTGGTTCGTGGTGAAATATTTCACTGCGCTAAGAAATAATTCACCTAGGTAAAATTTGTATTTGGTTGGACATTTAACATGGTGAATTATTAGCTTTTACTATTTTACCTAGGTGAATTATTAGTTAAAAAATAAGATTTGCTTGTAAAAATCTTATTACCAATTGCTTCATGTTGTGATTATTGCTTCATCTAATACTGCAGTGATTATTGATTACATCTAATACTGCATTGTATTTATTTAACAAACGACTTTAGATTTAATTTGAAACAACCAGCTAATAGTGATAAAAAGATGTCAAATCTGTAGCTAGCAAACAATAATCACACAACATGAAGCAATAATCTAATCAGGTGTGACTAAATATATACAATACAGTATTAGATGTAATCAATTAGAATCTGCATACAACAAATTGTCCAGAAGCAACATAGCAGTACCCAAAATATGTCAATATGAACCAGGGTACTGAAAGAGAAGGAAACAAAAATCCCATAAGGTCACTCGAACGAGGCAGCCTTGTTGTTCAAACTAGGGGTGCACACAGTTCGGGTTGGTTCGATTTCATTACTAAACCAGAACTAGAACTGAGGTGGTTCGACTCCAGAATTTTGTAAGGCTTCACTTGCCTGTTGTTCACGCGCATGTGTGTACGACTTCCGTAGCGCACGCGTGTGTACATGCATTGTAGCTCTTTGTGAAGGCCCCTAAAAAATCATAAATGACCTTTTTTTTCTATTATGTCTTTCTTTCTGAAGGGCTTGCGGTTCATTACGCCAAAGGCTTTCAGTGAACTATTGAAGCTATTGAGAGAGTACCAAATGCTGACGGTGATGAAGGTTACCAACTTTCGGTGGACGCGCGGGGCCAACGAGATTTTTATTGGAACCGAACAAGACCGAAACGATGGTTCTTGGGTTGGTTCGGATCGGTTCCCAGTTCTATTCACTTTTTAAAATAAAATATCCAATTAACTTTCAAAAATAGTTTTTAAACGTAAAAACAATATTTGTTCCTCCACAATGCTCTACCATATTATTCAAATATAGTTTTCAAATGGATTCCTATTCTTTTATCATATTTTAATACTTAACCATTTCTTTTCAACATTAAAAAGCAGCAATGATATAGTCTCACATCACACTTAAAAAACAACATAAAATTCACATTACACTTAAAAAAAATATAGATGGTTCACATTACACTTAAAAAACGGCATAGATAGATAGTTCACACTACATTTATAAAAAACAACATTAAAAACAGCACCAAATAGCATTACAAAACAACATTAAAAGTCCTTAAAAAACAACACTAAACAACTAAAATATAGCAGCACCAAAACAGCTTCCAAAAAGCACCATTTAACTACAAATAAAATTAACATAAAATAAGCACACCTAAAAACAAATATTTATTGAAAAAGGGAGTTAAAACCAACACCATTTACTTTTGAGAACAAATTAACAAGATCGGGATCTTCCGTAATGACTGAAATAAAGCACAAATATATAATGAGAACATTTAATAACAAAACAAATATTTAATAACAAAACAAAACCTTATTCGGTTTATTTCCATCTTCGTTTTCAACCTTATTAAAATGGTCCCAAACATCAGATTTATAAGGTTTTTTAGAAGCTACCTGAGCTGATGAAGGTGCTTGGAATATAACAGGTGTTGCATTGTTTGGTCAGGGGTTGCATTGTTTGGTTAGTTGAAGCGGGTGCATTATGAGATGGATTTGTATTATCACCCATACTTGACACCTGAAAAAAATAATAAAAACAAATGAGTTTAGTTTTTTAACTGACATTTAACTAATATTTCACTGCGCTAAGCTAATAATTCACCTAGGTAAAATAGTAAAAGAAACAGTTTTTAACTGAAAAAATAAATAACGAAACAATTTTTTAAATAAATAAAAGAAACAGTTTTTAACTATAAATGATAAAAAGAATGTCCATTTTTTTAAATAAATAAGGAAACAGTTTTTTATCAACGTCCATTTAAATAAAAAATAATATGCTTTTTTTATAAATAACATAATATTTTTTAAATGAAAAAATAACTTTTATAAGTTTTATATTTTCAAAATATTAAAATTTTAATTTTCTAGAATATTAGGATTTTTATTTTCAAAATATTATGTTTTTCTTTTTTTCATAATATTACATTTTTTTTAAGTAATAGATTTTTGGGCAAAAGATTATATTTGTTCAAATCATATATGCATAGAGGGTCTTTTGATCTTTTAGTATTTAAATATTGAAAAGATTGTGGGGAAAGACATAAAGGGCGTAGGAATAGCTATTCCATTTTGTATTTATTTTTAAATTTTTTAATTATTTTAATTTTAAATTTTTTTACTTTTTTTCATTTTTTAAAATTTTTATTTTTTTTTCATTTTTTTTAAATAAAAAATGAAATTTAAAAAAAATTAAAAGAATATTTAATGATCTTGTTAATTGAGAGGGAGAAATGAATGTGTGATAGTTGTAAGTAAAAATAAGAAAAGCTAGTCTGGAAATAAGATAAATTCCATTATTTTCACCTGTTAAATTTTTATTTTACCCATGATTTAAAATGCTTAAAGTTTCACCTCACTTTTCACCAAATTCATTTTATTTCACCATGTTAAATGCCCAACCAAACAGATATTTTACCTAGGTAAATTATTTTTTAATGCGGTAAAACATATTTCACCACGAACCAAACGGACCCTAAATGTTTCATATGGAGTTTTTTTCACCAAAAAGTGAAAAAATAAATGCCTTGTATATAATGCTCCAAATCTCGTAACACCTTATTCACATCTAAATTGCAATACAATAAAGAATCAGAAGTTGGCTTTCTAAAAATGAAGATCATCTTGCAACATGCCTGGCCTTCAAAACTTTATTCGGACCAGCAGCAGAAAACAAAATAATTATAAATAGTCTTTGATTATTGCTTCTTCCAGCTCTTTAAATTCCCATGCATCATCTGCTCTATATTGCCCTGAAACGAAGTTATGAGAACCATTAGCTTTTATGCCTTTAGGGAGAAAAGAAAAGCAAAGAGAAACAGGTGCATGGCTTGGCAAGCAAATTTCCAGC
This sequence comes from Sambucus nigra, assembly GCA_949130495.1. Classification (NCBI taxonomy): domain Eukaryota; kingdom Viridiplantae; phylum Streptophyta; class Magnoliopsida; order Dipsacales; family Adoxaceae; genus Sambucus; species Sambucus nigra. Next base: position 254,065,392 of record OX422220.1, read on the forward strand.
ATCTGTTTGGCTTCAAGCCATACCATATTAAGCTTCTTTTAAGGAATTGTTTCATGCAGGTACACCCACCCCCGAAAAATAATAATAATCTCTCCGTCCCATATTATAGTCTTGTTTCTAAAAATAGTATATAAAACTAGATCAAATTACAAAGTTATCCATCCGATTAACAACTATAACAGAACAATGATCCAAGTTTGTCTTGCATACAAACGTATTCTATTCATCATATTTATGGAGAAAATATTTTTAAAAAAAATTCTAAATTATGTTAACTTTCAAACATCTACTATTAATTTAGGACAGAGAGTAACATGTTTTTGAGACATGTAGCCCGTTTGGTGTGCGTTTGGTAAATTTGTTTTTAAATTCAATTTTCTCAAAAATTAAAAATCAATAACACAAAATTGGTAGACAAGTTTATATATATATAAACACATACATGATACTTCCTTACATACATCATACATAAATCTATGTATATATATAAAATAGAAGTCCCAAAACGAGGATACATTTGGCACGTGGCCTCCCTCTTAAGTACGGCTACACTTAACTCCTCCAGACCTGAATCGTCACTTTCATTTGTCCCAACTTGATTCATCTATTTTCATTTCCATTTTTCCCAATGCATCGTCATTTCCATATACGTTTATTTTGACCTTTCCATATATTTATCTGTAAACGCTTAATTTTCCCATATATACGAGACCCCTTAAACTCTCATTCTCTCTCCTCTCATTATACCTCAAAACCGTCTGCTCCTTTCCAAAGAGCATTTTGCTTCCGTTGAAGTCCTTTTTGGAATTCTCAAACCAGCAATTAATGTCAAAATGGATGTATCCACCATTTCCTCCAAACTTTTTGGAATTCCCAAAAACAAAAAACTCAGTGTGCACGCACATATCTCAACTTATCTATTTATTCTCTCACATCTAAGTGAAAGTAAGAAAAGAAGTCGGGGGAGAAAAAACGGATCTGCTTGCGGAAACTTTAAATGGGTACGAGGTAATTTCTGTTGCGTGAATGGGTCTTACTCATATTCATTGCATTTCTAATTCTTGCAGGTTTAAGATGAGGTAATTTTTGTTCAACAAAGTTGTGATGCTGCTTATTCAGTGTGGATCTTAGTCATATTCATCGTAATTTAATTTTGATTAAATTGTACTTTTGTTCTTCCTGCACTTCCACATAATACTTTTACAATTTTCTTATGCTTCTATTTACTATCTTTGTTTTAGCTCTAACTTCATTTATGCTTTATTTAACCAAACACTTGATCAATTTAGGGCTTCTTCCAAAGCTCTTAACAATGATCGATAGAGCCAAGCTGGACTCAAAAATTGCGGAGAAGAAGATTAAAGAAGCCGGTGGTGCGTTGTCCTTACTGCTTAGTTTTTAGCATTCGTTTCCCTTTCTTATTTTTTATGGTACGACAATGTTTAATTTTGAAGGTTTGATAATTTTTGTTATAAATAGTTAAATCCCTATGTTCACGGGCTGGAAATAGTTAGGTCTTATGATTTTAACACCAATAATTCTACGACACAGATTTGCGACATAGTGGTGCGACATAGTGACGTGTTGCATCGGTATTAGCTATTCCCTTATGGATGTGGGTCCGCGCCAGCAACACTAGCCAATACCGGTGCGACACGTCACTGTGTCGCAAATTTGTGTCGGTGTAGGAGTCTTTTAATACAAGCTGTCTTTAATTACATCTTGGTCTGTTGGTGATTAGTTCATTTTCAAATTATTGAGCCCTACATGTGTGATCGGACGTGCGAAATTGAAACATCACACTCTTTCTTTGGGAAAGGACAAAACCAAGTGAAGTATGAGTGTCTGATGTGTAGTAGTATACTTTCTGTTTGTGTACACTTTTTTTTTAAATTTAGATGAATACACAAGTATTACATAATTTGTTAAAGTCATCCTAAAAAATAGATTATAATGTAAACAAGGCATACCTATATGTTTAAAATGGGAGTTATATATAAATTTAGAAATATTTATAGCAATTCAGCATATATTAATGTTATATAAAAAGAGGTGTAAAATGAATGCAACAATGATTAAAATGATTTTTACGTTATAATCTATGATTGAATAAAATGAATGATCTTTACGTTATAATCTAGGTTTGACATTCATTTTAATCTTTGTAAAAATAAAAGGTTTGTCACAAAATCTCAAACAAGGCATACCTATAACAACTTGAGATTTTTGTTTTCAAATTCTTTGTTTTTAATTTTTTATTTTTAATGGCAAGTTGTTAGAAACTAGAGATTATCCCAAAAATCTCATCTGCAAAATCTTTAAAAAATGCTGAGATTTGTGGTTTGTAATTTGAAATTTGTACTTTGATTATAAACTAATGTTAACCTACGAAGCCAAATGGTTGGGTTCTAATGAATTGAGTTTGATTTTCGGCCACGCATCATCGCGTGTCCTGCATGCTTGTGTATACATACATATGCATAAATATATAAATATATCATGTGTTCTTTAGGTATGTTGGAGAATTTGACTATATAAATGTATATAGAGGCCTTCTCACTTGCGAACTCAAAAAAGAGTCCGTGTGGTGCGGATTAATTTCTAAAAAATACCAAAAAAATGTTTTGGGGGTTGATTTTTTTTTGTGTATATTTTAAATATTTCAGGATACCCATATAAAAACTGTCAAACATTGACCAATTTTTTTAAGATAACAAAAAAAATAATTTCGAGTTGATTTTTTTTATGGGAACCCCAAAATGTTTAAAATGCACACAAAAAAATAATCCCCCAATTTTTTTTTGGTATTTTTTAAAAATTAATCTGCATGGTGCAAGCTCTTTTTTAGGCCCGCGCCTGAGATTCTCTCTCTCTGTATATATATATATATATATATATATATATATATATATATATATATACACACACACAAAAGTATACGTATATTCATGCATATATATTTATATATTATGATATTGCATGTACCACTCTCTCTCTCTCTCTCTCTCTCTCTAGCCCCCCCCCCCCCCCCCGACACTATTCATAATGGTGTCTTTCATCCCGGCACATCCATTCGTCATCCCTGACTTGACGATTCACTATTCAGTCGGTGGATGACTATACAGAAGGCCATCACCAAATTCATCGGCATCCACGTACGGATGAATAGAGTTGCGAAGTGGCTTGGGAGTCGAAGATGAGGTAAAGTACTTCTGGCTCACATTGAAGACACCACTAATTGGGTCGGAGACTTGCTAACTCAGTCCAAGCCGACAAAGATCAAATCTACCTCCATCAACCATGCTCTATCCGAGAGCAACCTTTCCTCTCCGGACATTCCCCTTAGAGGTTAATGTGAGCTTGGAAGATGATGTCAACCCTGCTCCTTCCCAGGCCCAACCAAGCGGAAAAAATTATCCGAAGCAGAAGAGAAAAGTTGTCTAACCCTATTCCAACAACCAATGTTTTAAAAGGCGCGAGACGTAGTTGAGGCATTTTGCATCTGTGAGGCGAGGCATAAGCCTCAAACTTTTTTCCGCAAAAATCACTAAAAATGATATGATCCTTTCCTCCTCTTCTCTTCTTTTTGTTTCTTTTTGCTTGCCTATCGTCAACACCTCTCATCAAATAATCTTAATTGTTTGGCTAACCTTAAGAGGTTCCTTCACACATTTAGCCACATTTTGTTTAGTACCAGCAAGATGGTCCTTCATTCGCTTAATATTCAATATTCACCTTTAAAAAATTTCCCGTAAAAGTCACATTCAATATATTTGTAACCCTTATATATATATATATATATATACAGTCCTGCTCTTGTGCGGACCAGACATGTGTGACCTAGCGGTGAGCCTAGAAAAGAGAGTGAGTGCGCCTATAATTTAGGCGATAATTTCTAGATGCACCGTTAGGTGACACATGTCCGGTCCGCATTCTTAAAATACGGACTAGTCCGCACAAAGCATTATTATATATATATATATATATATGTGTGTGTGTGTGTGTGTGTGTGTATAGCAGAAAAAACAAAAAAAAAGACGCATCGAAACAGATAAAAAAATAAACATGGAAATTACCTGCGGTTGTAGGTTAGAAACGACGATCGGCTGCTAGTGCTTCAAAGTTAACGATGTTTTAGGTTGGAAATGTTGATCGCCTACTAGGCTTTTAGTTTGGAAGTGTTGTCGATGGATTTTAGGTTAGAAATGAGCAGCAAATGACTTTTTTTTTTCACTGCTCACAACTACACACGTGAGTTTTTTTTAAAAAAAACATTTGACCACTTTGACCCAAAATGAGCAGCAAAAATACGAGGCTTAAGCCTCAACCGCCTCAAGGTGCACGCCTCGACCAAACAAGGCGTAAGCCTCAGACAAAGGCCCTAGAGGCGTATGCCTCAGAACACCCTATCCGCCCTCGCCTAGAGGTGCGCCTCATTTCGCCTTTTAAAACATTGCCAACAACGTCATGCCTGATATGATCATTCGGATCGAATCGCATCTAACCATAATGCATGTCAAGCACAATGTCAATCGATGAACCCCAAATGAGTTGGTACAGCAAAAAATTAATTTCACAAGAAAAAGGTCGGCAAATACAACAAGCCGAATTGGATAAGGGCAATCAGTATGCCACCACGTATCCGACAATAATTTTTGGAGTGGTGAGCAGACCTAAATGCCAAGAAGGTTGTGGCGATGGCAGGATGACAAGGAGATTCTGAACAAAGTGGAATCGAATCCAACGATGAGGTAGATTAGTTTTTTTCCCTTTAATGTGTAATAATTAATTAGTATTTTTATTTTTCTGTAGTTTTAATTAGTATGTAATATTATTAATTTTTTAATTAACGTTTTTTAATCTCGATTTAAACATTTCGTCATCGTATTTTTAACACACTCCCTCCATCCCAAATTAAATGATGCAAGTTTGGGTGCAAAAGCATAAAAAAAAGAAGTTAACTAAACAACAACATCAACACAATGGAAAATGTAGGAGGTCTTATTATTTCTCTCTCTAATCTCTCAATATCAAATGGTCAAAAGTGATACAATGAGGGGCTCAATGGCTATTTATAGTAAGAGACTAAAAAGGAAAAAATAAAGAATAAATGCTAAAAAGGCGACAATATCCCTATGCTCCTGCATCATTCCCCTCCCCCCCCCCCCCCCCCCGAGAGGAATCCATATATGCAGAGTACTGGCGAAAGAAGTCAGGATCAACATGCTACAATGTCGCCCCATTAATCCCAGCGTCTTCAGCCGCAGGGCGCCCAACCCAACGGACCAAATAGCGTGTGTAATCACCCGATATAGAGGAGACAAAGGTGGAGTCAAGTATACGCTCAATACGGTCAACATGAGAGCGGACTAGCTGAGCCGGTGAAGATGGAAGAGGGATGGGAGGAGGATGGGTACCCCGAAAAGGAGAAAGGTCCGCCACATTAAATGTTTGATACATGCGAAACTCCGTAGGAAGGTCAACCTCATATGCATTCGGCCCACAAGCACGAACAATAGGAAGCAACCCAAAACGTCGCATAAGAAGCTTGTTGCCTTTGCCGACATGACGTGGTTTCTGGAGGTACACCATGACTAAGTCACCAGGTTGGTATGAAACGAAACGACGATGCGAATCAGCTGCTCCATTGTAAGAGGTGTAAATGGTCTGTCGACGAGGTCAATAGGCACAGTTGGGGGACTGGCCTAACACAATCTGGAAAGGAGAGAAATGGTAAAACGGTTGACTGCGTTGTTGAAAGCAAATTCAACTTGGGCAATCACAAGATCCCACCTATGGAGGTGCTCAGACGTCAAATAACGCAAAAGGTCTCCCACTCCTGTTGACCACCTCTGTCTGGCCATCTGTATGGGGATGAAAGGCAGTCAAAAACTGAAGCTACGTCCGTAGCAAGCGCCATAATGTTCGCCAGAAATGTCCTGTAAAGCGGACATCGCGATCGGAAGTGATGCTACAGGGGACGCAATCTCTCGGAAGTATAAGGCGCAACATGAGAAGCGTCAGTCGTGCGAGAATACGGAATGATATGAGACATCTTGGAGAATCAGTCAACTACCACCATAATAGAATCATGCCCACCGGAAGTACGGGGGAGGCCCACAATGAAATCCATCGAAACATCCCGCCATGGGCACTCGGATATCGGCAGGGGAGTGTACAATCCAGCATTGGATTGTCGGCCCTTAGCGGTCTGACAAGTATAACAACGTCTGATGAAAGCATTAGTATCCCGTCTCATGGTGGGCCAATAAAATCGGTCTTGTAACAATGCATGGATGCGGGCCTGTCCCACGTGCCTGCTAAACCACCTCCATGAACCTCAGAAATAATCTTCTCTCGCAAGGAGGAAGTAGGAATACACAAAGTTGTCACCCGATGTAAAAACCCATCTTGTAATAAGTACTCGCCCGATGCTCCATTGCCCTGCTGGCATGCTGCATAAATGGGCCCTAGGTCCAAATCGACCAGGTAGAGATCTCAAATCTCATCGAACCCATAAACCTGACTCTGCAAGGTCACTAATGCATGAGCATGCAGGCTAAGTGCATCCGCGACCATGTTCTCCTTCCCATGCTTGTACTAAAGGTGGAAGGTATAACGCTGAAGATAGGATGTCCACTTGGCGTGTCAGTCACTAACACGATGTTGGCTATGGAGGAATCGCAAGGTCTCATGGTCCGATTTGATCACAAACTCCTTATGTAAAAGGTAGTGTGACCAAAACTTCACGGCTGTCACAACCGCATAGAACTCCAAGTCATTGGTAGAATAGTGTAAGGCTGCTCCAGTCAATTTCTGGCTAAAAAACGCAATGCGCTTCCCATTCTGACTCAAGACAGCGTCCACCCCTGTCTTGCAAGCATCATAAGACAGCTCAAACAACTGATTAAAGTCTAGCAAGGAAAGAATAGGAGCAGTCGTCGTCAACTCCTTGATACGTGTGAAGCCCCGATCAGCCGCCTCAGTCCACCTGAACTCGATTGTCGAAGAGGTGCCCATCAAATCCGTGAGTCTGACGGTGCTGAACCCCGCTACGAAACATCGATAGAACCCAACAAGTTCATGAAAATTGTGAACCTGAGTCACCAAAGTGGGGGTGGGCTAATCCACGATCGCTTGAATCTTGGCGTCGTCCACCCGAACGCCATCTCCCGATACTACATATCCCAAGAAAGTCACTGATGGAACCATAAAAGCACACATGTTTAGCGTGAGGAAAAAACGTTCGGCTCGTAAAACCTCCAGAACCTGAGTCGCATGTCGTAAGAGCTCCTCCTCGGACCGGCTATAAATAGAGATATCATCAAAATATACCACAACGAACTATAAGAATGGGCACAAAATTTGAGTCATCACCCTCATGAACGTGGATGGGGCATTGGATAGACCAAAAGGCATACAGTCCACTCATGAAGTTCATCCTTGGTTTTAAAGGTTGTCTTACATTCATCACCTGGCCTCATACGTATCTGGTGGTAAGCACTCTTTAAGTCTAGCTTGGAGAATATCGTCGCTCCATGGAGTTGGTCCAACATATCCTCAACCCAGGAATTGAGAACCGATACTTCACCTTGATTTTATTGATGGCATGGCTATCCACGCGCATACGCCAACCTCCGTCCTTGGGTGCTAGAAGTGCGGGGACCACACAAGGAGACATGCTCTCCTGTGTATACCCCTTGTCACACAACTCGATGACCTGTCTCTGTAACTCTGCATGCTTTGTGGGCGATATGCGATAGTAGGAAAGATTGGGGAGTTGTGCCCCAGGGATGAAGCCAATCTCATGTTGTATATCCCGGAAAGGAGGAAGCTCATCTGGGGGAGTGCACACATCACTATAAGAAATCCAACAAACGCTGAATACACAGCAGAACAAATGCCTCGGGAGTGGTGATGGGGCTAATAAGAGAATAACGCATCCCCGTCTCCGTGGCCTCGGTGGCTAACTCCTCATGTGAAACAAGTAGGGCCGAAGGTCGAGACATCGGAAACGGTCGCATGGGGCGAAAAAGAAAGTTTCGCCCTCCATGTGTAAAAGAGTAAGTGTTGGCTCGACCATCATGTATACTACGATGGTCAAATTGACATGGCCTCCCCAAAAGTAAGTGGCATACCCTCATGTCAACAACAGTGCATAAAACCTCGTCATGATAGTCTCCAATGGAGAAAGCCACTCGACACTGTCGGCTAGGGGCAAGTGTGGCTCCGCTACCCAACCACACAATACGGCACGGTGTGGCCAATAACTTCGTGGGACGCTTTAGTTTATCTACCATCTCTTGCGCAATCAAGTTATCACTAGCCCCCCCGTCTACAATCACCGTGCATAACCTAACCTTTGCAGTGCAACGAGTAAAAAAAATGCTCGTTCGAATCCATGTGTCATTGCCAAGGTTCTAAAAAACACGGGGCGTGAAGGTCAAGCCTTAAGCCTTAGAAACCTAGGCGAGCCTAGCATAAAAAGGCGTGAAAAGGCATTTAGGCCTTCTTAATATATTTTAATATTTTTTAACCATAACAAGGCCATTAAAATACTAAAATTGTACATATCATAAAAATGTCTCATTATTTGCAAATTAAAATACTATTTGATTATTTTGGATGAGATAATGATCCGGTTTGTAAAAAAATTCTTTAAAAGGCGATATCGTTTTACTAAAGCATTGATGTTTTCAGAAAAAAGCGCACCTTAAGAGTTTTACCAAGAATAAGGCGTAAAACGCTTAAGGCGGGACGTTTCTTCCAAGCCTCAAGCCTAGGCGGGTTTTTTAGAACAATGGTCATCACTAGGAGGGGGTGACTGGGTATCCACCGAAGTCATAATCATAACAGTACAAGTATAGGCGGTAGAGACCTCGGCGAGCCTTACTTGAGAATGGCAAAAAGAGTCATGTGGACGGCAAATGGATTGTGCGGTGGCTAAGGGCACATTGAGTGGGATGGGTAGGATGCCCAAAGAGGTGCACCCTTTGTATACAGAATTAGGGTTTTTAGGAGGCATAAGAGTTGGGGTTTCTCGGGAAGGGGGTAAAAATGATTTGGAATTGATTTTGTGTGGGGAAAATTAGCTTAGGTTTGAATTGGAGTCATTCTTGGGTTTAATTTCTGATTTGGAGTCTTCAATTGGGGTTACGGTTGATTCGGATCCATATTGGGGTTGAATTGCTTGAATCTTTTGGCTTACATCACAGTTGGATTGGGTTGACCTTAGGAGGCATTTCGATGTCATCGGATGTGGTTCAGCATGTTTTTTTGGTCGGTATCTTCTGGAGCAGCCCCTAGGGCATCGCGCACCCTGACGGTCTTACTTGGGTCACGGCTTGGGTCGCTTCGTCCCTGGCTTCAATATCTAGGGGTTTAGTGCTCTTGGGATTGTCGGTCCCTTTTTCTAAAACTTCGGGTTCTGCACAAACTCTACAGCTCCAACCTCAAACTGATCTGGAGAAACAATAGTAGAAGTGATAGAAAGTTCAGTACCACATTCAGACCCACCAACTTGAACCTCCCTATTTCTGATTGAATTATCAGCGGCGGATGAAAGCGTATCGGTGTATGACTCGACCCCATAATCTTGATTCGATGAGTTGATTGATTTTGCCGAATTGGTCGTCGAAGTGAGCTCTTCGAATTTTGACTGCACGGCGATAAATGCGATTACTCGCCTTTCTTCCAAACACAAGCTTCCTTCCCTCGGTCTCCCGTTGTTCAGGGGCATTTCTTTTCATGGAACGTTTGGGTGGTTCTTAGTCTGGTAGTTGCCGCCTGTGGTAGGCGGTCATTTAAGGGAGGATTTTAATGGGTTGCGGTAGAGTGGGGACAGCCACGGTAGATTCTAGGGTTTCGGTTAGGATATTAGGGTTTGGTCGAAATTCACTCAGGCGAATCCAATTTGAGTCCCAATCTTCAATAAGCATGATCGATCCAAAAACAAACCTCGCTCTGATACCAATTGATGCAAATTTGGGTGCGAAAGCGTAAAATAAGAAGTTAACTACATAACAACAACAACAACAATAACATGGAAAATGTAGGAGGTCTTATCATTTCTCTCTCTAATCTCTCACTATCAAATGGTCAAAAGTGATACAATGAGGGGCTCAATAGTTATTTATACTAAGAGATTAAAAAGGGAAAAATAAAGAACAAATGCTAAAAATACGACTATATCCCTGTGCTCCTGCATCATTAATAGTCCTGCTTTCATTTTTGGGATGTCCCAAATTTACAGTCATGCGTTCCTTTGGGGGACATCCCAAATTAATTGTCACGTAAGCAATGAACCAGATTCCACTGTAGTGAGGAGAAGAACAGGAAAAAATATACCTACTGGAATAAGGTCGCCGGCTGGAATCGAAGTTGATGGGGGTGGTCGCCGGCTGGTCTCAATGGAATCAGTGTTCTCTTCTACCCTTTTTTTTTCTTGCTATGACAAGTAGCAAAGAACTAGGGCAAAAAGTATTGCAATGACTTTTATGAACCAAACAAATGAACCTTTTCATTTTTTTATTTGGACCGGTCAACATAAATTATAAAAAATTACAGCTTCAGCCTTGTTTCACCAAGGCGCACCTAGGCGAGCGCCCAACGCCTTTTCCCCCCTCGCGCCTCCTGCCCCTAGGCGCTTATTCAAACCACTTCGCCCAGCCCTATTTGGGGCGCACCTTTGGCAACTATGGTGTATCGTACAACTCATAATTTGTCTTAAATGCAGTCTTCTACTTTTCACCCACCCGTACTTAGATTTAGTGATACCCACTCATCCAATCAAGCGTGGAGAAAACTTGGGCTCCGATCCCAAATATCATTAAGGTGGGGAATCTGGAACCTGTATGTAACCATGCTTTTGTTTGTCGCTATGCTATCAACACACATGCGCCAACTCTCTTAATTCTTGGGTGTGAAAAAGCCATCCGGTTCACACAAAAAATAAATGAAACAATCGCTATGTTCCTACCTTATTTTCTCGTTCAGACTTGAAGTAGTCCAGAACTTGTGGACCTTACCAAATACAGTCATATCCTCGGAGGGAACTCTTACCTGCCCACAGGTAATAGAATTGTTAATTCTCAGCTGGCCTAGCCTTGGGTGTGTCCTAATAGCTCCCCCACCCACCCCCCCACCCCACCCACACACACACAATCTACTTTTACGTGTAGATATTGTCAGTTACTCCAACTCCAAGTCTTTGAGCAAAATCATTTTTTTTTTGCACAACCAAAACCAATCCAGCCCATTGAGAAATATAGGTAAATCTCATTACAAAACTCAAAACTCGATCCAATATGGCCAGATGTTTAGCCCAGAGAAGCTTGCAGATGTCTAGGCTTCTACCTCCCTTAAAGGCTTAAGTCATGGATCAACTGATTCTGACATCGTTTTATAGTGTTTTGACAAGTAAAAAAATATATACTACCTCCGTCTCGAATTGATAGTTGCTATTTGAAAATGACTGTTTTTAAGGATGCACTCCATCAATGGCGAAGAGCAAGATTTCTTTCTTTTCTCTTTTTTCTTTTCTCTCTTCGTCCAACTTCTTTCCATTTTTTTTTCATCTATTTTCTGTTTTGTAAGCTCTGCTTTTGTGCTCTGTTTTCTTATGCTTTGTTTTTTGTAATCAAAGAATATTTGTTAATGAGGATTAGCAAAATACCCTGTTTTCTGTTTACAAACATGTTATTTTTTCTGAATGATAAATAACAATAGATTGATTTAGTTTGTAGCAATAGAGTGATATCAGCTTTTATAGCAATAAATATTGTCAAACAGAGTTATTTTTTTGGTCTAATTGATGTCTAATGGGAAAAAAATAGATTCAAACGAATCCTACTTTTGTTGATTTGTTTCAAACAGAGTTAATTATGTAGCTAAAAATATTGACAAACAGCCTTTTTCTCTGTTTTTTTCCTTCTCTAATTGACATCAAACGGGAAAAAATGTTTCAAACGAACCCTACTTTTGTTGGTTTTGTTTCAAACAGAGTTATGTCATTTTTTTGTAGCAATCAATATCGACAAAACAGCCTACTTTGTTGGTTTTTGTTTCAAAATATGTTCTGTTCTGTTATGTTTCTGTTTTTATTTTCTTGTTTCAGTTTGTTTTTTTCTCAATTAATTGAATTTTACTATTGCATTTGATGTCTTTAGATTTATAATGGTAAGTGAAGGGCCGTTAAAGAAAAATCCGGATTGGAAGCATGTTCTGTTAGATAACCTTAAAGACACAAATGCAGTAACATGCAAATATTGTAAGATAGTTACCAAAGGTGGGATATTCCGAGCTACACAGCATATAATGGGTTGGCATAGGAATGCTGCGGCTTGCCAAGCATGTCCCACCCATGTAAGAGAAGAAATTCAGGAATATATGGCTAAAAAACAACAGAGAGCAAGCTAATTTGGGACCACCATATGTTGATGAATTTGGTGGCATTGGAGATGATCAGGACGCGGATGATGTTGTGGAGGTTACTAGGTAAGTGGCAACCTACCGTTGATGATTCTCATAGGGCAAGTAATAATCCCCCTCCCCCTCCCCCCCCCCCCCCCCCCCCGAAAAAAAAATTCATGGCTAGAAAGCCCAAAAGCCAAAAAGGTCCTATTGATTTGTATTTTACTCTCAATCCCAAGGTTGTGGTACAAAAAAGGGGAAACAAATGAGGTTGGATGAAAATGATCCAACGAAAAAGAGTTGACAGCTAAGGCATGCAACCAATTTTCTAGATGAATGCATGATGCGAGGCTTGCATTTAATGTTGTTAAATATGATAGCTTTCAAGCCTTTATTGAAGCGATCAGGCAATACGGCCCTGACATGAAAATACATAACTACCATGGCGTGAGAGTGCCGTTACTTAAGAAGGAAGCTGAAACCACGAACAATTTGATGAAAGATCACAAAGAAGAATGGGTGAAGAATGGGTGCTCTCTTATGGCCAATAGTTAGCAAGACAAAAGAGAGAGAACTTTGATCAAATTTTTTGTTAATAATCCGAGAGGAAATATGTTTATAAAATCCGTAGATGCTTTTGCGTAATGCGAAGAAATTGTTTTGAGTTGCTTGGAGAATTTGTGGAAAAGGTGGGAGCGTCTAATGTGGTACAAGTTGTCACGGATAGCGCCTTTGTCCTGCTTGGTAAGATATCTTTACACTATAAGGATTATTTATGTAAGATATTCTTTGGTTATTTATATAAAATAATTAAAATTTCAAATTTAATAATTTAGTTTTATCTCTTAATAGGATCTTATTTGGAGACCAAGTACCCAAATTGTATTGGACACGGTGTGAGACACGTTGTTTGGATTTGATATTATAGGATATTTTCAAGATACCAAACACGAAGAGGACTTTTGCAAAAGCTATTTATTTAAATAGTTTTACGGGTGTCATGACTATGTTAAGACAATTTACCAACCATAGGGAGTTGTTGAGGCCCGCAAAAGACCAGTTTGCAACAATGTTTCACACATTGTTAAGGATTCATAAACAAAGAACAATTTACGAAAAATGTTCACTTCAAAAGAATGGTAAATAGTAAATGGGAAAAGGAGGCACAAGGAAAAAGAGTAGTGGGAATTTAATATGATTGCCTTCTTTTTGGAATAATGTTGTGTTCTGTCCAAAGGCCACGGGTCCTATTGTTCGCGTTCTTCAGTTAGTTGATGGTGAACGGAAGCCTCCTATTGGATATATTTAGAGGCAATGATAGGGCCAAAGGAGCCATTGCTAAGTCTTTTAGTGAGAATGAAGCTATATACAAAGTAATTTTTGATATCATTGATAAGATATGGATGTTCATCTTCTTCACCCCTTACATGTAGTCGGGTATTACTTGAACTCGGAGTTCTTCTATAGTAATCGAAGCATAGAGCAAGATGAAGAGGTGCTGACAGGATTGTATGCATGCATTGAAAGATTGGTGCCAACTGCCAAGTACTATAATCCAAGATAAAATCTTCGACGAATTGATGAAATATAAGAAAGTTGAGGGCCATTTTGGGATTGGTATGGTTGTTAGGCAAAGAGCGAAGGGGGCACCATTTAACCTTAATGAATTATGAGTGATTTCAATAGTGCGTGTGTGTGTGTATATATATATATATATATAGGGAGAGGTTCTAAAGTGAACCTAAAAACCGAACTTTTTCATGAACCTAATAAAACATTAAAAAAGAAGCCAATTAATTTTAATTCCTTATTAAAATTGGTCCGCGGCAACGGAAACGCGTGCGTGTTTTTTAATACACACACCTCACTACCCCTACCCCCCCCCCCGGTCCTTACCGGAACCCACTCCTGCAACCACCCAGCTGCCACTGCCCCCACCCACGATCTTGGACAGACCTCCATTTCTGGAGCAACACAAGCTCCTAAACCCACCGTCAACAATCCATCTCTCACCAACATTTCAACCCACTAAAGCCCGGTGCTTCCCTAAAACTTCCTGCCCAACGACAACCCGATTTTACCTGAAACTCGAAGCCATCTCCTCCTAAATCTGGAATAACCCCATCCCGATTTGAAAACCCAGAGCAAAAATCCAGCTCCAACCCGGACCTGCTCTCTAACCAAAAATACCAAAACCCATGTGAACCCCACTGCCTTATACTTCCTATACCAACTTGGTTTAACCCCAAGACCCAATTCCCACTAGACCCGATTTTGATACCTGCATAAAATCAAAGACCAAAATAGAAACCCATTTGGGTTCAGGTAAGGGGGTAGTGAGGTGTGTGTATTAAAAAACACGCGTGTCCGTTGTCGGTGGTGCGGACCAATTACACCATATGAATTAAAATTAATGGATTGTTGGGTGTTTTTTGTTAAGGTTCATTAAAAAGTTCGGTTTTTAGGTTCACTTGTGATCCTATATATATATATATTGCAATTGACATATTACTCTAAGTTAATGCTTACAAATTATATGTAATTTACAGCCGAGTGGTGGGCTTCATATGGAAGTTCAACCCCAAATTTGCAATCAAGATTTTAGACCTCACTTGTAGGCGCGTCTAGATGTGAGAAACATTGGAGTGTTTTTTAACATTTAAGTATTTTAGTATTATTAAGTAATTAATATTACCATTAACTTACTAATGCCTATGATATTATGCTAATTAGTTATATATGACTTTTGGCATCTTCATAGCCAAAAAAAAAGAATAGGTTAGCTCAATCTTGTTTCAACGATTTGGTGTTTCCTAAGTATACTCGAGCATTGAGGCATCGATATCAAGCACACAACACCATTAACCCCATCTCCTTAAATGATATTGATGAAAGAAATGAGTGGTTAATTGGAAGGATTGATGGAGATTGAGATGAAGACAATGAGCTTGTTTTTTATGACGATGATGCATTGACATGGTGAGTGGTTGGTCGCGTTGCTGGGGGTGGAGAGACGGCCTATAATTCTAGATCAACTTTAAGTTCACGGGTTTCTTCAATGGTGTCTCTCGAAGAAAAAAGATCAGTTGGTACTATGAGTTCACGTGTTCCTTCACTTATGTTAAGTATACTTGTTTGTGTCTTTGATTTTTAATTTTTGACTGAACTCTTGTTGGTGATGGTTTATTATTTTTATTTTTTTAGACTTGTATTGGGTGATGGTAGTTGTGGTTTTATATATTTTAAGACTTGCACTTATTGGATATTTCTAAGTTTATCTTATGTTTATATATTTGTTATATTTTGGAATCGAAATCATCCCATTAAAATCTAGATCTTTAAATATACGAGTGATTAAGCTTTTGCATCTTGGAATTTGCATTAACGCAAAGATGTATGTCTAAGATAAAGTTATTATTGATGTTACAATATTATAACATCAATATCTTATTAAAAGTAGAATATAACATATTTCTTTGTATTTTTTGTAAAAAGTGTGCTTTGCTTATATGACGCCCGCCTCGCCTTTGCTCCTTGTGCCTAGGCTCCATGAATACCTTGGTGCCTTGATATGTCTTGCTCCTTAAACTACTGTGCGATACGCACTCTAAGATGATGCAACTCTCCAGCCTTTCTTAGGCGTACGTATGGAGAGCATGTCATGTACATCTTGAAAAGGTTCTACAAGTCATTCAAGAGCAATAAAGGATAGTATTTAAGACAATGGATGAGTTGTTCAAGTGGTTTTATAGGAATCAAACACAACAGAATATTACTAAAGAAAACCCAAATTTAAACAAATAAGAAAAAAACTCTCAATATCATTCACCAAATTATTTAAAGAGGAATACATATATATAAGAAAGATCACTTGGCCCCGAAACTACCCTAATTGGGCAAAAAGACATTAAATGCCCACTAAATGAAGTATTATACGTGTATCTCATCTTTAACATCCATAACACAATTCCCATAACCCTTCCCCTCTTCTCCCTCAAGCTTAAAGGTGACTGTCACTAGTCTCCAGCAGAACTATAATGAACCGTAGTCAATGCCTTATGATGACCTCCTCTGGAGCGAAGAACACAGCATCAGTACTGTCGATAACAATAATGGCGGATACTTTTCCACGATCAGTGCATACTCAATGGCCATGTAGGGACGAGGGAACATCCTAAAATTCAACTCAACCCAAATAAGAGTCTGCAACGCTCTATATAGCTGCTAAAATGTTACTCTTGTTTCTCCTACAAAGTTACCTGGGTGCACAATAAATGAATTGCTCGGTGTACTCACTCATTAATCCTGTCTTACACTTTAATCCTAGAAAACAAGTCACGCTCCTCTCCAAAATTTGCGAAACCCAAGACACTATCTTGCTTGCCTTTTAAATCCACCTCAAACTGACCAACACCCTTATTAGATGATCCACCAACTAGACCCAAGGCATAAGGTTATCAATTCCTAGGCAAATCTATACACGGATGTTTGTGGACTAAGGGCGGGGCTTCCATGGGTTTCTTCTTAATAGGAGACCAAAACGCGAATTTTGCAACCATATGGTCGTACCTTGGTGTGATGGCAAGTGCCCTCAGCCAAGCTACGGTTGTTCTCGAGTTCGAGACATGGGAGCAGTGTCTCCATATATGAAGGTAAGATCAGCTGACATCCGCCTCTCCCAGACCCAACAGATAAGCAGAAGCCTTGTGCACTGGGGGTGCAACCTCTCTCTCTAATTCTTCATTTATAAAAGTCGAGTTCTGATTACAAATGGAGGCCAAAGGCCTTATTTAAAGGGTGAGGTTAGCTTGCTAGTCAAGCTAACCCAAAAAGCTAAAAGACTAAAAATGACAAAAGAAACAAAAGACAAAAACAACCTCTAACTATACTTGGAAGCCAAGTAAAGACGCTAATATAACTAAAAAAAAGAAGTACCCAGTGCACAAGGCTCCCGCTTAACTGCACGGTCTGGGAAAGGCAGGTGTCGGCTGGCCTTACCCCCATATATGGAGATGTTGCTCCCATGTCTCAAACTCGAAAACAACCATAGCTTGGGCAAGAGTACTTGCCATCGCACTAAAGGAATATTCATTTATTTTACTAATAAAGAAATAAAATAAAATACAATTAAATATCCAAAAGTTTCTTTGAGACCCGCCTACTTGTGCCACGAGTCATGCATAAACATCACTCTCTCCTCCTTCGAAAAAGCTCGTCCTCGAGCATGAGGGGGAAATTGCAAATGTCCATGCCACTGAAACAAGGGTTTTTTACCAATTAGTCTCGTTTATTAAGTATGTAGTCCAATAGGTCCTATCATCTTTTTTTTGCTCCAACAGATCCCATGAAAAAAGATTTTTGGTCGAATAGGTCCTATCTGTAAACATATAGTGAATATTCACTATATGTATAAATAGGACCTACTAGGAAAAAAATCTTATGATAGGACCTATTAGGAAATGACTTACGTAAATAGGACTTATTTGTCAAACTCCCCTAAAACAAATACTTTATTTCTAACACTTTAAAAATTGGTGGCTGCCCAAATTTGTCAACCCTAATAAAATCAACATTCAAGTGGGTTTTTGAAAAGATTTGGGCTAATAGGGTAATTTTGGCAAATGGGAGAGGGAATAAAAGGAATAGGGGCAGGTTAGCAATTTGCAGCAACTCTGGTTTCTTTATTTGAGCCCCAAAAAACCCTAGCGCCCATGACCTCCAGTGCAACACCCGCCCCCTTAATTTTAACCGTACCCATGTAAATTGGTGACTTGATGTGACCCAATTGGACTTTAGACTTTGGAAGATGAATTATGGGTCAAATTTGGGTAATATCATGGCCTTGGTGCAATTAATTGGATTTAGAATGATCTTGTATTTAATTTGGAGAAAAGTCAGGGTCGTCCGAACGAAACCCTTGATCGTCCGAATGAGGTTCAAACCTCGTTGTAATGATGCTTCAAACGACCTTTCAACGAAAACGCGTTAGAAGCTCATTCGCACCCCGTTCGAATGAGATTGTCTGGTCATTCAAACGAGGTCCATTCTATTTCAAACGAGACTGTAAAAATCATTTTTTGCAGATTCAGAATATGCTGTCAACCGTTGGATCAAAACACGTGTCACACTCCCATGGCAGCACATCAATTCGTGGGAGGAGCCTTGGGGCATTTTTGGAATCAGCCCTTAGGACTTGTGGAATATACAAGGACGGTTTTGCCTCATTTTTGGGAACCCAATCATATTTTCTCTCTTTCTAGCTCTTGGAGCCTCCCCACCAGCCAACCACCTTCTACCACCCTAGCACCACCACCCCTCAACCCTAAACCACCATATTTACCTTATATTCTACCATATTTAAGCGTTATAAACCCATCTACACCATTGTTGGGCAAAGTTATAAATTTATGAAATGTTGTTAGGGATTTTTAGAGAAGAAGAACGAAGGAGCTTAAGAAGGGGTTTTTGCTTGGAGATTTCATGGAGCTTTCA
The DNA here is from genome assembly GCA_949130495.1 of Sambucus nigra. Taxonomy (NCBI): domain Eukaryota; kingdom Viridiplantae; phylum Streptophyta; class Magnoliopsida; order Dipsacales; family Adoxaceae; genus Sambucus; species Sambucus nigra. The sequence goes on from OX422220.1 coordinate 254,084,295, forward strand.
AGGAGTAAGCTTAGTAGAGCTAGGCAACCTCTTTAAGGCCATCTTAGGAGGTGGGAGGTTGCCAACTTCTTCTACATCTCATCCACCATTTTTTAAGCTTCCTTTGAGGTGGGAAACTATATTCTTTAGGTTTAAGAACTCTATTTCATTATTATTTGGTCTTGTATATAGAGTTTTAAGAATAGAATGCATGTATTTTGTAGAAGATTAGTTTCTCATGATTTATGTAAAATGGTTTCAAAGTTTTGAGAAAATGACATATTTTCAAAAAATGTTTTGAAATAATACTTATCTTGTTGAGATATTTTATGAACAAAGTTTGAAAGATTTCTTGTAGAAAATGGATTTTTTATGAAGTTAGACATTTATTCAAGTTTTGAAGAATAAAAATGTCTTTTAATTATGAAAAACGTGTTTTTGCAAGTATTATGAAATTTCTTGAATAAATCATGCGTTAAACTCATTTTATTAGATTTTTTAACTTAAAATCCCTCTTCTCATGTATATAAACTTGTAGTAATTTGGCAATGAGCCTTAAACAAGTTTAGTTAAGGTTTTAATGAGTTTTAACATGAAATAAAGAAAATAAATATTTTAGCCCTTAAAGTGTGTTAATAAATGTGAAAATTGTGATAAATGTATATTTTCAAGACTACATGTGCTAATAAAGGAAAACAGTGGTTTTTCTTGTAAAGTAGTCATCAAAATGCCATATGATTTCCTTGATAAACAAAGTAATGAAATAAAGAGATTTCCAACTTGAGAAGTGTGTTACTCCAAGGTATTAAGGAAGTGTTAATTAGTTAAAAGCATTTAAAAAGTTGGTGTGGATAACTTATTGATGTTTTTGGAAAATAACACTTGTGAAAATGGAGAAGAAGACAAGTTTGGAAACAAATGGGTAAAATGGTAATTTTACGTAAAGTGGAATATTTTTATGAAATAAAAATGTTGAAAAAGGTGTTATACAAGACGGTCCTAAATGGGAGTGATTTTCACACTAAAATCAACGTAAATGTGTAAACGACATGAAATGGTGATTTTTTAAAGTGTAACACAAAAGTAGGGTGTAATTTTCGGGGTTTTGACTTCTGTCGGTAAAAGTGGAATAATGTGGACACGAAAAAGTTGTTAAAATATATGATAAAGAAAACTCAGAAGAACCGGAAAAAATTAAAAAGGGCCCGGAGCTCTAAGGTAAAAGACCCAAAATCACTGGTCAGAGCATATGGTGGTGTTGACGGCGGTGTGGAGCTCGTTAAAGTATACGGTTATTTGGTAAATTCCGAGAAAAAGTGGGCCATGATAATGATGTGTTTTGTGATACGTAGCGACATGTAGCGCGTGGTTGTGCTTCCGGGAGAAGACTATCTTTTATTTTGTATTTTAATTTAGGGTATTGTCATTTGCTTTTATTTTTTATCTTTAATTGGTCTCTAAGCATGTTTGGGACTAATTAGTCATTTTTAATTATTAGTTGACCTTTTTAGTCTTTTGGGTCATTACTTGATTACCAAGTAATTTTTCTCCTATGAATAGTCCACTGGTATTCATTTGTAATTACACTTAAGTATTGAGAAAGAGAATATAGAGAGAGAAAGAAACTAATTTTCTTAGTTTAGTTTTATTTGTTGGTGGTGGTGGTGGTGGTGTTGTGTAGTTAGTAGTTGTTGTGTAGTTGTAATAATAACGCTTCTGCATTCATAGATTCACATAAGATAAAGAAATTGATATTGCTAAGAAAATGAGAAAAGACAACCTTTGTGAAATGAAATTGATAAACGTTCCTATTTGAAAGGGTAATTTGGACAAGAATACAGAAATGACTAAGTCCAAGTAAAGTGTGAGTTTATGACACAAGTGAAATGGTTAATGGGTAATTGAGTAACCTAAGATGGTTTTAATCCATAATTAACAGAAGTGTGTATTGTGAATGTTTTCCAATAGGAAAACAAGTATTGTCCAACATGGGGTGTGCATGTGTTGAAAGGTGGTTTTCAAGAAAAATACTAAAGTGGATTTGGTGTGAGTAAATGGAAAATTCTGATAAATGAAGTGTTTTACCTAAACAAACGCTATTTTGTTTAAGTATTTAATCGAGTGCGTTAAATTGGGAAGAAATGTCAAGCTAAGTAAAAAGTGAGATAAAGGTCTTTTATAAGATTAGTGTGATTTAATCAACTCAAATAATATTTTGGAATAAACAGATTCATGCGTTAGTATATGTATATGTGTATGTATATGGTACTGGGATAAGTAGGCATTAGTCCCATTCTCCAATATATTTTAGGGTCCTATCCTGTGCATGTTTTATTAAGTCTTAGATCCTAAATTAATAAGACACGCAAACAACAAATATGGGAGAATTCAGACAGTTATGGCTTTTTAAAACAGATCGTGGGTAGTTTATGGGACTTTCAACAAAAAGATATATAGGGAGGATCGGTGCCTCACAAAACATTGGTACATAGGACTCAACAAAATATCTATATGGTATTTGCATGTGCACGTAGGTGGTACGTTATAGAGTGGCTTTTTCTGCCATTCGATTCTATGTTACATTGTTGTATTTCCCACTGGGCATTCGGCTTATTCCTTTTTCTTTGTTATGGCAGGTTGCATGTGATTGCGTACTTTGAGAGCGTTATACAGGTAAGTATTCTTTTATTTTACGTTAGTAGCTCTGTATGCTTGAATTCCGGGGATGCTTCCCACGGGTCCCACACGTAACTTGATATAAATTGGAATCGCATGCTAAACAAGTGAAATGCTAATTAAATAAAACTGGACTAGCAACATTATTTAGGTTACACCTAACGTTCGGGTTAAACCGAGCTGACCCACGGGTAACCCATAAATCTGGGTTCGGGCGTTACATTCAGTGTCCCTCTTCCCTTCCCTTCCCTTGAGGAAGCCTAGCTGCCTCACAACCAAACATTACCCTAATTTCATCATTGGTGTTCCAAATCGGAGCTCTGCTGGAGTTGCCGCCAATCTGGTGACCATCACCAGCCTCCGGCGAAGTCATTGGAGTAATAAAATGGCAGAACGACGGTGAGGAACTGTTTTTATGGCGTATATAGGGTTTTCACCCTCTTTTTGCTGTGGCACTACTGGTCCAAGGTCGTTCAGTCCTACGTTGGGGTGTGTTTCGGCTAGATCGGAATAGGAGTGTTCGAAAAAATTTCCAAAATTTTCGGAATTTTAAAATCCTTTCCAAAATCGGAAAAATCAATTTCGAAAAATCAATTTCTTTTCCATGTCAGCGACTTCGGAATTTTTGGATATTTTTTTATTCGGAAAAAACTAGGAAAAATCGGAGATATCAGTTTTATTTTTTTTGGATAATATCGGAAATACAAAATTATACATTTTATCTTTTTTATTTCACTTTTTTTGGGGGGGTGGGGGTAGTCTTATATTCATACAAATGTCAATTTCAAGCAATATTTAGTATTGATGCTAAGCTTAAAAGTTGAACCTCATAAGACCAGATGAGCAGTGTACATTACTATGAGAAAAACTAAAGCAAACAATAACACCAATGTTAGTAAGCAAACAAGGAAAACACTATGATTCCATGAACATCCCAATCATAAATTGCAATTATTCACAGAGTTATAAAGATACAGCAAGATGCAGGCAATATACGATGACTATACTATGTTTTAATTAGAAAAGATGGATGAAATCATTGATGGCAAGTTAAGTCAATAGAAGGCTCATATGTGAATAACAAATAGAGCAACAAAACTGTGCTTGATAGATCGGAGAGGAATGAGACCATACCTGACTGAGATTCATGAATGAGAGCGGTGTGAGAACGGTGTGGTCTTTCTAATTAGGTTAGAAATGATAAAAGAAGGAGGCAAAAGAACCTTTATATAGGTACAAATAAAGGGTTGAGATTATTTTAAATGAACGGCAGCCTCGGGAGGGATTGTTTTAAATGAAGGGTGGGATTATTAGGAAATGTGATGAGTAAAAATTATTAAAATGAAAAAAAAATTATTATTTCGAAAAATATTTTGGATAAATCGGATCGGCGTGATATCGGAATTTTCGGAACGGAAAATCGGAAAGTCAGAAATTTATATATGATTTCTAATTCCATTCCAATTTATATCGGAAAAGTCGGAAATCGAAAAAATTAAAATGGTGCCAAAATTGGAAAAATTTGGATCGGAAATCGGAAAATTCGGAAGTTCGGAAATAATTAACACCCCTAGCCATGCCGGAGCCCCGGTATGGTTTGAAACTCACCAGCGAGGGTCGTCCAGGCATGGCGAAGGTCGCTCGCTGCCCTCCAGAGATGTCTAATCGGGGCAGAATGTAGTCGGGCTGAAGGTGGAAGTAATTTGGTTGTGGTTTAGAGGTTGCGGGGGTGCTTGGCTATGTGATTTTGGGTTTTCGAGCCATCGTGAGGTGTTGAAATGGGTCGTCGGCCTTTGTCCCGCCGACCCTCTGAAAAGAAAGAGGTCGTCACCTTATCCTCGTTGTTTTGGACAATGGTGATCAAATCAGAGGTCAAATCTACTAGAGATATGGTGTGGGGCTAGGGGGGGCGTTTGTTGATTTTCCGCTTGAAATGGGGACATCCTAGGAGGCCGAGGAGGCTGTCGGAGGGGCTTCCCTTATTCACCCAATCCTCATACCCTTCAGATTCATTTTCGTCCTCCTCAAATTATGATGAATATGGTGACTAGCAGTAGGTTGTGGGCAATGGTGCTTGTGTAGTAGGATAACTTCTTGGGCCCGCTCATAGCGATACCACCGCGCCCTCGGGTTGAGGTACATTCGTCGTAATAATTCTTCGTTGGATAGTTGATCGATTTTGGGGGTTTAAATTACAAATCCGGCTGCCATTGGAACATTTACTAACCAATACACCCTCCCGGCCGATCATTTGTTCCAAGTTGAAGCTATAACTCGGAGCGGACTTCGTATACCACTTAATACAAAAACACACCAAGAGTGAACATCGCTCTGATACCAATTTGATGTGCGCTGGTTAAGCGGAAGCGAATATTACACTAAAGAATAACAATAAATGTAGAGGAAACTCTCCCTCTAATTATTCTTTTATAAAAGTCGAGTTCTGATTACAAATGGAGACCAAAGGCCTTATTTATAAGGTGAGGTAGGAATAGGCCTTCGTTATGTGGTGGCTGGCAAGTAGCCCTTGTATGATGTATGGACCGTACTTTTATGTGGATGTTAGACGTAAAGATTGTCTTTCTCCTATTATATGGGATTATACATTGCGGTACTAGAGATAGTTGTTCCCACCCCTCCGTTGCTAGCGAAAGTCCAGAGCTTCCACGGGCTGACCAGTTTAACAGGAGATTTTTCATGGTTCAGTACACTAATGGCTCCAATTACATCACTCGTGCTTCCTATATTTTCCTAGTGTGAGCTCTCATGAGATGCTTACAAACTAGGAGTTGGTGGCTTGTTGACCCATAACGGAAGACCAGTAAGGTAACTTTCTGCACAACTATTCTACATAAGATTTGCGGATTTATTCTGTAATTCAGGCAGTGAAGTATTTGGCCGTACTTCTTGTATAGGGAGTTCTTCATGAAGTGGTACCATCACCCTAATTTTCTACGAGTGTTTTATGTTCTGCTCCTGCTCGTTACATCACCCGAGCAAGTCGTTTAATATTAGCAGTGTCAAATTCTTTCCACTGTTATTTTAATTGAGGCAAGTAAGGTTTTACATTAAAAACTGAGGCAGAGACCATAAACTTCCAACATACATAAAAGGAATAAAGAATCAAATAAATTAACGCTTGTAGTTTTAAGTAAAAAGGCTTTACCAATTGAATCTCTTCGCAAAGCAGTTAAATGAGCGCAACTGCAAGAGAAAATATTAAATCAGGTTACTTCTATTGAACAAATGATAATAAAAAAATAAAAAAATAAAAAATCATTAGAAATAAAAGGTAAAGGGTATGTCACTCATTAAATATAAATATGTCGGTCATTAATTATTCTCGCAATTCATAAGGAGAATTATGAACTTATGCCCAAGAAACCTCTGCGACAGGAAGATAATCAGATATTATTTAGTTTTATTTACAATACCTTCCTAGAGCCTTCCCAAAATCTGCACATAGGGATCGAATATATGTTCCTTTCGAACATGTCACCCTAAAAATCAAGTTTTGTCTGCAGACACAGAAGATTGAGTTTAATAATAACTACTTTATAATATCTACAATAGAAAACAAGTCAGTCATATCAAAACAGTTCACAATCAACAGTTGATAAATTAGCATATGGTGCTTTTGGCAGCTTTTCGTCTCATCACCCCTGGCACATGCATAGTCCCCTTTCAAAAGAATATTTATGACATTTGATGATCCATTCCAACTAGTTGATAATTAGTATCACAAACAAAAGACTCACCCTCAAATAAAAGTTACAAAAATTATTAAAATGAAAATTAAATTAAACAAGAATCATACTTTTCATGATATATCAAGTAAATTATTTTAGAGTGACGAACTATGTGGCACACATGCCATACCATAAAATATTATTTGGCAACCCGTTAATGTAAAATGCAAACAGAATTTGACGCATATGCAGCACTAGAAAATACAGCTAACTTGAGACAACCTGTCATCTAAACTTCGCTCGATGTCAAACTGGAAAATCGAAATCCGTCTTGGTGAAAGTTCAATGCTTTCTCCTCTTCGTGCTTTCTCATACATTTTCTCACCGCCAACCTATCAGTGACACTTGTAAGAGATCAACTAATGCAGTTTACATGATGTACCTTTGTCACAAACAATGATTAAAATTTAAGAAAAAACATGGGTCATTTTCACAAAGCCCCAGTTTGACAATACAATACTAGACTTAACCCCAATTTTGTTCAATAATTAGGCATTACACCAATTTCATAAAAAAAAATGTTAGAGTTGCATGGGAAAAAGTGTCGATTTGCATTCAATATGTGTAGTTTTTCGTAAAATATGTGTCTATAGTAGTTGATTTGTATGAAATAGGTGTCGATTTGCATGAAATGGGTGTCGATTTGCATAAGATTGGTGGGATGCCTAATTATTGAACAAAATTGGGGTCAAGTCTAATATTGTATTACCAAACTAGGGTTTTGTCAAAATGACCCAAAAAATTTATACAGTGAAACACTTGGAAATGTGAAACCACCATGACCAAATTTAAAGATGATACGGTGATGTGACCTAAATTACTACCCTGTAACTGTTTATGTACAGAACAAGGCACGTAAAAGATGCACAAAAAATATTATACAAACTGATGTGTCAGGATTCAGTTGGTTATTTAATAGACAGGGCCAACAACTTGTAGGCAGGAAGCATTGACTGTGCACAAGGCTCCCGCCATTGCAGTGTCTGGGAGGGTTGAATGTATGCAGTTTGTGTGCCAAATTTTGTGTACCTTCTGTGTGTTAAGTGTTATTCTTTGTAAAGTTGTAAAATATAACAGGAAGTCTTACTTTGATGGCAGAGAACATTGGAGGGACTTGCCATATCTCCCCACAAAAGGATGCAGCAGTTTTCTTTATGTCCTCGTCCTTGATGTGTTCCCATAGCTCACGTTGGATAACCTAAACAATGGATTATATGAATTTGCATATTTTGACTTTAAAAAAACAAGAGAGAGAGAGAGAGAGAGAGAGAGAGAGATAAAATAAAAAGGAGCAGTTTTATATCAAAATAAAGCCTAAAATAAAAGCCATGTGCCACTAGATATCCAGCTAATGATTACCCTGAACGGCCTTTTTCCTTGCTCATATGCAGGTAGGTTCCATGTTTTAATGGTCATGGCCTACTTTTACTTTAACATGGCACACCAAATTAAAATTTGGGTCTATCATAGGTAGTTTCCAGCAGAAGAATGCTTTTTAATACCACTGAATTATATATGCATCAAGTAAAGTTCTTTATCTCTTAGAATGCTGATCTGCATTTAGTTTGATGCTGCGAGATTAGCAAAAGAAATCTAACAATAAACTTGATCTAACTCACTCAACACTGATAAAGAGGGGGAAAAAACTCACTCAACTGCACATAGACCTGTTCCAACTCACTCAACTACTTATGGCTGGAAAATAAAAGAGGGAAGGAATTGTTTTTTTTTTATCTTAAAAGTGCCTTTACTGGAAACACAGGGGAAACATACACCTACACAATGACATTTCTGTATTTTGTAGTTTCATAATTTCAGATGAGGAAATAAACACATCACATGAAGTCAATTGATGACAAGAGAATAGCTTTACTCTTGAAGAGATAAACACACCGGTGAATCAGCATCCAAAGTTGAGGTAGCTTCCCCTAAACGGAAGATTCCACTATAACCCTTAATCATACCTTGATATCTGAAATAAAAGATTCAAAACCTTGGAAGTCCACCTCATAAATTGTCAAAGAAAATTCTAGCTCTAATTTCTAGAAACAATTTATGTGTGTGTGTGTAAAAGATTTACAATCTCAAGAACTTGACCAGAATTTTTTTTAATTGTAAAGGACAGAGTGCATCTCTTACGTGTCCACCACCTTCGTAGCTTTACCAACACATACGATCAGTAAACCAGTTGCCATAGGATCAAGAGTCCCAGCATGCCCTACCTTTTTCACTTTGACTAGGCGACGCAGTTTTCCACAAACTGTAAATGAAGTCCATCCTACAAAGTAACGTGGCACGATCATCTTTAGTCATTTGTAGTAAGTTAAAAGAAAAAGAAAAAGAAAAAAAAAACTAATAATTATACCAAATGCCACAATTTTAATTTAAGCTTGCCCTATGATGTCAATAGCAAAAATGTGAGAATAAAAAAATATTGATGGATGGACCAATAGATACTCAATTATTCTCAATAGTGTTGTTAGTTGAATAGCACAAGCTCAGAATGTAAATTATAATATGTTTAAGTTTTTGCCCCTCTCCTACTTCTTTCATTGTCAGCCATGTCTTCTGATGTATAAGGCCATCTCCAGGCGTTTGGCTATTTTGTCATGCCACATACGCAATTCTTACCACTTCGCCATTTTTCACATGCTTTCAACTCCAGCAGGCAAATAAGGATACAGGTGGCAAGCCTTTGCCGCCCGAAGATCATTTCTGCATTAATAATAACTCAGAATATGAAGACAAAATTTAAAATAATAAAGGGAAAAGCCTTTGGGCAGCAAGGCTGTGGCCACCAAAAGGCCCTTTTTTTCGCCGGGGGGGGGGGGGGGGGGGGGGGGGGGGGGGTAGTAGTATGTGTAGTATAGCAATATTATCTAGGGTATGTCAAAATTACCCTTTAAATTATAGCCTTGAATTTAATCCATTCATTATTTACAGTTAATAACTTTTACTTGGGTTTTGAAATATAACCAAATATGAACAGAAGAAGAATAAGGCTCACTGAGATGAGAAAAGAAAGATACAGAGGCGGAGACTCGCTTTCTACTCCCAGGCTTCCGTCTAAGAACAGGGGGTGGGGTCGATTTCTTCGAATGAACTGAAATGGGTTAGGCAGACCTTTATCCGACCAAACCGCTCAGAAGGCGCCTTCTTCGATGAATAAATCGTCATATGTTTTTTTTCCTCAGCTCTTCGATACTATAAGCAAGGTTGTTGCTTGTTAACTCAGCTCAACTCAATCAATTACTAGGGGTCGCAACAACTCAACTTAATAAAGACATTTACCCAATTACTTGGATCACATAAATCCTATTTTTTCAATGCACTCTGCCTAGTGCAATATCCTCGATTAAAGACCATTATAGTGTGTGTGTAATATAGCAATATCATCAGGGGTATGTCAAAATTGCACTTTAAATTATAGTTTACATTTAATCCATTCACTATTTAAATACCATTATTTACAATTAGTAACTTTTACGTGTGTTTTAAAATATAACCAAATACGAACAGCAGAAGAATACATATATAAGCAAGGTTGTTGCTTGTTAACTCAGTTCAACTCAATCAAACATTTACCCAATTACTTGCGGTCGCATCAACTCAACTTAATAAAACATTTAACCAATTACTTGGGATCACATGAATCCTATTTTTTCAATGCACTCTGCCTAGTGCAATATCCCCGATTAATCAAAAGCTATCATATCCTTTTTCACGATTCCCCAATCAGTCAAATTAGGTCACAATTCCCCACCAAATCAATTACCAATTTGAACCATGGACTCGCAAAAAATTTGATGATACACAAACTATACACAAATTGAAATTTTTTTTTGTTAATTTCAGTACCTTAGAAGAACAACGGGGCATACAAAAATTATTTTCCTCCAGTTCATTGGTTTTCATAGATTCGAATAGATAGAACATAAAAAATCGTTTTTGCTACCATGTATTTGTTCCATCATTTGATTTGTTTACATTGAAACCCGGACCGGATCGGGCCTCTACTATATAGTAAGAGGCATGGTCCTTGCCCAGGCCCACATCGAGCCAAATGTGTCTGCCAAGCCAACATGCCCGCAAACCCATGAAACCCAAGTCCGCCTGCATGTTTAGTTTAAATGTGATGCAAACACCAAAAATGGGATCCAAAGATGAGACAAAGACAAGCAAAAATCTGAAATTTATTAACAAGCTAAAGATATCTATCTTCCCAATGGGGAATGATTACATTTGTATGCATTGGGAGAGACTTCTAGAAGCTGCTAACTAAGTATGAGTTTTCATGTGGTGTCATCCATGAGAAAACTAATAAAACATTCTACAAGCTTCTATCCTAACTACAATATCTAAGCACTAATATAGGATAAGTGCGACAAAAGACAAAATAAAGGAAAAGTACAAATATACCCCCCCCCCCCCCCCCTTCATTATTTACATCAATCTCCTCTCCTTTGGAAAAGTTCATCTTTGAACTTGCACTGACGAATTGGATTATCCCGGATTGCAAGAACAATTCTTGCCAAATTTGTGCCCAACCATGCCACATGAACAAATACTTGAAAAATATTTTTCTTATTTAACGAGGAATCAAAATAAATTTCTTCAAGGGGGCCACAAATTAATTTGTTCATAAATTAAGAATGGAAATCAGTCCCAAATTTTTCTACACCAAAAAAATCAATTTTTGGAACATTAGACCATCTCCAGACCCGTCAGCATATTTGCAAAATGCTATTTTTTCCAACCATTTTGTGTTTTTGGCTATCTAGATCCGTCGGCCTATTTGCAAAAGTTGTTCAGATGCAACCAATTTTGCTAACCCAGAAGTGGCAAAACTAGGCTCCCACGGCACTTCACTTGTCGTGCAAGCTATTTTTGTCTTTTAGCGTTTTTCGGCCTTTTATATTTTCAGTTGCCGTGGGAGCACTGTTTTGCTTATTTCCTTGGAGCAAATCAACTTTTGGAAGGGAGCAAAAATGCATTTGAGTATTTTGGGTGTGCAAAAATGCCTTGGAGATGATCTTAACACCCAACCTAAATAGTGTCTCACTTAAAAATGAACCAATATCAAACAAACCCCAGTTAGGCTTCTCTAATATCTCAGTAGTCATGTGCACCCATTTCATTCCAGCCTCTTTCAAACCACAACCACCATACGACCCAAAACAATGGCTCAAGGCAGATCATATCCAAACATAGACTTACTGATTTCTTGCAAGATTTGGTCTTCACAACTTCGATCGTCTTTTTCTTCCATTCCCTTCCGGTCAAAGACTCTGGTGAACTTATCGTCGACAATGATTCCGACCAAATCCAACTTCATCATTGTTTCCTCTGGCCCCTCATCTCGCTCGTCACGAAGCTCTACAGAATCGAATTCAATCAAATCACTCCTGCTCTTCTAATCTGATCGTCATCGCCAAATGGGATCTCAAGAAATGAAATTCCAATCGAGTTCTGCTCTTGGCTTTGCTCCATGCGAACAGAACCCCTGTCGGTGATTTCCTTGGTCTAGACACCAACCTCGTCAATCTAGCAGTCCAATGTTGATTTTCGAGGCGACAAAAGCAAGACCGACTTCCATCTTCTCCTCCTTTTTCTTGTTAGTAATGGTGCTCATTTATGTGGTCAAGTCAGCGAAGATAAACTTGCGCGACCACCGCTTGGGAATGACACCACTTCGCTTGAAATGGTAACATCGTCGTGGGCCAAGGAAGGCGTCGAACGGGATGTCCTCTTTATTTAAGTCTTCATCTCCTGAATTACAGCCTTCGTCTTCTTTAGATTCGGACTTGGATACATCTTCAAACAAAGAACCATAAGTGGCAGGAGGTGGTGTTGAATTTGAATGTGGTGGGAAATTTGGGGGTGGTTGTAGGTGCGTATAGATTTGTGGAGGAGTCGTTGGTGGCCTTCGGCAGGGACAGAGACCATAGAGACAGCTTGTAACAAGTCCTTATCAGACAGTAGTTGGGTGGCAACGGTTGGTTGGCTCGCAACAAACCACTCGGCGCGATCATTGTAGCGGAGACTATGAACTCGTGGGACGGTGTCTAGACTACGCAACAATTCTTCATCAGATTCAACCTTGTAAATCTTTTTCAATGAACCCATCAATGGTGACGAGGGCACACACACAAGATGATTGCCAAATTGGATCCACAAAGGAGATAAAACACAAACATAAATCTAAAATTTATTAACAAGCCAAAATATCTCTCTTCCCAATAAGGAATGATTACATTTATAGGCATTGGGTGAGGCTTCTAGAAGGTGTTAGCTTAGTATGAGTTGTCGTGTGGTATCATCCAGAAAAACACTAATGGAATCTTCCGGAAGATTCTATCCTAACTATAATATCTAAATACTAAAATATAACAAATGTGACAAAAGATAAAGATAAAAGAAAAGAAAAGTACAAATATACCCCCCTTTATTATTTATATCAAAATATATGTAAAAAAACAATTTTTTATAAAAATCTTGTTCATGTATATGTAAAAAAAGGTTATAAAAATGATATTAAATCAATTTGCATGGAAGAAATCATGTATATTTTAATGAAAAAATCATATATATTTCAATGAATTTATAACTTAATTATTAATTTATTTTATATACATGTATATTAAGAAATATATATAATCGGGCCTCTGGTCAGGTCAAGCCTAGTCATCCCTCAAGGCGTGTGCCCAAGCCCGTGCCAAATCTTTATCGAGCCTGAAAAAATTTGACAAGCCTGATCTACGAGATCACATCACTTTACCGAGCCCTATAATATAGCGGGCTAGGCCTTTCGGGTGGGCGGGCCGCGGACCTATGTCCACCATTGAAAACTATACATAAAAATATTTTTTGTTCTGCTAAATTTATTTGCTCATTTGAATAAAAAAAATTGCTACGGTATATTACTTTTTTAATATGAGTTTATTTCACTACTAAGTTCCTCTAAAAAGTTTCAACTATTCTGTCTCAGTTATTTGATTTAAACACATTTAGGTGGAAAGCTCAATTCAAAGTATATTAATCCTTGGTAGATATTTACTCAACTTATTTATTACATGGAATACACATTTTTACATCTGGCCTCAACCATCTTGCAAAAATTGTCATTACAAGTTCAATAAAATGACGCCAAATTGGAGCAAGAAAAAGATGGCTTTCGTCTAAACTCTCTCAAATCAATATAAAGGGAAAAATGCCTCAAATGAGGCTACAAATGAGTATTTATAAGAAGGAGGTTGCTTGGGCTCTAAGCTATCAATCTAATTACAATTACGTCCCTAAATGCCAATAACCTTCCTTCCTCTAAATACTAAACAAAAGAAAAATACAATGCAATACTAAAAATAAAGGAAAGACTAAAAAGACTAAAAAATGACAATAAGGCCCTTACTGACATCACTCTCCCCTCCTTGAAAGAGTTCATCCTCGAACTCAAAGGGGAAGGCATTGAGTGTCACCATTGTAATGAGAGCATGCTGGGATGGAACCTCCGTCGTCTCCTCAAGATACTCAAGGTCGCCCGAAGCTAGGAGAGCGCGACACCGTGGAAGGAAGCAATCCGATGCTCTATGGTCAATCACTCCACAATTGTAATATTTGAATGTGACCGGGTGAATGGGTGTAGGAGGTGGAACCGTGGGTATCGGAACAGCTGAGGTAGGCGGGGCCACAGGTGCACTAGAAGTCAAGTCACAGGTGCCGGAGGAGCTGGAGTGGAGCACCCACGGGGTGGAGGGGCAGTCTGATGGAATGACTCGACTTTAGTGGCGTATTTGACCGCCTTCGCAAAGGAGGTGGCGTTAAGTAAAGCAAGATCCCGCTAGATATAACTTTGCAGCCCGTGGATATAACGACTAATCCGCTACTTCTCACTCTCGCCGAGGCAAGCACGAATAGAAAGAAGTTGAAAGCGCTCCGTGTAGTCTAAGAGTAAAGTGTCCTGCCGGAGGGACTGTACCGCAGGATGAGGTCGAGCTCGTAAGTAGCGGGAACAAAAGTGGTCATCAGCTGTCCGGAGCTCTACCCAAGACTGGATAGGAGGCTGACCCTCAAGAACACGGCGCTACTCCAAGTCATTCCACCAATACTAGCATAGCTCTGAAACTTAGTTGCCACTAACAAAACACACCGGCGACCCTTCAGTCGCTTGTACTAAAAAATCCGCTCCATGGCGGCAAATCAATCAACAACGGCATCAGGCTATAGGTGGCCATCGAACATCAGGACATCCACCAGAATATCGCCCTACATACTCCTCGATAATAACTGAAGGGCTAAGTGTGTGATGGCATCACCACCCTGTAGGGCCAAGGCATCCTCATCAAAATCATCATCGCCGAGCGGAGGCTCGACAAGCTGTGCTCTCTGTGACTGTCTCCGAGGCGGTGGATGAGGAGGATTAGGAGCTGGTGGGGTGCCTGTAAAGGGACTGGTGGAGAGGGAGGAATATAGGGTGGAATGGCCTCCTGCGGTAGGGAAGGAGGTGGAGCGAGAACCATAGGTCGTCGGTAGGGGCAGTGGTCCATTTGGTGCCCCTTCTGGTAGCACAAAAACAATGTCGCTCCGTGAAAGGCACATACGGGGTGACCTTCGGACTCAATAAGTTAAAAGGTGACACATCAGTGCCCCACTCAATGGGTGAGGGAGGCTCCATATCTGTGACAAAGTGGAATCGGGATGAGGGTGGACCGTCAAGTGGAGAGAAGTTAATCCACTCCCGTACCCTCTCATGTAAATCAACAGTGGTGGAGGCTGAATGGGCGGAGCATGAATCCCACGCAGAATGGGGGTGGGGGGCATATCTCAGGTGTCCTATGGGTGGGGCGGTGTGTAGCATGGGTGGGGGCGGAAGCGTGGGAAAGGTAATATGGGGTGGATGATGGTCAATAATAGTAGGTGGGGCCGGTGGCATGGGAGGAAGATGATGGGGCTCGAGGTGTCTCTGTGGGTGGTGGCGAGGGCAGGTGGAAATGTGGTGTAGGGTGTGGTCATGTTGAGGGATTGTGGAATAAGTTTAGTGATTTTGTGGGGGTAAATGGGGTGGGATAAGAATGCGAGGTGGGGAAAGGTGTGGGGATGGAAAATGGTGGTGCGATGGTAATTTGGGTAATGGTAGAAGGTGATTAGGTGATTCTTGGGAATTTTGGAGGGTGAGGGTATTTGGGATGTGTAGGGGTTGAAATTCTAGGGTTTGTTGGCCAAGATTTGGGTTGATGTTCATCAGGGGCTCATCTAACACCAGAATTGTTACTTTTGCATGTGGTTGAGTCGGATTTGACCCCTTTGCGTACCGAATGTCACGGATCATCTCGGCTATTGTCGGAGAGTAAGTTCCGATCATGAGTGGAACAATTTGAACACATTTTAAAGAATAAAATATCGATAAAGTACCGAAATTAGTTGTGGGAGCCGGACGACCTCCGGTAGGGCTGATCGGCAGCCATTGGCTTCGGTCTGGGGCAGTCGGTGCATCGGGGACTGCCGATGTGAAATTCCAACTCGTCCATTGATTTTTCAGGTACGATCAACTTCGAAGGTGATATCCGGTGGTCGGGAGGTGATCTCCGGTGGACTGGAGGGCGGTCGGCCTCGGGATGGAGGTGTTTTGGGTCGGATGAGGCTCGAAAATAGTGATCGGTGGCGGTCAGGCCTGGACTGGGCAGTTGCGACTGTCTTTGGGTGGGTTTTGGGTTGCTTGGTCGGCGGTTTGGGACGATGGGGTGCCACCCTTCGTGGTGGTGCCTTCTTGGATGTATACGGGGTTAGGGTTTGTAGAAATAGGTTTTTTTGTGGTAGGGGTGTGGAATGAGTCGATTTTGGGGAATTATGGTTAAGGTTTTGAGATGGTACCAGAGCGGTGCGAGGGCGGCCGGTGGTGGTTGTCGATGGAGGAAGATACGCGTCGATTTCATCCATCCGGGCCATCAACCGGTTGATAACCTCCTCGAGATGCTCGTTAGGAGTTTCCACGGAGGCGTACACCTTTCTTGGATCCATCTTGACGTTGTTTACGAGTTTTTGTTTTTTTTACAACAACAAGAACAACGGGTAGAACCGAATGGGCTCTGATACCAATTTACGTAAATGACGCCAAATGGGAGCAAGATGAAGATGACTCTCATCTAAACTCTCTCAAATCAATATATCTCAAAAGGGAAGAATGCCTCAAATGAGGCTACAAATGAGTATTTATAGGGAGGAGGTTGCTTGGGCTTCTAAGCTATCAATCTAATTACAATTACGCCCCTAGATGCCAATAATCTTCCTTCCTCTAAATATTAAACAAAAGAAAAATACAATGTATTACAAATAAAGGAAAGACTAAAAAGACTAAAAAATGACAATAAGGTCCTTACTCACATCATAAAAAGCCTAAATCACATATCTAATAACAATTATTGGTAAAGGAAGTAGCGGAGTTGCTTTGTAATTGGGGGATCAAGTGTCCCACCCAGATTTTTTTTTTAAACTATTGTTAATACTTTGAGGTTTAAACAAAGATTGAAATTAAAGTGAGATAACAAAATGTAAATTGTAACAGTTCCTGCCCCACACAGAGTTTGTTTTAAACATATTTTGTCCCTTAATTAGTGTTTTAAATAAAATTATTTTATTATTGTTTAGGGTTTTGTTATTGAGTATTGTGTTTCGAGCATCGTGAATTTGTGCTATAGTGAGAGGTTGTTTTATTTGAGTTATAATTGTCTAAAAGTGAAAATTCTTAATTGAATATCTGTAAAAAAATATATATAAAAATGATAATAACACTTAAAAAATTCTCCTCAGGGGCTCTCGCCCCTAACCTACAGTGGTGGTTGGTGCTTCGTACATAGTGCTGCCTCCGCTACTTGGTAAAAGGATATTTACATAAATCATAAATAGAAACAATATTTTCAAAAAATTGCTTATATATAATACAGGGACTAAATTTGTAAACATAGTTCAGAGAATTGATATTACGAAAAAAAATATGGACTTAAATTGTCAGTTACTAGTTGTATGTCCCATAACCATAACCAATAATATTATAACTCCTAATTGTGGATTCTTTATCTCCAATTTCACCACACATTCATCTCGTCATCCACATCTCCATCACACATCCCACTTATTTCTTGAACATTTTTACTTCTTGGTTGCCCAACACTATATCCCATGTAGCATGATATAAAGTTTCCCGTCAAGTTTACAACAATAACATAATACGTCAGTCAGCAACACGTCTCACTTAACCCAGACTCCTTTAATCTTATGATGAAAATGATCAATTTTATTGAGCTCTTAATCCTTAAGCTTTACTACATTACCAGTTGTGATCCGCCATTACTAAAATTGCACTCAATATACTTTGCTTTAGTCCTACATATTTCTAACCCTCTTGATTCGAGGATTTCTTTCAAGAATTATAACTTAGAATTAATTCTCATTTAGTTTCATCCACTTGAACAATGTCATCAACGAATAATATACACCATAAGACTTCTTCTTGTCTTTGAGCAAAAAGATAATGACTTAAAGTTGAATTTTGATGTAGTCCTATAGTAATTAAAAATTCACCATATTCTCCTATAGTTGTTCTTACAATAGTCACAACGCCATCATGTATAACCTTAATCAAATCAATATATTTTAATACATCAAGTACTTTATCATAAGTCTTCTATCTACACGATTTGACGAAACTTGTTTTTTTGTCTATACCTTTTCATTATTCTCCTCAATGATTGATAACTTACATTGTTGACCTCTTATCCATAAACCCAAATTGATTCTCAAATATGGTTGCTTTCGGTCCCATTCAATCACTCTCTCCTAAAAGTCTCATTTAATGGTTCATTAACTTGCTACCACGATAAATTGAACAAATTTGTATATCGATTGGATTCTAAAAATATCCTTTCTTCAATCAGTGATCATCCTATTAGTCCTTATTATTGCTATTGAAAATTTTTATGAATCAAGACACTCCTTCCTCCCCTCAATACTTCCAAACCTCAACCGGAATATCATAAAAGTTACCAATGTCCTCATTATTTTCATAAGCATTCTTAACCTCTGAGTCCCTAATTTATGGGAAAATGTATTTTCACGAGTCTCCTTAAGTTCCTCC
Source organism: Sambucus nigra (assembly GCA_949130495.1). Lineage (NCBI taxonomy): Eukaryota > Viridiplantae > Streptophyta > Magnoliopsida > Dipsacales > Adoxaceae > Sambucus > Sambucus nigra. Next base: position 254,102,826 of record OX422220.1, read on the forward strand.
ATATCTAATTTACCCTCGTAATTTCAATTGAATAATGACTTTAGATAACTTCTCATCATTCTTGTCCCTCAATTGTGCAAACTTCTAAATGTTCTTTTCTCTTCATTAGTTCTCAATTATGTACAAAGATCATTATATGTTTTAAATTTAGCATCTCTTACATGTTTCTTTAGTTCTTTCTTAGCACATTATTTTCGTATTTTATCACACGCCCTTTTGTTTTTAGTATATTTAGCCTTCTTCCTTCCACCATCAAGTTTCTTTAAATGTGGCCCATTGCCTTTGGATTTTTTCAAGAAACTCTTTTAATATTGCTCTAATGCATGAACATCTAATTCCAGATAATGTTACTTTCATCTTTAACACTCCATGTCGCTTCATTTAATAATTAAATTCAAATGATTTTATATTCTCTCCTTTTAAGTTCCACCACATAGTTCATGCATTAATCTTTCTCTTTTCTAAATCAAAATTGTTTCCAGTGTTTAGACCCAACATCATTATTCTAAGTTATGAAGTTAAACTCTCCCTCCAGATAAATTACAGTCTTTATACATTAACGGGTCCACTTTCTTAGTGATGAAGAAGTCCATTTGACTCTTATTTGCTCCACTATTAAAAATTATTAAATGATCATCCCTCATTTTATAACATGTGTTTACTAGTACAAGATCATATCAACTTTTACATGTCATTAAAACTTCTGTATATATATTTTCTCATTCATAGGTATTTCTTGAATTAATTCATCCATTTATTTTCAATATTGAATTAAATGTGTTCGTCTAACCCTTAGTGAATTAATTCATCGATTTATCATCAAAGGGATCTTGTGAGTGTCATTTCTCTTTTATCTGAACTACTTGATAAAGGCAATTTGAGTGAATCACTTTATGATGTATCAATCTCACCTCATTTGTATGCCCAACTTACTAATGGCAAACTGATTTTTATAAGACTGAAATTCATAATATCATTGTAAATTAGACACTTTATAATCTAGGGATAATTCAAAGCTAGTCTCATTTATTGGGTCAAAGATGTACCAAATCCCATTGACTTTTTTTTAATGCACCAAGTCCTTTTTCATTATAGACTACATATATTTTGACAAATATACCCTCACATGTACCCATTTTAAACCAACTTACTCTCTCTAAAAATAAACACATAATCTCACACTCTTTCTCTCTCTAACAGCCCCACTTCCACCCCCACCCCCACCGAAGACTCATCGAAAACAGTCCACCGGAAAATCTCGCCGAAGGCCGACGGAATTCTCACCAGAGTGTTTCTCTCTCCTTGTTTCTCTCTCTCTCTTCGTCTATTTCTTTATTTTTTTTGGTCCACGCCAGCGGCACCATCACCTGAGCTCGAGAAGAAGAGTTTTTGCTGTAAAAAATGAAGGTTTCGCCGGAAAAAATGGAGGTTTTACAGAAACAGATAAATTTATCTGTTTTGATTTTTTCGTAAAAAAATATCGAATATGAGTGTTGTTTGATAGATCTCGACGAGTAGATTCCAAATATATAAATTTTATGAATTTTGGATTTGTAGATTTGAAGTTGTGAACTTTTAAAGATTTGGTGGGTTTTTTTTTTAAACGACGTTAAGAGCTGTAAAGAGTTGTGAGGGTGATTTTGAAGGTGTATTTATCATTTTAATGTGTTGAGTTGGCAAAATAGGACATTTGACACCAATGACTCAGTCAAAGGATCTCTTGCATCATTGACCAAGTGAATGGGACTTCAAAATAATTACCCCCCTGAAACTATACAAGCGTAATCCACCAAAATTCATCCTTTGGATCTTGACTCTCTTTGTAGTTATTGACCTTCTCGCGAGATCATGTTGAGATTTTTTAATTTTTGGCCAAAGATCACATGGAGAGTTGAAGCCTCCATTGTTATAATCTCCATTCATATATTGAATCAGACCTCACCGCACACAATCATTCTCTTAAGGCATCATGATGAGGAACATATCAACACTAAGAATATTAATTATAAGTTTTATGAGTATTATTAACCATTACATGTCTTTTATAAAATTGCAATCTAAAATTATTCCAACTCAACACTAATGTCTATGTTTGTTTGTATAGTATAATTTAAACTATGAATATACCTATTAGGAAACACGGGCTTACCTTTAGGTTTGTTGACCAAGACCACCGTTCCACTGGGGCTATCCCATTTAGGTGGAAGTCCACTACTCCGAGTTGCCATATACGGCTCCGCATTCTCAACTTCACTACCCTTATTGGGGACTTTTGTCAAACACTTGAAGAACTCTTCCACTTTCTTGACATCCTTCACCTCTTTCTCACCCACATTATTCTGACTCTCCCCTTCAAAAAACACAACGCTCTTATCCTCTTCCTTATTTGTCCTCTTCTGTTGACCTGGTTCAACAAAAGCCTTGTCGAAACACTGATCAGGAAAGTACTTTTTCTCCAACTGATAAACCATTTTATAATGCTTCTCCTTTTCCCAAGGGTAAGCGAATGTATCATAGAAGTATAATTCTTCTTCCCTCTTGTGCAATGTACGAAATTCAACCACTTCAGGCTTCAACTCCACGTAATTATCTTGGTCGCGGCGGTTGTTTTCGTCGTCGGAATCTGAGCCGTACATTCGCTTTCTCCTCTTGTTGTAATACTTTCTTTTGGACTTATCCATCTCAGAATCATTCAGCATTGGTGAGGATGCTGTTAACTTGTTATCGACCCAATTGTCAAAACCTTGCTCTGAATGAGGTTCTGATTCGGGTGGGTTAATGGGGTTGGATTTGGGGAGGCGGCGGGTTTGGGGATGTGGGGACTGGGCGGGGCGGGAAATGATCAAGTCGTATTGAAGTGGGTATGGGGTGGCCGTGGTGGAGTATGGTTTGGGTTTAAATTTTGGGGGGAAGGAGGAGATGGGAGTGGGGCGGAGGAGTGCGAGAGATATGCGAGAGAGATTTATGGGTTTGGACATGATGGAGGATTTCATGAGTTTTAGCATTGGTTTAGTTTTGGTATGATTGTTCAGTTTTAGCATTTATAGGTTTTGGCGTAGAGGAGGATGGCCACCCAATGAATTGCTCGCAATCTTACCCCTACGGGGATTTTGTACGCACGTAACATCTGGTAAACTTTCGCAGCCTTTTACTGATTACGCCATCCACCGTCGGACAAAACTTAAAATAGCAACTACTTGGTCCCAATTTTAAAACTTCATTTGTACTCATTTTTCGTACTTTTATGTTTTTAGTTATTGATCATCTCATAAATTATGAGATAAGTGTTACTTTCTGTAAAAATAAAGAGAAACCATTACGAGGCGATTGAAAGTGATTTTTGATAGTTATCGGACTTTATACATTTTAAAAGATACATGGGAGGGAACCTGATAAAATTTGGAAAATGAGATTAAACTCAACAAAACTAAACTTAAAAAATATGTTTTACGTATTTACACAATTTTCTGTCAAGGTAATTGGAGACAGCGCAAAGTTAGTTTTGACGCCAACTGATCTCTTGGGAGAGTGTTTGGTTCTCTATTCAGAAAACTCGATTTAAACAGTGTTTTTAAATATAGTTTTAAAAATTAGTTTTTTGTTTTTATAATTATTGGGGTGCGTTTGGTAAATTTGTCTTTAAATACAGTTTTTTGAAAATTTGACAAAATTGACAAACATGTATATTTATATCATACATATGTGTGGGTGTATATATATATATATATATAATAGTTATTGTTAAATTGCTCAACATACCTCATTAAATATACCTAAAAATACATGATATTAAATGTACGTGTATATAATTTATAATGTATGTATGTATGTATACATTCATATGTCATGTATGTATGAAAGTTTATATATATTGTTAAATTGCTCAACATACCTCATTAAATATACCTAAAAATACATGATATTAAATGTACGTGTATATAATTTATAATGTATGTATGTGTGTATACATTCATATATCATGTATGTATGAAAGTTTATATATATATATATATATATATATATATATATATATATATATATATATATATATATATATATACAGTCTTGCTCTTGTGCGGACTAGTCCGCATTTTAAGAATGCGGACCGGACATGTGTCACCTGGCGGTGAGCCCAGAAAAGAGAGAGAGTGTGCCTACAATTTAGGCGATAATTTCTAGGGGCACCGTTAGGTGACACATGTCCGGTCTGCATTCTTAAAATGCGGACTAGTCCGCACTGGAGCATTATTATATATATATATATACTAGCGGAATGCCCGTGCCTGAAGGCACGGCGAAAATTTTTCAAAGTACGTAATTGCAAAACGGCGAATATTTTCAAAGTACATAATCGCAAAACGGCGAAAATTTCATTCCCTAACAAAACGAAGTGTAATTTAAAAAAAAAATCGCCATAATATCCTTTGTTTATAGGAGTATCCACCCTGCTTAACAAATAATAAATAGTCCAACATTTAAATAGTCTATATTTATCCCCAATATTAGTACTTGGACTTACGACACAACGTCATCGCCAAGTACCACAAACATCCCAACCAACAACACACGCCTAAACAAAAAACTGAACGGAGGTATTCGACATGAACACTTCCAAATCTAAATGAGGAAGATTTGTGATTATCAATACAACCACTCAGTTAAACATACACATAATCACATTAACAATGGAGAGAATCTTTAACCAATCAACATAAAATGTATGACAGGTGTATATTAGAGACCACACAATCCAACCCAAAACATTGGTCAAACATAAGGACATCATCATATGGAATGAAATCAATTTTCCTTGTTTTTACAACTTGAGTTTGCTAAAATCAACTTTCTGGATAAGATATGTATATGCTTCATAGTTGATATCCTTGCCCAAGTTACTCAACTTTCTCTGAGTAGTTATCAAGTCCACCTAAAAAAAAATCAAAATATCTTAACAAAGTTAGAACTGTTATCAGAATTGTTCCAGCATTGAAGAAAAATAATTTGGTTATCATACTTATCATTGAATACACAATGTGATATGTGGTATAGATAATGTGAAATTTAGTAACAACTCCTTAATTGAACAAAGTGGCAGAAAAATTAAAGGAAAGAAAGAAAGTAGTACGACAGTAAAGCAGTTGGAGTAGGAGCATACCATCATATTGATATGAATCGCTTCCTTATCTTTGTGTTCCTTTGTGAGATTGAATTTAGTGCCCAACATATGATTCTCCTATTATATGAGCAATTTTTGGCAAACTCGGGATGGTCTTCAAAGAAGGCCTAAATCATTCAAATCTGAAAAGACAGATTGAATTATTAAAAGAAGCAAGAGAGAGATAAGAAATAATATGAAGGAGAAGGAGAAGAAAAGAATAGGAAGAACTCACAAAATACTGCAGTAATACAATATTCGTAATTATTAAATAATACATTATTCCTGATTATTAAAGTTTCCTCAATTGTTTGATCTGACATCACGATCAAACTCACTTCCCGTCTCCATCTAGTTACATGGAGTCATCTTAGGTCTGCATAAAGTCTTATACATATACTTCTGCTATAACCTTTTCTGGTTTACGTGTTAGATCAAACAGCAAGCATAACTGTCCTTAACAGCTTACAGGTCCTTAACAGTAAGCATAACTGCGTCTCACACTTACAGGTCCTTAACAGCTTTATGAAAAATACGAACATCAAGCATAACTCTAAAACCCATTACCTGTGGATATAATCAAATTACAAATAAGACTTTAATTAGGCCAAAAATGTGCATAAGAAAATCAACAATGTATGCACTCGCTCACTTAAACATCTCTCCAACTCAGCATGCATGATCCACACATATCATCTGATCATTAATTAATTTTAAAAAAGAGTTAAATTTATACTCATTCAAACATGAAGAATTTGACTAAAACTTTTAGCATAATACTTACATGAAACTATATTGCCAAACTCAAATGAAAAGTAACAACGATTGTTATACAACCAACATAAATATATTAAAAAACTCTAAACATTATGTGTGGTTATGAATGGAATTGACCAAAATGGCATAGCCAAGACAGTGTTAAGAGGGGGGGCTTGACAGTGTTAAGAGGTTTCACATAAGCAGCACATATGTTCATGTTTTGAGTTTCTATAGTTTTTTCACATAAGCAGGACATATGCTCACCTAAGCAGGACATTCACATACGTAGGACATTAGTTTTTTCACATAAGCGGGACATATGTTTAAAAATTAAACTCACCAAAAGAGCCTTCTTTTAGTTTTGAAGAGTATTTAGGTCTCGATACTCATTCAAATGAAAAGTAACAACGATTCTTATACAACCAACCTAAATATATTAAAAAAGACTATGAACATTATGTGTGGTTATGAATGGAATTAACCAAAATGGCATAGCCAAGACAGTGTTAAGAGGGGGGCTTGACAGTGCTAAGAGGTTTCACATAAGCAGCACATATGTTCATGTTTGGAGCTTCTATAGTTTTTTCACATAAGCAGGACATATGCTCACTTAAGCAGGACATTCCCATAAGCAGGACATTAGTTTTTTCACATAAGCAGGACATATGTTTAGAAATTAAACTCACCAAAAGAGCCTTCTTTTAGTTTTGAAGAGTAATATTTACAAAACAGGGCCAACAATTTAGACATGTGTTTTCAAAGAATGGGAATGTACATTGTTCACTTTCAGCACTAGTTTATATAGAGTATAGTATTGTATATATGTAATCCCTTCCAACCACAATAAATATTAATATCAGTCTAAATCAAATCATTTCTACATCGAAAACATATTTATGTATATATATATATAATGCAGTTCCTATAAAATCAGTATTAATCAATCTATATAATGCAGTTCCTATACAATCAACTCCTATACTCAATCAATCTATATTCAATCTATATCAATCTATAAAAGAAGTTCCTAAACACCGTTGAAGTTCCTAAATACTCAATCAATCTATATTCAATCAGCTTGATATTGCAACTGCTGATTGGCAGGGGTTCCGATAATCAGTGACTATATTCAATCTATATTCATACCGTTGGAGTATGAAATTCGTTTCTATATTCAATTAGTTCCTATTATATTCAATCAGTTCCTATTATAAAATATGTTCATATTATATTCAATCAGTTCCTATTATATTAAATCAGTTCCTATTATAAAATCAGTTCCTATTACATTCATCTTACGAAATAAACATTCATTTGGTTCTGCTGTTATGAGACATACGGGTGCATGACCAGCCTATTATATATATATATATATTGCCTTCAGATTTGAGATTCTCTTTGTTCGCGTGTTTGGAGTAGAAAAGGAAACCGGTCGTTGTACATACATTGAGTCTAAGTCATTTTCTCGATATAAAAAAATTCCATTCCAAGTATATATGTGAATTCTAAGAATATAGTTAAGCAGACATGAGAGATGAATTGTTGTCCTGGTGAGGTAGAGAAGAAACAAATGAGGTCTGATGCGACACTGCATAAATCCTACCACGGTTGCGACACTACACAAAAACAAACAATCAAATAATCGATAACATAATTTGTATGTCTTAAAGACATTTGTATGCTTAAAAAACATCATGCGTGAAGTGTCATTTAAATATTAACATTCAAATATTAACACAAAGGGATACGAATGAGTTAGCATACCTGGAAATACGACAACTGAAATTCTGAAGCACCACCTAAAATAATAATAAAAATGAAGAAGTTGAAACACTTGTGAGATAAAGGACATGATTGAACCATTTTAGAATTATGTTATCGTTCTTTATAATGCATTAAACCGAAAGTCACAAACTAGCTTTTGCCAATTTGCACTTGCAAAAATACATACAAATTATGTGAGGTAAAAGAAAGGCTTAGAAAACTATACAAAAGTGGGAGCAAAAAAGTTTACAAAAGTAGTATAGCTAGGCATCAAAAAATGAATATCCCATTGAAAGGAAATCACATTGCATTCCTGGGATACATTCTCTAAATCACTCTACGAAATGTCCTTGTATCGAGCTCGACGTATTTCCAATGAAGATTAGGGTTGTGCACGACAATATAGAAGAAACATCAATAGTTAGTATTGATTAAAGAAAATAGATGAAATGAAGAAGCGATATATAGACGACATATAGACGGTGTACCTTGTTGTGGGAACCCCATTTAAATAATCTACGAGAATTTATCCACTTTTGATGCCTGGACATCAGCTCATAATCCTAATAAAGGTTATAAAATGGTTAGAAGTTGATATAGAATCGTAACATGTATATAAAGATATTGTGCATAAAAAATTAACGACATACATCTCATTGGCATTTATAAAAGTACTTCCGGGTGCACAATGTTTGTCGTGAAAAGCAAACCATCATCGGGAAGGAGAATGTTGATTCGATTACCACTTGTGCATCGAGATAACGCTACATATAACTGCCCATGACTAAAATTCGGTGTGCACAAGTCAACTCCCACAAACTTTACAGATTTACCTTGTGATTTGTTAATTGTCATGGCATATGCGAGTCGAATTGGGAATTGACGTCTTGTCATTTTGATAGGCTTTTTCGCAGACGAAGGAGTTAAAGATACTCTTGGAATAAAGACTAAATTGCCACACTTATCCCCAATTACAATTTGGGCCTCAATGACATGTTATCCAAGCTTCGTAATGACCAAACGTGTGTCGTTGCAAATACCATCTTTATGCGCAATATTTCTCAACAACATAATTGGACACCCTACTTTTAGGTCCAACTTAAATAAGGGTAAACCAGAAGGATTAAGAGAGTTCAAAAACTCGTTCGGGTATTGATTATGTACGTCTGAACCCGGTTCATCATCGCATAATTTTTCGGCATCGAAATACGTTTTTGTATCACCTGGGAAAATATTTAAGGTTAAATTATTTATAGCACTCACATCATCATTCCGCGCAAAAAGAATTGTCCATTCAGTGAGGAAGCTTGGAGTAACAGTACCATCCACATTCAACAATGGATACACTTTGGCAATTAAATCTTCAACATCATTACACTTCTGTATGGTCGAAGGTAACTGATTAGGCACATATTCTTCACATTTATCCCCTTAATTTCGGTATTTTTATGATCCCGTGTAGTGTAAATATCTTGGATTTGTCTCATATTTATTCTACTAACCTCTTTTGGCAAGCATTTCTTGTTTTGTGTATTTCTCATGTGTTTTACAGGTATTTCATGCAAGTTAGTGCGAAAGAGAACTCAAAACAGTTAAAGAAACCAAGAAAAGGAGAGTTGAAGGGCATTTTCGTAATTTTTTAGCCTTAGTCCGAAGGTGGGTCCCACTAGAACATTGAAGAGCTCTAAATTACAAGAACACTGGAAAAAACGGCACCTCAATCCGAGCTACGGTGAAGAAGTTACGATGTTTTGAAGTTGCGTGATAATAAAGAGAAATGGAACAGGACCGATCCGGATGGAACCAAACCGATCCGGTGGGGACCGGACCGGTCCGGTCAGGAAAAAAAAGAACCGATCCGGGACCAGATGGATCCGGTCCGAACCGGTCCGGCTGTGCGAATTGCTGTCATTAATTATGCAGATTTTAAGGTGACTGGCTGGTAAAAACTTGTGCCACAAGCGATTCTAGATGTAAAATTCGTGCAACTTGGTGCTATAAAAAGTCCAAGCCCTAATTCATTCAAAAGGGGGAGTCGAATTCTAGAGAGGAGACTCAAAAATTAGGGAGAGAAAGTCATTTTTTTAGAAATCCTTTTTAGCTTTTCATACTCTTAGAAAAGCCCTAGTTTGTATGCTTGAAGATTCAAGTTCATCTAGTGCAGATTTCAAGTATCAATTCTTCAATTCAATTCAAGTATCAAATTCCCTTCTCTTATTTAATCTCAATTTTATTTTCAATTTTCAATTGTTTTGCAATTTGTTATCAATGTTTGTTAGATCCATAATTCCATGTATAGGTATGAATTTGTTTTCTAGAAAAATCATGTCTAGTTAAATTCTTAAGGGATGGGGTACATGAACTCATTCCGAGGTGAATTACCCATTTAGAAAATAGAGGGTAAATTAAATATTGACCGAATCGTGTATGGAAATTATACAAACATAGCCAATCTTTTAATCTCTTTTGTCCTAGGTACTTGGGATGTTTAAGAACGATATGCAAGTGTATTTGTCCATTCACCGCTTTGTATTTACCTTTGATTTCATATGATACGGTCAAGATCCCTCATATATGTAATGCTTAGGATCTATAAAGACTGGATTTAGTCAAAATTTCAATTTACAATTCTAGTATTCTATACGGTAATTTTACTAAGGTTTGAGGGATTGTACCCCACCCTATTTTCTCTCATTTTCAACTCTAATTTCTTTACAATTCTTAGTATTTTTGTGCACATTTTATTTCGTCACCAATTAGAAATTTAAACCCATCAATCATCTTTTTCTTTTCTTTTCTTTTATTTTAATATCAAATTTAGGATTAAACTACCTTACCTTTGTCGTCACGTTCACACATCCTAATTCCCTGTGGATTCGATACCCAGACTCGCCACTATACTCCTTAAGAAGTGTAGTTACAAGTTTGGGTTTTTTTTGTATTGAGGTTGGAAGCCGGTAACAACGACTAGCGTATTACACGGACGCTCGGTTTTTCCACTCGATCAGTAACGTTACATTTTCAAGTGGGTTGGACCCAATCTAATGAAATGGGGAGGGGGGGGGGGGGGGGGAAGTTAAACTAACATAGTAGGTATAATGAAGAATATTGAACATATTTATAAAATAAAAGGTGATACCTAATTCAAGAAAGTTGAAAACTGCATAGTTTCAGGCTCTAAATGATTGAGTCACATGTTTAGATTTAAGGTCAAAACATAATTGTGTTTCCAAAGCGCAGACCGCCTCAGTGACGCACCTACAATTTCCTCACAAACTCCTCTCTGGATAACAGGTAAGATCTGTCTGAAATCGCCACCTAAAACAACAATTATTCCCCCGAAAGGCTTTTTAACATTACAGATATCTTAAAGAGTACAATCAACAACCTCAACACAATGCCTATGTTGCATTGGGACTTCATCTCATATGATAAGTTTGGCCGATTTAAATAGCTCAGTATAGATTGACTGCTTTGTAAATCCACAATTGGAGTTTTCAACAATATCTAATGGAATGCAGAAGGTTGAATACGTAGTTCGACCACCAACCAACAATAAAGAAGCAATCCCTGATAATGTGACAGTAATAACCGTATAACCCAAACTATGGCAAAAAGTTGCAATTGTATTATACAAAAATGTTTTGCCAGTGCCAGCACCCCCATTCAAGAAAAAAATAGTTCCTTTATTTTCAAAAACGGATGAAGTCATTACCGTGTAAGCCAAACGTTGGCCCTCGTTAAGGCGAGTAACATCAAGTTATGCGTCACCTTACTCTGCTAATGATTGTAATTGTTGATGTTCCCACACTAACCTATTCCCACCCATAGTACTCCAATTTGAAATTGGTAGAGGCATTGGAGGAAAGTCAGATAAAGTCTTACCAGACTCTTGAAGAACCTCATTTAGAAGAAACAAACCATAATCTTGAACTTGGACGTTCGTTGGGTTTAGAATAGCAAAGAGTGTATGTAACTTATGGATTAGATCGTCACATATGTGAATGGAAAATTGATTGCATAATATATCAGGATATAAAGGGAAACATTGTGTAAGTATAACACCAAAAAGACGTCTAAGTTGATATCCAGTTCGAATGATTGATGCCTCTTGCAAACATTGAACCCATTCATTACCATCTTTAAGCAATCCCCTCGCTACACACGCAGACTTAAAAGTATCGTGCACGACATTGTTGACTGTGCGTAAGCACTCAAAGGATGTAGGCCCTTTGATAACGGTTAGAGGCAATCGCAAATAAAATCTTTCATTTGAATTAGGGCTAGAAAAGTACATTCTACCAATAGCAAACTCGCGTGATTTCCTCGGAGTCCAGAGTTTTGTTTTAATACTCCAAACATAATGTTGCGGAAACTCTTGGTAGGTTTAAGCTCGTGCAAAAACATTCGATGCGCAGAAAGCAAAAAATTCAGTTAACGAACTCATTTGAACCCTAGCCCTATCAGCAATTGTACTTGGAGATTCTGCGGGATTGAACACAACATGATGCATCTCGGGTAAATATAAATCTAACCGCATAACAGGTGTTTTTTCCTGATGCATGTGATTACCAAAAATTCACCAGGCTGCTTCAGTGGGCATGTACCTTGCATCTAAATATTATTGGATTTCATTAGCAGCTCCCAAGACCATAGTCGTGCAATCATGGCCTTTATAAATGTACTTGTTAATATATTAAACGCATCTTAAATCGGTACAAACCTCAACATTGATGTGACAATTGAATAGTCGAGACAAATACGGATTATAAGGCACAACATCATTGTTTCGTACCTTTTTTCCTACTAGAAGTAGTATATTCCCTACCATCGTCACGACGACGATAGATTGGATATTCGTTACTGTCCATTGAAGTGGCATCTGCAAATGCTCGTGGATATTTCTTTGTGCATCTACCATTTTCCATGCAAGTAGAATTAGGATTCAAGGAGCCGCTGGGACCATGAACCATACAACCATGAATGGTTTGGAAAAGCATTGGATCATCGATGCGGTCTGAAAACTCTGCACAAACGATGTTATCTACCTGGGCACATGTTTTAATCTTGCTTTGGCTATCAAGGAAAAGAAGTGCGTGCATATGGGGTAAACCCTGTTTTTGGAATTCGATCATAAAAACGTGGGCAACTTTCTTACCAAAAACATTTTTATCCTTGATCTCCTTCATTAATGCTTAATTCAAATACACGCGCGACTAAGTCAGGACGATCGATCGCATTCTGACCCAGTAATAGTTCCTTAGGGATTTCAGGCCATTTAGGATTGGCATTCATTGTGAGAAAAATATATGGGTGTTGATGGAATCGTGTTATGGCCATCGAATCTTGGTAGATCTCAAACATATTTCGTGCACTACTAGTGAAGGAAGAGGGAAAAATCATTCGTCCACCAATTTGCAATGGTTCAACACCCTCAGATATACAATCCGTAAGATCTTTGTATAATTCGACACGAAGAGTGTCCTTATTAAGTCTGAAATAAGTTAAGCGCTTTTGTTTTGTAGAAGCCCAAGCATCCACAATGAACTCCCGAAAAAGTTTGCCTCCTCTCAAAATTGTAGAGTATTCAGTACCGTATTGAAACAAACGATATCTGTAATAATAAAACTGAGAAAGTCGATTATCTTGCTCAACATTATTTATTACATCCCATAGCTTCATTTCAGGCTCCCATCCAAGCTGACCATGAGGGTATAGAAGTACATAATGCAAAGGAAGGTATGTTGGGTGACATTCACTAATTTTCATTAATTTATTTCCCCCATATAAGCGAACAACAATATCTCTCATTGCAGAGGAATTGTGGCCATCGCCAGGAAAAATAACAGTAATCTCATCGGTCAACGGCAAATCATACCTTCTGCGATCTGCTGCAGTAATGTAATGAAGGTATGCTGGCAAGTTTTGGCCCGCTCGAGAGGATTCTTCTAATATTGCAAATACCTAATGATATTTGTATATAAACGAATTATTCGCCTCCATGGAACCTTAAATTATTAGGAAGACATCAGTACGTAAATGTGGATTTCTACGTTCCCTAATTTGTAATGCCACATCCGGATCGTATATGTATAATTGTGCATATGCAGCTTCATCTTTGAGCCCAATTCTGGTAATAAGGCCCCGGTACGATGACGTAGCTCACTATGAATGGTGAAAGATGTGGGACCCCTACCTGTGAGGACTCTATCATCCATCTGGACACCTAGACTCTTAAATGCATTAGCAGTATTATACTCCCTAATATGATTCTGAAAAGACTTGCATTGAACATCGTTGCCATCAAATAACTGTTTAATTTCCGATGGGGGTTCAATGAGATTTGGAGCATGTCCCTGTTTGCAACACTTTCTAAATAGGGGGCGTACTTTCGTTGTGCCGGATAACCTTTCATCCATCCAATGTAAAGCGTGACAATAAGGGCACGGAACAGTCATGGGGCCAAGAAAATGTCTACTAAAGTCAACATATGATGCTCGATTTGTACTCGTACTTTTTACATTGCTGACACCTGATAGAGTGGATCTAAGTATAAAATGAAAAGAATGTGTTAAGGAATATAAAATATGTCATTAGATAAATTAACAAATAATAAAAGATATATAAAATATTTACCGATTGTGGTTATCTTCAGTTTGGGGGAGACATTCAATACTATCTGTATCAGTGGCAGGCAGATTTTGAACAGTTTCAGATGGTTCACAGGGGACGCCATGATTAATAAATGTGTCGAGTTCAATTTGGTTAAAATCTTGACAGAGGTTGAGAGGAAAGACTATTGGGGGCATATAAATTTGATCAACTGGGATTGGTAAACTATCAGTCAAAGGGCTAAGTCTTTGTAGAGGAAAGTCCAATTGATCAGGGGTTCTCAGTTGCATAAAATTCTCGATTATTGTTGAAGGGAGTTCAACCCTTTCATCAATAGAGGACGATTATGAAACCTTTACTCGCTTAGGAAAACGTTATGTGCTAGCAAGGGTAGGTGGTGTTATTGACTTGCGATTATTAGGAGTCTAAGTAGATGATTGATTGCCTATCATTTTTGTAACTGAAGTGCTCTTTCTTGATCACGTCGTTGTCATTGGCCAAGCGCACGTTTTGAGTTTAAGCTATTACATGGTGCCATATATTCAACAATTGTGGTGGATTGTGGTGCAGAATGATGGGGATTGACATATGTAAGTTCTGGAGGCATAACATCACACGAATATTGAAAGCGAGAAAGTCTTCATGTTCTCGGCGTTGTCGTTGAGCTAGAATGCGACTTGAGATTAAGTTATCAAATAGTGTTAAATGTTCAGTAGACGGGAGATATTGGGATGGCAAGCAGATTTCATTTGTAGTTGGCAAAGGAATAAATGTTTCCCGTTCTCATTCCCGTCGCATTCGTTGTGACGGGGCACGTTTTGAGATTAAGGGTACATAGGGTGCCTAAAGAAGAAATAAGATTATCAACACATAATGTGACAATAATAAAGGGGTTTTGAATAATGGCCTTATATAGTAACATTAGTAATGGAAAGTGGTAATAGTTTGGTATTTAAAATGAGGTAAATATTTTAAATCGTACGGTGTATAGCAAGATGGTAAATTAAAGATGTAAGTTATTCAGAATGGTGTACTTAACATTTATAGTCACCCTACATGGTAAATACAAAATGTGACCCTATAAGTAGAGGTAGCATTATAAAAACAAATAAGGTAATGTTGAAACATACCGCTCTAAAAGAGACATTCCCCTTACCCATCCAAGATGCCTATAGAAATACTCATAGCATATAAAAAAAGATGAAAGGATTATAAGGTGCAATTTTTTTTAACTAAAAAAAGAAAACTGTAAAAAGTTACTGAGATATACCTTATTTGCTTTCTCTTTTCCCTTACCCATCCAAGGCGCCACATATGCTTTCTCTTTCCCCTTGCCTTTGTCGTTGCCATTGTTATTGTTGATGCAAAAAACTGGACCGAATCCCATTTTTATGATCACAGATAAATAGATGAAAGCAATCCAATCAAGCACATGGGAGACAAAGATTTTTAAAGTGGTTCGGCTATGAATAAAGCCTACGTCCACTGTTATTTTATTCCCAGGGGTTTACAATAGCACCATAGGGTGTAGAGAGAGAAATGATGTGTATCTTGTGTATGGGGTTTCTAGGTTCCCCCGGATCTCTTTCTTTTTGCTAAGGGGGTACATGTATTTATAGTGATGGGAGATAAAGAGATTCATGGTATGTAGACATTTATGTCTACATTCAACGAATCTAATTATTGAATTGCTTGGTGTGCTATGTATTGTCATCTATTAATACAGTATAAATGTACATTAAGGCTCATTAAATGCGCTGCCATCTTCATTAATGCACATTAAATGCATAGTTATCCTTTAATCTTCCTGTTTGGTATGCCGACCAACTCTCCTCGGGTGCTGACTAACTCTTCTAGGGTGCCGACCAACTATCCTCGGGTGCCGACTAATACTCCTCGGGTGCCAACTAATTTTCCTCGGGTACTGACCAACTCTCCTCGGATGCCGACCAATACTCCTCGGGTGCCGACCAACTCTCCTCGGATGTCGAATATTGCCACGTAGGATGACATGTGTCCTTTTCTGATTGGTCCTCGTAGATGGAGAATTTTTGCGTTAACAGAAGCCCCCAATGCTCCATGCTTGATGGTTTACTTGAAAAGATGGAGTATTTATTTTGCAGTGTTGCTCGGTGCTCGTGAAATTCTTGATCTACCTTCTTGATTTGTTCAACATAAAGTGCATTATCTCCTGGACGACATATGATGCAGGTTGATCGATGGTTGCTAATCTTTCTTTAGAGGAACTCCGTGTGCTATGTATCACCCCTGGGAATTTGGATGCAGCCATGCCATAGTCTGCAGCTTGTAGCTTGTCATAATCTTCAAGTATGTTGATTGGTTTGCTAGCCGACCAACTGCCTCCTGTGCCGAGCAACTGCGTGCTAACTTCACGTGCTTGATTCTTCTGATTTATGATTCTCTGAATACTTTGTCGAGTAACATACTAGCTTTTGAACCCAACTCTTCAATCTAATTAGTACCAAGCTAGTGATGGACTTCGAAACATTTTCATACAACTTCTTCTTCAATGTTGATCGGGACAGTAGTAATAAAGATCTCAGTGCTGTAGATGCTAAATTTGACTTCTGAACTTCAATAGTATGTGCATAATAACTCCTGAATATACCTCCTGAACTTCTGAATTCCTCCTGAACTTCAATATACCTCCTGAACTTCAATAGCCTCCTGAACTTCAATATCAAAAATAATTCCTGAGCAAGAAAAACAACAACTCCTGAATGATAATTAGTCGGGGCCCCAACCGTGTGAGTTTGTGGAGTTGAATTTGATGCTCGACTGCATGATGTTATAAGAATGTGCCACCGAATGAATAAATATATCTGCAATAGAAACCCCCAAGTGTGGAATGTGAACTTTGAATGCTTTTTGCTTGATCGCTTTCACATACTCATAAAATGTTTCCGACCAACTGTAGTTGACAGCTTCTTATTTCCGACCAACCTGAGTTGACATTTTTGGGAATAGATTTACTTCCTAACCAACATAAGTTGGCATTTTTAGGAATATATAGTTTTACTTCCCGTGTGAATACATTTACTTCCTAACCAACATAAGTTGGCATTTTTAGGAATACATAGTTTTACTTCCCGTAGGAATACATTTACTTCCTAACCAACATAAGTTGGCATTTTTAGGAATACATTTCTTAACCAACATAAGTTGGCAATTTTAGGAATAGTTTTACTTCCAGTAGGAATACATTTACTTCCTAACCAACATAAGTTGGCATTTTTAGGAATACATAGTTTTACTTCCCGTAGGAATACATTTACTTCCTAACCAACATAAGTCGGCATTTTTAGGAATACATTTTTTATAATAAATGATAGAGACTTCCTCGGAGCTGACCAACGAATTGTTGAGAATAAGATATAATAAATACTGGAGACATCCTTGGAGCTGACCAACAGATTGTTGGGAATAAGATAATATATGCTGGAGACATCCTTGGAGCTGACCAACAGATTGTTGGGAATAAGATAATATAAATGTTGGAGACCTCCTTGGAGCTGACCAACAGATTATTGGGAATAAGATAATATAAATGTTGGAGACCTCCTTGCTGAAATAAGAATAGAATATGCATCCAAATAGATATAAAGAATAATTAAAAATAATAAAATGCCTCGTTGATCTGTCGAGGTAGAATTATATAATGTCGAACAAGAATAAGATCTTCAAGAACATAAGAATATGGCCGAGAACGTTGTCAGGCCTGAATATAAATAAGAATTATCCGACCAACTATCCGTTGGGGGTGAAATACAACGAATGTTGTATTTCTCCTTAAAGCTGAATAAGTATCTTGTCGAGGCACAATTGCATAATGCCGAATAAGAATAATATTTTCCAGAACATAAGAATATGGCCGAGAACTTTGTTGGGCCTGCATATAAATAAGAATTACCCCGACCAACTATCTGTTGGGGGTGACATATAATAAATGTTATAGTTCTCCTCGGAGCTGAATATGATAATAAGTATCTCGCCGAGTTCCATGTTGAGATGGATATAGAATATGAATCCCAAGGGATATATAGAATAATTTGTGCTTGAGCCGATATCTGGGCCTGAATATAAATAAGAATTGCCCCGACCAACTATCCTTTGGGGGTGAAATATAATAACTGTTGTAGCTTTTCCTCGGAGCTGAATATGATAATAAGTATTTCGCCGAGCTCCATGAAGAGATGAATATAAAATATGAATCCGAACGGATATATAGAATAATTCGTGATTGAGCACAAATCAAAGCAATAATAAAATATATAGTTCCTTGCTGAGGTGAAATTTCATAATGCTGAGCAATGATAATAGTTTCCAGATTGTTTCATAGCATTCGTCGGCGTTGAGTCTTGTACCTGTAAAAATTAATATCTTGCTCTACCATTTGTGTAGGCTGAATTGATTAGTCGTGAGAATAATTTACTCATCCAATCAATATATGATATGTATATGCTTGAGAAATAAAAATATTAATTTCAAAAAATGAAATAATATATGTTGGCTGATATGTCGAGGCACAATTGCCTAATGTCGAGCAATAATAGTTTCCAGAGGTTTACGATTATGGATGACTTTCGTCGGGATTGAATCTCGTCCCTGTGAAATTTTAATAAGCTTCCCGAGCACCTGTCGAGACTAGAGAAAATAATTATTATCATGAGAATAATTATTCAGCCAAACAATATGTGATGTGTATCAGCATAAAATAATAAAAATTTCAAAATATGAAATAATATTTTTATGCCAAATGTGTGTGAGATGGACAAATTTTTATCTGATATGCATCATAAATAAGACGTAGAGTTTTTTGTAAAGTTATTTAATCTCCAACAACTAATCAGGTATAAGTTGCTGTTTGAAAATTATTTATCACTTGGTTTTAAAAATATTTTTGGGGTGATCACAAGTTAAAAAAGACTTAAGCCCCTGTTTGTCCCCGAGCTGAACTCGTGTTTAAAGAAATATCTGGGGTGCATCGTATTTTTTAATACCCCAAGATTCTACTGCTGCAGACAAACGGCATGGATGTTGCCGACCAACATTTAAGGATATCTCAAGTTATAGAATATATGGTGCCGACCAAGAAGCAAATGGTCCCCGACCAGCTGAGCAATTTCACCGATCAACAAAATTGGTGCATTGACAGCACCGAACAACATTAGATGTCACCGACCAAAAAGTGGATGGCTGGATAGTTGCCGACCAGTAAATTGAACCCTCCGAACAAGACTGAGATGTCGCCGATCAAGAAGTAGATGATCGTCGACCTGCAATTGGTTCCACCGAGCTACAATATGGGGCTCCGACCAATAATAAGATACCTCGTAGTTGGATAAAATTATTTCAACGTTGCTGATGGATCTTCACATCTTATCTCCGACAAACAAAAATGGTCTGGTTAAGCTTCTCTTTAATAAAATATGGCCCAAGATGATGCCGACCAACAATATAGATGGCTGACCAGAATATCTCGAATCCTTAGATCAGAAAAATAACATTTGATGTAAAATTTAAGTATTAAGAATGTTAATGAATATCTAATCCACTAGATCGTGTGATTTCGATAAAGAAACCCTGTGATGTGATGAACGAGGGGCCAACATATCAAATTTGTGCCCAGAGTCTTGATATGGTCATGATTGTTTTACTGATCATCTTTTACAAGAGGTGGGTAATGATTTTTCAGGTGACAGAAAATTATTTTTTATATTGATTCCTTCCTATTCCCTATTTGGAGAGATAAAAATATGGTGAATGATCGAAGTTATTACCAAATTTATATCAAAAATCAATCAATTTGACTTTATTGACATAGATGGAAGATGAACCAAATTATATAGTTCATAAAAATGAATGCAAAGAGACTCAAACTTGAAGAGAGAGAAAATATATCTGGGTCATGATTTCCATGAGAAAACTTTTAATTGTCTTTAACCTTTTCACATTCTCTGATTAAAAATATGATGGGAATTTGAATAGACATCAAAGATCTTACAAAATTTAAAATGAAAATTATCAAATCTTACCACCGTCATATATATTGGTATATGTAATCATTTAAAATATTTATTCCATGATATAAAATTAAAACTTGAGAATCAAGCAAAAAGTTATGATTTATGAAATCCATTATTTTTCAGATTTCTAAATAAGAATTAATCTAACAGTTATGATTTTAAAATCATGATATGTAATATTTTGCAGATAAAAATTGGACAATTAATTTATGTATATAAACATAAAAATCATGATTGAATTAAAAAGATGTATGTATAATTGATTATACGTAGAGAAAATAAAAACTTAGCTTTTGATGGAGAACAATGCTTGTAACACGTTCCCACAGACGGTGCCAATCTGTTGATGCAAAAAACTGGACCGAATCCCATTTTTATGATCACAGATAAATAGATGAAAGCAATCCAATCAAGCACATGGGAGACAAAGATTTTTAAAGTGGTTCGGCTATGAATAAAGCCTACGTCCACTGTTATTTTATTCCCATGGGTTTACAATAGCACCATAGGGTGTAGAGAGAGAAAGGATGTGTATCTTGTGTATGGGGTTTCTAGGTTCCCCCGGATCTCTTTCTTTTTGCTAAGGGGATACATGTATTTATAGTGATGGGAGATAAAGAGATTCATTGTATGTAGACATTTATGTCTACATTCAACGAATCTAATTGTTGAATTGCTTGGTATGCTATGTGTTGTCATCTATTAATACAGTATAAATGTACATTAAGGCTCATTAAATGCGCTGCCATCTTCATTAACGCACATTAAATGCATAGTTATCCTTTAATCTTCTTGGTTGGTATGACGACCAACTCTCCTCGGGTGCTGACTAACTCTCCTCGGGTGCTGGGGTGCTGACTAACTCTCCTCGGGTGCCGACTAATACTCCTCGGGTGCCAACTAATTTTCCTCGGGTACTGACTAACTCTCCTCGGATGCCGACCAATACTCCTCGGGTGCCAACCAACTCTCATCGGATGTCGAATATTTCCACGTAGGATGACATGTGTCTTTTTCTGATTGGTCCTCTTAGATGAAGAATTTTTGCGTTAACAGTTATGATGAGTATGCAGCTATGTAAATGAAATAACATCGACGGCATTAATGAAATGTGAATAAGAACTTGATTATAAGAATTGTGAGGGGAAAAAACATACATAGACGATTAGTTACCACAACACAAATAGCATCGAGTTGAATATCATCACGTATAACAATACCGTTGTTATTTTTTTGCGGCCTTCGAATCTATATAATACGAAGGCAAAGTTGATAGTCAGAATTGAAAGAAAGAGGGTAGATTAAAGAGAATAGATTAAGAAAAAAATGAAGAACACGATAAAAAAACAATGAGAACAAATAGAGTCATAACCATTTAAATGTTAAACATACCACTTGTGAATATTCCTTCTCCTTCCCTTTCTCTTTATCCACATTTGGTGACACGTTTTCTTTTCCATTCCCCTGGAATTAGGGAAAAAGGAAAAAAGGAAAATAAACTAAAAATGAAGGAAATTGTTATTACGTAGGAAGACACTAAATAGTTTCATTATGTTACCACAGAACAAATAGCATTGAGGCGGGATTCATCATGGATAACAATACCAATATTATTTATGCGCAACCTTTGAATTTGAGTGAAAAGGAAATATTTAAAGTTAAAAGCAAAACATATAGTTGCCAAACAGATGAATAGAGGAGAGGGGGTAGTTGTTACAGCAGTTTGTGCGTCTTCATCAACCTTTAAGAAAAAAAATTAAATAACGGAGTTAGTAGGTTGAAAAAAAAGTAAAGAACCATAAGTAACGTACTATGCCAAATACAGTAATGTCCTCCATGTGGAAAAGGAAGTCAACTATCAAGTACAAAATGAAAAGATGGATAAGTCAACTATCAACTACGATTGAAATAGTCATTGAACATACTGGAATGCATGTATACACAATGTTAAAACAGATTTGTTGAATATTAAAACAGTTATACACATTGGATCATTGACACGACTGTAAAAAAGGCTAGTGTCGTTAAACCAAAATGATCCCAAATTTATTTATATTTCCTGCTATCGTGTGGCCTGATGATGTTCTTGAATTGAAGCATACTGGAATGCAAGTATACACAATGTTAAAACACGTATACACAATATTAAAACATGTATACATAATGTTAAAATTTTACTACTGTCAGACTATAACATTGTGTATACATGTTTTAATATTAAAACATATTTGAATGGTACTACTGAACACATGTGACAATAAATAAAACTAAAAAACAATACATAAAACTAATAAACTAATAGACATAGCAACACATGAAACTTGGCACTACTGAACATAATGGAAATGATCAATAAAGTGTATATCTTTACAATTAAAAACTAAAAGAAGAAACATTAAGCTACATAATAAGCAATAAAAAACAGAGTATTTCAGATTGGAAGTTTCATCAACCAATAACATAATAACAGGTATACACAATGTAGTAGTTTTTTTCTTAAAATATATTTCATCAGGTATACCAACTTAAACTACTATATGTTTTCTAACAGGTATACATGCTTAAAATATATTTTAAGTAGTTCCAAAATATATTTCTATCACGAAGAAGAAACTGGGTTCATGATGAAAAAATTCTCCAATATATATTTTCCCAACGGAGGAAAGTTCGACAATCAGCAACCAGGTGTTAACCATAACAATTAATTGAGAAAGAAAATTCTCAGTTTAGAAATCATGTAACAAAAAACAGATGGAAATACAAATTTGAGCATTTTTAAAATGCATATCACTCAGGTATAATACCAAATCCTTGTTTTAGACATTTTTTCTAACACATGGTCAACAAGCACATGTGAAAACTGAAAATTTGTGAAAACCCAGGTGGAACTACATAAAAAATGTATCAGACATACATTGAACCAATACACAACAATAATAATGAGGTCATTTCAACCAATAAAGTATAATAAGAACTCAAGTAAAGAAGGAAAAAATGTCATTGCAAAAATAAATAGGAGGCCACACATAAATGGCATTGCAAAAAGAAAAAAAATGGGATGAATTGGATTTACATCCACAAAAATGGGATTTACATCCACAAAAATCCCAAACGAACAAAAAAAAACTTATTTTGCAAGAGCTAAAAACGAACGAATGGGACTTACCTCCACAAAAATCCCAAACGAACAAAAAAACTTGATAGGTTGAGTGCATAAAAAAACTTTCAAGAGCTAGAGACGAATGGGATTTACCTCCACAATGTGGCAAGACGGAGATCTGACAGAGAGAGAGAAGAAATCGAGAGAGGGAGAGTTGAATGACTTCATAAGAGCGGAGCAGGTAGAGATATCATGAGAGGTTGAGTGTAGAGGTTGAGTAGGTATGGTGTAAGATTGAGTGAGTATAGCCAGTTGATTGATCGTGAAGTGATTGAGGGGAGGGTTAGCTTTTTTACAAAAATACCCATCAATTTGAAACAAAGTGAAGGTGAGAATGGCAAAACCCCACCATCTTAGTCCAATAAAATGTGAGCCATTGGATTCAATTTTGCACCATTCAATCCTATCTCCTGATTAAGTTATCAACTTATGGAATAGTGTCAAAACTTTTACTCCTTATTATATATATATATATATATATATATATATATATATATAATAATGCTCTTGTGCGGACCAGTTCGAATTTTAAGAGTGTTGACTGGACATGTGTCACCTGGTGGTGATCCTAGAAATTATAGGTACTCTTTCTCTTTTCTGAACGCACCGTCAGGTGACACATGTCCGCTCCGCACTCTTAAAATGCGGACTGGTCCGCACAAGTGCAGTACTGTGTGTGTGTGTGTGTGTGTATATACACACACACACACACACACACACACACAGTACTGCTATTGTGCGGACCAGTCCGCATTTTAAGAGTGCGGACCGGACATGTGTCACCTGGCGGTGAGCTCAGAAAAGAGAGAGAGTGTGCCGATAATTTAGACGATAATTTCATGGCGCACCGTTAGGTGACACATATCCGATCCACATTCTTAAAATGCGGACTAGTTCGCATAGGAGCATTATTTTATATATATATATATATTGCATGTATAATTCACTATAAAATTATATACATACATGAATTGATAATATTTTTTAATACATATGTACTATATGTATATTTTATATTATTCCATACATTAATAATACATGTATAAAACTATATACAGGTATTATGTATCTATTGATACTATTATTTAACTTTATATTATTCCATACGTAATTTTGTGTACATGTACATATATATTTTTTATTTATAAGAATTACACACATATTAATGTATTATGTATGTATATTATATATTAAGGTATAACTGCATTAAAACATTAAGAATGAATAATTATGAGTTCAAAAATAAAAAACAAAAGTTATAAAACGCTCTAAACCTATTTTCTGAAAAACTTGATTATAACACATAAATATTATAATTATGTGTTTAAAAAAAATCGCCAAACGAATTTTTTTATCAGAATTATATTTAAATATATAATTGCAATCCAAACATGCCGTTATTTTCGGTCCAACACTTTTTTTTAGTACGGAGGGTAATCCCTGGGCCAGCATACGCGCACCGAGATACTAATCCCTTTGTCCCGAACAAGGCTTTCGAAACGGGCGATGTGGAATCACACAATTAAGTGCACACATAAACAGTCCGCAGTCCGTGACCTTTACGAGACTCGAACTGACGACCTCTGACGAGAAACCAAAGATCTAACCAGCCAACCGCTCAGGTTCGGTTCAACACTGAGGTTGATAAAAGTTGTTATTTCTTTTATAAGTGGAATTCTCGCGTGGTTAATTCTCACGTGGTTAATTAGCTCACTGTTTATAAGGAGGTTAGATTGTAATAATTGAGAGATGTATGAATATACAGTTTTGTTCCTGTCTAATTTTTTCTCTTCCCCTCTCTTCTTCTCTCTTTCTACATATTTCTCTTTCATTCGTCTTAATTCACCTCATTTGTTTTAATTCTGCCATTGTTTTGCTACTTAGGTTAGGCTATAACCTTACAAAGTGGTATCATAACATCCTTCCTAAAACCAGAAAACCCATGATTTTTTTCTTTATCCATTTCTCTCCTTCTTCATTTTTCAATTCATTTCTGAAAGCCAAGAAATATAATACAATCTCATTACTCTTTCTATCTATTTATTCTTACCCACCAACTGTTTGATATATTATTTGTTAGTTTGCTTTGAGTTTATATTTCCTCACAATGATAGAAACAAGACGGCAGGCTAACGAGGCCAGAATGAATGAGTTGACTCGACGGCATGAGTTATTGGATGGAAAAGTGGATCAAGTCCAGTCCAAGGTATATCATTTGCAACAATCTCTTGAAACACTCTTGCTGAACATGAACAATCAATTTCAATGATTAGAAGCTAAATTTGATAGGATTGAAAGGAACAATGGCAATCCATAAGGTGATGGAATATTGGGAGTAGCTCCTTTGGGAGTGGAAGATCAACCAGGAAATGGAGATGGGCGTAGAAATGGACATAACTTGGGTTTGAATGGTTACAAAATTCCTAAGATTGAATGCCCACGCTTCAATGGAGATGACCCTCAATCTTGGATTACATTGCTGCAGAATTTCTTCCGAAATAATTCTATGCCAGAAGATAAAAAGGTGTTGTTTGTTTCCCTACATCTAGAAGGAAAAGCACAGCGTTGGTTCCAATATGGGTGCACTGATGCAAGAACACTCAATTGGGAACAATTTATAAGAAGATTATGTACTAGATTTTCTAAAGAATGGTACCAAGATGTTGTGGCTAAATTCAAGAAACTGCACCAAGTGGGAAGTGTGCTTAACTATCAAGAAAAGTTTAAAGAGATGAAACCCTTCATGTTAGGGCATAATTCTACTTTAACTGAAAACTATTTTGCGTTAAATTTTATCAGCGGATTGAAGGAAGATGTCAAAGATCTGGTTCAACCTTTCATGCCCTCTACACTTCACCATGCTATACTTTTAGCCAGGCTACATGAATCTGCTCTTGTAAGAAAACCCCAAAACAAACCAATTACATATCCAACTAGCTCTTTCAACTCTAACTCTTGACCAAGAAATAACAACTCAATTCCAGATGGAAACCAAGTCAAAAATAACTACACCTACTTACCTCCAAATAACATAACCAACCATCCTCCCACCACCAAATATATACTAACTTTACCCCCTATAAAAAAGATTACCCCAACTGAGATGTAATCAAGAAGAGATAAAGGGTTGTGCTATTTTTGTGACGAGCCATATTCATTTAGCCATGAGTCTAAAAAGGTGAGTATTCACTTGCTTACCTTCGATGAATAGGAGGCTTTGAAAGAGCCAATTGATAATGATGAAGTAGTAGATCCTGCAGTGGTTGAACTCAGATCTGCAGATCCACTACCTGGAGATGTGGAAATTTCACTACATGCCATGGCAAGGTCTACAACACCAATAACTTTATTAATCCAAACCATGGTCAAAAAACACCCCATCACCGTGCTAATTGATACTGACAGCTCTCATAACTTCCTGGATACTTTAACAACAAAGAAAATAGGATGTAATGAGATTGCTATTTCTCAAATGATGATATACCGTGGCAGATGGGAGCAAAATAGCTAGCAAGGGCATTTTCCCTGAGTTTAAATAGACTATGCAGGGTATTAAATTTCAAACTAAGGTGAGATTAATGACCCTTGGGGGTTGTGATATGGTGTTAGGGGTAAATGGTTGAGTGGGATGAGTCCACTATGGATTAATCTGAAGCAGCTATGTATCAAGTTCAATTACAAAGGGTAAAAGGTGTAACTACAAGGACTAGAGGAGGCACTCAGTTACACTTTATCAATGGACATTGTGAATATATTATCCATGGTAGTTTAGAATTGGAGACTAAACTTGAAATATTGATAATTTCATGAATTGTGAGAATTTAATCTGGAATATGAGTAGGTTTTGCATGTAGTTGAACTTATGATATGTAGAGACAATGAACTCATGATTCATGTATAGAAATTCACTAATTAATGTTAAGATATTTGATGTTCTTGAAGAAAAATTGATGAACTTGAAAAACACATGTTTTGATCCAAGATAATTATGCCCCATGATGATTTAATGATTCTGAGACGTTAGAAATTATGTATTTATGTTGGTGTAACCTTTAGTATAAGTATTTGGGAGTTTGGAACATTAAAATAGAGGATTGGAGGTATGAAATTGAAGAAACCCGTAGGTTATATTATGCAGAATCATTACCATACCTGATGGATCGATCGATCGACCATGAATGTCGATCGATCGACTGGTTCAATCGATCGACCCTTCCTTTCAATCGATCGACTCCCCCTGTATTTGTGATAAAATCTCCTTTTAAGGTTTAACCAATCCCGGATTTTAAGAATTATTGGTGTGTACTATTTGAATATATTGGGACTTAAGGAAAGTCAGTAGGGGTGTATTTGAGTCCCGAAAAATATTAGTTTGGTTTGGGATTAAATGATAAACTTACGAGTGTCCGACGAGTGAGTTATGGTTGGAAATTGTGGGAACTTGAATTTAATTCGGATAAATTACTGAAATAACCTTACAGGCAAGTGGGAGACTTAGTAACCTTTTGGGATAAGTTTAAGTACTCGGATTTATACGACAAGAGTTATCGCGCTAAACATATTACGTAGAATAATCGGGATGAAACTATACTACGTATGAGACTTGTAATATAGGACAGGAGTATACCTGTATTGAAATGATGATTTCTTAGGTTGTGTGATTACCTGGTATATAGATTATTATGTGTGTGACATACCTATCATACTTGATATCACGGGACGTTGTAGGAAGAGGATAATCTTGTCTTGTGTGCCTTCGGGGGATTTAGATTTGGTACCTCAAGAACATAGGACTGTGAAGACTTAATTGTGAGTTGATAAGTCAGTTGACTATGGGAGCGTAGGTATGTACGTGACCTATAGGTATGTGAACTATGTTCGCCTTCAATATGTGTTATTTGTATTGATACAGTTCTTGAGTGATTTGAAACTCGTGATCATTACGTACATGATGTACTAGGATTCGATAGCAGAGTATGCATGCATCGCAACTCAGCCTAGGGGTGCCATATGTGTATATATGTACTGAGAGTGATATAAATATACACTTGAGATTGTTCTACTCTGTTGCTTGGTAGATGAGTTAAGATGAGACCTATAGAATAATGTAAACTTGTGGAAATTCATAATGAGTATTAAGTTACTTGAAAATGATTAATAAATAATGGTAATGGAATTTCATGGTATTTGAGTAATACGGGTGGCTCAATATAGTAATCCATATAGACAAAGATTTGGTACCAACAATATAGGTGGGTAGCGTAGCTAGTATGGGTAGTAAATATGCATTAGGCATGCACAATAGTTAAGAGGTGAGAATCTCAAGTGAGAGCACGTGACTAACATGTATATGATATTTACTGTTTAATGCAATTTAAGCACTTGCTGTTTTTAAACTATTTTCACATCGGGCGCTGACCCGTTTGCTTCCAAATCTATTTTGTTTTGTAAAAATATTTTAGGTGCCCAACCACATGAATGCCAAGCATAGGCGTTCCATTTTATTGACGTGTTGTAGTTGCTATGGAAGTTACAGGATCTTGGTATTAGACGCCTCCACCATCTATCTTTGATTCTTACAGAGTTGTCTACATAAGTTAAGGCATGTCGCCCCTTTTCATTTAGAGATAGCTGTTTCAGACTTTCATTTTCATTTCAGTTATTGGATTTATTTAGATATTCAAACTTTTGTATTAGGATTATTTGGCATTGAGACTATATTTGGAGTGTTACTCCAGACTTTGTTATTTCTTTCTATTAATTATTCCTATGAGATTGTTTATGTGAATGTTGAATGGTTGGTTATTCATTACTTAGTTGTAAGTTAATTTAATTAATAAAATTTGGCATCTCACTTTTTAATTATTAAGTGGCTAGTAATTAATAAAATGTTTTCGACAGTGATGCTAAGACTGAACCAACTTGATAATCTGTATTAATTTAAATAAAGGAGTTGCTACCCCGTATTTAATTTGGCAGGTGTTACAATTCAGTGTTGGTGGGAATCCCATCCGTGTAACTTTTGGTATTCCTGATGGTTGGCATTCTGGAATTGGTCGACCGTCCAGCCGACTAAGTATCTTTGAAGCTGATTGAGGTGGCTAGTCGGCCACATAGGAGGACAGGTGTACATTTATCATTGGTCCATGTAGGAGAGTAATTTTTACATACAACAAAATCTCTCAATGCTCCCTGAGTGATGATTGATCGAAAGTATGGAGTATTTAGTCCATAAAATTGCTCGACGTACTATTTTGAGTATTCGACCGGCAACCAATTTCCCATACTTGTAAAAAATCTCACTAGTACTATTTAAAAATGACATTTTTGTAGATAATTCAAACTTTTTTGAAGCGTCAAAGGATATAATATTCTTTTGAAGCTTCGGGAGGCGCTAGCTGTATTTCAACAGTTCGTTCAGTTAATCATTTCATTACCATTTATCGAGGCAACCTATAAATAGGCAAAAAATTTCCCTCTTTTCTTTTCACCTCAAACCTTCTTCACTCAAGAGTTTTCCTTCGTCTTCAAGATTTCTTGTAGGATGGTTTGTTGCCATTGTATTTATTCATTTCTTGCAGTCACCTTAGATCCCCTGCAGGCCTTCTTTCCCCATTTCTCTGTTTTATTAACTTTTTCTCATTTTCCATCACGGTTCGCATTGTAGACGAGGGTTCATTAGACAAGTTTAGAGAAAAAGGAAAATTTCATCTTGGGTAGATTTAGAAATAACCCAGGGTCTCATAGATTGTATTTTCTTCCTAAGGGTCACTAGATCCCCACCTTATGCATAACTGAGTGTGGCATCACCTTTCCACCAAACCCTTTTTTTTTTCAATTTTGTCAATACTTTGATATGGTACCCGTTAGAGTGGCACCCAACACTTGAAGAGTTGTAACCGTTGTCCATAGATTAAATGAGATTTACGGGACCCATATTGGGATTCAGGAGTTGATGTTTTGCTATAAATGAGGTACGATTGGAGAGAACACATATTATTTGAAGAATAGGCAAGCAAATAGTGCCTTAGTAGTGAATTCACCAGATTTTAATAAGGATTATTAGGATTATAGTGTAGTTGTTAAGAATTGACAACATGCTCCTCTTTCAGAGAAACTGTCATACGCTGAACCCAGATATCCTCTAACAGGGTGTGGCATAGGTTGAAATTATTTTACTTGTTCTTCTTTTGTTACGTGTTTCTGTATTTGACCGACTAACTTTGTTGTTCTCTTTTTATGCAGAGGAAAATAAGAAGATGTGTTCCAAAGAAGGGAAAATTAATATTAAAGAGCTCAAGTTTTTGTGGGGACTGAATTAGAGGGTTAGAGAGGAATATCCCTGAGCTACTTATTTGTTCTTGGAATATAAGGCTTCCATCACCTTTTTTGTTGCTCGACCAACACTTGTGTTGCCCCAAGTTGCTATCAACTTAGAAGAGGATCATGTACCTACCTCTTCAGCCACTTAATCCGCTGGTGCTGAGTTCACCCAGGGAGGAACTTCTTCCTCATTTGAATCTTTTGATGTTAATGAGATACCACTTTCTGCTTTAACAGACATGACTAAGAGGAATATGCCCAATTTGATGGGTGGACCACTATCTCCCCCCTAAGAAAAATACTGATGTTGGTAAGAAGCCAGTTGAGAAAAAGTCCTAGACCAGTGACAAGAGGACTTTTGCTGTTGAAGAGACTCAAACCATTGAGTCTCAACTCAAGAGATTTGTAATACCCCGTATTTTTATGCTATATTAATTTGGGGATTTATTAAATTTAATGTGAATTAATTATTTAATAAAAATCCGGAAATTAATTATGTTATAATTATTAACGTGATGAGAGTTAGTAATTATGGGAAAATTTGTTGAATATTACTAATGAGCAAAGTAATATATAATAGTGGTCATATTAAATGTCACGAGTGAATAAAATGACAATTTTAGAAATTTGAGTCGGGACGCGCCCGTGTCGCGTCGGGACTAAATATTGATAAATAAAAGTAAATATTTTATAAGTTGTTCGTATGGTCATTTTGAGTGCGCCAACGCGTCCGGAAGGGTTGAGATAGTCAGAAAAGTATACCCGGGGGTTTGATTTGGGTCTCGTGGCGTTTTTAGGCCTAATTAGTACCCCGGGAGGGCATTTTAGTCATTTTGTATTTTTGGGTAATTAAACCCACGAAAATTAAAGGGGTTATATCAGATGTTTAGGTTATCTCCTAGGGTTAGATAACTCAAAACACTAGAATGACCATTGGAGAGGAGAGGAGAGAGCTCTCAAGGCATTCCAAGACTCAAAACTCACCCGTTTGCACCGCCGCCACCGCCAAAGCGTAGATCGCGAGACGGGGAACGCAACCACACCAATTTCGGCACCAAACCAGACTTCTGAAAATCCCAGGCAAGTGTTTATCTTGCTTATTTCGTTGATGCATCTTTAATATTGGTTTAGAAATGATTAGGATGATTTATATGGAAGAAAAACTCGATTTGAGTTAGGAAATTTCATGTAGTTATGGTTTGAATGAAAATTCTGGAAACCCTTTATCATGTAGAGAATTAAACCACGAATTACGATGTTTATAAGAAGGAATTTCTGGAAAATAATTGTTAGAACCATGTTTAAGAGATTTCTAGGGTTCTTGTTATTTATATAAAATTTTGGGGCTGTTAATCCATGATTAGTGATAGAAACCCACATGCTTTACGTAGGGAATTCTTAATATGATGATATGATATTAGTAGTATGAATTTTGGGTCGTTTGGGTATGAAAAATATGGAATTTGTTGAGGTTAGAAGATGAAACCCGTGACTGCAAAACTGCAGATTTCGCATACTTGCTTGATCGATCGATCGAGCCCAGAGCTTCGATCGATCGAGCCCCAGACCTCGATCGATCGAACCCTCCTGGAAGACTCATGTTTTCCCTTCTTAATTAGTTGAAATTCACTTTAATGAGGAATAATTCATGGACACCCTTATAAATATGTCTTGAGAGATAAAGAGGACCAGTAGGGTATATGAATAAGTTTTGGGACCTTTAAGGTTAGACGAGAGTTGTATCCTTGGGAGATTTCATATATAAGAAACGATAAAACTACGTATTTAAAGTGAGAAGATTACGTAAAATAGTTACGAAAGAGAATTGATGAATACCTACTGAATTTTTATAGGTGGGAGGATAAAACCATGAGAGTTATGTGGTAAGTTGGAATAATACCGAATCAATGTTAGAAACGAACTGTTACATGTGATAACAAATAATGAGATATGAGAAATAATGTCGTAAGTATGGGATTTGAGAATATGCCCAATATTGATATGGTAATATTAGTATAGTTATATGATTGTGTATGCATATGCTATCTATGTGTGAAAAACATGCCCGCGCTACTTGCTATCCCTGAGGTTACCGCGCTGGGACGATCTTATCTCGTGTGCCTTATGGGGGATATTGACTCGTACCCTAAAAGATAGAAATCCTAGGTACAGGCTATCGAATCGGTAGTCACGGTCCTAAGAGACGTGAGGGTATGTACTGACCTCTTGGACTTGGAAACTATGCTTCGCCTCAATATTGTTTGTGTATGTATTTATACAGTTCGAGAGTGATTCCGAACTTGTATTCCCTTCAGTACGATTGATACGGGGATTGGATAGCAGAGTATGCCCGCACCATAAATTTTTATGTGGGGTGCTGTTAGAATATATATATTATACGAGTATTTAATATATATATGAACTTCTGAAATTTGGGAAACTGCCTACTGTGTTATGGTAAGTGAGACATGTATAATGACTCAAATTGGAAATACTTATTTTGAAAAGTATAGTATGATATTGAAAA
The DNA here is from genome assembly GCA_949130495.1 of Sambucus nigra. Classification (NCBI taxonomy): domain Eukaryota; kingdom Viridiplantae; phylum Streptophyta; class Magnoliopsida; order Dipsacales; family Adoxaceae; genus Sambucus; species Sambucus nigra. Next base: position 254,136,173 of record OX422220.1, read on the forward strand.
ACTTTATGAATCAATAAAGTTAAAATGAGCGTTTTGTACTAAATGAAATTTTCCTTTTAAACCATGATGTTGTTAAATCTTAAATCTCGAGAGTCACCTAAGATAAGTTAAATCCTTGGGGAAAGATAGTGTGATATATGATGAGATAAACCATTGGGAAGGTTAGTGCGATAGGAGTGCACATTAGAAGAGAGGTGAGAATTTCTCAAGAGAGTGTCGCACTAATATGTTGTTGCATTGGCCTGTATCAATTTAAATACTTGCTAAACGAATTTTTAAATCATATACACTATCGGGCTCTGACCCGTTTCTATTCCTCTTTCTCTCTTGTATATATATGTATATATTACAGGTGCCCAGCCACAGGGGCGTCTTGCTTAGGATCCCTTGGAAGGAACGTGCTGCAGCTTAGGTGGGAGTTGCAGGCCACTTGATTAGACGATTTCATTTACTTGATTCCACTTCTATCATTCTCAGTTATTGGGGCATGTGTCGCCCTTTCCTCTATTTATCTGTTTTATTGGGACATTTGTATTTCAGTTATTTCTAGTACTGTTACTTTGGGATTTATTCAGCATGTATGTTTTACTTTAAGTTTTAAATGCTGGGATTTAGTTGTTGAATGTTTAAATTAATTGGATTATATGTTCCAGGATTATTGTGGTGTGATTCTTTAAAGATTGAATTGTTGTAGATAATTAAATCTTTATTTTTAAAATAAAAATTTGGAAAGTAATGTTTAAAAATGGTTTTGACACTTAGCTTAATTAAATAGGGTGTTAAATTTGGAAAAGTTATTTTTACGACAGTGATGATAAGAATGAACCAACTGTTCACCTTGATTTTAATTTAATAAAGGAGTGATCGCCCGGTATTTAATTAGGCGGGATGTCACAAGATTGAAGAGAGGATTTCTCGATCCTCATAAACTGGCACAAAAAACTTAAACTTACCAATAAGCGTTGGCTACAAAGAATACCCTGGCCGATCAATAGGAGTTAGTGAAAAAAAATCGAAGTTGACCTTGACATTAGGTCAGCTTCTATTGCCATTAACCTTGGGTTGGCCAAGGGTTTGATCAAGTCTGGAACCCTTCCCGCTGATCGGGTTGCATCATCCCCCATGCCCAGGTCCAGACTAACTGAGAGGGCTTGCCATAATTTAGCACTGGTAAGCATCTCATTTTCTACTTTTCCTTAATGTTATTGAATTTTTTCTAACATCTGGTATTTTTCCCTTCTTGCAGTTTTTGGTTGACTTCAACCAAATGATGGAGAAGGATGACCAGCTGAGGTCTCTATCTAGTAAAGTGGAAGAGGCATTTGATGGCTTGAGATAATCTTTGGCTTCTTCTTGATAAGCTTTGGAAACAAAGTAGAAGTCATGGGATGATGGGTTGAAAAAGGACAATGACAGGGCAACTACTGCTGAAGGAAAAATAAATGTTGCTGATGAAAAAGCCCAGGCAATCAAGAATATATTGAAAGATATTGAAGGTAGGACTAAAGCTGATGAAGACAAGCTTCTTAAATCCACAACTCGGGCTCAAGATGCTGAAGACTAAGTGGTTGTCCTTACTATTGAAGTCACTTCCTTAAAGGCTAAGGGAAAAGCTACCTTTGATAAGGGTTGGGAGAAAACTCTTTTTGCTACCTCCACACAAATTGAATATGCCAATAATATATCCTTCAAGAAAGGTTGGTCGAAATCTCTAAAGGTGGTCGGCACATAGGAAAACTCCGAGTTCTTCTAAAGGCATGATCCCGGTAGACCTCTTAACCTAGATGAGGAGCTTGATGACGAGAAAGGGTCTGAAGAGTCTTCCATGATTCCCATTGAGTCTTCAGTGGTGCCAGATACTAATGCCGACCAACCTGCTGTCAGCCAACACGAGGACAATGACAAGTAGAGGGTTTAACTCCTTTTTAGCCAATTTCCTTTTTTGCTTTTTCACATATATATTTTCTATTTCTTTTCTTATTTTTCTTGATGATGTATTCACCTTTGTACTTCAAGATTAATCAATGAAAGAACTTATTTTTTTCTCAATTGTTGTTGTCTTTGAATGACTTTGATTTCTTGCTGATTTATTCTTTTCTCTATTATCTATTTCTCTAGATTTGCACCACAAACCCATATGCTTGTAACTTTCAGTTTGATGCTAGGAAGAAGGCCATTATTTTTGATGAATTTGACTTACTTAAACGGTGTAAAAATCTCTTTGAGGCTAGCCATAGTCCTTTGTCCGAGGAAGATTTATTAGGGTTGCTCGGCCCAGAAGTTTCTGATTAAGTGAAAAAATCGTACATCTATCTTGACTACCTATTGGACAGAACTATAGCTAATAATATCGGTTATTACGAGATTATTGAGAGAATGCAGGAAGATCACAGTTTCCAAGGCATTGCTTCATTCTGACTATAGAGCCAAATATAAAGTATTAAGTGAAATTTTTGGCTTTGACAAGAAATTAAAAGACATTACTTCTGCTTTGCATAAGAGAGAATTATCATTGAAATAATATCTGGAGAGTGACCGATCAATTGCTGCAATATTGGAGAAAGAAAATAATGCCCTAAGGAATAAACTTAACAGTTTAAAGAGATCAACCACTACTGGTCCATATGAGGGTGCTTCTTTTTTAAAAGTTTGAAATGCAAGGTTGATAGAGGAGCTAAAAGATTTGTAGTAGACAAAATTCAAACCTGGACAAGCTCTCAGGCAAAGTATAGTTGTTCGGCCAACCATTGAGGAGGAGAGAATAAAAAAACTCTTGCCGACCAAGCTGCCCTGCTGAAATCCAAAGATATTTTCCTCAAGAAAATCCAAGATCAAGTTGATAGTCTAGCCTTCCACTTTCACATGCAACCAAGGGAAGTTTGGATGGATGTCTATAATGAGGCCTTAGCTCACTTGGATGATCATCTTACCCAATCAACCGTGAAGGCTACAAATGGGTGTGGACCAATTTGTTGACCTTGCTAAAGTATGATCAAGACAGTGAGTTGTGGTACTAGAATGAACCAAGTTTCTTGGATCGTGCGAAGCCTCCCTTTAAACTGGACACAGGATGGATTCCCCCCAATGCCATTCCTCAATGCCCGATAAGTAAATATTTGGGTGATTATGGTCTCAATAATGAATGTAAGGTGATTCGTCCTCCTCACTTACTTGATACACCGAGCAGCAACAATAAGCAGATGTTGAGAGATTTCAACACAAGAAATTCACCAAGTACCCTTGATGACCCTCCTGATGGGATGGGTAAGGCACGAGAAAAATGTCAAGCACAATAGATTAATATTTCCTATTCTATTATAATGCCTTTTCCTATTGTATTATATTTTTTTATCAATGAAATGAAGTTATTTTTTATTGAGAGTTTCCTCTATTTAAGCTTGTGATTGATGTTTGATCTTTTTGCCGACTAGGTAATCTATGTAATGATTAGTTAATCGACTTATAGACTAAATAACCAACTCAAATGTTTAATATTTGATTCATGTTTGAATCATTTACGCAACCTTAAATTTGACTAATGAACTTAGATAAAACTGTAAATAGCTTTATTGTACTAGGTTGTAGCATTAGTTATCAGTGGCCACCAAGTGTATTAGGAATGTATAATTATTCTTGTGTTTAACCTAGTCGGGTAAAATTTCTAGTTAAGAAATTTGACTAACTTTTTGTTCTTAACTTGCCAGGGACAAATCATACATGAATTTTAACTTTTCTGAAGTTGGAAAATTTTGAATGAACTTTTCTGAAGTTGGAAAAGTTTGATAAATATAATGAAATTTTTTGAAGTTGGAAAAGTTTGGCGAGCAACTTTTCTGAAGTTGGACAAATTTTGATGAATATAAAGAACTTTTCATAAGTTAAAAAAGTTTGATGAGTAACTTTTCTGAAGTTTAGAAAGTTTGATAAATATAAAGAACTTTTTTGAAGTGTAGCCACTATACTCCGAAAAATAAAACACAAAAATAAATTATAATAGAGAAAAACTTGAAATTTCATTATTATGAAGAATTGAGTACATTAAAAATAGACTTTTCTGAATGCTAAATTACTAATAATACTCGCGCAAATGGTCTGCATTCCAAGGGTTCTTAAATTATTCTCCTTCCAAAGTTTCCAAGCGATAAGTTCCTGGTCAGATGACTGCCGAGATACGTATGGACCATGCCAATTAGGTTCTAGCTTGTTGATCTTCTGGATTACTTTCTTAAGCATCAGATCTCTCCGATTCAGGTTGGTCGGCTTGAACCTTCAGTTATAAAACAGTTCAATTCTTTGCTGATAAGCATCCATATGAATAGCGACATCTTCTCGAATTTCTTCTATCATGCCCAGATCTAGTCTCCTCATGAGGTCACTCTTGGGTGAATCAAAGTTCAATACCTTGTGAGTTGGCAGACCTATTTCAACTAGTACCACTGCCTCAGTGCCAAAAGCTAACATGTATGGGGTTTCTCCCATTGTTGTTTTAGAAGTAGTCCTATATGCCCAAACGACGTTGTGAAGTTCATTAATCCAGTTGCCTTTAGCCTCATTCAACTTTTTCTTAAACCCATCTATCAAGGTTTTGTTGATGATTTTTGTGTAGCCATTGCACTGTGGGTGCCCAGGTGTTGAATGAATTTTTTGGATGCCAGACCTGATGCAGTATTCTTTAAATTATTTATTATCAATTTGAGTGCCATGGTCGGTGATAAATGCATAAGGCATAGCATACCTGCAAATGATCTACTTCCATATGAACTGAAAACCCTTTTATAAGACATATCAATCAAAATATCAGCCTCTACCTATTTGGTGAAGTAATCAACTGCTACAACTAAATATTTTAACCCTTCCTTAGTGGTCAGTAGTGGCCCGACCAAGTCAATTCCACAGATAACGAAAGTCCATGGAGAAGTGATAGGTGTTAGACTTACTCCTGGTATTCTATGGATAGTGGTAAATTTTTGGCACATATTACACTTCTTGGTGAAGGCAAGACAGTTTACTTTCATTGTCGATAATGTAGTAACTATGCACTGTTATTCATTATCTTAGAGAACTCCTGGCTGTGTGAGATCCACATTAACCTTCATGCACCTCTTTGATTAGATAATTTACTTCGTTTGGATGAACACAATGCAGTAGGGAAATAGTGTATCCTCGCCTATATAGAACACCTTTTTCGAGAACATAACTGGTTGCTTTATACCTCATATTCCTGGCCTCTTTCTAGTTGGATGGCAGTATTCCTCTTTTAATATATTCTCTAATGGGATCTATCCACAAGGGACCTAATTCCATAGAGACGAGTTTCCATTCCATCAATGCTTTTATGGGCGAGAATTTTAACTGGGATTTTTAGTCTGAGTTTTGTTTGAGTTGCTGAAGTAAGCCGAACAAGAGCATTTGCTCGAGCATTTGCTCGAGCATTCTCAATCCTAGGATTTCTCACCATCCGAACTGAAGTGACCAAAGAAATAACCTTCATAGATTTTTATCATATCTCATCATCTTTTCCCCTTTAATGCTATAAATCTGCTGCATTTGATTGGCAATCAATTGAGAATCACTATATACCAATACTTGGTTGGCGCTTTATCAGGAAGCTAGTTCTAATCCTATGATCAATGCCTGATATAATGCTTTATTGTTAGAAGCCTTAAATTGGAATCTCAAAGCGTATTCCATATCTAAGTTATTCAGAGTGTTAATGATGAGGCCTGCTCCACTTCCAGTAGCACATGAGGATCTTTCTACAAATAACTGCCAGATTGGAGTATCATCGGAGAATTATTCTTTTGTGAGCACTCCATGTTTTAACATCTTCTTACTCCATTGAATTCTTTCTTGAGCAACCAACGAGTCAGGTTAATCGGCCACAATCTCTGTTTATTTTTTAGTTAATCTCTCTTTCGCAAAAGTCTGCTTGGTAAGCAAACTTGGATGATGTTGCTAATATGCATATGTGAATTCGGTTATGAAGTCTAACACTTCTTAGCATTTTATTACAACTTCGAGTTCATAAATAATTTGACATTAACCTTCCAAAATTCTAAGATTTATGCAATGCTTGTCGCAATGGAAAATTCGTGTAGACGACAATGGTGTGAGCTTTAAACTATGTCCCTATCCTCCTAGAAGCTTCAATAAGATCTAGTGCTAACTTCTCCAGGCGTGCATATCTGATTTTAGCTCCTCAGAATGCTTTGCTAATATAATATATTGGCCTTTGAACTACCTCATCTATTCAGATCAATGTTGAACTAACTGCTGGCACTGAAACAACCAAGTATAGATACAATTTTTCTCTCAAAATTGGTCGGGAGAGGAGTGGGGAAGAACCCAAGTACTTCTTTAACTCCAAGAAGGCCTTCTCATATTCGTCATTCCACTCTAAGGTCTTTTTAATAACCTTAAATAATGGAAGAAATTTATCAGTTGCTTGGGAGACAAAATGGTTTAATGCAACTACTCTTCCTGTTAGCTTTTGAACCTTTTTTTGCTGGTCGGGGACTGTATTTCTAGCAAGGCTTTAATTTTAGCAGGGTTTGGTTCTATTCCCCTTAAATTGATGATGTTCTCGAGGAAAATTTCTTCCTGTACTCAAAAAATACATTTGATTGGGTTGATCTTCATCTGATGTTTCTCCAGTTAATAAAATTTTTGAGCTAATCCGCAATATGGTCGGTAGAAAATTTGCTCTTGGTGAGCATATCATCTGCATACACTTCCATGTTTTTACCAACTTCTCTTCAAAAATCTTTTTCACTAACATCTAATAGGTTTCTCCAGCGTTCTTCAATCCAAAGGGCATGATATTGTAATAATAAGTTCCTCGGTTGGTAATGAAGGAAGTGCTTTCCCTGTCTTCAGGTTTCATCTTAATCTCATTATAACCAGAATGAGCATCCATAAAACTGAGTAACTCATGACCTGCTATAGCATCGACTAATTTATCAATCCTTGGTAAATGAAAATGATCTTTTTGACATGCCTTATTGAGGTATGTGGATTTTATGCACATGCGCCATTTGCCATTCTTCTTCTTAATTATCACCACATTAGCCAACCAACTGGGATACTTGACATCTTTAATGAATCGTGATTGCTGTAATTTTCCACTTCCTCCTGGATTGCCATATTCTTCTCAGCACTAAAAACTCTTAGATTTTACTTGATTGGCTTAGAATATGGGTATATATTAAGCTCATGGCAAATCAAGTTTGGATCGATCCCTGGCATATATTCATGGCTCCCAGTGAACACATTTTTCATTTCTCTGAGGAATGTAATTAATTCTTGTTTGAGGTAGGGAAACAATCTTAAACCAATCTGAGTAGTTCTTTATGCCTTCTCGTCAACTAGTACAATAACTTCTATTTCTTCTATAACTTGCCCCTTCACCAGTTTCTCTTCTTCCTAAAGATCCAGAGTGTTAATGTATAAAGTGGTTGCGCCCTTCATTTAGATTTCCCGTTGGTCAACCGAAGTATAATAGCATTCCCTGGCTTCTTTCTAGTTGCCATTTACTATACCAACTCCATAATTTGTTAGAAATTTCATTCATTGATGCACTATAAATGGCACAACTTCTAACTGCTTTATTCCCATTCTTCATGGGATGATATTATAGGCTAAGGGGACGTTTTTATCTAACACAAAGAAATACATTATTTCTCTTCTGATCGTCGACCAAGTGCTAACCAAAACTTTCAGCTTGATCATTCCCAATGGGTATACTTTATCTCCTGTAAATCCTATGAGAGGTCTATGATATGGTTCTGGCTTAATGTATTTTAGCCTTAAGCTTTGGAAACATTTGTAGAACATTACATAAGCTAAACTCCCATTATCAATCAATTTTTGTGCAAATCTATCATAATGAACTCTGCAAGTGATAATTAACGAATCATCGCGAGGATAAAGTACCCCACTTAGTTCGTTTTTGGAGAATCCAATCACTAGCCTATCTTTATTGACTTTCCTTGACCGACTATCACTAGAATCGGCCCTATCAATCTATTTGACCGTTGGGTAGGCTTTGGCTTCATTTAAGTAAGCTTTTCTTTCTATAATCACGTCTCCTCTTTCTGCATCTCCTCCTGCGATGAAGTGGCATCTAAAGGATATCATACCTACCTCCACCTCTGGCTCCTCAATCTTCTTCGACAAGTCTGGATCTTCTTTAAAATCATTATTTCTTACTTTTTTATTGTCTTTCCTTACTCGGGATGGAGATTCAGACCTTCTTCGATCATCTCAATTGCCATTCCGATCAACAAACTTACTCAGTTTTCCCCATCAAATAAGATTTCCAGTCTGCTTCTTCAATGCAATGTAGCTATTGGTGTTGTGCCCATGATCCCTATGAAAGTCACAATACTTGGACTTATCCCTCTTATTGGGGTATGTCTTCAAGTTTTCGGGTCAATTCAATTCTCGATTCCCTTTGATTTCCTCCGGGATAAAGTGAACACCTTTATTGAGTGGTGTATATTCATCATAATTTTTTATCGTGTCAAGCTTTTTGTCCTTTTGATCCTTCTTGAACGAATTAGAATTATTTTTTTGACCTTTACCCTAGGTCTCAAAAGCTTCCTTAGCTACCATAGCCTTCTCGGCATTCTTTATCTTTCCAGTTTTATCCATTAATTATATCTTGGTTTGGGGTGGATTCTTAGCCAAAACATAATAGATATCTTTAATGAGCAACCTACTTATAAATGTAAAAATGACTATCTTCTCCTCATAGTCCACCACCTCTAGTTTTTTATTGTTAAAATGTGTAATATATTATCCGGTACTTTCTCTTGACTTTTATCGCACGATCAATAGATGAGTGACACTCTTGATCGACTTAGCCCCAAAGAAAAAGTTATTTATGAATAATTCAGCTAACTGATGAAAACTAGAGATTTTACCTCTTGGGAGATTATGATTCTAGATTTGGGTTGGGCTTATGGTAGAATTGGAGAAAAATATACACCCTATCTCATTGGGCAATAAATAAATGTCGATAGCAGCTTGATATTGCTTTACGTGCAGGACTGGATCAGTTTTTCCGTCATACTTAGGAGTAACTATTGGTGGTTTGAACTTATATGGTGTAGGGTAGTTCACGATAGCCTGAGCAAAAGGTGAGTCTTTAACAAAACTCCTTTGCAATGGATTCTTGGTTTCGGCCACTTCACCTAACTGATCTTCCAACCGTTGCATGGATCCCTTCCAAGGTGGTTATTCTGGCTTGGATTTGACCGAGGTAGATTTAATGACTTTACTGTGCCTATGTGCTTAACTCTTCTCCTGAGAGGTATACTCGGCACGCATAGAGCCCCTCATACTAGTTCTTGATCTCATAGAATCTTCTCTGTGCTCACGATGATGCTCTTGCTCCTTGTGATGACCTCTAGTTACTCGGGGACCTAAACGATCAAAAGCAGACTCCCTACTTAGCCTCTCTAATACACTTGACCTTTCTTTAGAAAAGGATCTACTGTTATAGTAATCCGTTAATCGAAATGAAGAAGTTGCACTAAAATCCTTTTATTTTTAACCGGTGGAGGTATCTCTCCTAGAATTGGAGGACTTGTCTTGCATTGTACGGGCCAACCGTCTGACTGACTCTTGCATAGCCTCTTGTCCCTTAACCGAATTGAATAGGATCCTTTGAAGATTTATCTCACTAAGGGGAGCATATATTTCTTTATTATTGCGTGCAACCACTAGGCTGCTTTCAGGGGTAGTATTTATTCTTTAAATTAAATAATGAAGTATATGAGGTAGAGAACACTGAATAACAGTCATTCCCACAGACGACGTCAAACTATTGATGTCTAAAAATGGACTTAGTCCATATTTATAATCACCGATAAAATAGAGTAAGTTCGTCAAATCACACACACACAAGAGACGAGATTTTTGGAGTGGTTCAACTATAAAATAGCCTACGTCTATCGTTGGTATTATTTTGTTGGGTTTATAATATCTCAGTATGGTGTGCATATGAGTAATTCGAGTTATCCCTACAGCTGAAGGATTATTTCCTATTTATAGTGGTGTAAAACCCTAGATGGAATACCCTTATATTATCAGGCATTTATATCTGTATACAATAAATAAAACTCTTAGAATTTAGTGTTGGTTAGCATCCAATCCGAGTAAATTTTGTTATTCCTGATGGTTGGCATTCTTGAGTTGGTCGGTCATCCAACCGACTGAGTATATCTTAAGCCGATCAAGGTGGCTAGTCAACCACATAAAAGTACATGTGTACATTTATCGTTGGTTTGTGTAGAAGAGTAATTTTTACATACAACAAGTTTTAAACTTTTCAATCAAATACCAAGTTGGGTATGGGAAATCCTTCTAAAAAGTTCTAATTTTCTTCAATTTTTTTATGTCTTCAATTTTTTTATGTTATCTTTCTCTCTCTTATAGTATAACATCCACTTACTCGAGGTTATTTCAGTAGTCTACTTCTACTTAAAAGCATTGTTGTCTTGTTAGGCTTGTTGTTATCGAATATCAAAAAGATAACTTTGTCCTCTTAGTCTTCTCATCTATTCAGTCTTATTTGAGTTATTGATAACGATGTTAGGATGATTAACGATCTCTTTTTCTTCTTTTGATCGACCTAATATTGAGGGATGTACTCTTTATAAAGATTAAAATGGATCAAGATATTTCTCTTTGTTAAATGGAATCGCCTTAGAATCATAAGGGATGATCTCTGGATCAACATAGTCAAAGGGTCGACTAGGTATGGTGATTAAGTCCTTGACGTAACCTATGTAAACTCCCATTTTTTTGCATTGAGAGTGGTAAGGTCACCTGGAACACCTTATCCCTGTTCATTTATATAGTCATTGATGACAACATTAGGGTCAATAGTGAAGTTTTTGGGAGAGGCGGCAGCGAGCTCGTATCTTAGAAGGATACCTGTTGCTCTAATAATATTCTAATCCTGGAGGAGTGTTATTTCCACACTTTCTTCAAATTGGCATAGTTAATTAATGTGTCAAAAGGAGGGTTTTTATCTTGAGTACTTGCAAATCAAAATGATAGAGAAATTAGTCACCAAGCTTAAAAATAATTTATGAAAGAGCATGCAAACGAATGTTGTGCTACTGGAGCCTTACTTCACAGGAATTTGCCACCCCGTTTCATCCCTTTCAGGAGAATATAAGGCACCCAATTAGACATGATGGTCATACTTAGTTCCCATATGCATCTTAGAGCATCTCTAATGCAAATGTGAATTGGTTCTTATGTGACTATGAAAATCTATATAATAAGGAACAATGGTATTTTTACTATTCCATAAATATATAAGATATTTAATAGTTTAGATTAGCCAACAAGGCTATATACCAACGGTTGTGATGACCACAGTAGTTTTCTACACATCCCCCCAATCACTTCTTCTCTTTAATTTAAACCCATTTACACGATTACCAATAAAAGATGTTCTCCGTTTCTCTTTATCACCACTCTTATCTCAAACCCTCAATTATCCCTCTCTCTACGATCTCTAACTAACCACCACCAAGCGAAGGTACTCTCTCTCATACCATTTCTAGACCATTCTCTGTCTCTCGTGATTTCTCGATAAAAATTAGGGTTATTTTAAATTTCTTTACCCTGTTTTTTTTCTTTTCCTCTTAACCTTTCTTCATAGATTCTTTAAACATTGTTAGATTTTCGAGATCTTGCTTCACGATTCATTTAAATGAGTATTTGTACAGTGATTTGGCTAAGGTGAGTGACATTTCCCTATTTACGATTCATTTTTAGTTTATAGGGATTGAGTTTATTAATGGATATCCAAAATTTTGACATTCAAATTTTGTAGGGATTAAGTTTATTAATAATATAAGGGGATCTCAAATGGGATTTTTTTTCCTTTTTTTTCCTCTAGAGGTATCTTACTTCGGTTATGTTTTGTTTTTATTAAGTAGTTGTGTTTTTATGTTGTTTGTGAAATTTATGAATTCATTGTCATTTCCTTTTTTATTTATGTTCCAACTTGAAACAGGTTTTGATCCTTTGCTGGACAATATTTTGTTTTTCCGTATAAGTTCATGTTGTTCTTGCAAATAACAATTTTTTTTTTATGGTTTATATTTGTATTAATGTAGAGATAGTACGATGTTGTTTATATACTCCATAGTGATTAAGATGGAATGTCATACTATAAATACAGTGTGTTTGATGAAATGCCATTGTGTCTAAAAAATTTAAAGTCATTTTATTTCTCTTTCTTCTTTGTTTGAACTACTTTTATAGGATATTACTTTTTATAGGGAACAATGATTGATTATAAGGATTATTGCGTTTCTATCAATATTAGCTTTTTAATGTATAATCAATATCATAGCTTTCTTCATTCTCTGTTTATCTCTTGCTGAAGCTCATAGCATTGGCTTTAATGTGTAGATAGTTGATAGGCTCCAATGGTATGTGCAAGATGGTGACATGGTAAGAAATATAGGCTCTAGAGTTCTTTTATTTTTTTCACCAGTGTCTTTTATCGAAACATGCAATTGTAATTACTGGTCTCTTGTGATCTCTTGAGATGCGACAAATATAAGACATATAACTTATGTAATTGATCCCTTATTTAATCAATTTAGATTATTCTACACGCATCGACATGAAAGCGTTACATTACCTTGGTGGTCTTTAATGAATTTCACTTCCTAGAATATTTAAAAGCATTAAGCTCTGTTTGGTTTGGGATGGAGATATTTTTTACCAGGATGAAAAATAAAATTGTGAAATGTACTTTAAATTGTGAAAATTTTCATGTTTTACTTTACATAACTTTTGGAGCCGAGGATGTAAAATGATATATGTTATTCTTTGCTTTATTTACACGTATCAATAGTGAGACAATGGTGTTAAATAAATTAGAACATTGATATTTTGGTATATATTAGCATTGAGCATGATTTTATAAATATTTGATTGTGTGCTATTTGGTTTTCCAAAGTATATTTCTTTTAATTTATGCATCTGGGTATATCAGTTTAGTAATGGCTTGTAATTATTCACGCAACCTGATGTTTAATGTGCTGGATTTACATCTTAGACTAAGTTTCCATCGTGTTATATTTGTTTATTTGCAAGCCATATTCAATTGTTTAATTGAATTGAATTTCTCTTGATGTATTGGTATGTATTATTACTTAATAGGGACATTAACTCAAACAACATAGCACACGAGGGTAGTGAGCCTAACATTGATTGCATAAGTGTTTAGAATCTTCATTTTTTATTTAACTTTTCATAATATGGTTCTTTTAGATCCAGGTAGCATAAATGGTTATGCCATGATTTTACAAGCATTTGAGGTACATTTGCTATTTTTTACCACTTACATTAAGTTGCAACTATGCTTAATTGATTTTTAGCATTGTTTGTCAACATGTCTATTCTTTTATTAATTTGGCCAACTGATCTACCGCCTTCATATTCGTGATCACTGTGACTTTTTGGTATTAAAAATATGTGGACTATAATTGGTATGAATGACTTGAATATTATGTTATGTTTGATAGTTTTATATTTTGTCTTTTAAGTGTAGGGCCTTAGGAACAAAAGGTTATGAAAGGGATAAGAGAGTACCGTCATTAAGAATTTCAGCGATATTTGGGGACATTTACGAAGATGTGGTTGATGCGAAGTTCATTATTGTAAGTTGTTTTATGCTAAGTTTGCGGAGAATAGTTATGGCTTTTAGTATTATTTATTTATCTTATGTATTTCTTTGTAGTATCCCTTTTAATTTTGTTTTTATGTAATTAGTTGTTAGGTTGTTAGAGTTAATTATCTGATTAACTTTGTCTTTGCGGGTTACTGGGTCACTGATTTTTAGTAGTAGTAGTAGTAGTAGTAGTAGTAGTAGTAGTAGTAGTAGTAGTAGTAGTAGTTGTTGTTGTTGTTGTTGTTGTTATTTTGACATTGATATGGAAATGGTATGCTTTTATTAAATAACCTGTGTACACATATGTGTGTGCACATATTAGATTTTCAACTAAAAGGTTTGAATTTTTGTAAGTTCTTACTTTTGGACAATGACTTGGAATTATTGTGCTTTTTCTTTGTTTACTATGTTTAGGTCTTTTCCCGTGTAAGTACTAATATGTGTGTGTAGGTGTTCCGAGATGAAGTGTAGGGGTTTAGCTTTATGGCTGGTGGTGACAGAGTAATGGGTGAATAAGTGGCGGTTAAAAAATACCCATGAATCCTTTGACTTGATATGCACTTAGGTTTCTTTAATTGGAACAAATAATTTGTTATGAGCCATAACTTTCCCGAGTATTGTTAAGGAAAAGTTAGTGTTGAAATTTTGGATCAAATTTCGGGTTATACGAAAAAAGTTGAAGTGTTGGTTTGGTGGCATTGAAGAGGTTGAAAATGGAAGTAGAAGGTTGGGCAGGTTTCATGCAAGTTGTGTTTCCAACCTATGTTTTGAATTGTTGTGGTATTATTTGTTCAATATATACTTTCATAGCACCGTGGTTGTCATTTATATATAATCTGGTTTAAAATTTTCTCACATTTTATGAGCAATAGAGATATATTTTTTATCTGGTTATATTTGTTGGACTTGTAATGGATATAGAACTGGAAAAAATCGTTGGCCACTTTCTTTTGGATAAAAAGTAGACAAAGTTTTTTTTATTAATTATTTCATTCTGTGTAATATACCTAAAAATAAATCTTGGGAATCCATATCTGAGTTTATTGGGTTTGACATTGGATTAACTATTTGGATTAAGGTGTTTTTGAAAAATTGAGTTTTTTCCTCATTTAAGCACACACATGGTCAGGAAATCAAAATTATATATTTTATTAGGAACCCTAATGACACAAAATTTTTATTAAGAAAGACTTATGTTGTTATTTGGCATATTAAATTTTCTGTTTTGTGTGGCTTATTCATAATTATAAAATACTTATAATTTTAAAATGCTCTCAAACAACTGAATGAAAACTGACACATAAGCATCAGTGTTCTGAGTTCGAATCTTGGGTTTGATCGCTTATTTGTTTTGATTTAATCCAAGATGCGATTTTAATACTAATTTATCATTTGGAAATTTTTTTCAATAAATTTCATAACTATATTTAACTTCATATTTAAAGACATTTTGCGATTTTCCTATACAATTAATACACCTAGCAAGTACTCATGCCGCGTGAGATTCTTGGTGGCTTAATACTGAGATGTACTAAAAAATTTGACAAACTGCTCTTTATTTTGTTCTGATTTCATTCATTGCAAAAGAAGTGATTCTTGATTAATAAAAATGTGAAGTTTCTTAATATCGCGATATACCATATTTTAGAATCTATATAGCTCATTGTTCATTATGTATGTTATATTCTACCATTCATGACTAAAGTAATATGTTGATTGAATGTTGACACCAATATTTTAAGTGTTTAGATCATTATGTGTACATTGAAATGCCAGTCATTCTGATTGCTATTACGAAATCTAAATCTGAGTATGTGATGATTTAAGATAAGGAAGCCATATATCTAGGGTTTTGAGAAAATAAGGATATTGTTGGTTCTTGGATGATTTTCATAGAGATTTGATGATATATTCATGTTAGGAATGGTCTCTATACATATATAAGTTGATTGATTATGTTAATAGAGAGTTCCAGAAGGTTTAATGGAGTTTTGAGTAGTTAAAACTTAAGAAAAACGCAACAGGACGAAACTGCCCAGAACAGTCGATCGATCGATGATGAAGATCGATCGATCGACCGCTGCTGTTTTTTAGAATATTTTGTTGAGTGAATTTTCTTCGAAGGCCGCCATTTTTTGGGAAGTTTGAAGTGATTTTATACCTATCCAAGGACTTGATCAAGACTAGTAGGTAGAGAGCTAAGACCCACCATAGTCATTGAGAGAAAGACTTATAAAATGAATAGATAAGCGTAGAATGAACGGGTCGAGTATCGAAAATGGTGAATTTAAGTTATGAGGAGAGTTAACATGAATTCAAAATAATTATCAGTAGGATAGAGATGAATTAACTACTGAATTAATTGGAGGGGTAACTAGGGCCCTTAGAGTAGTGCATATACTCAATTAAATGCGATAGTGAGATAAATCGTAAATTAACAAGTACGGTTAATATAAGAGAATAAAATATTACGTACGAACATGATTGATAGGTCGGGTGTGTACCTACTGAATTGTATGAACTTTTAGGTTTAGAGAATCATACCTAAATTAGCTATGTTAGGGTCGATGAGATATTCTGAACTAACATAGGGCTATTATATGTTTGGGGTCGATGTAAAATACCGAAGCAAACCTTAGAACTGGTGTCGTGATGAAAGAGTCCCAAACCAGAATATGTGTATATATAAATAGTTGGGTTCGATGTATTATTCCGAACCAACTGTTACTTGGGGTCGATGAATCATTCCGAACCAAGAGTCCTTTATGTGTGTTATAAGGACATATTAGTGATAACTCATATTTAGTATATGTCGTGTGATAAATGTGTACTGTATGTATAATCTACTGACATGAGATAGTAGATAATAAGATGGAGTGATAACATTTTAGTAGTAATTAAGTAGTGAGACTTAATTATAAAAAGAATAAAGACAACAAGAGATGAATAAATTATCTACGTATATAACATATGAGAAATGGTGACTATTAAAATACCATGTGGGTGATATAGGAACTTAGAGAGTAGATAAGTTCAGTGGAGTATTTGAGACTAGTTAGCTTGGGTAGTATAGCTAAGTGGACTAAGTACCAACGTTAGGCGTGCACTATAGGAGAGGAGTGAGGTAACTCAAGAGAGTGTGCGAAGTCTTAACATGTATAATCAATAACTCATATTTGTGATAACTGCTTGCAAAATATTTTTAAATGTTTTGAGTACTAACTCTTGCTATGTAAAATCTTTTTAAAAACCTTTTAGGTGCCCAACCACAGGGACACCTAACATGACTTCATTCCTGGGATTTTGGAGCTGCAGTACATGTGGATGTTGCAGAGCTTTGCTTAGACGATTCTCTTTTTAGATCTAGTGTAGGATCTATGTTTTAGTACTCTCAGTTTGGGACATGTTGTCCAATCTTTAAATTTGCAGTTATTCTGATATATTGGATTTTGAGTTAGTTTTATTTCAGCCGTGGTTTTCGGCAAGATTTTTGTATTCAGTTATTTATGATGGTTGGATTTAGTACTGCTTGATTTATATTATTCCGTATGAGTTGTTTTACCTATTTAATAAAGATAAAATTTAACACTAGCTTAATTTTACTTAGGTGGTTAGTAATTAAAAAGTTCCGACAGTGATGCTAAGAATGGACCATTTAAGAACCTTTTTTCAATTAAATTAAGACTTGATCACCCAAGGTTTAGTTAGACGGGGTATCACAGATGGTATCAGAGCATCAGGTTCTAGTGTCCATAGGATTTGTACGGCTTACTACATTTCAGCGTAGCGTTCGGTTGTATTAGAGCCCTACTATTATGACTGTTGATTCATTTTCCGCTTTTGAGATATCGTGCATCTGCTTTTAGAATTTTTGTATAAACTGTGTACTTATACAATTTGATCTATTTTTAGATGCCACCGAGGAAACAACGAATGGAGAGGGCTGAGGCCAGGGATGAGGTGAGGGAGGCTCATCAGGAGCCACAGGTGCCGCAACCCGACCCCCACCCCCACCCTAATTGATTTCCACTACTCAGGTTATAGTGATAGTGGCTCAGTCGGTCGAGACAACGATGAGGGTAATGGAAACCCATTTTCCTCAGCCCCAGGTACCACCTCCCGTGGCACCGGCAGTTCAGGCCAGCGGGGCCATCTACTTGGCAGCGAATCAGAGAGACATTTCAGAAAGGGCCTCCACCCGAGTTTCAGGGTAGTACCGATGTAGTGGAGGCGTGCAATTGGAAGAAAAATATCCAGTGCCACCTGCGCATACTTGAGTGTACTGAGGTACATAAACAAATGCTAGCTACTTTCCATCTGTCGGGAGAGGCCTTACATTGGTGGGAGTGTGTTACCACCGCCGAGGAGAGGGACGCAATGGCAATTTCTGAGTTTTGGGTGCGGTTTAACCGCAAGTACTTTCCACCAGCGGTAGAGTCTGAGATGAGGAAAAAATTCAGTGAGGTGGTTCAGGGTGATCGCTCAGTTGCTGATTACGAGGAGGAGTTCACCCATTTGGCTAACTTTGTGCCAAACAAGGTGAGCGATGAGGAGTGGAAGAAGTTAAAATTTATGGATGGCTTGGCCTGGAGAATTAGGCAACATTTGATCGGTAATCTGGAATTTGTGTCTTCAACTCCGTTCTACTATACTATTAGGATCATCGCTTCCATGCGAAGGGAAGCAAAAGAGGTGAGCCTAGCCAGCCGGACAAAGTGGATGGAGGTAGTGTCAGCAACACACCACAACAGCAGACAGCGGGTCAGCTAGGGCAAGATTCCTGGCAGGGGAACTCTGCCAAGAGGTTTAGGCAGTGGAGGCATAGATTTGACAGATAGGGCCAGTAAGGTCCCCAGCAGCCAGTTCCTCAGGGCCGACTGGGCCAAGTGAACCAAGGGGGAGGCCAGCAAGGCCAAGGCCATCAGGGCCAACGTCAGGGCCAAGGGCAAAGGAAGTTTCCGGGACAGTGTTTCACTTGTGGCCAGCAGGGTCATAAGAGTAAGAATTGTCCACAGAAAGATAGGGCACATCAGCAGGGTTCCCAACAGGGGCAACAGGCTCCGTTATCCCTAGCAGCAACACAGGCCCCATAGCAGCAGCCAGACCAGATGCACTACGGGCGTGTGTTTAACGTTCGGGACGTTCATCTCTAGCCAATACCTCCAGCACCGCCAGAAGTCGCGGTTACGTTTCCTATCCATGGCCTAGAGGGTAGTATTCTGTTTGACACGGGGGCGACACATTCCTTTATTACCACTAGATTTGCACGGACAACCGGCCTTTTAGAGATAGCCGGCACTCATTTTATGTGTGTGGAGTCACCGATGGGTAGTGGGTCCCTTATACACTTGATTTGTAAGGGTGTGGACATTATGATCGGGAGATTGAGTCTAGCGGCAAACCTCCTGGTGTTGGATATGGAGGGTTTCGATGTCATCCTAGGGATGGATTGGTTGGCAAGTTATGGGGCGATGGCGGATTGTTATGAGAGGACAATCGTATTTACCATTCCAGGACATGAGATGTTCCTAGTGGCGATGCCTCTTCCCGAGGGAGGATCACGCACTCATCTCTATTACATTAAAGAAGAGACCGCACAGGAGGTGGTTGTCTCTCTGGACTCTATCCCAATTGTGAGGGATTTTGAGGATGTCTTTCAGGAAATACCAGGATTACCGCCTAGTAGGGAGATTGAGTTCGTTATCGACTTAGCACCGGGAACGAGACCGATTACCAGAGCACTGTATCGCATGGCTCCTTCAGAGATGCGAGAGCTTAGGGAGCAGATTCAACAACTCTTAGGTCAGGATTTTATTTGGCGGAGTACATCACCGTGTGGTGCAGCGGTATTATTTATAAAGAAAAGGGATGGCTCATTGTGGCTGTGTGTGGACTACATAGAGCTGAACAAGGTGACGATACGCAATAAGTATCCATTATCTAGGATAGATGACTTGTTCGACCAATTGAGAAGGGCTGCATACTTCTCAAAGATCGATTTGCGATCGGGTTACCATCAGTCGCGCATTAGGGAGAAGGATGTACCTAAAACCTCTTTCTTATTGCGGTACGGGTCATATGAGTTTAGGTTAATGCCATTTGGACTCACTAATGCACTTGCAGTGTTCATGGACTTTATGAATAGGGTATTCAAGGAGTTTTTAGACCAGTTTGTGATCGTATTCATAGACGATATTCTAGTTTACTCTCGCACGGAGGAAGAACACACCGAGCACTTACGTATGGTTCTTCAGACGTTACGGGACCACCAGTTGTACGCCAAATTTAGGAAGTGTAGATTTTAGCTGCAGGAAGTTCAGTTCCCTGGCCATGTTGTGTCAGACAGAGGTATTACTGTTGATCCGAGTAAGGTATCGACAGTGAGGGAATGGGGACAACCCATGACACCGATCGAGATTCGCAGCTTTTTATAATTCACTGGTTATGATCGTCGCTTCATCAAAGGGTTTTCAAAGATTGTCGGTCCTTTGACGAACCTGACTCGAAATGGAGTACCATTCGTGTGGAGCGACCACCGTCAGTTAACATTTGATGAGCTAAAGGACAGGTTAACATCAGCAACCATACTTGCATTACCGAAGAGTGGATTGGAGTACCAGGTCTATACTGATGCATCCCTACAGGGTCTTGGGGGAGTGTTATAGCAGGAGGAGAGAGCGATAGCTTATGCTTCTCAAAAGATAAAGCCACATGAGAAGAATTACCCAACTCACGACCTCGAGTTGGCAGCGGCCATTTTCGCTTTGAGGATATGGAGGCATTATCTTCTGGGAGAATCGTTCACTCTTTTCACGAATCATAAGTCACTTTAATATCTATTCACACAGAAGGATCTGAATATGAGGCAGAGGCGGTGGTTAAAATTCGTAAAGGATTATCGGTTTGATATACAGTATCATCCTGGTAAGGCTAATGTGGTGGCAGATGCGTTGAGCCGACGACCTACTGGAGATGTAGCTGAGACATGGAAAGCTAAGTAGAGTGAACTCCAGTAGGAGAATGAAGTAACCAGGGCGTTCATGGTAGTTATGACTATCACTCCTGAGATCGTAATGCCAGTAGTGAGGGCTCAGGCAGAGGACCAGTTCTGTCAGGACAGGGTGAGATAATTATTAGCTGAGGGCGCAGAGTCTTACTCAATCAGTTTAGAGGGAGGTCTGCGATTTAATGGGAGGTTAGTAGTGCCCGAAGATGAGGAGTTAAGGCAGGCAGTGATGACCGAGTCTCACGGTTCCAGATTTGCGATACATCTCGATGGGGACAATATGTATTAGGATATGCGGTGATAATATTGGTGGTCGGGTATGAAGCGAGACATAACAGAGTTTGTCTCGAAGTGTGCTACATGCCAACTGGTGAAAGTCGACCATCATAGACCTTCAGGAATGCTACAGCCGCTAGATATTTCCGTGTGGAAGTGGGAAAGTATTGCGATGGACTTTATTACTGGACTACCGACATCGCAGAGAGGTCACGATTCCATTTGGGTGATAGTGGATAGGATGACCAAGGTATCCCATTTCTTGCTGATCCGTACTAATTTTAATACGATGCAGTACGCGCAGCTATTCATTTCAAAAATCGTTAAGCTACACGGGGTTCCTATTAATATTGTGTCTGACAGAGATAAAGTGTTTGTGTCACACTTCTGGTAGAACTTTCAGGAGGCCATGGTCATAGATTTGCGATTGAGTACGACATATCATCCGCGGACAGATGGGAAAACTGAGAGGGTAAATTAAATGCTCAAGGACATGTTAAGGATGTGTATCCTAGACTTTGGGGGAGGATGGGAGAGATATCTTCCACTGGTAGATTTTTTGTATAATAACTCTTACCAATTTACTATCGGTATGGCTCCATTTGAGGCACTTTATGGGAGGCCTTTTTGTTCTCCCGCCTGTTGGTTAGAAGTGGGGGACAACAAGCTATTAGGTTCGGAGATGATACAGGGGAATTCTGCCAAAATAGAGCTAATTTAGGGACGTATTCGGATAGCTCAGGATAGGCATAAGAGTTATGCTGGTGACGGTAGGAGATGCGTGGAGCTTGAGGTGTGTGACCAGGTGTTCATTTGGGTATCTCCTATGAAGGGGATTATGAGATTTGGCAAAAGGGGGAAGTTAGCACCGAGATTTGTAGGACCGTTCCTTATTATTGAGAGGGTGGGGCCGGTAGCATATAAATTGGGACTTCCAGAGCATCTTCAATGGATACACGACGTGTTTCATGTGGTGTCACTGAAGAAATACAGGAGGAGGGAGAGAGCCTTCTAGAACATCCCACTAGAGGAGATTGATTTGCAGCTGGATGTCTCGTACGAGGAGAGACCTGTGGCTATTCTGGATCATAGCGAGCGTAAACTATGATCCAAAGTAGTTCCGTTAGTGCGAGTACAATGGGGACACCACAATGTTGACGAGTCGACTTCGGAGTGGGAAGAGGATATGCGAGAACAATATCCAGAGTTATTAACCGCAGGTATATTTTAATTTTGAGGGAAAAATTCTTTTGTAAGGGGGTAAGTATGTAATACCCCGTATTTTTGCGTATTTAAAATTTAATTAAGTGTGTAATTAAATGGAAAATACGGTATCAATAATTGTAATTATTAAGTGAGTAAATAATAATTATAATTACTTAATGTTAATCGAGAGAATACAGATTAATATTAAGAGTTAGATTTGCTAAGAGAGAATAGTAAATATGGATATTGAATGTGTACGGCATAATGTGTAATTATAGACGTCCTTGGTTATATCTCAACCGCGTGTTGCGTGTAGACCAAATTTGGGGATTAAGATAAGAAATATTATATCAGTGACTCAAATGACAATTTAGAGGTCACGGTTAGCTCTGGAAGGGTCGAAATAATCAAAATAGTATACCCTGGGGTACTAGTTGGGTTCCGGGACATTTTTGGGCTAAGCCGGGAACATTCGGGGGCGTTTTAGTCTTTTAAAATGTAAGAGTGGGAAGACCTACGAATTTTGTAGTCTTTTATCATCTGATTAATAAGGGGTTAGGGTTAGAAACCTCATAACTCACGGAGAAGCTATTAAAGAGAAAATAGAAGTAATTCTCAAAGCATAAAAAGAGAAGTGTGAGAAATTCAAAGGGATTCTTGCAATTCAAGCAATTGAAGATTGAAGATTGAAGGGGACAAACAATCAAACTCTACATCAACCACGAAATCAGATCATCTCTGAATCAAGGCAACTGGTTATTTACAAAATTTAAATCTGAACTATAATATCCATGCATAAGATGAATAGAATAATTGGTTTTGTGAATAATTCTTGAAGAAGGATTTGATTTCAATGCATATTTGGGATAGGACTTGCATGTAGTTAGATTTACACCTATAGAGGATAGAATTACAGAAGAAATCTGATTACTATTATGAAATATAAATCTGAGTATGTGATGATTTAAGATAAGGAAGCCATATATCTAAGGTTTTGAGAAAATAAGGATATTGTTGGTTCTTGTATGATTTTCGTAGAGATTTGATGATATATTCATGTTAGGAATAGTCTCTATACATATATACATTGATTGGTTCTGTTAATAGAGAGTTCCAGAAGGTTTAATGGACTTTTGAGTGGTTAAAACTTAAGAAAAAACAACAGGATGAAGCTGCCCAGAATAGTCGATCGATCAATATTCATGAGTCGATCGATCGATGATGAAGATCGATCGACCCCTGCTGTTTTTTAGAATATTTTGTTGAGTGAATTTTCTTCGAAGGCCGTCATTTATTGGGAAGTTTGAAGTGATTTTACACCTATCCAAGGACTTGATCAAGACCAGTAGGTAGAGAGCTAAAATCCATCATAGTCATTAAGAGAAAGACTTATAAAATGAATTGATAAGCATTGAATGAACGGGTCGAGTATCGAAAATGGTGAATTTAAGTTATGAGGAGAGTTAGCATGAGTTCAAAATAATTATCAGTAGGATTGAGATGAATTAACTACTGAATTAATTGGAGGGGTAACTAGGGCCCTTAGAGTAGTGTATATACTCAATTAAATGCAATAGTGAGATAAATCGTAAATTAAAAAGTACGGTTAATATAAGAGAATAAAATATTACGTACGAACATGATTGATAGGTCGGGTGTGTACCTACTGAATTGTATGAACTTTTAGGTTAAGAGAAGCATACCTAAATTAACTATGTTAGGGTCGATGAGATATTCTGAACTAACATAGGGCTATTATATGTTTGGGGTCGATGTAAAATGACGAAGCAAACCTTAGAACTGGTGTCGTGATGAAAGACTCCCGAACCAGAATATGTGTATATATAAATAGTTGGGTTCAATGTATTATTCCGAACCAACTCTTACTTAGGGTCGATGAATCATTCCGAACCAAGAGTCCTTTATGTGTGTTATAAGGACATATTAGTGATAACTCATATTTAGTATATGTCGTGTGATAAATGTGTACTGTATGTATAATCTACTGACATGAGATAGTAGATAATAAGATGGAGTGATAACATTTTAGTAGTAATTATGTAGTGAGACTTATTTATAAAAAGAATAATGACAACAAGAGATGAATAAATTATCTATGTATATAACATATGAGATATGGCGACTATTAAAATACTATGTGGGTGATATGGGAACTTAAAGAGTAGATAAGTTCAGTGGAGTATTTGAGACTAGTTAGCTTGGGTAGTATAGCTAGGTGGACTAAGTACCAACGTTAGGTGTGCACTATAGAAGAGGGGTGAGGTAACTCAAGAGAGTGTGCAAAGTCTTAACATGTATAATTAATAACTCATATTTGTGATAACTGCTTGCAAAATAGTTTTAAATGTTTTGAGTACTAACTCTTGATATGTAAAATCTTTTTAAAAACCTTTTAGGTGCCCAGCCACAGGGACACCTAACATGACTTCATTCTTGGAATTTTGGAGATGCAGCACATGTGGATGTTGCAGGGCTTTACTTAGACGATTCTCTTTTTAGATCTAGTGTAGGATCTTAGTTTGGGACATGTTGTCAAATCTTTACATTTACAGTTATTCTGATATATTGGATTTTGAGTTAGTTTTATTTCAGCCGTGGTTTTCGGCAAGATTTTTGTATTCAGTTATTTATGATGGTTGGTTTTAGTACTGCATGATTTATATTATTTTGCATGAGTTGTTTTACCTGTTTAATAAAGAAAAAATTTGACACTAGCTTAATTTCTCTTAGGTGGTGAGTAATTAAAAAGTTTCGACAATGATGCTAAGAATGGACCATTTAAGAAACCTGTTTTAAATTAAATTAATGCTTGATCACCCAAGGTTTAATTAGGCAGGGTGTCACAGATGGTATCATAGCATCACATTTTAGTGTCCATAGGATCTATACGGCTTACTACGTTTCACCATAGCGTTCGGTTGTATTAGAGCCCTGCTATTAGGACTGTTGGAGTAACCCGTATCGCGCATACAATACGCTAATAATATTCTTATATGCCAGTTACCCATTTTATATTCACTATTTTGATAGGAAGTCTTTTATCCACTGGAATTCGTTTACTTATCCCTACTTATACATTTTCTAATTTCACACATTAGAATCATCCATTCTCAAATGTATATATATATATATATATATATATATATATATATATATATATAGCCTATGCCCCTTGGTTAGGACCACTTGGCGCAATGCATACTCTGCTATCGTGTCCCGGTGCATCACTCGCTGTATAAAAGGCAATTGGTTCGACGTCTCTCACGAACCGTAAATCTCATAACAGAATTATTGGAGGCGAGCATACTCACCAGCTAAATGGGTCACTCACATACCTACGCTCCCATTCAACCGTCGAAACTATCCTACGTAACAGATAGCACGTATCCAAGTTCATATGCTCTGGGTACAAGTCAAATATCTCTCCATCGGGTCAACTAGGATAAGACTGTCCACTGAGAAAAACCTCCGCCCGATAGCAAGTAGCGTAGGTATGCTATACACACAATAATGATGAACATATAATAATAGGCATTCCCGAATCCTTACAGCAATTTAGGTATTCACCCGAGCCATGTTTATATTTATTCACGTAGTATATTTCTCCTTACTACTTACGCAATATACTCGATTATTGACTCTCTCGAATATCTCAAAGTTAATCCACCTATTCAATACTTAAGGTTTCCTTCTAGGATTAATTCCCAAATAATTATGCACTAAGTTAATATGAATAAATTTCGGTATCCCTAAAATAATTAACTGGGCAGCATGATCTCGGGAAAAATGGAATTTTTGGGCTTTCTGGGACCTGTCATTCGGACGAGTTAGCAGGTCATTTGAACGAGACTCCATCTCGTTCAAACGAGATGGGGTCTTTTCCTACTTTGGCCACACTTATTACGTTTTACTGTTCATATTTCGTCTTCCTCAAAATTTCAGTCCTAAAACCTCTAAATTTCTCAACCCCAACATCAAAACATCAATTCTAATTAATGTTCTAACATGTATAAATGATTTCCCTTAACTTTGAACCATTAATTTATCATAAAACAGTTATAAATTCCAAAATCCCCAATTTCACAATTCAAAACCCTAGTTCATCACATTTCCATACAAGAACGTCAATTTCAATTTCGTCCATCATCAATACTCATCAATTTGGTTCTAAGCTATCTACATGAGGGATTTATCCTAATTCGTTTTCCAGATTTCAATTCATATTCTTTAATCTCCAATTTCATCAAAACTCATAAATCAAAAGTGAATATAATCTACCTACACCAATATGAACATATTTATTGCTATGAATTGCAAGTAATAAACACTTGCCATAATTTTATCGGTTTGATTTGCTATTGATGTGGTTATGAGTGTGTTCCTCGTCTCGCGATCTACACTTTGGTGTAGTTTTTGATGTGTGTTCTTGAGTTAGGCACCAAGATCACCAATAGCTTCTTCTTCCTTCCTCTGTACCTTTCTCTTTTCTCTCACGTAGGTTTAGAGATGATAACTCCCCACTAACCCATATACCTCCTTATTTAATTTCTTAATTTTCGTCCATATTATTACTCCAAAATTCCAAAGGACAAAAATACCCTTACGGGGTGCTGGTTAGGCCTAAAATTACCCCGGAGTCATAATAAAATGCCCGGGTAGATTTTTTTACTATCTCGACCCTTCCGGACTCAATGGCACACTCGAAATTACTATACAAGTTATACAAAAACAATTTATCTTTTTATTCCATACAATTAGTTCTGACACGACTCATACGCGCGTCTTGACTTAAAATACCCAAATGTCGTATTTCTCACTCCAAAAATTTATAAAAATTATATAATTCCATATTACATATACCCACAGTAATAATCAATGATTTCCAACAATAAGTATTAACCATTGTCACGCTAGTTAATAATTATTTTAAATTCGGATTAATTAAAATTAAATTTCCCTACCTTTTTAATTTAATTAACCCAACAATAATAATTAATCCCATAATTATTTAATGTCATAAAAATGCGGGGTATTACATATTTCCCCCTTAATGACGGAATTTCACCCCGAAATTCGAAAAGTAAACCGTACCTGGTAGGAATAAGTCTTTATATTTCTCGCGCATATCCTCCTCTCGCTCCCACGTAGACTCCTCTGTGTTATGATGTGTAATACCTCGTATTTTTATGACTCTTAAATTTTGGGGATTTATTAAATTATATTAGAGATATTAATTTAATATTAATCCGAAAAATCATTTAAATACTCACTAGCGTGATGAGAGTTAGTAATTATTGGAATTTTGTTGTAAATTACTTTATGGGTAAAGTAAGAGGTGTAATTGAATTTAGTAAAATTATCACAAGAATCAAATTTGATAATTTTGGAAATTTATCGGGACGCGCCTGTGTCGTGTCGGGATTAAATTTGAACTATTAAAAGTGAATAAATTATAAGTCACCCGTATGGTCATTTTGAGTGCGTCAATGTATCTGAATGGGTCGAGATAGTCAAAATAATATACCCGGGGGTTTAGTTTGGATCTCGGGGAGTTCCTAGGCCTAATTAACATCCCGGGAGGGCGTTTTGGACATTTTATATTTTTGGGCATGGAAACCCACGATTTTTCTAAGGTTATATCAGATGGTAGGAGTCATCTTATAGGGTTAGAAGAACCATAAACCATAGACGGCCATTAGAGAGGAAGGGGAGGAGCTTTCCAAGGAGTTCTAGGCCAAGAACTCCACCGTTCTAGGGTTAGAAGAACCATAAACGTTAGATCGCGCAACGAGGATCACAACCACGCCAATCTTTTCCACAAATCTGAATCAAGAATTCCCAGACAAGTATCTATCTTGCTCTAATTCAGTTAATGCTTCAATGATATTAGTCTAGGGTTGATTAGGACTAGTTCTTGTGAAAGAAAGCATGTATGGGAGACTCTAATGTGCATGTTGTAGAGGTAAAAGACGTATTCTGGAAATCCAATCCATATGTAGAGGTTGAACGACGAAATTTCATTGAGTTAGGAGTAGAAAATCTGGGAAAATAATGGGAAGAACTAAGTTAAAGAAATTATTAGGGTTCTTGTAATTTTTCTGGATTTTAACCTTTTAATCCGATATAATTGATGAAAACTCGCATGCCTTACGTAGAATATTCGTTATTTGGGGTTATAACACTTGTGGTATAATTTTTTGGAAGTTTGGAAACCAAATATGGTGATTTTAATGACTTTGGAATAGCAATCCCGTAATTGGAAATTCTGCAGTTTCACCATACCTGCTTGATCGATCGATCGACCCAAGAGCATCGATCGATCGAGTACCTGCCATCGATCGATCGACCCCTCTTGGAAAACTCCAATTCCCCTTTTTAAATAGGTTGTTCAAACTTAAATGAATAGAAATCCTTGGACATTTTCTTAGAACATTTTGGGATATAAAGAAGACCAGTAGGACTTTATAAAAATATAACCTTTGATGTAAGACGAGATTAACATTTAACGGAGGTGTTTTACATTTAAGAAGCAATGGGAACGTGTGTCTAAAGGGTGAGACTCGTAAGGAAGTTACGTCGTAAAGTCGTAAGGAAGTTACGTCGTAAAGTAAAAGATTACCTAATGAAATTACACTTAGTGAGATAGGATTTCACTAGTGTTACGAAGAAGGTTTGGCATAATCCCATTTAAATAAGAATAAGAGACAAACCGTTATAAGGATAACCTAGTAATGTGCGATAAGAATAAATATCATAAGTATGGGTCATGGGCGTACCTAAATTTGAAATGGGAATGGTAGTATACATATATGACTGTGTTTGTACATATACTATTACGTGTTAAAAATCATGCCCGCCCTACTTGCTATCACTGAGGTTACCGCGCTGGGATAGTCTTATCTCGATGGGACCTTTATGGGGGATATTGACTTGTACCCTAGAACATAGGAATCCTTGGTACAGGCTATCGGATCGATAGTCAGACGGTCCTAAGAGACGTGAGGGTATGTTCTGACCTCTTAGTGACTTGGAACTATGCTTCGCCTCAATTTGTATGTGTTTTGTGTTAATACAGTTCAAGAGTGATTCCGAACTAGTATTTCCCTTAGTACGAGTGATACGGGGACTTGATAGCAGAGTATGTCAGCACCATAAGTTTTATGTGGGGTGTCGATAGTATATATATATTATATGAGTGATTAATATATATATATATATATATATATATATATATATATATATATATATATATATATATATATATATATATATATATATATATATATATATATATATATATATATATTTATATATATATACTTGAAATCTGGGAATTTTCTATTGTGACAAAAAGGTAGGTAAGTAATAAATAATTATTTCAACTCGGGTATAAGTGTTTAAAAACTTTGAGGCCATACTGAGAAACTTTATAATCAACGAGGTTTATGTAAGAACTTTTCTTTTAGAAATTAATTTCCTTAACACTAGAAATTGTCAACATGAAACCCTGTGAGTAACTTAAGATAAGCTAAACTGTTGGGATTAGTAGTGCGGTAGGTGTGCACATTAGAAGAGAGGTGAGAATTTCTCAAGAGAGTGCCACACACTAATATGATTGTTGCATTAGCCGGTAAGCATTTTAAATACTTGCTAAACTAAATTTTAAACTGTTTTACAATCGGGCTCTGACTAGTTTCCTATTTTCTCCTCTCTCTTGTATATATGTATATATATTACAGGTGCCCAGCCACAGGGGCATCTTGCATAGGATCCTTTGGAAGGAACGTGCTGCAACTTAGGTGGGAGTTGCAGGCCTCTTGCTTAGACGACCTCATTATTGATTCCATTTCTAGTTTTATTTTATCCAGTTGGGCATGTGTCACCCTATTTCCATTATTCAGTTGGTTTTATCAGAGATTGTGATTAGTTTACACCCAGTATTTATACTTTGGGATTTTATTTGTTAGGATGTTTTCCTTTAAAGTTTTAAAGTTGGAATTATTTAGTTGAATTCTTAAATTACGTGGATTATCATTTCCAGTCTAGTTGTTGTGTGATTCTTAAACTATGGATTATGAAAGGTTTTTTATTGTTGGTTTAAATTAAATTTGGAATTGTTATTTTAAAAATGGTTTTGTCACTTAGCTTAATTATTTAGGGTGTTTAATTTGAAAAGTTATTTTTGCGACAGTGATGCTAAGAATGAACCAACCGTTCACCTTGGTTATAATTTAATAAAGGTCTGATCACCCGGTATTTAATTAGGCGGGGTGTCACAGGTGCTCCCACTGAACCCTCACCAGTGGAACTACCTTTGACCTAAATTTCCTCTCGCTATGGTCTAGGATAGCCACAGGCCTCTCCTCATATGAACTGTCGGGCTGTAAATCAACCTCCTCAATCGCAATGTGGGTGTGGGCCAACTCATCCCTAAGATAACGCCTCAATGATGAGATATGGAACGCATTGTGAATACGATGCAACTGTTCTGGTAACACAAGTCTGTATGCTACCGGTCCAATCCTCTCGATAATGCGAAATAGTCCTACATATCTCGGAGCCAATTTCCCCTTCTTTCTGAACCTTATCACCCCTTTCATAGGAGACACTTGCAGTAATACTTGATCCCCCACGTTGAACTCCTTGAATAACCTCTTAGCATTGGCGTAGCTTTTCTGCCTGACCTGGGCTAACCGAACACGGTTTCTGATTATCTTAACCCTGATTGACGTTTCCTGAATTACCTATGGCCCAAGTAACTTGTTGTCCCCCACCTAGACAACAAGTAGGAGAACGAAAAGGTCTGCCATTAAATGCCTCGAATGGGGCCATGCCGATCGTAAATTAATAGGAGTTATTATAAGCGAACTCCACCAGTGGAAGATACGACTCCCAACTCCCTCCAAAGTCAAGGACACACATGTGCAACATGTCCTCCAACATCTGATTAGTATATTCAGTTTGCCCATATGTCTGTGGGTGATAAGCCGTACTCAATCGCAGTTCATTACCTATAGCCTCCTGAAAGCTCTCCCAGAAATGTGATACACAAGTCTTGTCTCTCTCAGACACGATGTTCAAGGGAACCACATGCAATCTCACTATCTCGGTAATAAATATCCGAGCATACTTTCCCATAGTGTAGTCCATCCGTACCGATAAAAAAATGAGCTACTCTGGTCAACCGATCGACCACCACCCATATAGAATCGTGACCCGCTGTGAAGTAGGCAGCCCAGTGATGAAATCCATGGAAATGCTCTCCTATTTCAACATAGGTATCTCCAGTGGCTGAAGTAACCCTGGCAGTCTCTGGTGATCCACCTTTACCAGCTAACAGGTGGCACACTTGGACACAAACTCCACAATGTCCTTCTTCATCCCACTCCACCAGTATTGCCGCCTCATATCCAGGTACATTTTATCCCTTCCAGGATGTACCGCAAATCTGGATCCATGAGACTGTGCCATCACTACATGATGTAAATCCTCTCATTTCGGGACCACTAATCTCCCATTAAACCGTAGTCCCCCATCTGAGCTCACTGAGTAGGACTTTGCGCCCTCCGCTAGAAGTCGTACAATCTGATCCTGGCAAAATGAATCAGCGGGCTAGGCCTGAATCACTCTCGTAACAATCTTTGGAGTGTCCGTTATTATAGATATAAAGGATCAGGCCACGACCTCCTCATGTCCCAATTCTTTCCATTTCGTCTTCCACACTTCTACCATCTCACCTACTGGTCTACGGCTCAACGCATCAGCAACTACGTTAGCCTTCCCCAGATGATACTGTATCTCGATTTGGTAATCTTTCACAAACTCTAGCTACCTGTGCTGACGCATGTTCAACTCTCGCTGAGTGAATAAATATGGCAGTGACTTATGGTCCGTAAATAAGCAAAATTTCTCCCCAAGCAAGTAGTGTCTCCAGATCAGCAGGGCAAATACGACTGCTACTAACTCCAAGTCGTGGGTGGGATAATTCCTCTCGTGAGGATTAAGCTTGCGGGAGGCATAAGCTATAGCATGTTCCTCCTACTTAAGTACTCCACCAAGTCCCTGTAGAGAGACGTCAGTATACACCAAGTACTCTACTCCTGGTCTGGGTAAGGCAAGAACGGGCGTCGAAGTCAACTTATCCTTTAGCTCATCGAAAGCTAACTGAAAAGCATCATTCCATATAAACTTTACCCCTTTACGAGTCAAATTTGTCAATGGGTATGCAATCTAACCGTCTAATGAATCGCATGTAATACCCGGCCAAACCCATGAAGCTACGTACCTCCATTGGTGTCGTGGGTTGTCCCCACTCCCTCATCGCCAACACTTTGCTCGGGTCCACTGATATCCCCAATTCTGACACAACGTGCC
Organism: Sambucus nigra; assembly: GCA_949130495.1. Classification (NCBI taxonomy): domain Eukaryota; kingdom Viridiplantae; phylum Streptophyta; class Magnoliopsida; order Dipsacales; family Adoxaceae; genus Sambucus; species Sambucus nigra. Next base: position 254,168,764 of record OX422220.1, read on the forward strand.
CCAGAAACTTCACTTCTCGTAACCAGAATCTGCAATTTTCATACTTGGCATACAACTGATGCTCTCGTAGAGTCTGAAGAACCCATCTCAAGTGATCGGCATGCTCCTCCTCGATTTGGGAATAAATTAGGATGTCATATATGAAGACAATGATAAAATGATCTAAGAACTCTCTGAACACCAAGTTCATTAAGTCTATGAGTACGCTTGGAGCATTTATCAGCCCAAACGGTATGATTCGAAACTCGTAGGACCCATATCTTATCAAGAAAGAAGTCTTCAACACATCCTGCTCCCTAATCCGTAGATGATGGTATCCCGATCTCAAATATATCTTTGAGAAGAAGGCAGCTCCTCTCACTGGTCGAACAAATCATCGATTCGGGGCGACGGATACTTATTCCGTATCGTGACTTTATTCAATTCTCGGTAGTCTACACACAACCTTAATGAACCATCCCTCTTCTTCACAAATAGGATGGGAGCACCCCAATGTGAGGTACTCCTACGGATGAAGCTCTGTCCCAACAGCTGCTCAATCTGATCCCGTAACTCCCTCATCTCCACTGAAGTCATATGGTATGGTGCGCGGGCTATCATCCGAGTGCCCATTATCAAATCTAAAACTAACTCTATCTCTCCACTAGATGGTAGTCCCGGTATATCCTGGAACACGTCGAAAAAGTCGCAAACTACAGGAATCGAATTAATAGGAATCACAATATCCTTAGAGGTATCCTCCTTTATATAATATAAATGGGTGGACGACCCTCCCTCAGGATGAGGCATTGCCACCAGAAACATCTCTTGGATCGGTATCACAAAGATAATTGTCCTACTGTAACAGTATATCATGGCTCTATAAGCTGCAAGCCAATCCATGCCAATGATGGCATCATGCTCGTGCATATCTAAGACTAACATATCTGCAGGTAAAATCAAACTCCCAATCTCTATACTTATCCCGACATATAAAGAAAATTAAAGACCCACTACCCAGTAGTGAGTCTACACTAGTCACTGTACTCTCTTCTGTGGCTAACAACCCGGTGGCCCATGTAAAACTAGTAGCTATAAAACAGTTCGAAGCACCCGTGTCAAATAAAGTACATCCCATAGTACCATGGATAGGAAACTTACCCTCAACTACGGGTGGTGCCTGCTGGGTGTTTCCTGGTGGACATTATAAACATGTCCATACTGTAACTGTCCCTGCTGAATTGGGGGTACTAGCAAAGCTGGGACTTGCACTGGTGTTGGTAGGGCGGTGGGAAAGATGGGTCTCTGGGGCTCCTTCCGAGCTCCCTGCTGCTGGGGAAACCTGCCCTTATCGGGGCAATCCTGCTTCATATGGCTAGTCTTACCACAGGAAAAACACCTACCACTGAAGTTACCTCCCCTCTTTCCCTGTTGGCCTCGACCCTGCTAGCCATTGCCACCCCTCCACTGGCCCTGGTGGCCCTGCATATTCATTTTTGGCCCTGTTGCTGGCCCTGATGATAATGATGTTGGCCCTGATATCCCTGATGATAAATATGTTGACCCCGATGGCCCAGGAAACTAGCCCTGTTGGCCGTGCCTATAACCCCCATATCCCTGTCTCAAGTCACCAGATCGAAATCGCTTAGCAGGTCCCCCTAATGGGAACTCTGCTCACCCTTACGGACCTGCCCTTGAGCTGATAGTGACCCACTTGCACTACTACCTTTGGTCTGGCACTGCTGGCTGGACTCCGTTGCTCGTTTTCTCCCCTATTGATGGAAGTGATGGTCCTGGCAATGTAATAGAGAGGTGTTGAGTACATCAGTGAAAGTACCCAACGACAGATTACCTATGAGGTGCTGACGAATCCTCCAGGTCAATCCACCCATAAATAACAGAATATTATTCTCTTTAGTAGGTGCCTCATGTGGCACCATAGGAAGCAACCTCGTGAATTCCTCCTCATATTCTGCCACTGTCATACCCTCCCGCTTCAAATTTAATAGTGTCCGCCTCATCTCTGTCTACACGACGAAAGGAAAATACTTGCGGTCAAACCGCACCCAAAAGATCTGAATAGACATGTTGTCCCTCTCCTCAAATATATTAGTGGAGTCCCACCACTGCAAAGCAACCCCCACTATCTTGTAGGAAGCTAGTAACTGCATCTGAATGTCGCTACACTCGTACATGCAAAGATGCCTCTGGATACCTTTCTTCAATTGGCTCACTATGATGATGTCAGAATCGCTCGAGAACTCTGGGGGATGTGTCCTCTGGAAAGCATCCCTGAACCTCTCCCATAAAGTGTGAATATGAACCGGAACTGGTGCCACAGCCTGTACCTAGGGTGGGGCCCGCTGCACCACCGCTAAAGGTGCATTTACCGCCTGAGCAACAATGGCGGCAACGTCAGCTGCGTTAATCGTTCCCTGAGCCTGAGCTGCTGGCTGCTCTGGCTAGGCATTCCTACTTTTCGGGGCTCGTCTCGGAGGTATCTGAAACGTGAAGGGATTTATTGTTCCCCAATTATGATTAAATCTCAAATAGCTGAAGACGTAAACGTATAAATAAGAGTACGACAATCCTAAAGATAGGGATCTATATCAAAGAACGCTAAGCGGAGAACATGTTAAGCCATATAGATCCTAAAGGACACTAGAAACTGATGCTCTGATACCACCTGTGACACCCCACCTAATTAATACCGGGTGATCAGTCCTTTATTAAATTAAAATCAAAGTGTCCGGTTGGTTCATTCTTAGCATCACTGTCGGAAAAAAATTTCATTATTAATCACCTAATAATTAATTAAGCTAAGTGTCAAAACATTTTCCAAATTAATTATACCCAATTAATCCATTAATGAAATCCATGCTTTAAGATATAAGCCATTCCCATTCCAGAAGAATAAATACTGAAATAAATGAGACTGGATAAAACATTCCAGTTCAAAGTGTAAAACCAATAGAATCATAATACTCAATCCAACGGGAAAAGAAAAGCTAAAAAAAAATGCAATCTCTGAAATAACTAAGCTGGAAATGGGCGACACATGCCCTAACTAAAATGTCTGAACTAAGAACGGAATGAAAAGAGAGAAGCTTCTAATATCAATAACCTACATCTTCCACAACAGTTGCAGCTCGTCGAATGATCCACACCTCTAACTCTAGTGGTGACCCTGTGGCTGGACACCTGGTATAATATATATATATATATAGCAAAAGAGAAGAGAAATAGCAAGAAACGAGCCAGAGCCCAATATGTAAAAATATTTGTTTTAGCAAGTATTTAAAACTCCATTAATGCAATTATTATGTTCATATTAGTTCCGAACTCTCGCCTGAGATCCTCACCCCTCTACGAATGTGCACACCTAGCGTATGTCTACCCCAACATAGTCATCTATAATATTCCCAACTATGTTATTGACATGAACTCCTAATTATATCCCAAGGGAGCAACTCGTATCACCCATACAATACGTTAATAATATTCTTATATGCCAGTTACCCATTTTATATTCACTATTTTGATAGGAAGTCTTTTATCCACTGGAATTACTTTACTTATCCCTACTTATACATTTTCTAATTTCACACATTAGAATAATCCATTCTCAAGTATACATACATAAATAAATATATATATATATATATATATATACACACACACATAGTCACATCATCCCTATATATACATATATATAAAACCTGTGCCCCTTGGTTAGGACCCCTTGGCGCAATGCATACTCTGCTATCGTGTTCCGATGCATCACTCGCTGCATAAAGGACAATTGGTTCGGCGTCTCTCACGAACCGTAAATCTCATAACATAAATATTGGAGGCGAGCATACTCACCAGCTAAATGGGTCACGCACATACCTACGCTCCCATTCAACCGTCGAAACTATCCTACGTAGCAGATAACACGTATCCAAGTTCATATGCTCTGGGTACAAGTAAAATATCCCCCCATCGGTTCACCCAAGATAAGACTGTCCACTGTGCGAAACCTCTGCCCGATAGCATGCAGCGTAGGTATGATATACACACAATAATGATAAATATATAATAATAGGCATTCCCGAAGCCTTACAACAATTTAGGTATTCACCCAACCCATGTTTATATTTCTTCACGTAGTATATTTTTCCTTACTACTTACGCAATTTACTCGATTATTCACTCTCTCGAATTTTCCAAGGTTAATCCACCTATTCAATACTTAAGGTTTCATTCTAGGATTAATTCCCAAATAATTATGCACTAAGTTAATATGAATAAATGGCGGTATCCCTAACATAATTAACTGGGTAGCATGATCTGGGGAAAAATGGAATTTCTGGGCTTTTTGGGACCTGTCGTTCGAACGAGTTAGAAAGTCATTTGAATGAATCTGACTTCTCATTCGAACGAGACTCCATCTCGCTCGAACGAGATGGGGTCTTTTCCTGCTTTGTCCAGATCTGTTACGTTTTACTGTTCATACTTTGTCTTCCTTAAAATTTCAGTCCTAAAACCTCTAACTTTCTCAACCCCAACATCAAAACATCAATTCTAATTAATGTTCTAACATGTATAAATGGTTTCCCTTAACTTTGAACCATTAATTTACCATAAAACAGTTATAAAATCCAAAATCCCCAATTTCACAATTTAAAACCCTAGTTCGTCACATTTCCATACAAGAACACCAATTTTATTTTCGTCCATCATCAATACTCATTAATTTGGGATTTCTAAACTATCTACATGAGGGATTTATCCAAATTCATTTTTCAGATTTCAATTCATATTCTTTAATCTCCAATTTCATCAAAACTCATAAATCAAAAGTGAATATAATCTACCTACACTAATATGAACATATTTATTGCTATGAATCGCAAGTAATAAACACTTGCCTTAATTTTGACGGTCTGATTTGCTGTTGATATGGTTATGAGTGTGTTCCTCTACACTTTGGTATAGTTTTTGGTGTGTGTTCTTGAGTTTGGCACCAAGAACACCAATAGCTTCTTCTTCCTTCCTCTGTACCTTTCTCTTTTCTCTCACGTAGGTTTAGATATGATAACTCCCCACTAACCCATATACCTCCTTATTTAATTTTTTAATTTTGGTCCATATTATTACTCCAAAATCCCAAAGGATAAAAATACCCTTACGGGGTGCCGGTTAGGCCTAAAATGTCCCCGGAGTCCAAATAAAATGTTCGGGTAGAGTTTTCTGACTATCTCGACCCTTCTGGACTAAATGGCGTACTCAAAATTACCATACAAGTTATACAAAAATAATATATCTTTTTATTCCATACAATTAGTCCCGACGCGACTCACACGCACGTCCTGACTTAAAATACCAAACTGTCGTATTTCACACTCTGATAATATATAAAAAATATATAATTCCATATTAGATATACCCACAGTAATAATCAATGATTTACATCAATAAGTATTAACTCTTGGCACGCTAGTTAATAATTATTTTAAATTCGAATTAATTAACAATTAAATTTCCCGACCTTTTTAATTTAATTAATCTAACAATAATAATTAATCCCATAATTATTTAATGTCATAAAAAGGCGGGGCATTATAATTACTTACTGTTTTACATAGGTAAAGTTATACTAAGAAAGTGTAGATGGACAAACAGATAGTGATTTACAAAGCAAGGTGGTCGAGGCTATGGTTCATCATGTTCATTAGTTGTCTTTATTTTGACTCTTTAGTTCTTTTTAATTAAAGACTGTATACCTCATCTCTCTATATTGTGGTTTTGTTTCATTTTATAATATATGCTTTGTTTCTCTCGGTTTATTCAGTGGCTACTTTCAATTATTTATCGTATAGAAAAATATCACATTTACTCGATGACGGCATATGAAGACATCTCTCAGGTATCCTCTTATCTATTCTTTAATTTTTAAAGGATGGTTGGTGGCAGAGCATAATTTTTTTTATAATTCTTGAATCCTCACACCAATTTCCCCTTTTTTGATTATAAATCCATGGATGAAAATGCCATTTTAAGTAAGTTGTTGTTTATTTAATTTTTCATTGCTTAATTCTTTTGTATTCATCGTTTGTATACAAATTAGTCATCATTTGGTGTGATAACTATTGTGATTACATTAGTAAGAATTATAGTAATCATATAGGTTATTGCCTTCCACGTATTTGTATAACAAGTGACATATTAAGTAGCCAACTTAATTACAATACAATCTTGTGCCGGTAAGGTATTGCGATCCTTACGACTTTGCAAAAGGGAGTCTAGGCCATGAGTTTCTAACTCATTGTCCCAAACTCAAAAATCAAGGAAGTTGGAACCAATTTGGATGATCTTGAGTGTAGTGATACTATGTCACATGTCATGGTTCTTCGTGGTGCTACAGTAGGATTGCAAATTCATTGTGCTCTTGCTCAGTCTAAAAATAATTCTCTCCCTAATCCAAATATGTTCTCTAAATGCAACTGTTGATTTAATCCTTTAAATCTAAATGTTTATATTGTGCTCATTTATTTTGCGTTCTCTATTTGAAAAATCACCTACGTGTTATGTCGTGTAGTTAGTGGCAGTGCCACTTGATCTATGGAGTTGATTGGTGTGTATAGGGTCATGGGCATTGAAATGTGACTCGAGCACAGCGCTGGACATGCAGTAATTTCCCATTAAATGATGGTTCGTGAGTTATTTTTTTGTGCTTTCTCTTGAGTTCAAATTGTCAAGTTACGTTATAGTACTAATTTATTTCACTCTATTTATAGGGTAATCCCGCATATCCTTTAGTTGATGCTGTCATTGATTTTATCGAGATATTAAATAGCAAAGGATTTATTTGACTTCTGCTAGCGGGGCTCCTTTTGGATACTGGTTTTACCAGAGCTTACTAGAGATTACAAGAGATATTATCAGAGATTATTCCACTCTATTTCTCGATGATCGAAAACCTTAAATTTTATTTTCATTATTGACTGTTTCAATAACTGTTCTTGATCTTATTATGGTTATGTTTCATAGGAAGGATATTAAAAAAAGATTGGAAACTAAGACAAAATGGAATGTATGTCAAATTATATAAATTTTCACCATTTGTTAACAATGAAAATATGTGGATTCTAAAAATTAGAACGTGGGAGCAAAAACATATACAGTTTCTTAGGTAAGTTGATATCGGTGTCATGATTCTCTCCCATGTTTTGATTTGTCGATTTCATCTCAGTTTCGATCAAGTTTTCCTGCTTCTATTAATATTTTTTTTATGTTTTCCTATTGCAAAAGTTATAAATACATAAGAATCTGTTAATTTTAAACGTTTCAAAGTTATCCTAATTCTAATACGTTTTTTTGTTCTTTTGTTTTGCTTTTTGTACAAATAAATTTCCAGCTACTGTCAATTTTATATAAAATCACATTCAATTTCCTCTCTACGCTGTGACATCCAAACCTCATTAATTTCTTATGGTAATTTTGCAGTGAATTTGTAAATACTATATGGTATATCAAGATACTTTCACCTAAGGATGTACGAAAGCCGGGGATGCAAAAGGTTGACTCCTTTGGCGGACAAAATGCAACCATTTCAGGATTACAATCTCTAGGTTCGCTCGAATGATAAGAATATCCAATGAGTCATTCCAAATCTCTACTTTTGAAGATTTCTAGGTTTATTTATTCACTCTTGCTTTTGTTTTAATGCGTGGTACTAATCCCTATATTATATGTTTATGGATTTGAATTAGTTGTACTACTAATTACACATCCATGTTCTTCTGGAGTGAGATGTTTTGGAGATAAAATATTTGTTAGATACTATTTTTGTATTCTAATGGTACTACTTTCCGTGGTGTAGGTAAGCTTCCTCATTGTCATGAGAATGGTAGTAAAGGGACGGTTTCTATCTTAAACCTCAACTACAACGAAATAACCTAACATGGTGGGACTCTCATATAGTGTATCTTGTAGGGGTGAACACGGTGGAAGTCGCATCCGCGAATTCTATGTTTTTAATAGTAAGTAAAGAGTACAATAAATATAACAATAAATTAAAGGCAATGGAAATTAAAAGATTTTTATCAGGGAGATGCCTAACATCTTATTACATAGTTGAGTCTGAAATAAATGAAGATACATAATTATTCATACATGCTATATATAAGGTAAAACAGATAGAAAATATTCGAGAATCATAAAAGTGATAAGTTGCGGTGTAGATATTCCAGCAGGGACTACCATATTTTTTCGCTACCCCCCATACGTATGTAACCGAAAAGATTTTTCGAGGTAATATAGAGTAAAAGTTCAGACGTGCGGGAGGTATCTCATCTTTTTCAATCTCTTCATCGATCTAAAAGGAAAATAATTAAGCAGACACACGAAGTAGATAATTTCTATTTCTGTGCAAGGTACGGGAGAAAATGTATTGTTAGAGAGTAATTGGATATAATATTAATATCATAAAATTTGGAGGCAAACTGAAATATTATAGAACTATCAGGGGTGTACTGGAATTTAATTATATAATTGATTAATATGGTGGTGTGTAATGAGATAAGGGTTCAGACTATATCAAGATACATTATCGATTATAGCGACTTCAATTGCGTAAACATACCATTACAATATCGTCCAAAGCATAATGTATACTTGGACAGACAATCCCAAAAATATTGGGGAATAATAATCGTAATAAAGGATTGGCATACTTAGCTAGAGTGTTGCTCATACGTATGTAGAAAATAAAAACTAGGCACTCAACATCTGAGTTCTACCTGCCAATTAGAATAACCGTGGTATACTGAGGTCTAATCCCTGAATCATAAGGTATGTTACAAGGGGTTTCACTGATAAGAGTCATAAATTTCAAGGTAATATGCAATTATTATAGTAGTTTGTAGGTCTATACCACAATTAAGTGTAAACAAAAGAGTTCAGTGGCTTTTATTGAAGTCGTAAGCTGTAACGGTTTATCGGATTTAGGGATAACTGAAATATCAAGAGAATCAACATACGAAATACGTATGAACTGCACAAATGAGTTCGTATTTGAAATATGAGTTTAACATTATTACAGAGTGATATAATAATCAGTAATTGTGAAAGGCGTAAGCTCAATTTATTTAATACTGAAATTAAAATCACCTACTTTGAATTTTTGAATTCTGGGTTTATGCGTCTAATTCACTGGGGTTGACTGGATAGTCTGAAATGATGGAGAGTGTAAGTAGGTCATATAAGCCTAAAAGAATGCTTATATGATGTAGTAGACTAGTGGCATGTAAGAAGTTTCAGTGTAAAAATAACTTAAAGGGTATGATGTATAATTTTTAAAAGTTTTTAGAATAATTTTTCTCTTTATTTCTAATTGAATTTGGATTCGGTGACAAGAGACACAATAGCTCAATTTGAACTAAATAATTTCTTGAAAAAGTTTAGGGGTGTTTTGAAATACTTGAAAAATTGGTCAGGGGGTTATGTGTAAAATAAAAACTTAATTTTAAACTTTAAAACTAGTTTTCTCGAGAAAATGCTTTCCTAGGATGAAAATAGGGTGGTGTAATATATCATTTTGTTTAGACTTAAAAAATATTTTTTTTGGAAAAAAATCAAATTTTTTCTGATTGGAGACGCGCCCTCACGCGCTCATTCAAATATTTCACGCGCCTAGTTTGACTCTCACTCGCGCGTGTGTAACCCCCTCATATTCAACCTTCGATGGTTTTACTTTAGGATTTTAAAACTTTGACCTTAAATTTTATACGTTTTAGAAATCCATTTGAGCTGGCTCCTGAATGAAAATTGCATAATTTTTGAAGCGGAATCCAACCATATTGGTTTCAAGAATTTTTGTGGACTTAATTGAGCTATTGAGTTTCTGTAAAAATGAAAAAAATTGGACTAAACATTGGTGATTGAAAGTTACGATTCTTGTTCTGTCATTTTAATGGTTTTGTTCTATACTGAAAATGTAGAGAACCAAGTCTGGTTTGAGGGATTTTGGTCGAGTAAAACTCTTAAATTTGTTTTTCTAAAAATTCCAGGACCGAAGACTTGAAGCTGCGATTTGAGTGACTAAAACCTGTCATTGGTTCAATAAAATCTTACACCTAGGTTACTGAGGACCTAAGCTCAACTTACCTCACTTTGAAACTGATTCAAAGTCAAGGAACCATAATCCACCATTGAAGCTCAAGCTTTAATGGAGTTTCTACTTTTTGAGCTATTTCAGTGCATACACACGTTAACTATCACATGTAAACACATAAATTCATTCTATATACATGCAGAAATATATCTAAATTAAAGAAACAAACATTCAAGTATAAAATAATAGAAATGCAAAAACTCCAAAATTTTTACATTGAAAAAGCTCGCGATTGGGATGAGTTTTTACTGAGGTGAGGGAGGGTATTTATAGGGCTCGTAGAGAGGAGTTGATTGGTGATTTCGGAGGTAGATATGGGGCTGAAATAGTATAAGTTTCACCAAGACTTATGTGTATGATAAATGGGTAACATGGGTACCCCACAATATACAACCTATGCTAACATCCTAGCTGGTGCCATGTCATTAGGGGGAGAGAGTAACTAAGTTTAGGTTTTAGTTTGGGTCCTTGGATAGTTTTTGTATAGATTTTAGGGCTTTTAAATCATTTTATGAAAGTTTAGGTGCTTATGTGCAATTTATTCAAACCTAATGGATTGGTTTGTGATATTCCTTCAAAATATAAGTCATTTGATTAAACTTCAAGTGAAAGTTGGGCTCAATTAATATAGGAAAGTGTAACTTATCCTATTTTTTTCCTTAAGGGGCATTTTGGTAATTTTGCCAAAGTTCAGGGTTTATTGCAAATTTTCATCTATGCAAGGGACTAAAGGGCTCATTAGGATGGGTTGTTACAATGGGACTCAATGAAATAGTTCTAATGTAGTGTATTTTGTAGGGGTTGAAAATAATGGGACTCTCATATATATGCTTTGTCTATTTGTGTTCTCCAAAACTCACGTAATGGATATTAAATGTTAAGAGTTTTTTTTAGGTTTTCACCATCTCACATACACCAACTATTAATGCTTTGTTGACTATATTTTTATCATCTTAACTTTTTATATTATTTTTTAACTTTAATGCGTTAAAGTGATATTTTTGTCTATCTATTTATCCTTTTATGCAAATAATGAGGATGCGATGATGTGCATCTACATATAACCTTCAAAGATTTTAAATGGTGTAACATGCTTTTTTTCCTTATACACCATTTTCAATCTACATTTTTTATTTGAGCGTTTATTTTTTATTTTTTATATATTATTATTTAATGTTTTGTGCTCAGATGCAATTTAGTTAATTTCAAGTCTTATCTTCATCTTTTATTTTTAATGATATTCTAATACAATTACGCTCATCTTGATCATATTTCACATACTTTTAGCGGTGTTATTGTTGGATTGATGATTTTGGGACCTTTTAATAGACATTTTCTCTCACTGGGTGATTTTTAGTCCTTGATGCATACCTAGATCATTGATTATAAAATAGATAATCCTACATGTTATTTATCCTTTGCAGTTTTATTCACATAGGTAGAGATGGTGGATCAATTTGGTGTGATATATCATATTTTTGTATCGAGATTGAACTTCTCTATTAATACTGTAACACCCCGCCTAATTAAATACCGTGTGATCAGTCCTTTATTAAATTTAAAACAGAATATCCAGTTGGTTCAGTCTTAGCATCACTGTCGAAAAACATTTATTAATTAGTAACCACCTAGTAGTTAAAAAGTCCGGTGTTAAATTTTATCTTTTAAATTAGTATGCAACTGAATAAAACATTAACTAAACATTCACCATCTAATAAACAATCTCATAGCAAGTAAAATGACATAAAGAAATAACAGAGTTTGGAGTAAACATATCTACTCTAAATTCTAAATACAAGAGTCTGAAATGAAATAAATCCCAATAACTGAAATATAAATAAATGTATGAAATCACTATATCTGAATACCAATGCGCAACTTGCCCGACTGAAATAATAACTCGGAAAGAATCACGGATAGGTGTGTAGGCGTCTAGTATCGAGGTCCTATAACTTCCACAACAACTACAACACTTCAACTGATAAGACTCCTATGCTTGACATCCCTGTGACTGGGCACCTAAAAAGTTTTCACAAGAGCAAAATATACTTGGAAGAAAATGGGTCAGAGCCCCAGTGAAAATATTTTAAAATCAGCAAGTGTTTAACATGCATTAAACAGTAAATATTATATACATGTTAGTTTCACGTTTGCTCACTCGAGATTCTCACCTCTCAACTAAATGTGCACGCATAACGTGTGCTCCTAACCGATCCTAATTACGCTATCCCACTTATCTAGTTTAAATCAAGTCTCTTACTATGATGCCTAAGTCATTGCCCACCCGTATTACCCAAATAATACAATCTTGCATTCTCAATATTAATTTAATCGAACTCAAGTATCTCATTACTCATTCAAGTTTCCACATTCTTGATTAATATTAGATGTCGTAATATTTCTCACCAACTAAGCAACACAGTAGAATAATCACAAGTGTAAATATATAAATCACTATCATATATATTTACTAATACGGCACCCCAAAAGGCTAAACCTGCGGTGCGTGCATACTCTGCTATCAAATTCTGGTACATCACGTACATAAGGATTACGAGTTCCAAATCACTCTAGAACCGTATCAATACAAATCACACATATTGGTGGCGAACATAGTTCCCAGCCCTATGGGATACGCACATACCTACGCAACCACTTGACCGCAAACTTATCAACTCACCGATAAGTCTTTCCCAGACCTATGTTCTGAGGCACCAATCTAAAATCCCCTCGAAGGCTCATCAAGATAAGGCCGTCCTCTTTCCAAGACCTCCCGTGATAGCAAGTATGGTAAGTATGTCATACACACAGTCTATCAATCATACATTAGGTATTCACACAACCTTAGTACATAAATATTTATCTTTAATATAGGTGTACACACATCCTATAACACATGTTTTATACGTAGTATATTTATCTCACTAATATACTACGTATTAATGAAATACAATACTGCTCTCTTCGTACGCTCCCGGGAAATTCTCTCCACTCTAAGTGTCTGCTTAATTTCCTAACATAATATTAGTTAGTAACTCACTTATATCCTACTGGTCTGAGTCATCCTATACCTTGGATTTACGGGATTTGAATTAGTCTCCGATTTAGGTATTTCTCTCGATTAACCTAATTAAGTTTAGCCCTAACTTCGTTATCCTGTAACTAAACTCAAATTAAAATCTAGGTCTACTGATATTCCCAAATACTCTTCAATATATTTAAAATTAAAGTCCACGATTAAATCTCGAACATCTCCCAAAAATTTTAAACAAAAAGGGGGAAAGGAAAATATTTCTGGGCAGTTGAATCGATTTGGCCTGGTCCTAATCGATTCGCTCGTACAGGTATCGAAAATTTGCATATGTGTTCTTACGGGTTTCTCCCATTTTCAACATCAAATCCTCAATTTAATCATCCCCAACTCCCAAACAATCATACTAGATGTTGCACTAATATAATTCCATGAGTTCTAATGTATAAGAATCATAAGATCGGCATGGGGAATTGATTTCTTAGATTAATTCATGAATATTTCTCAAGAACCCCAGTTCCTCAATTTGTATTGAAGAACACCATAATTCTCATATTAAATCCGTGATTCCTAACACTTAGGTTATAAATTCATTTTTCCAATAATTCCAGAAATGCATCTATTTGCAAAACCTACCCATAATCATGATTCAATTCTCCAAATTTATGAAATATCAATTATTCATGGTTATTTCTTTTAATCCAAACAACCATGGATAGTATATGTACTGAATCTTTACAAGACAAAACACTTACCTTCAATGGAAGTTCTAATCCAATAAAGAATATGGTATGGGGGCGATGCTCTCTTTTCAATCTAGGCATTGGTGGTGACGGTGGTGCAAGAGGTGTAGGAAAGCCTCGAATCTCCTTTGAAATTCTCCTCCTCCCTTCCCTGGATAGCCTCTCTAAATTTTTTATTACGATAACCCTAAATTCCTTGACACACCGTCTCATTTAACCACATAAAATTCGTGGGTTTATTTCCTCTAAAATTTTAAAAGACTAAAATACCCCTCCGGGGTGTCGTTTTGGCCTAAAACTGCCCAGGGACCCAAACTAAACACCTGGGTAGACTTTTCTGACGATCTCGAACCTTTAGGACACAATGGAGCACTCAAAATGACCATTTGAATGACTTAAAAATAAATTACTTTTTAGTCCATTAAATTGAGTCCCGACACAACTAACTCGCGCGTCCCGACTTAATTATCATAACTGTGATATTTTTCACTCGCGAAAACTTTAATAAATTCATAATCACATATTAATTTATTCACTAACTAATATTCAATGTAATTCACATCAATAGATACTAAAACTCATCTCACAAGATTAATATTTGTTTAAATCCGGATTAATAAAAAAAATTCTTTCCCATATTTAATTCAATTAATCCCATAATGAAAAATCAATAAAATTACGAGGTATTACATACTTCCCCCTAATAACAGAATATTGTCCCGAAATTCAGAAAATAAAAGTATATCCGGTAAGAATAACTCTGGAAATTTTTCGCGCATCTCATCCTCTCACTCCCAAGTAGATTCTTCGACATTATGATGTCGCCACTGAACACGTACTAACGACACTACCTTCGACCTCAGTTTCCTCTCGCTACGGTCTAGGATAACAACTGAACCTTCCTCGTAGGAACTATCGGGATGTATATCAATCTCCTTTAAAGTAATATGAGTGTGGGCTAACTCATCCTGAAGATATATTTTCAGCGAAGAAATATGGAACACATCATAAATCTATGTAAGTGCTCGGGTAACACAAGTCTGTAAGCCACTTGCCCAATCCGCTTAATAATAGGGGAATGGACCTACATACCTCGACGCCAACTTCCCTTTCTTTCCAAACCTCATTATCCCCTTAATAGGAAATACTCGTAGAAATACTTGGTCCCCACACTGAACTCCCTGAAGAACCTCTTGGCATCGGCGTAGCTCTTCTGTCTGTCCTGAGTAACCCGTATACGGCTCCAAATCACCTCAATCCTGGCTGAAATATCCTGGATCAACTCTGGACCAAGTAACTTATTGTCCCCCACCTCTAGCCAACAAGTAGGTGTAACACCCCGCCTAATTAAATACCGGGTGGCCAGTCCCATACCAAATTAAAACAAAATATACAGTTGGCTCATTCTTAGCATCACTGTCGAAAACATTTACAACTCACCCAATACCCAATTAAGCTGGTGTTAAAAAATTTCCAAATTTTAATTCAACAAAATCTATTTTTAGTTTACAAATAAACCAACACATATTATTCTACAACACTGATAATCGAACAGATAACACAAAAGAATTTAAATGCAATTGGAATAAACATTCCCAAATAATTATCCAATACAGTAATCCCCACAATCGTAAATGTATTAAAATGACACGAATACAAGAGTATATGACTCAGATAAAAAATAGATAATTGAGTTCCTTCGGGCGACATGCCCTAAATAAAATAACACTGTGAATCAAATGAAGATAGGCATCTAAGCAATAATCCATAGCTCGTTATAATCCTCTAAGGTTGGCGTCCCTGCTGCTGGACACATGATATAGAAGATACAATAGAAAAGAAAATATGCAAGGAAACGGGTCAGAGCCCGATGTGAAAATAATTTTGAAAACAGCAAGTATTTAACAAGTGCAATAAAGCATTTATTATGTACATGTTAGTATCCAACTCTCACTTGCTATTTTCACCTCTCATCTAGAGTGCACACTTAACATTTCCTATTAACCTCCTAGTGAATGGTTCCTCTTCACTAATCTCCATAATATGATTCCATCCCATATCATAACCCCGTATGTATCATACCATACATCATATAATCATTCATATACGTTTTTCATTTATATGAATCGTTTCTCATTAATTAAGCTTTTCAAATCTATAAGAATAACTATTCATTAACTTGGTTCAATTCTTTTTCTCCATTCACCGTTATCTACAATTATCACATAGTAGATCATTTAACCACTATATACACATACATTTAATTCATCATATATATATACATATATAATACGACACCCCGAGACACAGCTGCGGTGCATTGCATTACTCTGCTATCATGTCCCAATATCGCTGGTCGCCGAATAGGGGACTAAGGGTTCGGTAAGGATTCCTCGAACCACAAATAACAACAAAAATATTGGAGGCGAACATAATTCTCATACCCACGGGTCACGCACATACTTACGTTCCCATAGTCAGCGGACTTATCAACTCCCCTACAAGTCTTTTATAGACCTATGTTCTTGAGCGATAAATCAAAGATCCCATGGATTCATCAGGATATGACTGCCCTCACGCGCAAACCTCCCCGTCGATAGCAAGTAAGCTAGGTATGTCATACACATAAATTATCAATCAATCAAATAGGCATTATCATACCTATAATATAATATCAATAAGGTACTCACATTACCCTTAGATAATTCTCATACGTAGCATTATATCTCTTTAAATCCTACGTATTAAAATATTACGACTTTACTTCTCCCGAGTCTCACTTATTACTCAAGGTTCAAATAGGTTTTTCCTCAACATTTTATTCAGTAAGAAATCACTAATATCCTACTGTTCCATATCATCTTATCTCCCAAATTACTATGAATTAAACTCTCCTTTAATTAGGGTTATAACCGATAGTTTCTAATCTCTCATAAACACATCTTCTTTCACCTAGGATTGAACCCTCTTGTAAACATAAGGCTGCCCAAGTGATTTATTAAATTACCCCTACTGGTCCTATCCTTAATCCTCATGCATACAAATTAGAATCCAACACATGAATCTAGCAACCGAAATACCTTTCAATTTGATTATCATTATTCTAATCAATTAAATCCCAACCAAATTAATTCGAATCTTAACTAGGGCTTACTGATCTTCTCTAAGTCCCATAATATCCAATTAATAATCACCAAAGATCTACAAAAGGTTTGGGATAAGGACCAACATTAAAAAGAAACAACTTTAACAATTTTGGGGAGGTCGATCGATCGAAGGCAGGAGGTCGATCGATCGATCGATCGCCCAGATAACAACCCAGTTTTCTGCATTTCTTCTACTACGGGTTTCATCATTTTTTATCATGAAAACCTTCATATAAACTACCCAAATGACTTATAAACCTTACTACATGATATAGCAATATATGTGAATGATTTTTAATGCTCTAAATATCCTAGAATCATCAAGAGTTTGAATTAAAAGCATAAGTTTATCCTCTTTTTCCAGAAAATTATCGACATAATATCTTCAAGAACACACCAAGGCTTTTCAGCATATCTTCAACAGATTTATGATTATTTCGTGGATTACTATCTACCTACAACATGAGTTTGATTCCTATATAACTCCATTTTTTAGAAATCAATCAACAACTTTATCTTTATCTTCCAACCATGAAAAGTCTCATCTTTTTATAACTATCCTAACATGGACAATATACAAACTTAGATTGCAATTATCAAACACTTGCCTCTAATGAAGATCTGATCCTTTGGAGTTTAATAACATAGGTGGTTCTCCCTTTCTCCGGCCAACTTCCGGTGGTGGTGACCTTTGACCTTTGGTTCTCCTCCTTTCCAAGCAAGTTTCTCTCTTCCCAAGCAACCTTTCACTCTCTCACAAGGTGACCTCTCAAGTTTTGGGTAGAAGAGATGAATAACCCACGTACAACTAATCTCCAAATACTTATAATAAGACAAAATCCGAAATCACTATTCATCCCCCTGTAAAAATGACCAAAATACCCTTTTGGGTTGTCTATTCATTTCCAAATGACCCGAGACCCAAAACCAACATCCAAATAGACTTTTCTGACTATTTCAACCCTTCCGGACGCAATGACGCAGTCAAAATGACTATAAGGTCGATATAAAAATAAGTCTCTATTTAATTTAACAAATTAGTCCCGACACGTCCCATACCGCGTCTGACTAAAAATTCAAATTACTAAATTAATATCACATAACAATATCAATAAACATCACATTCATATATTATCTAAATATCTTTAAGTAATATCCAGAATCATTCATTTTAATATCCACAATTCGGATAAAACCCAATTGAATTAATTTATCATAAAATCTAATTAATCCATTAATTTAAAAATATAACCCATTTTAAAAGTCATTAAAATCACGGGGTATTACAGTAGGATAATTACAAGGCCTACCGTAAAAATCCTCAAATGGTGTCATCCAATTATAAACTGATAGGAGTTATTATACGCAAACTCCACTAGTGAAATATACTGTTCCCAACCTTCGTTCAAGTTAAGTATACACACTCGCAGTGTATCTTCCAACATTTGATTTGTCCTCCGAATTTGGATATGTCCTAGCACTAAAACTTTGGATTCTAACACTCAACTCATCTGAACGTATTCAAAGGTAACTCGTAATAATGTTTTGGAACTTCCACTATACCTATGTCAGTGCCACCCTTTTTTGCCTTAAGGTACATTCCTTACTACTCCAGGTTAGCTACCAGTCATTTCCACTCTTATATACTGATATATTTCTTTAAGTATCGCCTATACAATGACACACTGTATTATCGTGAACTCACTAATAATGCTTCAAAAGGACGAGCCTACACTTTAATGGCTTTATCATCTTTGTTGGAAAATGCCATATTGCCTAGGTGCCTATTTCTATTGATGCTAAATCTCATAACTCTCTCCATGCGAGACATTTCTAACCACCCCTGACCAATTTATGTTAGATTCCAAACTTGGTGTACGGTGGTATTTCACCACCTTCCTAAATTTTACAAAAATGACATCCTAATCATTTCTCATCAACCCAAGTCAGACTTTTAAACCATAGATTATTTATGACGTAATTCTCGTCATATTACTCCTCTGTGCGGAGTAGTTTCTGATTATCCCCGAATTTTTTTTTACACTCTTTGTACTTTTGAACACTCTAATCACCCCATTTTTCGTCTACTCTCCGAGTCCTGGGGACACGCCTTTCTCTCAACGCAAATATATTCTCTTTGTCCTATTTTAGTCCTATCTCTATATTACATATGCATCTACGTTCGTTTCATATGTTTCCACATTTTCTCCTCCAGAATGATACGGAAAATTTAAACTAACTAGGGCGCCCATACACCCTATGTCTTGTGCACTTTAGCTCAAATCAACTGAGCATAATATACTTGCATTTAACATAATATACTTGGCATGAATATATTGTAAGGTTATACTCATCCACCCACTTAATTGTAACTCCGTTATTTTCTAGGTTGCCCCACTAAATCTATTTGTGGTGAAAACGTTCTACACTAATTTTCACATCATGATTTTACGGCTCTACCGGACTTAAATCAAAATATAACTATCAACTCCCAGTTATATCCACGTATATATATAACAACCAAGGTGCTAAATCTATGGACTAAAGGCCAAACCTCTCCCGACTTCCAACGTTCACTAAGTTTTATGCGTGGGATGTCTCGCAAAGCGAAATCCAAACAAGGAACCCCCTTGACACACTACTATCTAACATGGCTGGTCATCGAGATATGTTAGGTCCTCCATCCATAATATGTACCCCCAAATCCCCGTCTGCTGACATAAAAGTCTACTCATCCACTCTCATGCCGCTAAAGATGACAAATAACACGACGCTCTTACTATCACAAGTTCTTAACGCTATAAGGATAATGAGCTATGTATATTCGCTCGACAAAGAACATAAAGCATCCTGAATCATATCAGTAAAATCTCCCTACTCATCGGGATCAAATATAATGGGACAACATACTCACCGAAGTCCATAACATTTTTGTATCTATATATATAATATCAAAGATAAAACTCTTTATATTTGATCATAATATAACATACAACATATGTAAGTAGGCTCTACCCTCTTTCTGGTTATGCCTCGGAATTTAATAAATTTCGCCCTAGAATAAACAAGCACGATAATTTTATCACACAGTTTACTACCGTTCAAACTCTCGGTATCCAGTCACTACACATAGTTATAATAAGTCTTAATTTTCTAACTCTCAGAAGTAGCAAAATCAAAACATAAAATTCTTTCAGTGCCCAGACCCACTCCGCTACGGGTGACATAGAATTGATCCCCATTACCCAACAGTAGCAATATTTGTAACAACCAAATCTATATTGTCAACGCATCCACTAAACCTGACTCACTCTCAATTTTTTATCTCAACAATCATACCGTGTGACGTATACACGTCATTCGAGCTAATCCCGTATTTTCAAGGGTGAACCAAAGATATTACCTCTCTTCGACATCTGTCTCTCGTGATCGTCGGTTCCATAAACGTGCTCCCGTACCGGAACTAACCCCCGATCTGATACAATGGTTGTACATCCAGGATCTCATCCTGTTGTTTCCCCACACCTCGCTTTGGTTAATCCCTTCTTTTCTTATGGCCTACACTTTGTTAAGTGAAACATCGACCCAAAAATCTCTTCTCTATGTAACAACCGTCAGAGAAACACCCATGTCCCTGACCTTGGCCCTACTGGTCTCCTCCGTCCTTCTGTTTAGTCCTAATGGCCATGAGGAACAGATAGGCTGCGGACCTTGTCGATCCTATTTGAACCCACCACTCTTGGGTTGTTAACCCCTAACTTAACTCTCTTAGCCCGATTTCCCTTACCAAAAATCTCGCTCATCCCACTGTTGTGCTCCACTGGCACAATTCCCAATTTTACTAGTCTCACTATCTAGCCGTTAATAAGTTCAATACAGGTGACCCTACTCTCTATACATAGGACGCCTTCATATGATATCCCCTATCTTTGGCCTCACTAGCCATGTCGATGTGTCGTCCTCTCGAACTTGGTAGTCTTGGGCCCAATTGTTGCTTTCATTGTCCTTCTGGCTATGCCGGCCCTATGGAACTTATTATTGACCTCTATGGCCCTCATTGACTCCATCATCATTTTGTAGGAATTCAATTAATCAAAATCATTTAAATGGGTTCCTTATTGGGTATACTCTCATGTGGTGCTTCACTAACACCGTTAAGTCTACTCTTGCTATTCGGCTAGATTCTCTAACCCTTCTGGCTCACTTCTTCAGGAAGTGATGACATAAACTTGTAAATGTACAACCTTGGCGACATCAACATTAGTCATCTTAGTCGGATTTCTCATCCATACTTTTGTATTATGATAAGCACCCAAAAGTGTACATTTTATACCCTAAATAGACGTATTTTAGTTGCTAATTCTCGACAAAAATGGTCTTATGCACGTTAATGTCTATTTTGTAGGTCCAATGCATGTTGCGGAGCCCAAGTGATTAATTCAAAGAAAATATGCAATTCATGGAGCTAAATATCTTGTCCCGTAATCCTAGCCTAGCCCCGACCTTCCCAAACCCTTCACCCAAACCCTGTGTGTGTTTAATTTCTTCCCTTTTATCTTATTTTATATGTTTTAGTTTTTTTTATTTGTGTCATCTTTAATTTCTATAATATATTTATTTTCGAGTCGTGTACATATTTTTAGTAATTTTTATATTTTATTTTTGCGCGTCGAGTAGTTGTTCTTATATTTTTGTTGGTTTGTTTTTAGTTTATAGTTAGTTCAATGTTATCTTATTTGTTTCGTTTTATTTTATTTTATTAGTTTTATTTTTAATTTTTATTTGAGTCATTGTGCGTAGATATATATATATTAAAGTCCATGTGTTTTTAGTTTGTGAGTCGAGTTTTTATTTTTTCAGTTAGTTTTTATTATTTTCTTATTATTTGTTTTTTAGTTAGTTTGATTTTATTTTAATTAAGCCTTTATTTTATTATTAGAGTAGGATTTTATTTTTAGATTTTTAGTTTTATTAGTTTTATTTTATGGTGTTACTTGTTACACACACACACTAACTTATGCTACACACCATTTACACCAAATCCTACAACTCACTCACACCCAAATACCACACACCCTAACACACACCTAAACTAACCCCTCACCCTCACCCTATTCTTCCTACACCCTCATCACCATAAAATTCCCCACCACATCTTCTTCCCCCCACAACTCTTTCTCTCTCTATACCACCATAACCAAACAACCCCGTAAAACAACCATCCTTTCTCTCTCCTCCCACCACCAAACCCAACACCCACAACCAACCTCACCCCACTAACCCACCTCATTCACTACCATCCCCACGCCCCCGATCCTGCCAAACCCATCGGCGACGTCACCCAACCCGACATCAAGTCCGACAGCTCGCCATCTCCGACCTGGCGTGACCTAACCCGCGACCCATCTCCAGTTCAAAACCCATATACCCGGAAGACCCAAATCGCAACCCAAATCAGACCCAAATTGCAACCCAAAATTCGGACCTCCATAACAGTTATAAATTCGAACCCTCCACCCGCCCGCGCCCATACAACCCGAAAACCACCCACCATAACCATCCGTTGTCCGCACTACTCCGACCTCCGACCCTTAACCCATAAACTGGCGATGCCTAAACCCGAGGACCACCCTACCTCCGAACCCGAGCAACTCCAATCCTCTACCTGATTCAACCAACACCCAAGTCTTCCTTTAAAACCGACATGTGAATGACCCGATATCATCTTCTTCCAATTTAAAATCAAAGCCAACAAGTAACTAAACCCATATGTTTAATAAACCCATTTAAAAGACTTTTTAACCCCTCTTCCCATTTTAACCCCCAACTAACTTCTTTTCCCCAATACCCAAAATAACCTCTTAACCCACATGTTCCAAATAACCAAATTAGATTTTTATATCCTCTTACACCCCATGCTGCTCTCACCATTTCCACGAACACTTTTTATCTCTACCCAATTTACCTTTATCTCCATGTGTCTCACTATAAATGAATACCCAAAAGCTCACTTAGAAAAAAAATCTAGAGAAGAGACTTGGAGAAAAAGAGAGATAGTTTAGAGTAGAAAATAAATTAGGTAGAAATATTTGTAAATAGTTTTATTTTTATTTTTTTTAGAGAATTGGTGAGATTTAATTGTGAGTGAATTGAATTGTATTGAAGAAGATATAGTTCAAATTGCCAAATTCAAGGAGACTTTTTGAAGATTTGTTCTCTTTCTCAACTTTTTTATTTTATATGCTTTTGAGTATTTGTTCATCATGTTTAATATGATGTTAGGCTAAATCCCCTTTCAAGGGGTGGGGTGACACATTAATTGATGTTAATCCTAATTTAATTAATTAATTAAAATTAAATGTCCCTTTGATGATTAATTTTGCACTCTTACATTTTAATTTACGCCTCGAGAGAGGTTAAATGGTTTTCTAGAGAAAATTGAAATTCTAGTTATAATACCCATTTTAAATTCGAACTAGAGATATGGGTTTCTCAAGTGCGGTATTATTCCTTTAATTTCAACTCTAAGCTTACTATTATGATTTAAACTAGTTTAGTCGATCGATCCTAGCGGGTGATTTGTTAGATGATGTTTGGATCTACATTTCAAGAGTTGTAGGAGTGTTAAAATTATTTTTCTAAAATGTTATTATTAAAATTACATTTACAACGAGAGTTGATTTGCGATTTTGATACTAACTTGGGATAATTAATTTTAATTAACTAGAATATATGGTGTCATCCTATCCCTTGTTAATCCTTACTTTTATTTCCTCACCATTCTCATATTTTAGATTTTTATTTAGTTAGATTTAATTAGTATCGTCACTTACTTTTATTTACATCTTTGATTTAGTTTAAATTCACATCATCTAAAAATTATTTTAATATTTAAAAAAATATAAAAAAATAGAAAAGGCGAAAATCCAAAAAGAGAATAATAAATAAATGAATTGCATGCTTCTCTTGTATGTTTCACTCCTTTGATGTGGAGTGATACTTTACTTTCTACTACACTTTAGTTTATTATATTTTGTAGGTATTTGAGATTTTTTATTAGAAGCTTTTCAACAACGACAAAAAAATGCAAAATGTCTCGTCTATCAAATGGCGCCGTTGCCATTCTTGGGATCGTGAAGCAGTTGGAGTGGATCTCATCTTCTAGTTCATTCATTTTTCTCACTTTGTTTTTTTTGTACCATTTTTCTTCATTTTAGAAGGCTTGTATTAGGATTATTTTACTCTTGGCTTGTGCTGCGGTGCTAGAGACACCATTTATTTTTTTTATTTAAATTTGTAATAATTAATTGCGAAGAAAAACGTGATAGGAAGACCGGGAAAGGTAGAGAAAGGGCGTCCAAAGGTGAGGATTTAGAAGCCTCTCTACCTTGGGTGGGTAGGCCTCCCGGGGCCGACTGAGATAGGAGTGATCTCCCCTCGGTCGACTCAAATTTTTTAGCACCCCATGGTGTAAAAACCGTGGGAGGTACATTTCTAAAACCTTTTGCCTCTCCTGTCAGCGAGTCAATTCTAGTGTGTGATTTCGTGCTCTTGTGTGATTTTATTCTAGCATTTATTTTTGAATGGTGTGATGAATTAAATTACTAAGACCTACACCCGGTCATTCACGATAAGGAATTTCATCACCCGACTCACTCGCTTACCAATTGTGTGTTACCCTAGCCTCCACTAAATTTAAAATCAATTAACTAGGTAGCCCAATAGGAGAATATTTTTGAAAAGGCGATCAGTCAGATAATTCCACGATTTTTTATCCCCCACGGACTTCATTAAAATTTGAAATACCTTCTCACCTAAATTTAAAGAAAAAAATTGGCTATGTCCTAGTTAGAAATTCTCCTTAACTTGTGTGTGTCCAATTCAATTTTTTGGTAGTCGGTGTAAGTGAGTTCGTTCAATATTCAAAGAGTCCACCTATTTTTTTCGCTCTTTTCTTCAAAAAAATAAAAATAAAAATAAATCCAAACCTATTTTCTTTCTTTATTTTTATATAAAAAAAAAATCTAAAAACCTTTTCTTCTTTTTTTTTCACAAATCCAAAAATATTTTCTTTCTTTCATTTTTAGAAAAATCCAAAAATATTTTATTTCCTTTTGAAAAAATTTAAAAAATCAAAAAATATATTTTCTCGTCATGGCCGAAGAAAGTCCTTTACGGGATTACTTTAGCCATTTCTCATTTTCTCAAAGCATGTTTGAGGTTGAGCCTGAGGCGAACCTCCATACCTTACTTCGTGGCTTTAAATCTCAACCACACACCGTTGATACTCATGCGTTATCCACTCACGCATCTCGCATTTCATCGCCTCCGATGACGAGTATCAACGAGGCGCATGCATTGTTGTGCACACATTGTTTTCATGCCGATCACTTGTCCCATGAGTGTCCATATCTTCCTTATCCATCCGAACTTTCCATGGACTAAGTATATCCATATGACACCGTTCTGTAACCAACCTCGACCTATTATCCTGATGTATCTAATCCCGAGTGGTGTGTGTACCCTAGCTATTCGTGGAGGCCTGATCACCCTTCCACGCAAGACGAATCCCAACTCGATGTTGTGGATCCTCACACGTTCTAATAGTTTCCATGGCAACCTTATGCACTTCCTCCCAATCAGTTCCCTCACTAAACACCCAATGATTATCAACCTTTTGTCTCTCACGGAGATGCTTCTCTCGTGTATGACACACTTGGCCCCGTTCCCCATACTTCCTTTGAGTATTCTCCATATAGTCATGATAATAGTGAGTTGTGTCCACCTCAACCACCTCCCCACCCGTCACTTCACCACCATCATCCACCTCCGCTCTCGAAAACCTCTTGCAAAAGTTCATACTCGAGCAAAAGCAAGCCACTCAAATTCAAAATGAAGCTCTCCAACGGCTTGAACACAGATTTAATGAAATTGAGTGTGAATGAGAGTCTAACTTCACCCCAAGTCAACCCATTGTTGCCCCCACGTGGAGTGATGATGCGTCGTCTTGTGCCACTGACTTTGAGTGTGACCACCCCTACCACCCCTAGAATCTCCCCGTTGAGACCATATCATGGTCCTAGCCTCAAGTTGACAATTGTGTTGACTTACCTTTCATTAGTGAGGTTGATCCAATCCCACCATGTCCCCATGAATCTACCATTGAGGTTCACATTTCCACTCCCGTTATCTAAAAAAATACGCCCGAGTCTACACCCATTGAGCTTACCATGTGTGTTTCCGAGAAACCACTTCATTATAGGTTATCTTCGGCTATGAGTGCTCACCATTTTCTCGAGATTGAATCCGAGATGGTTTCTACCTCTCCGGATATGGATCATGTTCCACCATTCTTGGCTCATCTTGAGCCCATTATTTCTAATAATTCCTCTATCTCCGATCTTGGTGCCTTAACCAACCACCCCATTCATCGGTGATATTCTGGTGGATAAGTTGATCACTCACTCGTTTATTTCCACACTCCTGAGATATTTAGGATCATTTTGTCCCTCCAAATGAGTGTGTGTCCCCTACTCTTGAGTTGGATCATATTCCTCAACCATTTATCCCACCCGTCCCACCCATCATCCCTTCCACCCCACCACCTGGTTTGGATCTTGATTTTACACATTTCATATTCCCATCTACATTTTTAGATCATCACCTAAAACCACCACCCTCCACAACCCGTGAGAGTATTTATGGCGCTACTCTCCACTTCCGTGACATCGAGCTTGTTACTATATGCCCGCCACTCTCTTGTAGTGTTTATTTTTTCCATCGATAACTCCCTGGCGTGTCACGGCGCGACCATTATCATAGCCCATTCATAGAACGGTCGTGTGCTTTCTATGAGCCCCACCCCATCACTATTTCTGCACCATTCCGCCTCCCTCACCAATTAGAGCATCCAGCTTATAGGGCCCTAGTTGCCCTCACCTTTCGGCTCGATAAGGCTCGAGATCGATACCTCTTCACCCTTACCCTTTCCTTTCTCCCCCATAGCCTAATTCCCACCCGCCCATGGTCCATCGATGCTTTGCATCGTGTGATGCACTTCGCCATACAAGTGCATTGACCATTTTTAGTCTTTATCCAACAAGACTGACGCTTCAGTCTTGTTTGGGGGTGATTCTCATCACCCATAATTTTTGTCGCCTCACGCTTTCCTTGATGTTATCTTTAGGGTGAGATTCCATCACTCTGGATGAAGACATTAAACTTACCACTATCGGGAGGAAGCCCACGATTTTTTGTATGAGTCTCATCCTGTTTGGGTGTGGTGTTTCACATCACCCAATGCTTTATCATATTTATAGACTTGTACACATTTTCTCTCTTTTTACTTATCATTTTTTCAGGTTTCTTTTTGGCTTCATCTGTCCACTTCATTAGCGGTTGATTCTGGTAATCTCTTTCCTACTTTCCGCTCTCCATTTTAAAAATCATTTTACTTAACATCGAGGACGATGTTCCTTTATGTTTGGGGGTGGAGAATTTTATCAAAATCGTACCTCTTTTGAATTTTTTTGATTTTTAAACCTGATTTTTAAAATTTTCGTGCAGTTTCTTTCATCTCATTCATTGACGTGAATTTTCTATCATCCATTTTTTTAGTCTAGGAATCAAGCTAGATGATTTATCTTTTTCTAAATAGCTTATGTAATACATAACAAGGCATGTTGCACCATGAATTTCTAGACTCAACAAAATTTGCGCACTTATCACGTCACTGCGGTTTAGAGTTGAAGAGTATTACAATTCTCAAGAGAACCTTAAGGACCACTAGTAGAGACTTTTAGCTTGTGAGATTTGTGTCTTTCACCCTTTCAGAGTGTTTTACGCAATCTTCGAGTCATAAGTTGATTCAACTTTCTTTTGGGTCTGCACTTTAAATCATTGTATGATCTCATTATTTTTCATAAAATTTTAGCTTGATCACTGAGAACGACATCACTTTCGGGTTGTAAGAAATGCGTGTCTTGAAGTTTTACCCGATCACCAAATTTTCATCCATACACCTACCATTTACCATTTACTTCACCCATATTCCCATTTATTCCCACACATTCCCCATCCTCACCTATCATCTCCATTCATATATCATCCTTTATTTTTGAGAAAAAGAGTGTTTTCCAAATGTAAAATGTCTTTAGTGTTGAGAGTATATAAAAAAAAGAGAAAAAGAGAAAAATAGCAAAAGAAAAAAAGAGATAGAAAAATAGAAAAAGAAAAATAAAAAATAAAAATTGAAAAGAAAAAGAAAAGAAAAGAGAGAAAAAGAAAAGAAAAAGAGAGTTTCTAGTTAGTTCTTTTGTAATAAAGACATTTGTTAATCAAGTATAGAACACTCTTCTATCGCATCCTGTAGACACCCCATTCTGTTACCCCTTAACTCTCCTTAGGTCCCTAGTACCTCCCTTCATCACTACAAACCTAGGTTATACCACGAGTACTGACTTAGAAGCCATCGAGAATTCCTGGGCTCCGTTTGACCAAAAAGTCAAACTCTTTAGCTCGACCAAGACTGAATGAATCTTTGAAGGGCACTGAAATCCCTTTCCAACGGTCTGTTCCGTGCGCGATTCCGACTTACCATGTGGACGAACAATCCGTTTGCATCGAAAACTTGATCCAAAGGCCACCGGGCTCTCCCGGGCTCTGTTTGACCTAAGTCAACTCTTCATCTTGACCAAGGCTGAATGAATCTTCGAAGGGCACTAAAATCCATTTCCAATGGTCCATTCTGAGCGCGATTCTGACTTACCATGCGGACGAACGGTCAGTTTGACTCCAAGAGGTCATCGAATGCTTCTAGGGCCTGATTGACCAAAGTCAACTCCCCAAACCGAGTCAAATTCTTTGGAATGTCGAAGTACGTCTCCTAACCTTTCCAACGGTTTGCCCCGTGTGCGATTCGGACTTACCATGCAGACGAACGATCCGTTTGCGTCCAAACGATTCCCCGTCCAATGGACCGATAAACGCTTTCGAGCCATATTTGACCCAAAGTCAACTCCCGAACCCGGGAGAGGCCCAAAGGACTTTCAAAGGTATCTGAATTAACTTTCCAACGGTCTACCCCATGCACGATTCTGATCAACGGTTTGCCCTCGGAAGTTAATTTTCTGAAAAGGCCTGAAACACGCAACCAAATGGCAGGTTCCAGACCCTGCTTATCGGCAGGTGCCGATAGGCAGGACCAGGTCTATGCCAATCGGTAGTGACATGGGCCTATGAAGGGAGGCCTCCACCTCATTTGCAAGGGGAGCCCAGATCTGATAAAAATCGCTCTCAGCGAATCCCAAAAACCTCTCTCGAAGACAATGCGATTTCAACATCCAAATCCCTTTCTAACTTCCACCTTTTGTCATCCTTTTCATAAAACTTGGTGAATTATCCACTCTCCATCATCATCCAAGTGTAAGGTCTGCTCTCCAACATTCAAGATCAAGCTCAAGATCTTCAAGAAGGTCCAACTTTCTCAACTTTCTCTCCAAATTCTCTTAAATTCGCAATAACATGTTTTATTTTTTAGCACTTTTATTATCCCATCTCACACATCCTAATATACGTTTTATTTAGTATTATTGCACAAGTCTTATTTTCATATAAATAAAACCCAAAAAACAAGAAAAAGAAGGTTTGCTCATAAATTCCAAATAGGGATTCTCATACTTTTCTCACACTTTTCTCATAACTAAAACACTTTTTCTACACACACACACTCACAAATAAGAGATCCCCCATTTGGATTTATGGGATAAACCCCACCCCTCGTTTTGTATGCGAACTACGTGGACTTTGATGCCTTTATAGGCTATGTAGGCGTCTCGGGGTAAAACCCAAGACTCGAGTCCTATTCTCACCTTCTCCCTCATTTTCTATCTTCTCTAAATCCAATTTTCTTATATTCTATATACTTGTCCTTAGTGACATATTACCCCATATGCGTTATCGTTCCGTTATAACGATCAACGTAAAGGGTAATCGCGTAAATCTTTTTTTTAATATTATTTTTATACCTTCCTACTGATGACTCGCTTTATCTCTTCCATGATACAAGTCGAGAATTGCTATCTCCACTATGTATATACACATGCACACATATCACGGGGAAAATAAAAAAGGAAAATAGCAAACATCCATGAGAGACCAAAAGGGCGGAATGGGTGCCTAACACCTTCCCATTTCGTAACTTAGTCTCCGAACCCTTCTCGAATCATTTTGGTTTCGTATGCACCATTATGTCTTTGGATGCCGTCCTTCGGGAAGGCTTCCCCTTTTTCTTTTGTCTATTTTGAGGTAAATAGACTGGCGACTCTAAATATCTCTAAATTTTTACACCTCATCTCAAACAACACCGGCTGAAGCGCTCCCGAGAGGGATGCGCGGGACCCGAGGATCCTCCCTTCACGCGCCCGCCCGCGATGAGGATCGGGGATGGCCACAGTGGCGACTCTGCTGGGGATGTGCATGTTTTGAGGGCTTGACTCTATTTACATGGATGTTATATTTGTTTATATTTCCCCTATATCTGCATTTTCCCCCTTTTACATGTGTATCCCATGCTTATGCTTTTGTTCACACACTTGTAAAAACTTCTCCATGTACACTTCACACCACGTGCACCTAGGATCACATATATCCGCATGTTGAATGCATCACCCATCCATACTTGGTATACCTTTGGTACTTATACTTTGTTCCCTGTTTGGCGTAATCAAGAAAAGCATTCTCATCATAAGATACTAATAAGAGAATCATGCATGATTCACACGACATCACCAAAGAGCATTGTTATTGACCAAATTTTACCCAGTAACTGGAGGGTCACTTCGTGACGGGCGCTGGTCCGACAGGGCGCAGTTAGCCTAAGCGATATGACTCTCACCTTCCATTGGCCAAGTACCTTCGACGTATATCGAATGGTTCCCCCGCATCGTACTGCTTGACCGAAGTCACGACGGGAGGTATATCGCAGGGAATTCGTTCATGTACGCCGAGTATATCAAATTCGCTCTCACACGTACCGTCCCCATGAGGTATATAGTGAGGCAATTTACGTACACTCATGTATATCAAATGGCTTATCCACACATACCGATTGCCCGCAAGAGCAAGACTTATATCGTGGAAGTCACGCCAAATGGGGGAACCCATTCCGATTCACCCAACCAACAGCATACCCGCATATAGGTGTCAAACCTAGGACACACACTTTAGATTATCGATTTCAACCCGAAACTCTGCCGAAATTCTGGGTCGGCCCGTCACCCAAAATTTTCGCGCATTTAAAAAGGGACCCTGTCCGTGAGCCTAGTTACAAGTCCAGCCATAGCTTCGCATATATTAAAACCCCCACTTTTCTAGGCTCGGGTCCCGTCCGGCATTGTATTTAGGAGAATTAAATACAAGTGAAAACATAATAATCGTAATAATCATGCTGAGTTCCGTCTCCAAAAACATTTCTCCCTTCTTTATCAAAAATTCAAAAATAGTTTCTTCCCTTTTTCTCAAAAATAAAATCACATTCTACGTCTTCTCAGGTCAATCGCAAGACCTTGGCCTGGCTCCCTATTGGCTTCAGTCATCAGTCAAATCACCCCAGAGTTTCATCCGTTCCTCTACTACTTCTTCTGAGTCCGGAATCCATCCACTTTCCATAGAGAATACAGATCAAGTACCAGTCATACAACCAGATCTGATGGCAGTCCAAGCTCAACTCGTGTCCAAGATTGATAACCTCCAAACTGAGGTCCGAGAGGTGCAACGAAACCAGGTTCCTATTCCTCAAGAGCCCGAGGCCCTATTCCCTCGTGCTACGGGTCCACCCGAGCCTATCTAGGTTTTCGAAGAATATCATCACGCTCCCCGTTCCCCTCCTGTAAATGGGACGCCGCCTGCCCAGCTTCTGACGCTAAACATTGCCCAACCTGTGGCTAACCTGCCTATGGTCGTTGATCCAAAAGAAGAGGAGTTGAATAAATTCAAAGAGGATCTCAAGATGCTCACCGAGAAGTTCGACCAAGTCAGAATCTCAGGGAATTACATAGAGTACACCCACATGTCTCCTTATCCTAAAGCGAGGTTGCTCGAGAAGTTCAAGATGCTAAATATCGAGAAGTTTGGAGGGAGTGGACCCTCGATTATTCATCTTCGTAGTTATCATCGTTCCATGACTCTACTAGGGGCTTCTGAAGAAGTGATGGCTCAATTATTTCAGCAAACTTTGAAGGATAGTGCCCTCCGATGGTTTTTGTCTCTCGAGGAATCCAGAATCCGTAGCTGGGAGGATGTAGCCAGAGAATTCATATCGCAGTACAAATACAACAAAGAGCTTGAGGTCACCCGTCGTGATTTAGAGCTGCTCAAACAGAACCCTGGGGAATCAGTTAGTAACTTCATAACCCGGTGGAGGGGGCAAGCAGCTACCATGACTAATCGGCTATCTGAGGAGGAACAGGTCAACATAGTGAAGAAGAAATTCTTGCCCCATGTCTGAGCGATGATGGGAGGACAATACTATCCCCACTTCTGATCTCTTAGAGAAGCAGGAGTAGAAATCAAGGAAAACCTTGTTAAAACAGAGGTTGAACCGAAGAAGGGGTCTGGACAATTCACCCCTAGAAAGTATGACAAGCCTTCCAGTGCTACAGTCTCAACCATCAATAACATCTCTCAACCAACCACATCATGGGCACCAGAAAACCACCCTGCCCCCATCCGAAGGGAATACACTGAGCTCCATGATCCCCTCTCCAAAGTTTACCAAGCCCTGTTAAGCCGAAACCTCATCAAACCCTTATTTCCCCGTCCATTGCCAAATCCACTCGTAAGAAACTTCAAGGCCGACGCTCATTGCGCCTTTCACCAAACTGCTGGCCATACCACAGACCAATGATTTCACCTTCGAAACATAATCCAAGATCTCATTTACCGGGGTACCATCTCCCCACCAGCCAATCCTAAGACAAACACTACTCACAATCCACTCTTAAATCATACCAATGCTATCTTTTTAGAAGAAAACTCTGATTTTGATCCCTCAACTCAAATCACACCCATATACTCTCCTAAACCTCTTCAAATTGGCCCATATTTCCTCCTACACCCTACTAGCCTAGCTGATCAGGCACTGTCACTCCTTACTAGAGCATGCATTACTATCCGTACCCATTCTGAAAGGAATTATCAGAGGTGTTAAACCAACTCCTAGAGTTCGGGCTGAAATTGCCCTCACAGATGGTCATCGATTTCCAAAGGTTGAGTACACTATTCTTGAAAGCACAGAAGTGGGCCCGAGATTCATACAAGTGGCTGGTACTAACCGATGAAGTCAGCCTAGATGATGTTGTCAAGATTATGGCAGAATTATTCAGGCAAACCAACAGCATTTGTAGTATTATCATGTTACTTGTCATTTTGAAGCTACAAGGGCGCTTGGTCCCTTCAACCATACATATCCCCACAGAATGGGAAGAATTGTATGAAGAAGCCGTTGAAGTTATGGAATGCATTGACTTTACATGGAAAGACAGAATTGTTGCCACCGGATGGAGGGGGGGAAGAATTCGAAGATTCGAGTGAAGAACAAGCTTCCGGAAGAACTAGCCTAGTAGCCAACATATGTGGGATAATATCATTTGAAAAACTCCTTAGAGAAATAAATAGGGTGACAGAACAACCTAATATTGACAAAGAAATGGGATTCATGTTCTTCCCTTCTTCAATAAATCACATGACCAAATCAGGGAGACATTACCAGGTTCCAAGCTCACTACCAGCAAATGACAAGGGGAAGGGAGTTGAAAACCTTCCTATGCCAGAGATGACCATTAAAGAGAGAAAGATCCTCGATCAACTGAAGAAAACTCAAGCTAACATCACTCTATGGGGGTTTTTCATGTCTTCCCAGCTGCACATAAATGCTTTAATCAAGCTGCTCACTGGACCCACAGTTCCTCCTTCTACCACACCAGAAGAAGCGGTAAATCTGGTCAGATCCTTGACCTCTACCCGAATGCTATCATTTTCTGAAGAAGAAATCCCCAGAATTGGGCCAAATCACAATCATGCACTCAATATCTCCGTTGAAGTTATGTGGAAGGCTGTGCCACTCTCTCTTGTCGATAATGGATCCGCCTTGAATGTCTGTCCACTGAGAACCTTCAAGTGTTTAGTCCTGAAAGAAAGCGACCTCGCTCTAACCTCCGTCGCTGTACGTGCCTACAATAATACTCGCCGGGAGGTGATGGGATCCATAAAACTTGTAATAGGGGTTGGCCCTATAAACCCTGTCGTTGAATTCCAAGTCATAGACATCCCAACTTGTTTCAACCTGTTGCTCGGACGACCCTGGCTCCACAGTATCAAGGGTGTGTCTTCCTCACTCCTTTAGAAATTAAAGTTCTTCACCGACGGGTGAGTCATCACCATTTTGGGCAACGATGAAAATGTCGAGGTTGCAAGCACCAGCAGTCCAATCCTTGAGATACAACACGGGTCAAATGATATAGTCCTATTAGGATTTCGAGTTGAGCAACTCCTACTCCCGGCAGGGGACAATTTCAAAGAAAGGGTTTGTCCAGAATATGACCCTCATGGCAATGTCAATGTGATTCAAATGTTCAGAAATATGCACTTTATGCCCGGACTGGGGCTAGGACAAAGGCAGCAAGGGATACTTGAGCCCTTCAAACTAAAGAAAGCTTTCCCTCCTTGTGGCTTGGGGTATCAACCATCAGAACAAGAACTCGGAATGATCCACCAGTCCCGACCAAAGAGAAGATTAGACTGCATCCCTACTATCCCAGGAGACTCCTTGAATGGAAGATTCATCAGAGAAGGCGAAGACTTTCCCTTTTGTGGATTTTCAGAACCATGGTATGACCACACAGACAAGAAGATGAAGCCTAAAATGAAGATCTTTTTCTAAGATAGCTACCCATGGGACGAAAGTTTACAACACCGAGTACAACAACTCATCAAAGATATCAAAGAGACTGAACAAAATGATTCCGAATATTCCTTCAACTTACAAACACTGGGGTTGGCACTCTGCATGGTTCATTCAAGCACTACATCAATGGATCCATCCCATCTGATTAAAGCTGCTGATACACCCCTTCTCAACTGGCATGCTGCGCCAGTTCTACCTCTTGAAATCTCTCCTAACCCCAATGTTTACCCTATTTCTTCTGCTATTGTTTATCCTTGTTCAAATGTAATCGAGACCTCTTTTGATAAGGTTCTCAATGCTATTTTTCCTATCAATGAAATAAATGAAGATTTTGAGTATCTTGCTGTGCCTTACATTAATTGTTTGGATTCTAATCGAACTTTTGATGATGATGATTTTACAAATGAACAATTCTTAACTGATCTAAATAAGGTTAATAATAAACAACATAACCGCGTTCAAGTTAATGAAGAAGAGACTGTTGTTATTAATCTCAGTTCTAGTAGCCAACTGCGCGAGATTAGGATAAGGGCCACCCTTGACGAGCATGAGCACGCACAACTCGAAGAATTGCTAAAGGAATTCATGGATGTCTTCGCATGGTCCTATGATGATATGCCCGACATTGATCCTGAAATAGCTCAGCACGAGATCCCCACTCTCCCAGATTACAAGCCGATTAAACAAAAATTGAGAAATCTCCTCACCGAATGGTCGCTCAAGGTCAAAGAAGAGATGGTCAAACAGTTGAACGTGGGCTTCATTCTTATGATCGAATATCCCACATGGCTAGCCAATATAGTACCTGTGCCAAAATCAGGAGGGAAGGTTCAAATGTGTGTGGACTACCGAGATTTAAATAAATCTTCTCCAAAGGATGATTATCCTCTACCCAATATCGACATGATCGTGGACAACACAGCCAGTCATGCTCTCAAGTCATTCGTCGAAGGGTTTATCGAATACAACCAAATCAAGAAGCACCTAGACCACCAAGAAAAAATCGCATTCATCACCCCATGGGGAACCTTTTGCTATACCGTTATGCTATTTGGTCTCAAGAATGTTGGTGCCACCTACCAAAGGGCTGCCACAACCATCCTGCACGATCTGATTCATAAAGAAGTCGAGGTTTATGTGGATAATATGATTATCAAGTCCAAAACTAGAGAAGGTAATGTTCCCGCTCTCCGGAAGTTCTTCGAACGACTGCGACGGTATCAGATGAGACTCAATCCACAAAAATGTGTCTTCGACGTTACAAAGGGAAAACTCTTGGGATTCATGGTCAGTGAGAAGGGGATAGAAGCAGATCCCGTAAAGCTGAAGGCCATACTTGAGATGCTACCGCCCCGAACAGATAAAGAAGTTCGAGATTTTCCTGGGAAATTGTAATATATCAGCCGATCTGTGAACCGATCTTCAAGATCCTCCGAAAGGATTCAACCAAGGTTTAGAACGAGGACTGCCAAGAAGCTTTTGACTGAATCAAACAATATTTGACCCAACCTCCAGTGCTCATGCCACCACAGCCTGGTCTCCCTTTGCTCCTATACCTAACCATAACTGACACTATAGCTGGGGCTTTGCTAGCCTAATACCTTGAAGACTCCCGCAAAGGAAGAGCCATCTCCAACTACCTCGCTGATTACCCCGTAAAAGAAGCAGATGTATGGATCTCCGAATTCCCAGATGAAAATATCCTCTGTACCGCTCAAGATAACCTTCGATGGCAAATGTTCTTTGACGGCGCTGCTAATAAAAAGGGATATGGCGTTGGGATACTTCTGATCGCCCCTGATGACTCCCACACTCCCGTCGCCATCAAATTGGATTTCCCTTGCACCAATAACATGAAGGAATACGAGGCATGTACAGTAGGCCTTAAAGTTGCTCTCAAGAAAGGTATTCAATACCTTGATGTCTATGGGGATTCTTCCCTCATCATCGGTCAAGTGCTTAGAAAGTGGAAAATCAAGGACGAAAAGCTCCAACCCTTCCAGGCCCACTTAGAAGAGTTAGCCTCCCGATTTCGAGATATCACCTTCCATTACCTACCTCGAGAAAAAAAGAACCTAGCCGATGCTCTCGCTACCTTGGCCTTCATGGTCGACATTCCCGAAGGAATAGAAATGACCCCTTTCCTAGTTCAAAAGAAAGACAAACTCTGCTATCATATTGAGCTCGTCTCTACTAAAGACCCTGAACTAGTTGATTGCTAGTACTATGATATCTGGTGCCTCCTCAAACATGGTAGGTATGCCGAGGGTTCCAACAAGAATGACTGAACAACCCTCCGAAGACTGGCCGCCTAGTACATTATCTATCATAAAGCTCTACTCAAGAGGAACTTCGATGGGACTCATCTACACTGTATCGCAGGGGCTGAGATTGAGAAAATAATGCAGAAGATCCACAACGAGGAATGCAGGCCCCACATGAACGGTCACATTCTTGCCAAGAAGATCATCCGACATGGCTACTACTTGACTATCATGGCCCAAGATTGCACCGCCTATGTCCGGAGGTGCCTCAAATGCCAACAGTTCTCCAATCTTCAACCCCTGCCTCCGCGAGAATTATACAACATGACCTCTCCCTGGCCGTTCTCCACCTGGGGTGTCGACATCATAGGGAAGGTTACACCAAAGGCCTCAAATGGACATGAGTTTATCCTAGTTTCCATTGATTACTTCACCAAATGGGTCGAAGCTGAGTCATACGCAGTATTAAATGCCAAGAAAGTGGCCAAATTCCTCAAGAAAAATATCATCTGCCGATATGGCGTCCCGTATGAGTTAGTGTCAGATAACGGGTTGCACTTCGAAGAATAAGTCACAAAAATAGTCAATGAGTACGTGATTCAAAGACACAAATCTTTTCCCTACCGACCTCAGGCCAATGGTGCAGTTGAAGTTGCTAACAAGAACCTCGAAGCCATCATTAGCAAGATGACCGAAAGCTATAGGGATTGGGCCAACCGGATCCCGTACGCCCTTTGGGGCTATCGAACCTCAATTTGATCCTCTATTGGGGCTACCCCTTACTCTCTGGTCTACGGCATAGAAGCGGTTCTACCCGTGGAGCTGGAAGTACCCTCGCTACGGATCATGCTCGAAAGCAAAGTTAATGAAGAAGACTGGTGCCAAAGTCGTCTCGACGAGCTGACCCTCCTAGATGAAAGGAAATTGAAAGCTCTTTACCACATACTGGGGTACCATCGCCGAATAGCGCGATCATTCAACAAGAGAGTCAAGGACCGCGGTGTCCGAGAAGGGGATTTAACCCTCAAGGAGATAATAGAACCCAGCTGGGACCTCAGAGGGAAATTCAAGCCCAATTAGAGCGGCCCCTACACTGTGAAGAAAATCTTATCCGGCGGTGTCTCCATGCTCACTGACCTAGATGGGGAGGAGATGGATCGTCCAGTCAACCTGGACTGTCTCAAGAAATTCTACCCTTAGTCCGAAATCTCGACGCGCTACGACTCTTCTCATCTCCCTTCTATTCTAAAAAAAAAAACAATCTTCATTTCCTACTACCCAGAACTATGTGGGCCTGATCCTCGACCAAAAAAACATTTTTTAAGAAAAATAAAAAAATTTCAAAATCCCCAGAGGTACGTAGGCAACTCATACATCTTACAGGAGCACGACCCTTTCTTTTTCACAAAATACTATTCTTTTCTTATCTCCGAGAACGATAGTTCATTCTAATAAAAACTTGAACAAAAGGATTAGGTATGCCTTAGCGATCGGTATAGATAATTCAAAATTACAAAATTCATCGAAAGGCACAACTGGATGATCAGAAACTTGCTTATTTCATTAATAAGAAATTACAGTACGGATTACATAAGAAAAGGAACGAATAACTCCCTTCCCCTTATTACTATAAAAAGCCAAATAAAATTCCCACATCTATTCCCTATTACACAAATAAACTCTCCAAGAGTCCTACCCACAGCTACCAGAGGAGCCTGCACCCTCATCATCTACATCCCGGGGCCCCTAAATTTCCCCTGCCTGAATAGAGTGTCGTAAACACTCTATGGACCGATAAGCCCGAACCAGCTTTGAAAAATCACAACACCCCCTTCCATGGTGTTAAATAAAACAAACCACCTTTGTCCAGTCTCCAATGCCAACATCTTGCTGACTACTCTCCTCCATAACCACTTCATATAATCCCCAGGGACATGCCAAACTCTCCCGATAAACTGAGAGGGACGGGTCGACGGACGCCGATTCTCCCACAGAGATCCAAGCAACAGACGCAGGCGTTTGGTCAAAACATCTACCAGAAAGAAGTTTAGTGTCCGAGGTGGCACGACCTGTGCCCAGCCAAATTGGCACAGAAGCCGTCAAGGGAAATAAAAAGAGGTCTGTCTGAGACCAACCAACCGAACATATGAGTACTCTCCTAGCTCCAGAACAGGCAACAACTGCCCCCACCAAGGCACTGACCAGTACAAACTCTAAGCCCCATGCTCCATAAATCAATTCTCCCAACTCGCAATATCCAGGCCAACATAGAAGAAGTGATGCGAAAAGAAGTTGGGCACAACCGATAAAGGATATTCTGGAGGAGTCACCAAGCGGAGTCTTTCAGACAACCACATGAACAACATCACGGGACTACCCCTCAGAAAATCAGAATGATCTTCTCTCCAGGCGTCTAGACCATTCAGTGTCTCCCCCCGTATCACCGCCACGGGATTGCGACGATATGACATCCATGAAGTAATGGCTGCAAGTTGCGGGTCCACCAGCAGCAATTTTAAAACCAGGCCCAGAGCAATGACTCCAGCATAGCCAGCATCACCTACTTCCCGCAAATGCATGGACTGGAGCACTGCTGGGAGGGAGATCATTCCTCCAGTAACCAATGATCTGGCAGTCGAAGGCAAAATATGAAGAAGCCCGAACAACAAATCCCTGGGAGAACGGGAAAATTCGGGCAAAGCTGCAGCAACATTGGGATTTACACCCAGCATAACAAAAAATTCCTCATAGGTAAGACAAACTTCATCCAACCCAAAGAGGAATACGTGGTCCTCAGGGTACCAGAATTGTACCGCTGCCATCAGCATGTTCCATTCGATAGGCCAATTGCGCCACAAGGAGACTCGACACATGTTGAAAGCATCATAGTCGACATTATAAGAGCACATTGCTTCCAAGGCTTCGAGGTAGTTAGCAAACTCAATGCTACCAGGGAGAGCCATTTTGCAAGGCTAAGAGATAGTGGGCAAGTAAGTAAGAGTGCGAAGGTGTGATGAAAACACTCAACCCTTACCCCTTTTTATACTTAAGAACCCTCACAAGAGACATAATCCCTGCAGAAATCAAAGGTAATCCTACCCCACAAAATACAAAAGGCTGAAGAGGGTACCAATCAAAGCTTTGAATTGATGGGACTGGACTGAACTACCGATCGAAAACCACCCGTTTTTAGAAATTCCCCTTTTTTCCTCTTTTGTCAAATCAGAAAACTCAATAAAAATAAATTGATATTCTCAACATAATTTCAAAATCCCTTTTCCTCCTTATATAATTTCCCCTTTTAATTTAAAACTTTCCTTTAAAAAATTCCAAAAATACTCCTTTTTACGGTCTCAGCAGCAAAGTGAAAAGCGCATGTGCATGTATTCATCATTATTAAATGATACTAAAAAACTCCATTAAATTGCATCTAGTTGTTTCTGTGTTACATCAATTTTGCAGGAAATAAAAAGAAAAGGCAAAAACAGTGGGACTCAGCCCGAACCCACATTCTCTCTCTCTCTCTCTCTCTCTCTCTCTAAGAGCT
The DNA here is from genome assembly GCA_949130495.1 of Sambucus nigra. NCBI lineage: Eukaryota > Viridiplantae > Streptophyta > Magnoliopsida > Dipsacales > Adoxaceae > Sambucus > Sambucus nigra. Next base: position 254,209,595 of record OX422220.1, read on the forward strand.
TCCACCCCTGCGACGTGCTCTCTTTCCCCTACGGCGAGATGATGCACCACCACTACCCGAGCCAGAGTCCTCTCCGAACAAAGCAGATGGCACCAAGCAAGAAGGAATATGAATCGCATTCCGAATATGGTCAGCCGCTGAAGATATCCAATCTCTGATGTCTTTTAGCCAAGTGGTCGACACTCGGACTTGTTGCAAGAAAAAGGCAAAATCAGTATCAAAGCAGAGATGACCAAAATAGAAAAGAAATAAAGAGAAGAACAAAAAGGTATACCACAGGTCGGAGGACCTCCTCTATTAAACCTAACTCCTCTGGATCCATCGCATGAGGACGATGCAACATAGGCACCATCCCTCCATCATCCCACCGAATGTTGTACGAAGGAGTGTGTAATCGCACAAAAGGAACCTTCGAGGTCACCGCCGCCGCAAATGTCGTCGGACCGCCGCCACTGTGAGAAGATCCCACCGCCCGACTGGAACCCGCAGGAAGGAAAGGCAGAGCACCATATATGCTGGGCGCCATCAACCAGCTCGTCACAAAGTCCATATAGTCATACCGCACAGTCGTATCAGTGTACAACAAGTAGGGCTCGCCGATCATCGCTACGATCCTCACATCCTCCGACAGCAGTCGCTCCCGCCTCATAGACGTAGGAGGCTGCGCAGGTGGCACCACCACCTCCTCCTCAGAAATCTGGCGAACCACCCTCTCCCCGAGATACCTGTAATGGCCGAACTCATACGCCAGGAAATGCCTCATTTGCCCGTTCACCCCGATCGACCCCGCATCCTGAATGGATGTCCCCAGGAATAAAAGGTCACCTGAAAATCATCAATACAAGATAAGAAGGCATAAAAACCAAGACTGAAAATGGAAAGAGTCTTACCCTACCACTGGTCAGGTCATTCAAGACCTGACGCACCGCCTCCAGAGAGAGAGATCCCTTCGACTGCCGATTGGCCTTACGCCATCGATACAATCGGCAAAAGTCACCAACAGTGTCGTCCTCCAGAGCGATCAGCAGGGTATTGCACCCAATCACCTCATAAAACCACGTCTGTCAAAGATAATAATTCACAAACAAAAAGAGACGCATAAGGAAAATGCGAATTCATGAAAGGAAAATGCGAATGCATGAAAAGAAATGCGCAAACTGAAGAATACCTCAAGAAGCAACGTGACCCTAGTAAAAGTCTGCGGGCAGCACTGGCTGAATGCATCCAGAGAAGAGTAAAGGGTCGCCAAAGTCAGACTCCCCCAATCATAGAAAGGGATGTTCGAAAATATCCTTAGGTACGGTAAGAACCATAAATGGACGACGTCGTTGCTCGATGCCACCATGAAACCTCCCAACACCAGTAAAATAAATAACCGGGCAATCTGCCTCACTTGCAGCCCATCCTCCACATCAGTCACCCTGCCCAACAAAACATCTTTTAGTAGAGACAACCAAATAGAATCCCCAGAAACTATCCTCCCTACATCACCAAGTGCCGCACGCACTGCCTCCGGTATCACCCATAAAGAGCGATCCACCTTTATCTGCTCTCCATCACAATCTAGCCCCAACAACTGCTACACGTCTATAGGAGGCACAGTCATCTTCTCGAAGCCAAAATGGAAGGTGTGGGTAGTATCCCACCACCTTTCCCCTAAAGCGCACAGGACCGCTGTCGAACGAGGCGTCTCATCCAGCGCAGATGCCAACCTCCCAAAACCCGCTGATGATACCACCCAACGCACCACAGGTGAAAGATGCTCCCAAACATCCCTGAGCCCCATCGTCCCATGGGCGTGCATGTTCTTCAAAGAAATATTAGGTCGGCAATCCAAAATACCGATCAACACTGACTCCTTAACTTCTCGAGGCAGTCCAAAAGTCCGTGCCACTGCCGAATGGCACCCCTCATACCATGTCGACCGGTACCCCCCTAAATTTCATACAGAAAATCCCAAAAAATACCAGAAAGCCCCGAAAAATCCTCGGACGATTCCTAAAAATCCCAGGAAGGATTTAGAACATTTTCACCAGGAAAATTTTGCATTCCCTCAAGCGGAACCCCTCTTTCCAAGCAAAATCCTCAAAAACCAAGTGAATCTCCTCCCGGTAAATCCCCGGAGGATCTCTAAGGAAAACCTGATCACTTCCCCAGCGGAGTTTTTTCAGCACCAAAATTGGTTGTTCCCCCTTGCGAGGCCTCCTAAAGAAATAAAAGCTTCCCCAGCTATCAGCTCCCCAGCTCAGATCAAAATCACAAAGCACTTTCTCCAGCAGAATAAAAATCCAATCTTTATCCACTCTTAGGTCAGAATTGACCTCGGTCTTGGATCGTCACCTGAGTTAGGTCAGAATTGACCTCAGTCCTCGATCGTCACCACTCTTAGGTCAGAATTGACCTCGATCTTGGATTGTCACTTGAGTTAGGTCAGAATTCACCTCGATCCTCGATCGTCACCTGAGTTAGGTTAGAATTGACCTCGGTCCTCGGTCGTCACCACTCTTAGGTCAGAATTGACCTCGGTCTTGGATCGTCACCTGAGTTAGGTCAGAATTGACCTCGGTCGTCACCACTCTTAGGTCATAATTGACCTCGGTCTTGGATCGTCACCCGAGTTAGGTCAGAATTGAGCTCGATCATCGATCGTCACAACTCTTACGTCAGAATTGACCTCGGTCTTGGATCGTCACCTGAGTTAGGTCAGAATTGACCTCGGTCCTCGGTCGTCACCACTCTTAGGTCAGAATTGACCTCGGTCTTGGATCATCACCTGAGTTAGGTCAGAATTAACCTTGTTCCTCTGTCGTCACCACTTTTAGGTTAGAATTGACCTCGATCTTAGATCGTCACCTGAGTTAGGTTAGAATTGACCTCGATCCTTGGTCATCACCACTCTTAGGTCATAATTGACCTCGGTCCTCGGTCGTCACCAGTCTTAGGTCAGAATGGTCCTAGGTTATTAGATCTTCACCCTAAGCCCGCAGAATTGGCTTTGACTCGCATAATCAGTCACCCTTATCACTTAAGCACATAGATCTGGCTTTGACTCACAAAATTGGTCATCCCCAGCACACCCCTCAGGTCCTCAGGATCGGCCTCGACCCTCTGAATCGGTCATACTCCCTAAAAAGCATTATGCGGTGTCTATTCGACGGTTATCATTTGTTTCGAACTCACCCATCGAGGGGTTCTATAGACACCCCATTCTGTTACCCCTAACTCTCCTTAGGTCCCTAGTACCTCCCTTCACCACTACAGACCTAGGTCATACCCCGAGTACTGACCTAGAAGCCATCGGGCACTCTCGGTCTCCATTTGACCAAAAAGTCAAACTCTTCAGCTCTACTGAGACTGAATGAATCTTATAAGAACACTGAAATCCCTTTCCAATGGTTCATCCCGTGCGCGATTCCGACTTACCATGCAGACGAGCGATCCGTTTGCGTCCGAAACTTGATCCAGAGGCCACCGGGCGCTCTCGGGCTCTATTTGACCTAAGTCAACTCTTCAGCTCGATCGAGGCTGAATGAATCTTCGAAGGGCACTGAAATACCTTTCCAATGGTCCTCTCCGAGCGCGATTCTGACTTACCATGCAGACGAACGGTCCGTTTGACCCCAAGAGGTCACCGAATGCTTCCAGGGCGTGGTTGACCAAAGTCAACTCCCCAAACTGGGTCAAACTCTTTGGAATATTAAAGTAAATATCCTAACCTTTCCAACGGTCTGCCCCGTGCACGATTCGGACTTACCATGCAGACGAACGATCCGTTTGCGTCCAAACGATTCCCCGTCCAATGGACCGATAAACGCTTTCGAGCCATATTTGACCCAAAGTCAACTCCCGAACCCGGGAGAGGTCCAAAAGACTTTCAAAGGTCTCTGAATTAACTTTCCAACGGTCTACCCCGTCCGCGATTCTGATCAATGGTTTGCCCTCGGAAGTTAATTTTCTGAAAAGGCCTGAAACACGCAACCAAATGGCAGGTTCCAGACCCTGCCTATCGGCAGGTGCCGATAGGCAGGACCAGGTCTATGACGATCGGCAGTGACCTGGGCCTATAAAAGGAGACCTCCACCTCATTTGCAAGGGGATCCAGATCTGATAAAAATCGCTCTCAGCGAATCCCAAAAACCTCTCTCGAAGACAACGCGATTTCAACATCCAAATCCTTTTCTAACTTCCACTTTTCATCATCCTTTTCATCAAACTTGGTGAATTATCCACTCTCCATCATCATCCATGTGTAAGGTCTGCTCTCCAACATTCAAGATCAAGCTCAAGATCTTCAAGAAGGTCCAACTTTCTCCCCAAATTCTCTTAAATTCGCAATAACTTGTTTTTATTATTTAGCACTTTTATTATCCCATCTCACACATCCTAATATACTTTTTATTTAGTATTATTTCACAACTCTTATTTTCATATAAATAAACCCCCAAAAACAAGAAAAAGAGGGTTTGCTCATAAATTCTAAATAGGGATTCTCATACTTTTCTCACAACTAAAACACTTTTTCTACACACACACACACTCACAAATAAGAGATCCCCCATTTGGATTTATGGGATAAACCCCACCCCTCGTTTTGTATGCGAACTACGTGGACTTTGATGCCTTTATAGGCTACGTAGGCGTCTCGGGGTAAAACCCAAGACTCGAGTCCTATTCTCACTTTCTCCCTCATTTTCTATCTTCTTTAAATCCAATTTTCTTATATTCTATATACTTGTCCTTAGTGACGTATTACTCCATATGCGTTATCATTCCGTTATAACGATCAACGTACAGGGTAATCGCGTAAATCTTATTTTCTAATATTATTTTTATACCTTCCTACGGATGACTCGCTTTATCTCTTCCATGATACAAGTCGAGAATTCCTATCTCCACTATATATATACACATGCACACATATCACGAGGAAAATAAAAAGGGAAAATAGCAAACATCCATGAGAGACCGAAAGGGCGGAATGGGTGCCTAACACCTTCCCATTTCGTAACTTAGCCTCCGAACCCTTCTCGAATCATTTTGGTTTCGTATGCACCATTATGTCTTTGGATGCCGTCCTTCGGGATGGCTTCCCCTTTTTTTTTGTCTATTTTGAGTAAAATAGACTGGCGACTCTAAATCTCTCTACATTTTTACACCTCATCTCAAACGACGCCGGCCGAAGCGCTCCAGAGAGGGACGCGCGGGACCCCAGGATCCTCCCTTCACGCGCCCGCCCACGACGAGGATCGGGGATGGCCTCACATCCATTTTTTATCCATCACACATCCATCACTCATCATTCATCCATACATCACCATCCTACCTCATATCCAATCCTTATCATTTCATTTCCCCCTCACCCATTATCATCTATGTTCCCCTAGGTGTTCGAACAAATGAAAGTCAACGTGGTGAATAACTCAACGTTGTCACTATAATTATTAGCTTCCTTTCATGAGATCATTTGTCTTTCTAAATGTTCGTTCTTCCTTATGTGTGTGTGAGACGTTTGAATCTTGCTTACATTTACTCACCTCCTCACACACAAAAGTTATACACTTACCCAAATGAGTTCATTTGAGAGAAATATATCCATGAGATTTTGAAGTTGAAGCGTTAATTCCAAAAAGGCAATCTAGGAATTACTCTTGTGATACTCGACCCGTTTTGACTAATGCACAGTACACATGTTGAGTTCTAGGAAGGATGTGCCTTATTTATTTACTCGGCTAAACTTTTATGCACTTCTATCTTGTGTTTCTCAAAATATTTTTCTCATGATGAATTGTACGATTATTCTACGTCTAATAACAGATTGACTGCCGTTACAAATAAAGAATTTTGTGGGTAAATTCCCTGCAAACCCTCACGAGATACAACTCGTCCTGTAGGGAAACCTATAGGTTTAAAGGCTTGTTGCACATGCTAAGTAAAATCGCAAGTGCCCGCGAAAGGGGTACACTTTTGGCTACTTATCTTTCTCTTTATCTCTATCTTGTTGCTCGAGTACTAGCAACGTTCTGTTTGGGGGTGGTGTGATAAGCACCCAAAAGTGTACATTTTATACCCCAAATAGACATATTTTAGTTACCGATTCTCGACAAAAATGGTCTTATGCACGTTAATGTCTATTTTGTAGGTCCAATGCATGTTACAGAGCCCAAGTGATTAATTCAAAGCAAATATGCAATTCATGCAGCTAAATATCTTGTCCCGTAACCCTAGCCTAGCCTCGACCTTCCTAAACCCTTCACCCAAGCACCGTGTGTGTTTAGTTTATTCGCTTTTATTTTATTTTATATGTTTTAGATTTTTTTATTTGTGTCGTCTTTAATTTCTAAAATATATATTATTTTCGAGTCGTGTACATATTTTTAGTAATTTTTATACTTTATTTTTGCACGTCGAGTAGTTGTTGTTATATTTTCCTTTATTTTTGTTTATTTGTTTTTAGCTTATAGTTAGGTTAATGTTATCTTATTTGTTTTATTTTATTTTATTAGTTTAATTTTTAATTTTTATTTGAGTCATTGTTCGTAGTTGTATATATTAGGGTTCATGTGTTTTTAGTTTGCGTGTCGAGTTTTTATTTTTTTAGTTAGTTTTTAATTTTTAATATTTTCCTATTATTTGTTTTTTTAGTTAGTTTGATTTTATTTTAATTGAGTCTTTATTTTATTATTACAGTAGGATTTTATTTTTAGATTTTTAGTTTTATTAGTTTTATTTTTTAGTGTTATTTGTTTTTATGGTCCAAATTACACACACACACACACACACAAACTTATCATACACACCATTTACACCAAATCCTACAACTCACTCACACCTAAATACCATACACCCTAACACACACCTAAACTAACCCCTCACCCTCACCCTATTCTTCCTACACCCTCATCACCCAATAATTCCCCAACCCATCTTTTTCCCCTAACAACTCTTTCTCTCTCCATACCACCATAACCAACCACCTCCATTTCCAAACAACCCCTTAAAACAACCATCCTTTCTCTCTCCTCCCATCACCAACCCCAACACCCACAATAAACCTCACCCCACTTACCCGCCTAATTCACTACCATCCCTACACCCCCGACCCTGCCAAACCCATCGGTGACATCACCCAACCCGACACCAAGTCCGGCAGCTCGCCATCTCTGACCCAGAACAACCTCACCCACGACCCATCTCCACTTCAAAATCCATATACCTGGAAGACCCAAATCGCAACCCAAATCGCAACCCAAATCAGACCCAAATTGCTACCCAAAATCCGGACCTCCATAATAGTTATAAATCTGAACCCTCAACCCGCCGGCAACCCTCAATCCATAACCCGAGCCCATACAACCCTTAAACCACCCGTTATAACCATTCGCCTCCGGCGCGACTCCGACCTACGACCCTCAACCCATTAACCGGCGACACCCAAACCCGGGGACCACCCTACCTTCGAACCTGAGCAGCTCCAATCCTCTATTCGATTCAACCAACACCCAAGTCTTCCTTTAAAACCCACATGTGACTTACCCGATATCATCTTATTCCAATTTAAAACTAAAGCCAACAAGTAACTAAACCCACATGTTTAATAAACCTATTTAAAATCCTTTTTAACCCCTCTTCCCATTTTAACCCCTAACTAACTTCTTTTCCCCAATACCCAAAATACCCTCTTAATCCACATGTTCCAAATAACCAAATCAGATTTTTATATCCTCTTACACCCCATGCTCCTCTCACCATTTTCATGCACACTTTTTTATCTCTACCCAATTTAACCTTAGTTCCATGTGCCTCACTATAAATGAAGACCCAAAAGCACATTTGGAAAAAAAATCTAGAGAAGAGACTTGGAGAAGAAGAGAGATAGTTTAGAGTAAAAAATAAATTAGGTAGAAATATTTGTAAATTGTTTTATTTTTATTTTTTTTAGAGAATTGGTGAGATTTAATTGTGAGTGAATTGAATTGTATTGAAGAAGATATAGTTCAAATTGCCAAATTCAAGGAGACTTTTTGAAGATTTGTTCTCTTTCTCTACTTTTTTATTTTATATGCCTTTGAGTATTTGTTCATCATGTTTAATACGATGTTAGGCTAAATCCTCTTTCAAGGGGCGGGGTGACACATTATTTGATGTTAATCCTAATTTAATTAATCAATTCAAATTAAATGTCCCTTTGATGATTAATTTTGCACTCTTACATTTTAATTTACGCCTCGAGAGAGGTTAACTGGTTTTCTAGAGAAAATCGAAATTCTAGTTATAATACCCATTTTAGATTCGAACTAGAGATATGGGTTTCTCAAGTGTGGTATTATTCCTTTAATTTCAACTCTAAGCTTACTTTTATGATTTAAACTAGTTTAGTCGATCGATCCTAGCGGGTGATTTGTTAGATGATGTTTGGATCTACATTTCAAGAGTTGTAGGAGTGTTAAAATTAATTTTCTAAAATGTTATTATTAAAATTACATTTACAACGAGAGTTGATTTTTGATTTTGATTCTAACTTGGGATAATTAATTTTAATGAACTAGAATATATGGTGTCATCCTATCCCTTCTTAGTCCTCACTTTTATTTCCTCACCATTCTCATATTTAGATTTTTATCTAGTTAGATTTAATTAGTATCTTCCCTTACTTTTATTTACATCTTTGATTTAGTTTAAAATCATCTCAAAATTGTTTTAAAATTTAAAAAAAGCTAAAAAAAAATAGAAAAAAGCGAAAATCCAAAAAGAGAATAATAAATGAATGAATTGCATGCCTACCTCACTTACCACTACACTTTAGTTTATTATATTTTATAGGTATTTGAGATTTTTGATTAAAGGACTTTCAAGCAACGACAAATTACGCAAAAGTTAACTCTATCATATTCTACTCACGGTTCTATTATCAACTATAAACCCTTTTTTTTATTCTACACCCCTTCACCAGGTACGAAGTTCTTTAAGCAAATCAACCTTTCTCTCATGATTAGTCTCTACCTTACCCACTTGTGGTAAGTTTCAAAATTATACTCGCATCTCTGTTGGAACAGTAGATGGAAGACCTCACGGTTAAACTTTATCCCAAATTTGTCATTGAATTTCACATTTACTTCTTTATGTGTGGTGACTGACTCTCATCACTTAATACTGCTCCTATGAGCTAAAAATTTGCCCGGAATTAAATTTTGGGTGTTGCTGCGCTTCACCCTACACAGTTGCCTTTGGATTATCTGATTCCATTATCCCATTACACTTTCTCTTCCACGCATCTTTATATATGGCTCTTCAAAATAGTTTTTTTTGACTCCCTCAACCTTTTGCCGACGAAGCTGGGTGAGTCTGAAATAGTGCTAACGTTAACTATGACAGTATTTGGGGAAGTTACTGCTTTCGAGTGATTTTCCCATTATCTCTTGCTCGAATAACGTTCTTGGTGTCTTTTGTCAATCATTCCCAGAATACTTTATGTCTTCTACTAAGATTCTCCTTCTGCACTCCTTCTTACGGCCCTCGTTGGTCGTCCTATAATTTTTTGGTGTACGGAGCCCAACCAAACTCGTATATAAATCATATCTATTATACTTGATTGCATGAGAACGTAAGTCACAAACGTAGAGGAATACAACAATCCTATGATAAGGATCTATATCAAATAACGCTACGCTGAAACGTAAAAAGCCGCACAGATCCTAAAAGACTCTAGAACCTGATGATCTGATACCACCAGTGACACCCCGCCTAATTAAATACCGGGTGATAAGTTAAATTTAAAATATAATATCCAGTTGGTTCAGTCTTAGCATCACTGTCAAAAAATATTTATTAATTACTAACCACCTAGTGGTTAGAAAGTCCGATGTCAAATTTTATCTTTTAAATTAATATGCAACCGAATAAAAGATTAACTAAACATTCACCATCTAATAAACAATCTCATAGCAAGTAAAATGACATAAATAAATAACTGAGTCTGGAGTAAACACATCCAGTCTAAATTCCAAATACAAGAGTATGATATGAAATAAATCCCAACAACTGAAATATAAATAAATGTCTGAAATCACTATCTCTGAATACATCTGAATACCAATGGGCGTCTGACTGAAATAATAACTCGAAAAGAATTAAGGTAGGTGTGAAGGGGTCTAGTAATGAGGTCCTGTAACTTTCACAACAGCTACAACACGTCAACTGATAAGACTCCTATGCTTGGCATCACTATGACTGGGCACCTAAAAGGTTTTTGCAAGAGCAAAATAGATTTGGAAGAAAACGGGTCAGAGCCGGAGTTGAAAATATTTTAAAATAAGCAAGTGTTTAACATGCATTAAACAGTAAATATTATATACATGTTAGTTTCATATGCCCTCACTTGAGATTTGCACCTCTAAACTATATGTGCACGCCTAACATAGGCTCATAACCCATCCTAATTACGCTATCCCACTTATCTAGTTTAAATCAACTCTCTTACTATGATGCCTAAGTCATTGCCCACCCGTATTACTCGAATAACACATTCTTGCATTCTAAATATTAATTTAATCAAATACAAGTATCTCATTACTCATTCGAATTTCCACGTTCTTGATTAATATTAGATGTCGTAATCTTTCTCATCTACTAAGCAACACAGTAGAATAATCATAAGTGTAAATATATAAATCACTACCATACATATTTTCTAATACAGCACCCCAAAAGGCTAAACCTACGGTGCGCGCATACTCTGATATCAAATCCCTATACATCACGTACATATGGATTATGAGCTCCAAATCACTCTAGAACATATCAATACAAATCACACATATTGGAGGCAAACATAGTTTCCATCCCTATGAGATACGCATATACCTAAGCAACCACACGACCGCAAACTTATCAACTCACCCATAAGTCTTTTCCAGACCTATGTTCTGAGGCACCAATCTAAAATCCCCCCGAAGGCTCATCAAGATAAGACTGCCCCCTTTCGAAGACCTCCTGTGATAGCAAATACGGTAGGTATGTCATACACACAGTCTATCAATCATACATTAGGTATTCACACAACCTTAGTACATAAATATCTATCTTTAATATAGGTGTACGCACATCCGATAAGACATGTTTTATACGTAGTATATTATCTCACTAATATCCTACGTATTAATGAAATATAATACTGCTCTCTTCGTACGCTCCCGGGCAATTCTCGTCACTCGAAATGCCTCCTTCATTTCCTAACATAATATCAGTAAGTAACTCACTTATATCCTACTGGTCCAAGTCATCATATCCCTTGGATTTATGAAATTTGAATTAGTCTCCGATTTAGGTATTTCTCTAGATTAACCTAATCAAGTTTTTCCCTAAATTCGTTATCCTGGAACTAAACCCAAATTACACTCTAGGTCTACTGGTATTCCCAAATACTCTTTAATATATTTCAAATTAAAGTCCACGATTAAATCTGGAACATCTCCCAAAAATTTAAATAAAAAGGGGGAAAGGAAAATATTTTTGGGCAGCCGAATCGATTCGGCCTGGTTCGAATCGATTCGCTCGTATAGGTATTGAAAATATCCATATATGTTCTTACGAGTTTGTCCCATTTTCAACATCAAATCCTCAATTTAATCATCCCAAACAATCATACTAGATGTTCTACTAACACAGTTACAAGAGTTCTAACATATACGAATCGTAAGATCGTCATGGGGCATCGTTTTCTTGGATTAATTCATGAATATTTCTCAAGAATTCTAGTTCCTCAATTTGTATTCAAGAACGCCATAAGTATCAGATTTAATCCGTGATTATAATTCCAGAAATACATCTACATGCAAAACCTACCCATAATCATGATTTAATTCTCCAAATTCATGAAATATCAATTATTCATGGTTATTTCTTTCAATATAAACTACCATGGGTAATATATGCACTAAATCTTTGCAAGATAAAACACTTGCCTTTAATGAAAGTTTTGATCTGACGAAGAAGATGGTATATGGGCGATGCTCTCTTTCCGATCTACCCATTGGTGGTGACAGTGGTGCAAAAGGTGTAGGAAAGCCTCGAATCTCGTTTGGAATTCTCCTCCTCCCTTCCCTGGATAGTGGCTCTCAATTTTTGACTATGATAACCCTAACTTCCTTGACACACCATCTGATTTAACCTTATTAAATTCGTGTGTTTATTTCCTCTAAAATTTTAAAAGACTAAAATACCCTTCCGGGGTGTCGATTTGACCTAAAACTACCCCGAGACCCAAACTAAACCCATGGGTAGACTTTTATGACTATATAGAACCTTCCGGAAATAATGGCGCACTCAAAATGACCATTTGGATGACTTAAAAATAAATTACTTTTTATTCCATTAAATTTATTCCAATAAATTACTTATTATTCCATTAAATTTTTACGTCTCGACTTAATTATCATAACCGTCGTATTTTTCACTCACGACAACTTTAATAAATTTATAATCACATATTACTTTATTCACTAAGTAATATTCAATGTAATTCACAACAATAGATACTAACCCTCGTCTCACAAGATTAATATTTATTTAAATCTGGATTAATAAAAAAATTCTTTCCCTTATTTAATTCAATTAATCCCATAATTAAAAATCATTAAAATTACAGGGTATTACAAATACTGGGTAAGTATTTTATACTTATTTTTACAATGGTCAGTTAGTGAACACAATTGTCCTATAATAATTTACATTACTAAGTGCTTCCTTATTCATGTACACACCTGGTTAAGGCACACTAATTTATAATACAAAAAGATTTTCCTTTTTAATTTACTTTTTTCATTGGGTTTAATGTAATAAAATGGAATGCTTCTTTAACTTTTGTTTTTGTTTATGCCCCCATACCCAACCCAACGTGGCTAATCCCCATTGTATATGATTCTTAGTTTTTTGGGTTCAAACTATAGGTTCTTCTGCTCATTATCATTTATTAAAGTTCTCAATCAACATATATTTTGTGTTTATTTGGGCTTTTCACATACCATTTTTGTGTTTACATTTTATTTTTGCTTCAAGATCTCTAAATTCTACTATTTGTTTCCCTATGTTTTACATTTATTTTCTTTTCTAACCACTATATGAATATATTTATAGAGGTAATCTATTATGGTATTTTTATTTACGCTAATAATAAATTTTAGAAAGATTATGTTTTATTAATCATACAGGTGATAATGTCATTTCTTTAACATGTTCATTTTCTGATATCTAGAATAGGGTATTTATGTTACATTTAGTTTTAATGATCATCAACTGGCATCGACCATGATTAATAGATTTTATAATATGAGATGGTGTTGGATAATCAACCTATATGGACAAATTTAGATTGGTTCTAAATATGATGAAATTTGCTGCACAACATTCCAAAAAAGTATTGATCGTAGGTGAGTTTGAGATTCTCAGATTTTTATGATTCTAGGCAACTTATTATTTGATTTTCTTCCTTTTCTTTAATGTCATTTCAATGGTAATTTTTAGGAACGACTAAGAAAAAAAGAGAATTGTAAATTTCGATGTAATTATTTCAAACGATCATATTATTTATGGGGGTTTGCACTTCGTATTTTATTTTTCGTTTCTAAATAAAATTGTGTTTGTTATTTTTATTAAAATATTTAATGTATTAAAGATCTAACCCATTTTTTGTTCTGTTTTGCGTACTGACCCCCAGTTTGATATTATTTTTCCGAATGACATAACTTGACATGCATTGGTTAATGTTTTATTATCTAGAAATTAGTATAAGTTATTTCAATTTGACTAGTGGGGCGAAGGGTCACAGGGTGGAGTAAGAGCATGAATGAAATAGAGATTGGTAAAGGGAGAAGCGAGGCTCGAGAATTGGGTTTTGTATTGATTTTTATTCTTTACTTTAAAAACATTTTCAAATAGAATTTGGTTGCTATGTTGGGGTTTGTTGAAGTTTGTTTACTTATTTTATAAAATATAATTCATTGATTTTTGTTTCAGTTATTGAGATAGACTTTATTTTTATTTTTATTTATTTATTCATTACAGAGAAATATAGTTCTTTTGAAAGTAGTGCTTCATTCGTTTCTTTCTTCACAATTACTCTTTTTTGATTTTGTTTCTTCCATTTGTACACCTTGGGGATTTAGTATTTATGTGTTAATAATAGTTTGGGGTATCCCTACAACTTCTTTGCATACTTTTCCACTTAATATGCATATTAACATTGATAGGTATTCATCCTTGTTATTAGTAGTTCTTTCGTTTCTTAGTTAGTTAACTGATTTTGTCTTCCCATTGACTTTGCGTTTCTTTCAGTTTTGGAATGCACATGGAGATCATCCTCACTCGGGGAAATCATGTTGGATCGGATAGTGAACGGTATTAGTGGTCTAAAATCTGATTTGCAATCTCATTTACATATCTTTCATTGTGTAGGTGGATAAATATGTGTTCGAGTCTTAAATTCACAATCCCATCAAAATGAATGTTAGTTTTTAAATTTGGTAATTAAGGTGATCAGAATTTGGTTTATGAAATGAAATTTTGGCGATCCATTTTGTTATGTACTATTGTCCATACATGGGATCTATTTATGAATATTATTAAATCGATGACGTGGTTTATACGAGGTTCGGGACAGACTATTAGTATTATTGTTATTGGTGTATTTTTCATGTCTTAAACAGGTTGGATAGTCCTATAAACAAAGGAAATTCTGCCCCAATTTTTTAAATTGTTTACAATTACTTATGATATAAAAACATTTCGACTTAAATTATACATGACTTAATACATTGGAAATTTTTCCCGTGCTATGGAGTATGGATCAAAGAATGTAATTTTCATGTGTGGATTGTATTATTTTATTTCATTTCTTTTACATTTGCTTTGATTACGTCGTCCAGTTTATTTACTTTATTTTAGTTCACAATGGTACTGAATTTCACTCGCTAGATGAATTGCCTATAAACTATATATTGTCTTTATCTACTGAGGGTTTACTTTGAAAGATATCAGTTTAATTATTATAATTTTATTATTTTGATGCTTTAGGTTTTACATCGTGGACTATTATCGGGACGAAACCCTGCCTAAAATTTCAAAATTGCTTACACTTATAATATATAAAACATTTGTTAATTACATTATAAACGACTTCATGATTTTCAAAATTATTTGCATGCCTTCAGGCATAACATACCCTAGTTTGACAATGTGTATCTTATGTGGCATAAAAAATTACAATAGGACATTATAAATAAAAAAACATTTCCAATGCAAATGCCTAAAAGTAAACTTCAGTGACACATGTATATAATTGATTTGTTTTGTAAAATGTGGAGAGAGAATAAAAATGACAAGCTTAAGAGAGAAATGTTTTGATTGGTTAATTTTTCTCTTCACAATGCAGAAGAGAGGCTTTACATCTATAAGGTCTCTTTCACATTGTAAATACTAAATAGTTCCACATCACCTTCACATTCATTCTATAGGGTTACATTGTAGAGATCTTTTTTAACTCACAGTCTATTATTCCTACGTGGCACTTCATATTCTACCACTCCACATTATCATTGGAGAGTCTCTTAGGGAACTACCGAATTAAACGCCGGTGGGATTTACTTTCCCTAATATGATAAAAGTCAGATCCATGGGAGGTCAATATTCTATATCAGTATTTGATCTCATAAAGACCTGAGAATGTTACGTGATATCGATTATCAATTTAATTCGCAAATTTCCAATTTTATACTAATTTAATTAGAGTCAATATTTGATCCAAATAAACTAAACCCTAATCATGCATCTATGTGATATAAATCAAATATGAAAATTCAAACAAGCACAAATCTCGATGTTCAGGATAAAACCCCTTTCGGGTAAAACCTTTATTTCACTATATAACATAAATAAATACTTACAAATATGATGAAATATGCAATGAATTTACCTTAGCAAACCCATATAGACTGCAACCTAGTATCTGGCAAATATCCCCTCGATAACCTCATTGATCGCGGTCGTCAGCAAGCAGCTCCCGCAAGAACTACCAATCTAGTAGTAGAGATGGCACTCCATAAAAATAAACTTCAACAAAAGTGGCTTGGGTTACACAAATGATTCAGAAAAGGATTGGGATGTTTTGGTGAATAAAAAATAAGGTTTTTAACCCTAAAAGATGAAGGCTAAAGGTCTGCGAAAAATCAATTTCGTGTATCAAAAGTCTTGATGAAAAAGGTTTCAAATCAGGTATTTATAGCTGAACAAAATTCTTGAGGCGGAGAATGTCATTAGAAGTCATTCGAAGGACATGTCTAGGTCATTTGAACGTCATCTCATGTAGTTACTAATAACCTTATAAACGACCTTTAAAAAACCAAAACAGTATGGGGTCGTTTGAAGCAAACAAGAAACGACCCTTCAAACGACATTGCCTATCGTTAAAAGCTGTCGTTTGAACGACTTCTTAATGTCATTTGAACGACAAAAGAGACAAAAAATATTAGTAAAATGCTCGCCTACAGGTCTTGAAAAATTATTTTGACTTAGAAAAAATGACTCATTTTGTTTTAAAACAGTTTTGAAAAGTATCCCAATACTAAAATAAAATATTTACGAAACTTAAACACATTCTATATGAAATTATACCTCATGTTGCACATATGTTGAAGATACTTGGAATTTGGATCCGTCTTCATGAATGTATGAAATTGAGCTTCCCTTGACGATTGTAGTGGTATAAGACATATTCTATGTAAACTACGGACTAAGAAAATTATGCCCTTACAAATCTCCCCCTATGTCTATGCCGGTACAAAGTAAAAATATCCGAATTATCGATCAAAATGCTTATACAATTATAATACCCACCCATGAAACCCAAAAGCGAAAAGGTACAGAACTGCAAGTCTTCAAATTCTTTAAAAATATTTAACTTTGAAACTGCTTCAAATCACATCTTTTTGCTTTCCTTGCGCTTCTTTTGTGTGCTTTTCGAATGATCATTAAAGTCCTACACACAATAAATAAAGCAAATACCTTCGTGACGTATCGAGTTTGAAAGGAGATAGCATAAATTAAGTATCAAATCAAATCAAATCAAGTAAAATCTCCCCTATAATTCAAACTCTCACTCCCCCATAATTCGTTCTCCCCCTTTTTATTCGTCCGAAATAGACAAAGAAAAGAATAAACAAACAATAAGCTCAGAGTGTCATGACAAGCATAACAAATAGCAAAATAATTACGCTCAAGCAAGAATAAATTCAAAAGGATCAACAATCTCTTTTTGATTTTTCAATTCTTTTTTCAAGCAAAGAAAATTTACTAACACAACACACAGCATGAATTCACACTAAGATAAGCAAATCGTGGAAACGAAATGAATGGGTGTGAACATATTCAATAGGTAAATCAACTCAATGTGCACGATGAATAAGGATACTCCTAACGAATGAACTCCAAAATCATCCTTAGGTGTAGAAATTGTTGAATTCAAATGATATCAACTCAATCTAATCAACAAATCAAAGTCTATAATGATTTCCAAACCAATAACGTCTAAAACTATGTAATTTCCGGCCAAACTCCCTGTAACCCCCAGAGGTGTTCTTATTACCAAGACTTTGTCAGGACGTGCAAACCCGTTGATATATTTATGACAAAACTCCATGTAACACCCTGAGAGGTTCTTATGAAAATATTAATAAATTAGAGAATATTTTTATAAAACAATACCATTTAGATTGAGAATAAATTTACGGAAGCATAATTAATAAATCAATTGAATAAAATTTCTCATTTTTATTAAATCTCAAATGTACTTTTACAAAACAATTTACAATAAACAAAATGATACAAATAAAATTTTGAAAATAAATATCCAGAGCCTCTAGTTACGGTCCCAATCCTAATGATACCATAAATATCATCTCGCATCAACCTGAAATACAAAAAAACTATGGGAGGATGAGAGGTAAACTCAGTAGCTCGTGTAACTGCTCCAAGTATGACTACACATACTCGTGTGTGCGTGCGTCATATAGAAGAGTGTATGCAATATGAACACTCAAACTAAAATCCCAATAATATAATAATCACCTATGATCTCACCACGGCACTACATAACTGTAGCACCCCGTGCGCCCGAAAAGACACACGGCGTGCTACTACGATAAAAATTAAACTAAATCCATCAACAATAAGTATAAAGCATCTAATTTCCACGATTTAAATATAAAAAGACCACAATTATTCTATTTCCACAATAATGTTTCTCCCAAAATACACAATTATCCAAAAAAAAATTACAGTAATAATTTATACATAAAAAATAAATCTTCCAATCCAAGCTCTAAAATTATTCTCTAGAATAATCCACAGTGTCCCAATCCACGCTAACCTACCACTAAAAGAAAATACGGGGAAGTACACAATATGACAGGAATAGATGCTCAGAGTAATTAGCACGATGAATAAATCGCAATAATATGAATCGCATATATAAATCAAATGCAATACTCAAGCATTATATCAATATTAATTTCTCAATAACACATCAATGGGTCACCAGGCCTCACCTCACCTCCCCTAGGCATCTCAAAGCCATATACCGGTTTGTTGGACTATTGGCGGGTGCCCATTCTCCATGTCATACTAAAATCTCGTGATATGATGCTCAAATCACAATATAATATATCTCAATGAATCAAATAATAGATTCCAATAATTTTTCAGGATTCCAGTGAATATAACAATCCAATATGAGTGCAATTGACACAGAAAACAAACGGAATACTCTCGAGAGAATTTAAGAGCATATTGTGTAAGTCCCGTCCCTCAAAATCATCACATGAACCATCACATAAATTTCAGCCTCAAAATCTGATCGCACTATCATTTTGGAGAGGTCTTCTGGTTGGGGCTAAAGTTTGTAGTTGAAAGGGAATAGTTTTGGAGAGGTCTTCTGGTTGAAAAGTTGATGAAAACGTGATTTGAAAAGACAAGTTACGAATTTGTTGTGACATAAAAAGGATTAAGAGTTTGATTAAGAAAAGAATCCTAATTAAATACAAACACTAAAAAAATATTTCGGATGATCGGACCGTTGTAATTAGCTGAAATTTAATGTAGTAGCTGAAGACGAGGGGAAGCTGCAGAAAAAATTTCAACTCAATCGAACGGTCGAATATTTTTATATATATTTTTTCTAGAGAGTTTTATGTTTTAGGACTCTAAGAGAGTTTATATTTTGAGGACTCTTCTAAACACCCCAAGACTTATATATACTTATATTAGGAGTCTTGTAATCTAGCTTTCCGAATTCCGAATATAAAAACCAATATATTTAATTATTAAAAATAATTAAATCCAACATTTTATTTTTCTCCGATTTTTGAAATAAATTTAAAAATTCCCATTAAAAAAAAATCCTGGTTGTTACAATAACCTAATGTCCCATATCAAAATTCCCGCCGTATTTTCCACAGTACGGTGTGGGCTACCGTCCACTATCCTGTTAATTATTCTCGGAACAATCCAATGGCTCCAAAAAATAAATAACATAACTTTCGTACATGATCCATCATAACACGACATCACCACCGTAAAATCTTGGCATCACCACCATAGTAAAACTTGTCATACTCACCAACCATGGTCCATGGTCTAGTCTTTGGATAATAGACAAAATTATAGTCGACAGAACACCTCGTCCAGCGGATGGTGTGGCTAAGGAATGCCTATACATTATCCAATAATAATCATCATAGAATCATTATCTCAATTCAAATAAATTTCAGATTCAATTATCATAAATCAATTTTACATGTTTTTTACCTATTTCTATAACCCAATAAGCTCCTAAAATCAACTAGTTTCGTTACCCAAAACTCCACGATATGAAAATAACACATACAAAATGGGTGCAAGAATGAATATAATATACGAGCATACATTACATATATATACACCACATATCATGGATATAACTATACAATCAATGTTGAATAAGTGTAGCACACTAAATTAACCACAGGAGAACAAAACTACTTCAAAAGAGTCAAAATCCACAATGGTAGGCCTATTTTGGAAACTCAGAAAAATAAGATTCAAGCATTATTCAAATTACCAATATGACTTCAAATTTGAATTCTGCATGAAAAATTGAGTCAGGCACGTGTTATGGATTTTTCTCAAATCTCATCTAAATTCACTTAAAAAGAAGATCTAAACGCTCCAAATTGGCTCGTCTCATTCCACTCATTTTTTACTCTTTTGATTTCGTTTTTGTCCTTTGTTTTTCATCTTCCTTTACTTATAATCAACCATATTATCCCTTATATAGCCCCTCTCTCAAATCCTAGCTTGGATCCTAAGCTAACGCATATTAATATATTGCCCTTTAGTTCAAAATTATCAACTTTACACATTTAAACCATTACAAAATGTCAAAAAGATAATTAAATTTGAATTTAAATATTCTATTCATTTCAAATAAAAATAAATATAATATCAATATCCCGATCAATAAGGTAATAATATTAATAAAATCTTACACAATATTTATAAATAAAGCCCTCAAAATTACGAGTTATTACACTCCCTCATATATAATAATGATCATATTTTTCTATTCAATATTTTTCATGAGAATGATCATATCAAACTTATCTAGTTTGTCCTTAGCTATTTTTTTTAAATGCCACACTTTTTTTGCTCTTTTCAAACTCTTTGAACCTTGGCTTCTTTTTACAGTGCTATACTTTTTTAGGTCCGATTTAAACGAATTAATCGCAAAGAACATGTGTTACTTTCGTAGCCCTTCTCCGTGTTCACTCATCATTTTTTTATATGTAAACTAATTCCTCACGGGCAACGGTTCTTACATGCACTACTTTCATTGTCAAGTTTTATCGCATTTGGTTTGTTTTACAGATAGGATTGAGATGGAAACACTTCGACCAACATGTGATAGATAAGTACAATAATCAAATAAATCCTTGCAAGTGTGCATTAAAGGAAATCATGAGTCAAACAAGTAAAAAGTAATCTAAAATCTCATCTTAATGACTCCAAACATTATAAAGCACATAGATGAAATGTTGTATCGTCTCAAAACACTATCAAATAGTCACATGGATATGGAATGATGTTGTGACTTGGTCATCCTTGTTTTTCATCCGTAAACGGTGTGAAGCGAAATACAAAAATCTTTTAGTCTTTTTCCAAAAAATCTATCAAAATAAAATCTTTTTGGATTTTCTAATTTTTCTCAAAAAATAGAAAATCTTTTTGTATTTTTCCAAAATTTTTCAAAAACAAAAATCTTTTTGATTTTTTGTAAAATATATCAAAAATGAAAAAATAAATACAAAAGTGGTACACACTAGCAATAGGCAAAAAATATCATCATGAAAATCATCCTATGCTAGCAAACAAGTCTAAACGTCAACCATTAGGTACGGAGGAGTTTTCGAAAGGTGGTGATATCCTATGAAAAACATCCGTCAAATCATGTGAAGTTTTGAATAAAAACTTAACCTGCTCTCGAATATGTGCAAACTCTCTCATGTGATGTTCAAGATCATGAAAAGTATCGCGTGTGGCTGTGTGTGTGGGAACACGTGGCAAAAATCTATGTGACACACTACCCAACTTAAAATAGAATTCCTTAAGGTGTCCTCTCTTCTTATAATGGTTGAAAACATACACGGGCCTAAGAACACCTCTCTTAAAATGTCTAGGACGATATTTCCTATCGTGTAACAGACACCTAGGTGGGTTGGGTTGTGAGCCATATGGATCTATGACAAACTCAAGAATCGACTCGAGTGCAACATGGGAAGTAGACGCACCGTTATTACCTATTCCTAACATCTCAACATTACCTAAAGTGGGACAAAAAACATCTTTCCTACCTTCTTAGATGTATCCTCTATAGTAACCTTGACCTCCCGGGCACGCTCGAGATCTCTCTCGAGTTGGGATAAACGAGATTCAAGTTCACTCTTTTCCCGACCTAAATGATCAACTACTCACTCATGCCATAAGGATTAAAAAAATATAAGGGTGACCTATCAACGACTAGTTACCAAGATGTTTAAGCATAACTATAAATGTATGCATTGACAACATGCTCGTGAAGATAAAAAAGAAAAGTCACCTTTTAGATTTGGCGAAAATGTTTGAAGTCCTTTGGCAATGCAACCAATTATTCCTTTGGGGCCTAGTTTGATAAATTATTGGGTTATCTGATCAATTAAAGGGGAATCAAAGAAAATCCTAACCAAATCGAAGCAATAAGAACCATTTAACCTCCTAAGACCGTCAGAGACGTCCAAAATTTGATTGGAATACTTGCAACGCTTAATCGCTTCATCTTCAAATCTTCAGAGAAATTCTGACCTTTCTTTCAGCTATTAATAAAGGAGAAAAATGAAATTTAGAATTATGAATATTCAAAATCACTTGAATAAATCAATCACTTCCATTGCCGACCTACTCTACCCACGGTCCCAAATTCGGGGAATCAGTCTATTTATATCTTTCAGTGTCTGACCATGCATTTAATTTGGTCTTGATGTCGCAAAGAAAGGACATCATGCCTAAATCTATTACGTTAGTAAGGCATTTATAGACACTGAGATATGCTATCTCCCATTAAAAAATCTATCTTATTCACTAGTAATTGCCTAACGTAAGTTGAAGCACTACTTCGAGGCACACTCCGTTATAGTTATAACTTCCTTTTTGTTGAAGGAAATCCTTCAAAATGCCTAAGTCGCTGGACAAATGTATAAGTGATTGTTGGAAATGGAGGTTTGATATCCATTATCAACCCCCAAATGCTATAAAATGACAGATTTTGTCAAATTTCATCACTGAATTTGTCTAGGAATATCAACCCGAGAGAAAAGTGGATCTTACTGATTAGGGTACTGTAAAAGAATCCAAACAACATGAGAAATGGACTATCTACATGTATGGGGCATATAATACCAAAGAAGACGGAGTAGGTATGTATTAGTGACTCCATATAAAACTATCATGCAGTAGAGAATATAACTTAGATTTGAGGCATCAAATATCAAAGCATAATACGAGTCTATCATCCGATTATTAAATAAAGATCTATCTCTTGGCTCTAGTCCCCTTGACGGATTATGTGCCTCAGGGCTGTTATTTAATCAAATATCAAGAGACTATAATGCCAGAGGTAAACACATATCAGCCTACCTCTAAATAAAGTTGGTCGCCAAGTTCAAGCATAATCGAGTCCAGAAATTCCTTAGAGGGTGTTACAACCAAACAAATGCCTTAGGCACTTTTGCTTCAGCTATCAACTCCATCCTGAAAAGAATGATAAAAGTAAAATATTTGGCTCAGTTGATCATCTAGAAGAAACATGAGACAGACCAAGTACTCGCCATCCAAAAGGCTCCCAGATCAATGGACCTAATAATCACATACTTACGGGAAGATGTGTTGATTATGGATAAGAAATAAGCTCATCATATAAGAATGAAGGTTGATTATGTTTACTTATCCCCTAAGGGAAAACTCTATAGGAGATTTTCTATCAGACGATATTTGCAATGTGTGCATCCTAGCAAAGTCGACTAAGTTATTTATGAACTACAAGAGGGGATATATTGAACTCATGCCGTTGGGATATCACTGGCATTCAGAGCTATAAAATAAGGTTATTGGTGTCCTTATATGAAAAAATACATATTTTTTTGCATGAAGAAGTGTAAAAAGTTTTAACTATTCTCACAAATGCTTCACCATCAAGACAGAAACCTCAAGTTCTTAACTAACCCATGGATTTTTGCGCAATGGGGGTTAGACATTATAGGTACGCTACCCTTGGCACTTGGGAATTAGAAGTACCTCTTGGTCAGCATAGATTACTTCACCAAATATATTGAGGCATAAATTTGGCAAAAATAAGAAATTTCAATACGATCAGGTTCATTTGAAGGAACATTATAACTCATTTTGGTGTGCTAAGAAAGCTTATCATTGACAATGAACACGATTTAAGAGCTAGCTTTTCCAAGACTTATGCAACAGTTATGACATCAAACATTGATACAGTTTGGTGGCTTACCCTTAGAGCGACTGAAGCTTCTAACAAACCAGTCCATGATGAAATGAAGAAAAGAATGGAAAGAAAAAAAGGTGCACGGGTATACCAGATCCCCCAGGTCCTCTGGGAGTATGAACAAGTCCCAAGAGGTTAACCGGGGAAATGCCCTTTTCCATAGCTTATGGAATAAAGGCCATAATACCTCTAGAGTCTGTTTGGCGACTATGAGAACAACCATCATCGATCATGACATGATCATTAAAATTGAACTTGACATGGCCAAAGAGAGGAGGGAATAAGCCTTTATAATTTTGGCATCTTACCATAAAAAATTGATAAGGTAGTACAACAAATGTGTCTATCAAAGGAAATTTTAGGTTGGGGACTACGTCCTAAGGAAGGTCATCAACAATGCAAGGAAACCGTCAGACGATAAGCTAAGACCCAACTGGGAAGGATTATTTAGGATTAATAGAGACGATCTCCAGAAGGCCTACCATCTAAAAAAAATGGAGGTCATGGAGATACCGAGGGCTTGGAATGTAGACAACCTTAGAAAAATTTATTTTTAACCCATTAACTTATTAGTCAACTCTTAGTTTGTGATTAGCTTTTTGCGTTCAATATTTTTATTGAGTTTATTTAATAAAATTAACATTGATTATTTCAAATGGCAGGCCAATGTTAATGCAAATTCATCGCATCTCTGTCCAACCAAGATATTATTTTGATACCTTATTAATATGATTATATTTAGTCATTGTCTTAAGGTCATATGTTTTATCAGTAACAACATGAATACATTATACATTTCTTAGGACAGCTAAAGACCTATTGGGGAATACCTAGGCAATAAGTAATCCGACTAACTTTGGTAAGATAAAATACTGAATCGGTGAATTTTCCGGTGAACAGGTACATTCTCCCCCTAAATTGGTACTAGGTCTTAGGAAGTGTGATGACGTTATCCTATAAGGTAAGATGAAAGAACACATGCTTAGCATAAATTGAAATGGGAGAATGAAAACATTTATTGAAAATATTATAAACTTCATTTCATTTAAAATTTTCATTAATTACAAAGTCGGTCATGATCGATCGATTACAAAAAGAATAAGAAAATTACAAGATATAGTTGCATCATCTTCAGCAATTCAATGCCCCAACAATGGTAGCTCGTCTACTAGGATATGAGTTTGGGGCGACACTCATCATCGTAAACCTGGTAAATGAGGTAGTTCTTCATTAACTGAATGGGAATAGCATCAACTGATATCCAAGACTCTTCACTCCTAATTAGAGGAAGCCTAATAAAGGGATAATATACTCTATACCAAACCGTAGATGAGAATCCTATGAAACCTTGAGAATCCCTAGTGCATTTTTCCAGTCGTGCTTGTAGGCCACTCGTCTAGCTTCATTCAAATTCAATGGGCATCCATACAACCCTCATTATATCCATGAGACTTTACTATATGATATTTCTTTTTGAACTAGTACATCAACCTTATTATATTTTGGTGCGACCCCTTTTTGATCATCTCATTCTGTTCGAAGGTCTTCTCAAAATTGACGAGCTCCTTTATTAGGGAGACGTTATCATTTTACAGAAGGACTATAATATGTTTTTATCTCCGCCATCTTGGCTTGGAGACTATCTACCACTTCTGTATAGTCACCATAATGACTTGTCATCCTATGCAATGCCTAATGAACAAATGCAAAGGTTGTTCGAACTCGATCAAAGGCATCGCTCCTATTAACAAAGTCCAGATCCTCATTCTCTCCGACTACCAACAGAAAGGACAAACAATCATCATATTGCAAGGATTAAATAAATGAATACAAAATCTAAGGTAATAACATCAAATAAATACACATGAAAAGTATAAAAAGTAGCGGAGCAGTAAACGATTAAATAAAAATGATATACTATTCCATTTAACGATGGTGGGATACGTCTTTATAATGAGTACATAAAAATAAAAGATAGGACATGAAAATTTACAAAAAGATCCTTGGTTAAAATACTTAGTAGGAGTCTATTTTGGATTTTCCCCAACTTTGGGTTGGTCGTCACCCTCTTACTTCTCTTCCTCCACGCTAGGTAGAGAACTGGGAGCATATTGGGCGAACAATTCAGAGTCAGAAACAATTCCGAAATTTGGTAATGCTTCATCCTAACCCTTATTAGATAAGGTATTTTGGATAAATCTCAATTACTTTTGAGCATTGACAAAGTATTTGTACCAACCTTTATCAAGAAAAACACCATTTGCTTCCAATGCTACATCAAAGGTATGAGTTGACTCCTTATTTGCCTTCTCTAGCTCCTCTATTTTGGTCTTCAGCTCGATGACCTTGTTATCCCTGGATTTCAGTTGGGCCTCGTGTTCTACCACCTTCTTCTTGGCAACATCAAGACCTTTTGATCCCCATATAAGGTAACCCCTAGGTTGATTGTTTCCTTCTTCTAGTTGGATCTTCCATCAAGCATATTGACAAAGTCCACCATAAACTGCCAAGAAAAGAACAAAAATAAAAAGTTAGTGTAATGAATAAGAATTTAAGTCAATAAAAAATAAGTAAATAATTCCAGTACTTATAAGGGAAATTGGTTGGGCTGCATGAAGGACCAACCTATATGAGGATTGGATGGAGACCAAAGATTGGTCACTTGGGAGATAAGCTCCCCTTAGGAGACCAAGAGCTAATTTTTATTGCTTAGTAACCAACCTCTCATCAGGGTTCTTTATTTTGTTATGGTCATCCACCGGCTTTGAAGTCGACATTTGAATGACAAGCATGTTGTTTAACTTGCCCCTATTTGTAGGTTGGGCCTATATCTTTATGGAGCAATCCCCCAAAACAAATAAGTCAGAGGGACCCTATACCTCCTTCTTCTTAGTTGGTTGATCATTTAGAGAAGTGGGGTAAATGGCATACCCAATCAAATTTGGGATCCTCCACTTTGGTACCATTTCTTCTTTGAATAAAGTGGGGATAATTGTTAGGATAACATAAAAATCAACGAACTCAAAGGATACCAATGTGTTGGTTGTTGAAGGATTGTTCTTAATAAATCCCTATAAAATCTCTGGATCTCGGTCAATAGATCGAGAAATGAATGATTTTGTGGAAAAGGTGTAATAGAATCGAAGAGCACTTAATTTGGTGTGGTCAAGATCTCTAAAACTTTGTCGGATTGACCAAGTATTCTTCAAATCAACAAAGTAAATGTCTCTAGTCTTGGTATCTTCCTTCTTACGAGGATCTGCACAACGAAACACCAAAGTATCAGAACAGTGCATAAGATATAGAAACTAATAAATTAAAGAAATTCACAAGATGGTTAGATCTAATCCATACCCCCTCGAGGGCACCTTGATTCCTTATAATGCTCACCTCCTTTTGGAATGGGAAAATGCTCCTAGTTCTTAATTATAAATCCATAGGCCCAATAGTCCTTGTTAGAGTATGGCATTTTGACAATCAAGGCCCTTTGAACCATTCTTTCATTGAGGTAATAGATTTCTCATTGGTCATTACCCATATGCTGTAAAAATGAATATCTGGGATCCCTAGTCGGGTCCCACATAGATCATTTTTATTGTTCACACAATTTACAATCCTCGAAGTATTTCGGGAACATTGGGCGGGAACTACATAAAAAACTCACAAAATTCAAGGAATAAATTGTTTGGAGCAAATGTGATTCTGACCTCGGCTATGAATTGTGAGAAAAGTCAATGGCCACTATCAACACTATAGAATTTCGAAGGACGTGAGTCTAGTTCAATAATAACCCATAGAGGGATGTACCAGCCTTTGAAGGCCTTGATGATATTTTTATTGATTATGTAAACCATTTTCATAACAACTAACAAAGAACGGGAAGAAAAATGAATTCATTAGAGAAATTACAAAAATGCCGAGAGAAGTGGGTGAAAGAGAACTTACGAGTATTAAAGCACAATGGTGCTATGGTTCTTTTGAAGACAAATTAGTTTTGTAAGTAATGAATTGAACTAATGACAATTATGAGTATTAGTGGGTTTGAACACATTCGAATGTAGTTTTTCATCATTAGCACGCACGTTCCCAAATAACAACTAGCATATGTAGCCTCCCATTGAGTTTAGGACACTAAAACTACCGGCATACCCTTAAAACTATGGGTATAATTTACAAGTGTACCATATAAAATTGGCAAGGAAAAAAACTTTTCATATTCAAGCACTGTTTACATCATGCCCTCCGACCATAACATGATCGAACGACCAACACTAGCAACAACCATAACATAAATCTATTAGAAGAAACAAAAAAACCTCTGCAACCTCGACCAACTATAAGGCTTTAAGGATAATTGTGAGGGAAGTAATTAGAACAAACTTGATAGGAGGTCTCGTTTCCACTAATCCGATCAAGTCCATATCTAAGAAGATAAGGATTTTTAAAACCGACGTACAAAAATCTAGGAGCAAGATATGGCCGATTAAGCTATAATAACAAATCATAGACCCTTGCACGACTCAACCATCTTTCTTTTTCTCTATGAATGTATCCCCAACCCCAGGAGGGACTTGTAATAATTTTAACTGAAGAAAGACTAATAGAAAAAAGAGAATCTCCCATTTAGGTATGCACATTATCAAACCACGTAAATCTTGTTATTGTGTGATTGTGCTCGATTTACTTTCTAATCGGCTTAATACTGTTATGAACATAATCAGTAGGATTTTAACACCTAAAAAAATAAATACCCAAGATGCATAATATACCATTTATATTCACAAAAAACAAATCTCTCATCTCATTATTTTAATACAATTCATATGTCAATAACCACAGTTATTCTCAGTGAGAAAATAAATAGGTTATGTAAGGACATTATTTTACATTGTCCGTTCACAATTGAGTTCAAGATAG
The DNA here is from genome assembly GCA_949130495.1 of Sambucus nigra. Classification (NCBI taxonomy): domain Eukaryota; kingdom Viridiplantae; phylum Streptophyta; class Magnoliopsida; order Dipsacales; family Adoxaceae; genus Sambucus; species Sambucus nigra. The sequence goes on from OX422220.1 coordinate 254,238,633, forward strand.
CATATGCAACAAGACGGATCCGAATATCAAGTTTTCTTCAACATTCAAGCCTTCGCAAGTTTAACTTTGGTAAGGTTGTGTTTTATGTCCTTAATGGTTCACTTAGAATATTGGGATAACTTTTATGAAATTTTTTCTAAGTGTTGGAGCGGAGGTTTTCGTCAAAAGTATTTTTTAAAGTTTTGAGGCAGATTTTTAAAGACGAAATAAAAAATTATTTTTTATTTAATCTCGTTCGAGCGACAGGGGAGCTCATTCTAGAGACATGGCTATGTCGCACGAAGCTCGTTCGAGCAACATGTGTCCACATTCGAGCGAGATGCCAGTTTCGTTCGAGCGATGCACCATCTTAATTTGTTTTATTTAAAGCGTGTTAAACCACTCTATTTTCGTAGAGAAGACCTGACGTTTTAGTTTCTGCAAACAATGCAAATCGTCCGAACACTTTGTCTTCTTCATTTAGGGTTTAATCTTTTTTGTTTTCAATTCACAAAACATCTCGATCTTTGTGTGAATTGTTTTGGAACCCAAGATACAACTTTGGTGAAGTTTTTCTCTTGTAGAGAGGGTAAATCTATGGCTGACGGTTGCGTGTCGATTGGGAGTGCTCGAGGGTGTTCCTGGAGGCTGGATGATTGGACTGCATGTTCGTATAGACTGCTGAGGTTGTTCCATTGTTGACTCAAGACAGCGTGTCTTTGTGAATTCTTGCGGGAGTTCATTGTAATTATTCTAAGTTGCGATTTACTTCTTTATAGTGAAATAAAGGTTTTGTCCGAAAGAGATTTTTCCTGAAATCTGTGAGTAAGCAATTTTATTTGTGATGGTTTATAACACACACACACACACACACACACACACACACACACACACACACACACACACACACACACACACACACACACACGTAGTTGCATGTTTAGGGGCTGAATTTTTTTGGTTTAATCTTTGTCACCGATTAAATAAGATTAAATTGGAAACTTGCAAAATTTATTTAAATCGATATCACATATCATTCTCAGGTTATTACATATTATCGTCCCGTTCATGTCTTTCACTTTTTTTCCTTTGCACTATATGTCGTATTAGACAAAGTAAATGGATGACAATGGTGCAATGTTGTAAAAAAAAAAATCCTTACACCATTAACAATTATGCCATGCGTTATCTTTCATTATTTTCATCTTCAACCCCCATGTAAGGATGGACAACCAATGGTTTTGGTACCTCGAGGTTATGCACACCGCACACCCATTTAAACTTTCCACCTTTGTGTTAGAGTGAAATCATATATATGGGCTTATATATGAATTAAATATGAATTATAGGCTATCAAGTAAAGTTTGGACAATTAAAGTGATTGATTTTAGTTTTGGGTCCTTAATAATGTATTATTAAAGTGTGGGTTTTAATGTGTAGAGACAAGCACAATTTCTATTTTTATGATGGGTTAAAATAGAAATATACGAAATATGAAAAGACAAAGTTATCTTATAAATAGGGATCATGGTCATTAGATCACACTAGACCATTCTTCTGATTCCCATTGCCAGGGAGAAATTTAGAGAGAAAATAAAAGTGTTGATCTGGAAGATCATAAGATCTCTAACTCGAATATTTTAATTTTCTCGTTATGGATTCAGGTACGCTTCTGCAAAATCAATATTTTTAATTCTTAATGATTCAATATGAATGTTCCTACTTGTGTAATAGTTTTCACAAAAACAGAAATTAATCTAACAAGTGGTATGAGAGCTATTTCATGTTGAATTGTTAAGAACATATAGGAAGGAATTTAATTTAATTTTGGGCATACAATTATTTTTTGGAAAGTTCAATATTTTTGAAATTTTTCAGACAAAAATATTCTTCATTTCATTACGATTCCAATGATATAAAATTCATGAAACTCGAACTAGCGGTTGATTTTATATAATTTTTTGAAGATTAAGAAAAAACTTGGATTTGTTGTTCATGGTTGTTTTGAAACAACAAAGTAGATGACTCAAAACGACGTCGCTTCTTTTGTTGAGACACGCTTTCATTGCTGTTTTTGATATTTTATTTCCACCATTTTAATATATTGTGTTGTTAGTTCATTGGCAAGGGATGGTTTGTTGGTAATGAAAGGTCTTGGGTTCGATTCTTGCTATTCTTTCTTTTAAGACATTAAATTAGCGTAAAAGGTTGGTATAAGAGCCTAAGGGGTTTTGAACCCATGACCTTCTTGATCTAAGATCTTTAACTAAGACTACCAACCACAAGGCTAAGATAACACTTTGGTTATGTTGTTGTTATATCTATATATGTAGTACTTACAGAACATTACTTTCATACTTCCTTGTATACCATACACGTTTAAATTCAAATATTGGCGTGCTTAAAGATATATTTCAAGATAAATTAATTTAAACAATATGTCACCAAAATGACCTCTTTTGCTAACAAAAAAAATATTTCGAAATATAAAAGGATTATGTCGATGTAATTTATGTGAATATTAATCGGCCCAAAGGAAGATTAATTTTTATCAAAATTGCATGTGCACCTTTAGTAATAAGCGCGTGATAATTATTTGGTTTTTACATATAAATAATAAATCGGCCCAAAGGAAGAATTATTGTTCGATATGTTCTTATTATCAGTGTTTGATTATTACACCCAGATATAACTTACAAGTTAATATTTTTTCCAAAGATAAAATATTAATAGAGTGTCCGATATCTTAAAATGGGGTTAGCCTTCATTTGAATTTATTTTTGATTTAAGACTTTTATGAGCTATGTTAATTTGTTTGTTGTTCTCTAATTCAGCAATCAACTCTGCTTCCAACATTACAGCCAGTGTTGATTCTATTCCTATGCTTAATGGCAGGTAAGAGAACCTCCATATAGTTCTCGGTGCTATGGATCTGGACCTTGCATTAAGGGTTCCTCATCTTTCACCTCTTATGGATAAAAGTTCCTCTAATGAAAAAACGGACATTGAAAGGTGGGAGAAGTTGAATTTCATGTGTTTAATGATCATAAAGAAGGCCATTCTATAAGCATTCAGGGGCACAATATTGAAAATAATAAAGACAGCCTAAGAGTTCTTAGAAGAAATTACAGATTTGCCGAGAATGAGAAGGATGAAATAAGTACACTTTTGGCAAGTCTCATCTAAATGAAATATAAAGGTAGTGGGAACATTTGGGATTACATTATGGAAATTTCTCATCTCGCTTCAAAGTTAAGAGCACTTAATCTTGATTTCTCTGAGGATTTACTATGCAATTAGTTATGATATCTCTTCCCACACAATTCAGTCAATTTAAGGTAAGATACAACTACCAAAAGGAGACTTGGTCTCTTAATGGGCTCATCTCACATTGTGTGCAAGAAGAGGAAATACTGAAGTAAGATAAGACATAAAGTGATCATTTTACTAGTACTTCCAAGGACAAAGGGAAGAAAAGAAAGAAGGATAAAGAAGCTACAATGGTTCCATATCATAAGAAATAACATAAAGAAAAAACTGTTGATAGTTGTTTCTTCTGTGGAGCCGCGGGATATAAGAAGAAGAAATGTTCTAACTATCATGCTTGGCGTGCAAAGAAAGGTACACTTATTAATCTAGTTTGTTCTGAGGTTAATTTGACTTCGGTACCTAAACACACTTAGTGGATAGATTCTGGAGTAACCACTCACATCAGTGTGTCTATGTAGGATTTACTGAGCTACCGCAAGTCAAATGATGGTGAAAGAGACATTTTTGTGGGAGATGAAAATAAGGTTAAAGTTGAATCAATTGGGATATTTAGGTTATTATTAAACTCTCGTACTGATTTGGATTTGAATGAGACATTTATTGTACCATCATTTAGACGGAATTTGGATTATATTTCTATTTTGGACAAATTTGGTTATACTTGCTCTTTAGGAAATAATAAATTTATTCTTTTTCATAGTTCAAATTTGGTTAGAACTGGTTCTTTATCTTATGTGGATAACCTTTTTATTCTTGATAGGATTTCTTCATATCATGAAACCTTGATGATCGAGGGTGAAAAGCCGCGCGCGTCAGGACGTCGATCGTCATTTTCTGTTCACCGCCTCAATACAAAAACCTAAATTACGACTGCACTTGCGATACAAGTGTAGTGGTAAGTCGGGTATCGAAAATCTAGAGAGAAGATTTGCTAGAATTTATAGGATTTAATATTCCTAAATAAAAGTATAAAAGATAAATATGAACAAAAAGGAAAAGATGCAAAAAGGGAAAGATTAATCTAGGCGAGTGTATTTAAACTAGATTAACAAAGCGAGTAAAAACTATAGGTTGCGTCAAAAATCCCTCACTCGAGTTAATTAGTATAAAATGGTTACATTGGTCGATGAGTTATTACGAATGCATCTCGTTTCGACAGTTAATTAAATCAAGGGTTGTCACGCCCCTAAATCCGCATAAAAGCCTAATATGATTTTGGAGTCAACAAATACCCCAGAAATTACGCACGCAAGGTTGTAATCACGGAGTATACATGATATGCCCCATCAAATCTCCTAGGCGTAATAACTAGGATAACGCACCCGAAATAGAGCCATAAACACCATCACCAAAGCAAAGCAACATGTCAACCCGAAATGAGTTCAATCCGACACAACCTAGACTAACTTAGCTAGAAAGCATGGTAAAAATGCGGTAAATGAAAGCGGTAAATACACGCAATAAAACTACACTACAAAGCAAGTAAATGAAAACATGTAAGTAAAGCAAGTAAACTAAATTAGAAAGCAAGAAATTAAGGAAATACAACCTATATTAATTGGAAGCGAAGATGAGTAGTCAACTTACAAACCCAAATGGGTGTCAAACCAAGTAGAAATGAAGAAGAACTCTCCAAAATCCCATACCCTAACCTAAACTATCTTCTAAAACTAAGTATATCAAAATAGAAAACCAAAATTGGTTTATATAGTAAGTTGTAATAAAAGTAGAAAAGAAAAGGAAAAGGAAAAGAAAAAAAGACAATCAACAAATATCTGGTAACCGTGGTCGACCGCGCCTTCAATTAAAAGCAGACTGTCTCCTTTCCACGGAAAAATAAAAAACTACGGTCGACCGGGCCTTGAACCCCGGTCGATCGACACTCTGTTTCTCAACCTTGTTTGGTCCATGAAGAGGGGGGAAATGGTTGCAAATAGAAACGACCATATCTTCTTCATTCGAACTCCAAACGACGCACCGTTTGCCTCCACGCCATTCTAACTCAATGATCTACACATATGTGGAATTTCCATGAGCCAGAGATGAAATGTGAATTGACTAAAATTCCCTTGAAGTAGCATCCAATGACGAAACTTCTCCAAAATGCAATGGATCCTCACTTTTAGCGTTCTAATACCTACAAAAGCACAATTAACCCTTGCAAAGCATGTATATGTCAAAATCCAAGGTTGTCTAGTTAATGAGCATAAATATAGGCATTTAGGACCGTAAAAGTGCTAGAATGCATAGAGATAAAGGGCAAAAATATGCAATATTCGATACAAACTACACCCCCTAACTTAGAAATTGTTAACCCCTAGTAATGAAACAAACAAAACCAGTCCACAGAGGGCCGTACAAGAGGTATATATGCATAAAAATATAAATTCCACTTTCGTAGGGAGCACGATTGCATTTAGCATATGCAATAAGCCGTTGAACCCCTAGGTTACACTAGTGGACGAGTGTCCTCTCGTGAAGTTTTTTATGGATGAAACCTAAAAACATCATATGGTTCCCTCAAAATATGCCCAAATCAACATGAGACAAGCCCTACAACAGCGAAAAGGATTTCATATGAGTTATTAGCAAAGTGAATGAATTCAAACAAAAGTTCGAATCATTAACATTATAGAATGCACCTCATGGAATTGAAACCTTAAAATATGGGAGGGAAGCGAGCACATGCAAAATATAATTTGGCAAAAAATTATATAAATCGGATACTAAATAAAAGAAGCATATATTCAATCATCACGGGCATTACACTCAACAAGAGAATTCACTCGAAACAGGGAGGTAACACACGGAACATGTGGGCATAAAGAGTAAATGTAAATGGAAACTAGGCCGCACACATGTCACAATTGAAGAACGCTATATATAAAATGAAAAATCTTAATCTCAATGAAAGATACCGCTCATTAAAAGAGGCAAAATGCATTTTCACAGATTATCAAAACTATTTAAACCTTTGAATTACATCTACTTAAGATCAAATAGGACTTTATTGGGTTGTAATGTAGGTTTGGGGTTAGGGGTATGAAATGAAAGGATGTATTTACGAATACAAAAGATGTCCGAAGATGAAAAACTTGGGATAATGGAAAATAGCGGGCAATATCAAAAATTGGAAAACAAGGTCCAAATAAGCATTAGATATAACAATTGGAGAGTAATCAAAGCTTATTGAACTATATATAACATATACAAACTTCTCTTTCTTTGCTTTTCTTTTTTTTCTCATGTTTTCCTTTGTTTTTCACTTCTCCTTTTCATCTCTTTTTTACTTCTCTTTTCTTTACTTCTCACTCTCATATGCCTAAATTGCAATCGTAACACAACAACAGTATTCAATCCCAAGTAACATTCCAAACAAAGGTATGGAAGGTGTATGTATGGTTTAAAACTCCAATATTGGAGTTGGTGTGGGATTTGGGGTTATGAAACGAAAGGATAATATTAAGGCTCAAAGGGGTTGACAATGGTAAAAATATACGGTGAGGCCAAGGCTAATATGGGTGATATAACAAAGATTGCATATGATCATTTTAAAAGTTTACGCAATTCTCGAGTCAAAACAAACTTTGAAAATCATGCTCAAGTAGCACATTTCATAAATTAACTCAATTAATGAGCGATCAAATGAAAGAATAGAGAGATTACCGACGAATTCAATGTTTTCAAAGAGGAAAGAATAGTGTATACACTCACAAATGACGAAAGGAACAAATCTTACTCGGTGTAAGTATATACAATGCAACAAAAGATTACCGAGTTATAAAAATCTTAAACCAGATCAATAAAGCAAGAAAAATGCATGTGCTCATGGGATTAAAGTTTAATTCATGAAGTAATTCATAATATCAATGATTAGGGACTAAAGTTTAATAGCTTCAAAAATTGAGAACATCCATCATTGGGTTGTCAATTGGATCTGGCAATTATTGAAATTTATCATCGGAAACAAAGGCAAAATGCCCCAAAAAGGAGAAAAAAGAAATAAAATCTTTTTGAAAGTTTTGAATTTTTCTAAGAAAAGCATACTAAGTAACTAACATGTGAGAAAAAACATGGACTAACAAAAGAAATGGATAGAATATCCCACACCCCCTAACTCAAAACTTGACATTGTCCTCAATGTGAATTAAGAACCAAGTTAAAGAGAGGGAAAGAGCGATGTTATCCAAAATTGGAGCGATCCCCATAAGAACAAGTCCAAAGAATCTACAAAACAAGTTAGTACCGAGCATAGAAAAAATAAATAACAAAAGTTAACTAATTACATTAGACTAAATTAAAAAGGAAAGAAAAGATAAAAAGAAAGAAAGAATAAAAAGCTAACTATATACAACCTACTATTTAGGCTTCACAATAACTATACACTAGAAGTCTAAATAGCTGAGGGTCCACCGCAATAACAATTTGACTTTGGAGGATAACCGATGTACCCTCACTCGCAAGCATGCCTTTCGAAAAATATGAATTCCGTTCGAACGACGTAAGGCATGTGTAAGGCGAAAGAAATGAAAATCGTCAATTAAAAGTTTTGGAGGGACGATGGGGGATTTGGATTGAACGGCTGACAAAAACATGTGGGGACCGAGAAAAGCCGAATATCCTCCCAAGGATTTTGAAATTGGAATGGGAGGTGGCGCACACGAAGTCAAAGATGCGATCGTGGAAGGCGACTCGAGCAAGTACTTCTCATTGGCAAAAATGTTTAACACATTAAAGTTTGAAACTAATTCATCAGGTACTTGTGACGGTGTGATAACAGAAAATGAAAATGGGGAGGAAATAAATTAAAACTCAAGAGATGAGTCATCATCGCTTGCAGATTGAGTTTCGAAAGAAACAAGATCATTTTTAATGAAATGTTCTTCTTTGGGAGCCAAAGAAGAAATCATTTCATTGCAAATAGATATTAAGTCATTTTCATCCTCACTTTCAATTTCTATTACGCAATGGGCAAAGCCAACACTGGTTTGTTCCAAAGTAGGCACAAAGTCCTCATTTGGTTCAAAATATTCCTCGACTTCGAAAGCCTCAGAAGAAAAATCATCATCGGATTCAAATAATAAATCCAATTCATGTTCCCAACAACGATTTTCTTCCCTATAACGGTTTTCAAGTTTTTCATTTTCAAGCATACACAAGCCCTCGCCAAAAGTCATAGGCCGAGGCGCGAATTCTTGAAAATGGGAACTTTGGAAATTATCATTGGACTTAAACTTAAACTCATTATTATAAGAATTTTGAAAACTATTGCAATTCATTTCAAAATTCCTATTATAAGGAATTAGAGGTCCAAAATCATTATCATCATCATCAAAATTCGAATAACCCAAGTTTTGACTTTCGTTATACTCGCCCAAAGTCATATTTGAATTTGTAAATTTTTGGGACTCTAAGTATTGACCGAAAGTCATAGGATTACGGGCATTTTGAGAATTATAACAATGATTATCGAAAGAATTGGAATAAGACATGCTTACCCCAAAAATGGCTCGAAGTGGCGAATTCCACAAAGTAGATGCTCGCGAAAGATTCAAGCGTTTCTTAGCGCTCAAATGTAGATGTCCTACAAAAATATTAGGCAAATAATACAAATAGAAAGAAAATACTAAGAAATACTAAATCAAATAAATTCTAAGACAAAATCATCCCCGACAGCGGCGCCATTTTTGATCGAGGGTGAAAAGCGGCGCGCGTCAGGACGCCGATCGTTCTTTTCTATTCACCGCCACAATACAAAAACCTAAATTATGACTGCACTTGCGATACAATTGTAGTGGTAAGTCGGGTATCGAAAATCCACAGAGACGAGTTGCTAGAATTTATAGGATTTAATATTCTTAAATAAAAGTGTAAAAGATAAATATGACCAAAAAGGAAAAGATGCAAAAAGGAAAAGATTAATCTAGGCGAGTGTATTTAAACTAGATTAACAAAGTGAGTAAAAACTATAGGTTGCGTCGAATATCCCTCAACCGAGTTAATTAGTATAAAATGGTTACATGAGTCGACGAGTTATTACGAACGCGTCTCGTTTCGACAGTTAATTAAATCAAGGGTTGTCACGCCCCTAAATCCGCATAAAAGCCTAATATGATTTTGGCGTCAAAAAATACCCCAAAAATTACACACGTAAGGTCGTAAGCACGGAGTATACATAATATGCCCCATAAAATCTCTTAGGCGTAATAACTAGGATAACGCACCCGAAATAGACCCGTAAACACCATCACCAAAGCAAAGCAACATGTCAACCCGAAATGAGTTCAATCCGACACAACCTAGACTAACTTAGCTAGAAAGCATGGTAAAAATGCGGTAAATGAAAGCGGTAAATACACGCAATAAAACTACACTACAAAGCAAGTAAATGAAAGCAAGTAAACTAAATTAGAAAGCAAGAAATTAAGGAAATACAACCTATATTAATTGGAAGGGAAGATGAATAGTCAACTTACAAACCCAAATGGGTGTCAAACCAAGTAGAATTGAAGAAGAACTCTCCAAACCCCCAAACCCTAACCTAAACTATCTTCTAAAACTAAGTATATAAAAATAGAAAACCAAAATTGGTTTATATAGTAAGTTGGAATAAAAATAGAAAAGAAAAGGAAAAAGAAAAAAAAAAGAAAAAAAACAAATATCTAGTAACCGCGGTCAAGGGGCCGGTAGTCCATGTCTTCAATTAAAAGCATACTATCTCCTTTCCACGCCAAAATATAAAACCGCGGTCGACCAGCACTCTGTTTCTCAACCTTGTTTGGTCGATGAAGAACACCAAATGATGCACCATTTGTGGCCACGCGATGTTAAATCAATGAACTACACATTTGTGGAATTTTCATGAGCCGAAGATGAAATGTGAATTAACTAAAATGCCCTTGAAGTAGCGTCCAGCGATAGAAATTCTTCGAAATGCAATGGATCATCACTTTTAGCATTCCAATACTTACAAAAGCACAATTAACCCTGCAAAGCATGTATATATCCAAATCCAAGGTTGTCTGGTTAGTGAGCATAAATATAGGCATTTAGGACCATAAAAGCACTAGAATGCATAGAGATAAAGGGAGGAAATATGCAATATTCGATACGAATCACTTGCAATCAAGTACTCGAGCTGTTAAAAGGAAATTAACCAGTGAAAATTCCGCAATACTATGGCATAAGAGATTAGGTCACATCTCCAAAGGAGAATTAAAAGACTTATATCAGATGGGATTCTCGATTCCCTTAATTTTTTAGATTTTAAAATTTGCATAAATTACATAAAGGGCAAACAAACAAACATAAGGAGATTTGGTGCCGCTAGGGCTACCGACGTTTTAGAACAGATACATACATATATTTATGGGCCATGCCCTACGATTTTATGGGACGATCAACAATATTTTATCACATTCAAGATGATCTTTAACATTATGGATACCTTTATCTCATCGATGAAATGTCCCAATCACTTGACATGTTTGAATCATTCAAATCTGAAGTTGAAAATAAACTCAACAAAAGGATTAAAAGCGTTATATCTAACCATGGCGGTGAATACTACAGTAGGTATATGTGAGAATATTTTTTATGTCATTGTTTATAGCATAGCGTTAAGCCAGTTTGGCGTATCCCATTACAAATCATAAAAAAAATGAGAAGATGAACCAACTCAAGCATCTTCAAGTTTTAAGACTTCCCGACACCCCGAAAGGTATAAAATGATTTAGTTTTTAAATTAATTCATAGAATTATATTTGGGATGTTTAATTTTTATCAAAAAGACGAACATGATTTTTTATTTTAGCCAAGAGAATTTTTTCAAAGTGTTGAGGCAGAGTTTTTTTGACGTTTCTGTCGTTCAAACGACATTTCATATCGTTCAAACAACATGTGCCCGGACATAGGCATATCGTTTGAATGAGATGGATTATCGTTTGAACGATAGAACATCTCGTTTGAACGTCGTCTCCACCTTAATGTTCTTATAAATACATGTTTCGTGAACCATTTTGTTTAAGACTTTTGACGAAAATGTTACTACATATTCTGTGCAAAAGTTCTTCAAGTTTTTTGTTTGCTAAATACTGTTTTAATTCACAAAGGGCATCCTTGAAAATTATTCTTGTGAACTAGTTTAGAACCCTAGAAAGTTTTGTATCAATTTGTATACCACTTATGGACAGGCACTCCATAACTGATTGGTGATACCTGTGGGGATTCATGGCTAACAAAGGCTGAGGCTGGACTAATCATTGCATGTCAATTGGGAGTACTTGAGGGTGTTCCTGGATGATTTAGAACTACATTTTCTTGTGGGTTTGCCGTGGTTAATCCATTGCAGAATTCATTGTGTACATTGTAAGTTTCGATTTACTGTTCATAGTGAAATAAAGGTTTTTTCCTTTTGGGGTTTTTTCCTGAAACTTGGCCTTGTCAAATTTGTATGTTTGATTTATCTCTTTTATCACATAGTTGCATAATTAGGATAAACAAGATAAAACCAATTTAAAAAGTCGCTTCCGTATAATTAAAATTAGTCTTGCAATTTTTTTTATTGAAATCACCGTTTGCGAGTGTCCTCGCTTTCTCAAATTGGCATCAGATCTTATTTAAGCGATCATCACTTTTACAGTATGACCGTTCAAGTGAACAATGTATGGGACCATTTTGCTAAATTCCCAGAGGAGTGCAGTATCGTCCTACGGTACACTATGCCAGGTTCTCCAAGCATGAATGTTGTTTCTTAAAGGCAAAACAGAACGCTTAAAGACATGGTAAGGAGTATGATTAGTCACATTAATTTTGCCATAATTACTCTGGGGGTGAAGTGTTAAAGCCTTCAGTGTATATCTTTAATAAAGTACTAACTAAAGCAACTAATAAAACCCCTTTTTAACTTTGGACAAGCAAGAAGCCTATTCTGATGCACCTCCATATTTGGGGATGTCGAGATGAGGTGAGGCCTTATAGGCCACATCAAGATAAACTGGATTCAAGAACGGTTTTTTACTATTTTATTGGATACTCTAAAAGATCTCGGGGTTATAAAATCTATGATGTTGCTAGTAAATCAATTTTTAAGATGGGAAACGCCCAATTCTATGAGGATGTTGAGTTTTTTTTTTTTTTTTTTTTTGGGGGGGGGGGGGGATAAGGTTAGGGATTTTGGTTTTAAAGAGGAATATGTTGATATTACCATAACTATTGTCAACATTGACCAAACTCCTATTCCTGACATTGTTCAAGAAGTAGATCCTAATAAAAATAATATCCAATAACCTCTCTTTCTAGAAAAACAAACTCTACTACCTCTACAACCTATGCCATTAAGGAGATCCACCAGAGAAATGAGAAATGTTGTGCCAGATGATTACATTATATTTCTCCAAGAACATGAGTTTGACATTGGTGCGGTGGAAGATGATCCAATCACCGTCCGTCATGCCATGGAAAGTTCTAAATCTCAAGATTGGATTGATACCATGAATGAGGAGATAAAGTCCATGAAGGACAATGACATTTGGGATCTTGTACCATTTCCTGAAGGTGCAAAACCCATTGGTTGCAAATAGATATTTAAAACCAAGAGGGATTCAAAAGATGATGTGGAGAGATACAAAGACCTTCTTGTTGATAAAGGATTTACACAGAAAAAGGCATCGATTATAAAGATACTTTCTCTCTGGTTTTGTCAAAAGAATATTTTAGGATAATAATGCCACTGTGGGGCACTTTGACCTTGAGCTTCATCAGATGGATGTTAAGACTGAGTTTCTCAATGGTGACATTGATAAAACAACCTATATAGTGTAACCAAAAAAATTTGTGTCGGGAGATGCAAAGAAGACGGTTTACAAGTTAAAGGAATCCATATATAGGATTAAGCAAGCTTCTCATCAGTGGTATTACAAGTTTAATCAAGTAATCATCTCTTTTGGTTTTAGATGAATCTGGTTGATGATTGTATATACCACAAGTTCATTGGGAGTAAGCATATTTACTTGGTTTTATATGTTGATGACATATTGCTTGCCACCAATTATATAGGTATGTTGCACGAAACCAAGAGATTTATTTTAAAGAAATTTAAGATGAAACATCTTGGTCATGCTTCTTTTGTGTTGGGTATACAGATACACCGAGATTGCTCTTGGGGTACACTAGGTTTATCACAAAAGAGCTATATCGAGAAAGTTCTTAAAAGGTCTGGCGTGCATGATTGTAAACTAGGTGACACCCCTGTGGCTAAAGGAGATAAATTTAGTCTCAGTTAATGTCCCAAGAATGATTTTGATATTAGGGATATGCAAAGTATTCCTTATGTGTCAGCAATAGGAAGTCTTATGTATGCTCAAGTATCTATGCGTACGGATATTGCGTACATTGTTGGCATGTTGGGTAGATACTTAAGCAATCTTGGAAAGGATCAATGGATAGTAGCCAAGTAAGTCATGAGGTACTTATAAAGAACAAAAGACTATATTCTCACCTATCGAAAGTCAAATCAGTTAGAGATCATTGGTTATTCTGACTCCAATTTTATTGGATGCTAAGATATCATGAAATGTACTTTAGGTTATATATACTTACTTACTCGAGGTGCTATATCTTGGAACACTGTTAAACAGCCTATTATAGGTTCTTCCACCATGGCAGCTAAGTTTGTAGCTTGTTATGAGGCATTTAATCATAGAATATGGTTGTGAAATTTTGTCACGGGGCTGCATATTATGGATGGCATTGAAAGACCACTTAAGTTTTTTTGTGACAATAAATCTATAGTATTGTATTCCAATAACAACAGGAGTTTTACGAAGTTAAAGTGTATAGATATCAAGTTCCTAGTTGTGAAAGAAAGAGTTAAAAGTGGACTTATGTATATAGAGCACATTGGGACAAACTCCATAATTACAGATCCACTAACTAAGGAATTACCACCTAAGGTCTTTCATAAGTGCACTGCTTATATGGGTGTAGTTTTTTTCTTCAAGATATGTAGATTTAGTGGGTGTTGGTATTTTAGATGCTTTCATAGACACATTTGTTATGGATTTTTTGGTTATTTATTGAAGTAAAGTTTTTAATTTATATTCACTTTGATTTTATATGGTTTGATCTCACTAAGGTTTGAGGAGGACCGGTTGAAAATAAGCATGTTAAGATCACATTGCATGAAATTTCCATGCTACACATCCACACTTGATCTTTGTAATTAGTTGCATTGATATATGTGATCATTGATGGGCATACTTATGAAATATGTAATGATAATCGTTTTGATTCTACTTTGGTGTAATTAATGGACAAGATTATTGAGATTCATAAAGTTTTGATAGAAAAACTCATGAGTTCATAAAGTATAATGCAAGTTTATAAAGTTACATATATAGCCCAAGTGGGAGTCTGTTAGAGTAAAATCATATATATGGGCTTATATATGAAATAAATATGAATTATAGGGTATCAAATAAAGTTAGGCCAATTAAAGTGATTAATTTAAGTTTTGGGGCCTTAATAATGTATTATTAAAGTGTTGGTTTTAATGTGTAGAGGCAAGCGTAATTTTTATTTTTAGGATGGGTTAAAATAAGAATATACGAAATATGAAAAGACACGATTGTATTATAAATAGGGATCATGGTCCTTAGATCACACTAGACCATTCTTCTGATTCCCATTGTCAGAGAGAAATTTGGAGATAAAATAAAAGTGTTAATCTGGAAGATCATAAGACCTCAGACTCAAATATTTTAATTTTCTCGTTATGGATTCAGGTACGCTTTCGTAAATTCAATATTTTTAATTCTTGATAATTTAATATGAATGTTCCTGTGTGTGTGATGGTTTTCACAAAATTAGAAATTAATCTAACACTTTGTCCATATATGGGGATACCTTTCAACTTAAATGGGACTTTATATGACGCGTCACATTTTTTTTTTCTATGTTTTATCTTCACCTTCTTGCTATGACCTTGATATGCTCAATAGTTTTCGCATCCTAAAAGAAATCTTATCTAATAGAATTAAGTTTCCTATGTTTTATTTGAACCCAATCAACCAATGCTTCATCGGGTGGAAAAAACTAAAAGTAAAGTATATCAAGTTAAATAAAGATTTTTTTACATCGTATGTTTTAAATCATGTACCATTCTTATACTTACTTCATTGATAACGAACGTTGGAGAAAGATCGTGTTCGATAGGTTTAGGATCTTTCTCACATAATTTAAAGGACATAAAGCTAATAATTTAGCAAATAACTATGTAATGAAATGTAAAGAAACAATTGAAAAGGGACTAATAGGAATTGATTTGTTCAAATATATTGTGCTATCCTCATCTCTCTAGCTGTGTTTGTCAGATTCATTGCCTAGAAAATTATCAACATATCAATAGATTGGATAGGTTGGGTTCTCTATTATTCACCACTCAATGGGGATGTACATTGGGTCTCTGAATAATCACACTAGTTAGTGTCATGGATTGGGTTCTTAAGAAATTCCTAGCACTAATTAGGAAAATGATTCATTAATACTAACCAAGCCTCTTGGTCCAGTGGTATATGGATGCCTCTGGGACAGACTTGGGGTCTACTAGGTTTGCCCCCTAATTCGACTTCTGGCGCTGTCAAAATAATGCTTGTCCAGCGAAAGCCACGGACCACGAATGGGAATTAGTCGAGGTGCTCATAATACTGGCACAGACACCTCATGGTATGCTACCAAAAAAAATTCATTAATACTTGGCAAAAAATCAGTTTTCGATTCACAAATCATACCAAAATAGAATTTTAAGAATTAAGTTAGCATTTCATACTCATACATTTTTATAATATTATTACCAAGTCATTATGACAAGAATCTGGATTAAATACTCGGAGTTTGTTATTTATTAGCCATCGGGAGTTTAGTTAAGGGAAGGGTATCAAGACATCGATTATATACATATGAATACACTATGTGATGTTATAATTCCCATGAACATTGATTAGAGAATTTGTGCCATCTTTATTCTTATATAGAAGTGTTATATCCTGCTCCAATAATTAAATTAAATTTTATAAGAATTATAAATGAGGAGGAGTTAATGATAATTATAGAAAAATTATGGGTGAAATTGGAGAAAAATAAAGAACGAAGAAAAATGGGTCGTTCAAACGACAAGGGTATGTCGTTCGACCGACAAGGAGAAATCGTTAGATGGTTGCGAGATACCGGGCTTCAAACGAGGCGCTACTAGTTTAGAGTAGTAGGTAGCGTACAGGGTCACACAATCTACAGTTTGAACGACATGGGAAAGTCATTCGAACGACATAGAGTTTGTCATTTGAAAGATGTAAGTCGATTTTTTTTAATCTGGCTTGACCTTGTACACTGTCACAATTTCAACCCTCGATTTTATGTACTGTCAAGCCCAGATCAGTTCAGATTGGGCAAAAAGGGAATTTAGACTTTGGGAGGGTTTTATAAGGATGTGTTTAGGATTGTTTGTAGGGAAAAATGGAAGAATAAAGAGAGAAATAGAGATGGGTTGTCTTATACTCCTCCCACCACAAACCACTATACCTCCACCATTCCACCACCATTTTAAGTTATATTCTTCCATGTTTAAGCCCACAATACCCATTTCCACCATTGAAGAAGAAGAGCTACGAAATTTGGAGAAGTGTTGGGGGCTTTTTGGATATGAAGATGGAGCTTTAATGGATTATGAGGTAGGTTTTGAGGGGGTTCTTAGCTTGGATCACACCTTGAAGACCCCTTGACGCCACTTTTGGAGGTGGGGGTTGCTCCTCCTACACTGATATTTTACCACCATTGGAGCCATTAGAGGAGGAAAAACATTACTCTTAGTATACGAATATATTATTACATAATTTTAGTCTTGTAGTTAGACTATATGAGTAGGGTGCATTTGATTAAATGATGTCATTAAGGTATAGAAAATAATAAATATTTTTATGGAATAAATTTTTTGGTAAAAATGCCATTTTGTTGAAATAGAGAATGCATAAATATTTCAAGGTTTTGGAATAGTAAAAGTTGGTATTTTATGAAAATAGTGTACTTTCTAGAAAAAATGGGGCTAAATATTTGAAAAAATTGATTTATGTTGGTAAACATTGGGGAAATAATGTTTTATAGTTTATTGCAAAAAAATGAAGATATTATGAAAGATGGACATTTATTGAGTTTGGAAAAATTAAATGTCTTTTATGTATCAAAAAAATATTTTTGCAAGTATGCCGAATTTCTAGAATGAAAAATATGTTTAAACCATTTAGTAGGATTTTAAGGTTTAAAATTCATCTTGTCATGCATATAAACTTGTAGTAATTTTGCACTAAGTGTATAAACAAGTTTAAAGAAGAATTAGTGGGTTTAAACATGGAATGATAAAAGTGGAAATTCTAGCTTTCAAGTATGTGAAACAAGGGTTAAAACTGTGATAAAGATAAAGGGCAAGACTACATGTAAAATGAAAGAAATGGTATTTTTTTTATAAAAGTAGTCTTAAGGATAAATGAATTTCTTGGACATAGAAAGTAAAGAAATGTGTGGTTTGGAAAATTATTAATAAAGCTATTGAATAAGTGTTAATGAGTTAACATGGAAATGTTAGTAGAAAAATATTAACACTTATGAAGTTGAAAATAATCAAAGAGGTTTCCAAATAATAAGAGTATTAATCCAAGGCTAAAAGGGTGTTAAGGTGTTAAAACAGCTAAGGGATTAAGATGGGTAACTTAATAGTATTGTAAGAAATTAACACTTGTGAACACGAAGTAAAAGGTGTTTTTGGAAACGAATGGAAAAAATGGTAATTTTACTTAAACTGGAATAATTTTATGAAATAAAGATGTTGGAATAGGTATTACACAAGATGGTCCTAAATTAATATGATTTTTGAAATAAAATCAAGGTTTAAATTAAATGGTAAAATTTCACAGTATAACACAAATTGGGGGTAACCTCGGGTTTTGGCTTCGACTGGGTAAAAGAAAAGGTGGATAATGTGGACATTTGTAAAATATTAAAACACATTAAAAGAAACTCGAATGACACTGGGATAAGCAAGAAGGTTCGGGAGCCTTAGAGTGAAAAGTCCAAAATCAGTGGCCAAAGCATATGGTGCGCATAGCCGACGGTGTAGCGCCCGTTAAAGTATGCAGTATTGGAAGGTTCTGAGAAAAGATAAAAGGAATAAAGAACATGTCAATAAATGGGTTGTGTGGTAAAATGTGTTAATACAACCTAACTAGAATGGATAAATAAATGTTCCAGTAAAGGTTAAAATGGACAAGTAAATGTATAATTGATAATAGTTCGTAAAAAGAAGAAAAAGGGTAAAGTAAGTGAGTAATTGGGCTATTAAACAACCTAAGCGATTAAGCCCATAATTAACACAAGAATGTGCTGTAAAAATATTTTCAAGTATTAAATAAGTATTTCTTACACGGTGTTCGCGTGTGTTGAAAGGGTGAGTTTCAACGAAAATACTAAACTGTGTTGGATAACCAAAAAGGGATAATTTCGGTAAGTGAATGTGTTTGTATAAGTCAAACGTATAAGTCAAGTGTTGAACCGAATCGTTAAATAAAGTGAGAGGTTAAAGGAAATCTTGATAAGATTAAGGTAAATTAATCTTAATAAATAAGGTTTTCAGAATTAAAAACCTTTTCATGCATTTTGTATTTGTATGTATGTATGTATTTATGCATGTATTAATGCATGTATGCATGCATGTATGTATGTATGTATGTATGTACGTATGTATGTATGTATGTATGTATGTATGTATGTATGTATGTATGTATGTATGTATGTATGTATGTATGTATGTATACAATATAATTGCATGTGTGTGTAGGCATAATGTGTCGAGTCTCCTTTATGCCGTTCGATTCTATGTTTCCCACTGGGCATAGGCTCATACGCTTGCTTTGTTACGGCAGGATGGGCGCTATATCATATTTTGAGGGCGTTATACAGGTAAGTACTTTATTTATATTGGCGTTAGTAACTCTACATACTTGGACTTCGGGGGTACTCCCCATAGGTCCTTCATGTAGTTTATTTTGAAATTAGAATCGCATGCTAATAAGTGAAACGTTAATTAAAATAAAACTGAACTAGCAACATTATATAGGTTGTTTTATTGTACTTCACACCTAACGCTCGGGTCGGACCGGGTTGACTATAGGTAACCCATAAATCCGGGTCGAGGCATTACAAATGGTATCAAAACTCTACGTTCAAGGTTCCTTTCGGGAGTGGCGTGGTGAGGTCGGTATTAGATCTTTTGACGCCGATGTGGTTTGGGATGGTTAGGCTAGTTTGATGATGGTTTAGTTCGTGTCCTCGACGGTAAAATCAGAGAGGATAGAATAGTAAGTAAATTAGTGCCAAATGGCATGCGATCAAGTTGATAGTTATTAATCGCTTTCGTGCTTCTGATTAGAATTATTATAATTTATCGGTGTCCATTCAAGCCTATAGTGGTGACATAGTGGTTGTTAGTGTGAGGTGCTTGTGTTAAATTCTTGGTGACATAGAATCATTTGAAGTGTCGATAGAGTGAAATGATTCCCACTGGGCAAGTGGCACAAGACACATATAGTTAACGATAGAGATTGATGGTTAGGGTGTCTTGACTAGGCACTAATAATTGGTGATTGAAAAGTATATAGCCCTTAGGTACAGTGCCTTACAGGTAATTAATGTCGATAACGTAGCTAGACAAATTTGATTCTGGGGTGATATCGTAGTTGATGGTAATTCGGCGAACACATGAAGTTGTGTAGACTAATATTTACAATGCCATGGTAATTGTGTGAGATGTGTTGTGTGATGACTTTGATGATGAGAGTAGCCTTGGTAGTGGCAACAGTGAGCAGTGTTTGTTACGATCTATCCATTAAGGTTTTATATTTCATGTGTGGTTCGTAAGTATTTATAGTATTTGGGTTCCTTGGTCGAGAACTTGGAGTTATTGTATCTCGGTCATGATGAGGTATTGAAGAATAGGATCTCGTACGACGTCCGTGGTGTGGGTCTTGGTATTTAATGTCTAGGTGCGAGGTGAGCCTAGTGTGAGGGTAGTTCATAGGCATGTTGAGGTGCCCAAAGGACAAATTTTATGTGGCACCATTTAGGATAAATATCGAATGTTGTGATGCCTTGAGATGTTTAATGACTAAGGTGAACTATAGATAGAAGCTCGTAGACTAGTGTTTTGTGAGCATCGAGTAATTGCAATGTGGATAATGAAAGGTTTGTAGAGCGCACCTATAATGATAAAGGTATGGGCAATAAAATCTTGTCTGGTTTGGGACTTTTACATGAGATGTGTTTGGTGTTATTAAGAGACCAGTTAAGTCCGATAAAAGGAGGTAGTAACATTCTAATAACAATAGAGTCGAGGGTCAGGTGATAATCCCAGATTGATGGTTGTGTAGCGTACGTGCCGAGTACGTCTTCCCGGCATAGATGGTAGTGTAATCCCCAAGTTAGGGTGAGTATCATTATAGGAGTGATGCTCAAATGTCATGGAATGACTAGTATGGGTGTGGTGATACCCGATTTCAGGATGTACTAGGAGATGTATTCGAGACTTATAGTGATGACACCACGTGGATACTTGAAAATGGAAATTAAGGCGGGGTAGTATCAAAACATGATTATTATGTCAATGTGTTGACAGATATTCTAAGGTAGCCTTAGCAATGTAAGGACTAGTTTTGGGTATAGGTTAGAAGATATATCCCAGTGGGGTATTAACTACCCTTAGGATGCCAATGACGACGGGTGTGGTTGTGACATAAATTCTGTGTGGGTAGAAATCGAAGGTAAGTTTGGTGGCAATCTTGTGTGGTCAAGAGAACACAGTTAGGTGAGTTCCTTACTTGAACTAAGTAATGCCTATGGGAGTTTGGGAGGTTGATCATGATACATTAACATAGACAATTACCTATGTGTAGTAGGTTGGTGACATCATCACTAGTAATTGGACAAGGCCAATATAGAGAAGGGGATGAGGTATCTGCCAATTAGAATGGTTCATGTATGCTAAGGATGTGAAGGGTATAGCCTTGCTCCCAAGGAAGGAGGCCATGCATTGACTTTCTAAAGGACTACCGATTCGTAATTTTCCTTATATTACGAGAATTAATGGTTACGATTCGATTCGCCATTGTTAGTGACACGAGTAAGGGTGTGTAGCTAGGATTTGCGTTCAGGGAAAACTCTAGGAATGAGTGGCATGGCTTCAAGTGCACGACGTATTTTCTCTTATGTAAGTCAGAGTCTGACACTTATGGGCAAAATTACATGGTACAATTGCTTGCTCCTCCTAACTTTCATGTGTTCCTTTCGGTTTCAGTGATTAAAAAATGGTATTCTCACCTATGTGGTGACTCAGATTGGTGCCATATCATGGTAAGGTGCGACGACGCTCAAGGGAGCGCGATGGGTCGGGTTTGGCCAATGCAACTCGATAACGAGGTGCGCCCATTTAAGGTATTCTTGCTATTGCATAAAGTTTTGTGCACACGTGGATACATTTTAGGCCACACGGTTTTCTCGTAGTATCAATCTCCCTTTAGACTAGAGGACTTTCGACCAGTCGGCTCGGAAGTTAGTGGCTCAGATTGCGAAGAGCGGGATGATGGATTGAGGATACGATATAGTGTTGGGAATCGAGAAAAACTTAGTACACGACGTTTCTTTGATACGACGAGTGGATTAGAGTGACACTCCAGCGATTACTCAAGGATAAGACACCAGGGTTAATACTAGGTTAATCCGAGTGAAGCAGCAGAAGGTGTAAACGGGGCGTGCAGTAATGATTTGATGGGATTATTCCTCCTTGGAGTGAGAGAATAGCATAGTATGGTTATCGATAAGATCATGCGAGTTGTGGAGTTAGGATAGCCTAAACATTTATGGAACACGAGATGTACGGTCCTAAATTAGAATTGATTTTGGTGATAAATACGATGGTTGTATTACGATATTCTTGGGGTGAGCGTTGATCGCTCGGAAGGGTTTGTCATGTAGGAACCGATATGCTTTAGGTACTAGCATAGGTAGTGCTAGAAATTTGTTAAATATGATCATCAAGTGAGTGGAGATTCGGAGTCGATTATGTAAAGTTCATGGTTAGCGAAATGATGAGCATTAAAGCACTTTGCATGTTGAGTAGTTGGGGAACTTAATGTTAAGAACTTTGATGGTTTGTCTTGGTGGATTTTTAGAACTTAGAATAAAAATTGGTAGACCCCATAGGCTTGAGGATTGAAGGAATGAGAATTTCAGGGCCGGAATTCCGCAAGGAGGGAAGTTTGTAATATCCTATTCCAGTAATTAAATTAAATTTTATATGAATTATAAATGAGGAGGGGTTAATAATAATTATAGAAAAATTATGGGTGAAATTGGAGAAAAATAAAGGAAGAAGAAAAAAGGGGTCATTCAAACAACAAGGTTATGTCGTTCGAACGACAAGGGAGGTCGTTAGATTATCGCGAGATATAGGGCTTCGAACGAGGTGCTACCGGTTTATAGTAGTAGGTCGTGCAAAGGGTCACACGATCTATAGTTAGAACGACATGGGGGAAGTCGTTCGAATGACATAGGGTTGTCGTTCGAACGATGTAAGTCGAATTTTTTTAATCTGGTTTGTCCTTGTGCGCTGTAACAATTTCAACTCTTGATTTTGTGTATCGTCAAGCTCAGATCAGTCCTGATTGGGAAAAATGGAAATTTAGGCTTTGGGAGGGTTTTATGATGGTGAGTTTGGGGTTGTTTGTACGAAAAAATGGAAGAATAAAGAGAGAGAGAGAGAGAGAGAGAGAGAGAGATAGAGAGAGAGAGGGAGAAAGAGAGAGAGAGAAAGGTGGGTGGTCTTCCATCTCCTTCCACCACAAACCACCATCCCTCCACCATTCCACCACCTTTCCACCACCATTTTAAGTAATTTCCTTCATGTTTAAGCCTACAATACCGTTTCCATCATTGAAGAAGGAGAGCTACTAAATTTGGAGAAGTGTTGGGGGATTTTTGGAGATTAAGATAGAGCTTTCATGGAGTATGAGGTAGGTTTTGAGGGGATACTTAGCTTGAAGCATACTTTGGAACATTTGGAGGATGCATTTGGTAACCCCTTGAGGCCACCTTTGAAGGTGGGGGTTGTTCCTCCTACACCAATATTTTACCACCATTGGATCCATTAGAGGTGGGAAAACCTTACTCTTAGTATAAAAATCTATTTTTTTTATAATTGTAGTCTTGTAGTTAGACTATATGAGTAGGGTGCATTTGATTAAATGATGTGAATAAACATTTTTATGGAATAAAAATGTTGGTAAAAATTCTATTTTGTTGAAACAGAGAATGAATAAATATCTCAAGGTTTTGGAATAGTAAAAGTTAGTATTTTATGAAAATGGTGTATTTTCGAGAAAGATTGGTGCTAAACATTTTATGAAATAAAATGTTTGAAAATAATGGTTTATGTTGGTAAACATTAATGAAATAAAGTTTTAAAATTTCTTCCAAAAAATGAAGATTTTATGAAAAATAGACATTTATTGAGTTTGAAGAAATTATATGTCTTTTATGTATCAAAAATGTATATTGCAAGTATGGTGAATTTCTTGAATGAAAAATATGGTTAAACCATTTAGTAGGATTTTAAGTTTTAAAATCCATCTTCTCATGCATATAAACTTGTAAATATTTTGGAACTAAGTGTATAAACAAGTTTAAAGAAGAATTAGTGAGTTTAAACATGGAATGATAAAAGTGGAAATTCTAGCTTTCAAGTATGTGAAATAAGGGTTAAAAATGCGATAAGGATAAAGGGTAAGACTACATATAAAATGAAAGAAATGGTATTTTCATATAAAAGTAGTCTTAAGGATAAATGAATTTTTTGGATAAAGTAAGTAAATAATTGTGTGGTTTGAGAAATTGTTAATAAAGCTATTGAATAAGTGTTAATCGGTTAACATGGAAAAGTTAGTAGAAAAATATTAACACTTATAAAGTTGAAAAAAACTAAAGAGGTAAAGGTGTTTCCAAACAAGAATAATATTACTCTAAGGCTAAAAGGGTGTTCAGGTTTTAAAACACTTAAGGAATTAAGATGGGTAACTTAATAGTGGTTTTAAGAAATTAACACTTGTGAAAATGGAGTAAAAGGTAATTTTGGAAACAAATGGGTAAAATGTTAATTTTACTTAAAGTGGGACATTTTTATGAAATAAAAATATTGGAAAAGGTGTTACACAATATGGTTCTAAATGAATATGATTTTTGGAATAAAATCAAGGTTTAAATGAAAGGGACATGAAAGGTAAAATGTCAAAGTGGAACACAAATTGGGGTGTAACTCCGGGTTTTGGCTTCAGTCGGGTAAAAGGACGGGTGGATAATATGGACATTTGTAAAATGTTAAGACACATTTAAAGGAACTCGAATAACTATGGGATAAGCAAGAAGGGCCCGGAGCACTAGGGTGAAAAGACCAAAATCACTGGCCAGAGCATACGGTGCGTATAGCGGGTGGTGTGGAGCCCGTTAAAGTATGCGGTATTGGAACATTCTTAGATAAGCTAAAAGGAATAAGGAACATTTTAAGAAATGGCTTGTGTGGTAAAATGTATTAATACAACCTAACTTGAAAGGTTAAAATGGACAAGTAAATGTATAATTTATAAATGTCCATAAAAGAAGGAAACGGGTAAAGTTAGCGGGTAATTGATATATTAAGAAACCTAAGCGGTTAAATCCATAATTAACTCAAGAATGTGTTGTAAAAAGGTTTTAAAGGATTAAATAAGTATTTTCTTACATGGTGTTCGCGTGTATTAAAAGGTCGAGTTTCAACGAAAATACTAAAGTTTCTTAGATAACCAAGAAGGGGTGATTTTGGTAAGGGAATGTGTTCGGATAAGTCAAACGTAATGATTTCAGGTGTTGAATCGGATTATTAAATAAAGTGAGAAAATGTAAAGGGCGAGTGAAGGAAATATCTATATGAGTAAGGTTGTTTAATCTGGATACATAATATTTTCGGAATGAAAAACCTTTTCTTGTATTTTGTATATGTATATGTATGTATGTATATGTATACAATGTAGTTGCATGTGCATGTAGGCATAACGTGTTGAGTCTCCTTTCTGTCATTCGATTCTATGTCTCATTTGTATGTTTTCCACTGGGCATAGGCTCACACCCTCACTTTGTTACGACAGGTTGTGAGCGGTTTTTTATTTTGAGGGAGTTATATAGATTAGCACTTTATTTGTTTTTACGTTAGTAGCTCTGCATACTTGGACTTAGGGGGTACTCCCCATGGGTCCATCATGCAGTTTATTTTGAAACTGGAATCGCATGCTAACAAGGAAAACACTAATTAAAATAAAATAGGACTACCAATGTTATATAGGTTGTTTCATTGCACTTCACACATAATGCTCAGGTCAGACCGGGTTGACTATGGGTGACCCATAAATTTGGGTCGTGGCATTACATAAAGTGTTAACATTCAGCGGTCAATGACAATGTAATGGCCTTACAAACATTGGGATCTCGTTGGCAGTGTAGAACACATATAAGGGAGACATCACCGTGAATTTGTAAATGTAGTTACCAGTTTATATAATCATACTTCGTTAGAAGACATCGATGCCATCTATAATGAAAAATAATCTCATTTGTCTAAAATATTTAATATGTTCAGATTCTGTCATCACAAGTTGCAATTAGTTTTGAATGGTCACCATTTCTAGTGGGGATTAATTGAGTGCGAATTGTTTCATTTTCAAATTTTAGACAAGCCATCACCATGATGGTCTACCAAGTTTGGTAATCATTTTTGGAGGTAATCACCATATAAATTAGGCACCATTTATAAATTTCCCAGGTTCTTCGTCATTTTTTATTAAAATTTTTGTACTGATTAAAATTTAAAAGGAATATCACCTCAAATAAGTTATAGGGCTATGTTAGGTGGTGTTTGAAGATCACAAGAGTTAATTGAAGTTGGTAGGTTTTATTGTTCTTTTTCACCACTTTGAACCTTGTTTTCTGAAACTAAATACCACCAAGATAAACAATGTAACCTTAAATTTTACAAAATCATTCAAAATAGAAGTTGGTCTAAATTTGGAAGGTTTTATCGGGTTTTTATATAGTGTTTTGATTGTTTCTATTTAGTGAGTGGGAAACGATAGTTTGAATATTTTTTCCAATGGGCTTTCAATTTTATTATAATAATTTTTAAAAGGGTTTTAATTTTATTGTAGACACAAGTAAAAACATCTCATTTTTAACACATTGTTTCTAAGATAATTCTAGGGTGCCTATAAAGTACCATAGATTTTGTTCAACGGACATTAGTACTTCCAACACTTTCTAATTCCACATTATACCACCACCAAATGAGATACCATTTAATAAATGAATGTTATTTTTTCGATGACATTAACAATAGTGGGACACACACACACACATATATATACAAAAAGTCTCCTGTAAGGACTCCTTATAGTGCAGACCCCGGTACATATTATTTTTTTAAAATAGTAAAAAAATGAATTTTTTGATGAAACTTCATGGATATGATATCCATGGTGAGTAGATCATCTCCAATTTTTTTCGTCAAAAAATTGGATAAAAAAACCGATGAGATGAGGTGATATGTAAAAAAATGGTATAAATATGCATTTTCAACCGTAAAATGTTGGGTTGGCGCCAGCCACTTTATTGATTTAATTTTTTGATGAAACTTTATGGATATGATATTCTCACTATCGAGATTACATTCATGAAGTTTCAACAAAAAATTCAATTAAAAAGTGGGTGAGATGATCGCCAACATTTCAACGGTCAAAAATACATATTTATACCATTTTTTTACACATCACTTCATCTCAACGTTTTTTTTATTGAATTTTTTGATGAAAAAAATTGGTGGTTATCTTCCCACCATGGAGATCATATCCATGAAGTTTCATTAAAAAAAAATCATTTTTTTACTATTTTAAAAAAATGGCATGTACCAGAGTCTGCACCATAAGGAGTCCTTACAGGAGAGGGCCTCTCTCTCTCTCTCTCTCTCTCTCTCTCTATATATATATATATATATATATATATATATATATATATATATATATATATATATTGTGGGTGTTAAATCATAAAGGCCCAATTTTCGACAGTTCGAATAGGCCCAGCACACTGCCCCAATCAAATTCAACATTGCATGGATAAACACAAGAGTATATCACGTGGATAAAGGAAGACTCGTTTGGTTACCTACATTTTTAGAGGAGATAAACATGAATCACCAATGAGGATATAGGAGAGTTTTTTGTACAACTCAAGTACTTTTTAACTATTATAAATACAACTCAACTACTAATTACTCACAATTGGCGCCGTCAGTAGGAACGATTCTCCTTTTTAAAATGTAACTTGGAACAAAAAAGAATGAACACAATATCTCATCGCCCAAATAGTGGCCCCTCATTGGCGACGGATGAGACGATCTAGGCCAACTCAAAGTCAGATCTGAGATTCATCAAGACAAGAATCCTAGATTTCACCCAGAAGAGCAATTTTTTGAGCAGAACAATGGGAAACTTAGATCAATACAAATTTCATGGCTAATAGATGCTTATGAAGAATTACTCCACCACTAAGAGGAGGTAACTCGCCTCCAAATGGAGGAGAATGCATGTCTCCAGTGATAATTGAAAAAGATGGAGAAAGAACCCTGTGAGGGAAATCGCAAACGCCATGGTCGGACCCTTAGCCACCAGGCGAGCAAAAATTGAAACTGGAGAAGGATTATTGGGAGAGAGCAGGATCGTTCAGAGAATAAAAGTTACCTGATAAGACAAAAATGGGATGAAGAACATCACAAGCAAGATATAAGAAGTTTGGTCCGAAGAGAGATGGATCAACACCCACTGCATAATGGAACTAGATCCATAAAAGAGCTCGCAATAAAGGCCCTCATTACGTAGATGCTGCCCCCCCCCCCCCCCCCCTCTCTTAAGGGAAATTGAGGAAGAGGAGCCTCCAAAGATGTTCATATCCCCAAGGTTCAAGATATGTGATGGGAAAACTGAACCTATGGATCATGTTCGCTAGTACAGGTAAGCAACGACTCTATGGAGTCACAATGACGTGCTGGCGTGTTGAATATTCCCATCTAGACTAGAAGATGTCACCCAAAAATAGTTCGAGAGGCTAGCCCATATTTGGATCAAAAGTTTCAAGTCCCTTGGATAATCATTCACAGCTCACTTTATAACCAAAAGCTTACATTTGAAGAGGATAGACTATCTCCTCACCATGAGAAATAAACCACATGAGACATTACGGGAATATACCAAACACTACTAGAAAACCTTCAATGAGGTGGAAGATTGCTCGGAGCAGGTGCTGTAGCATCATTTAAGATTGGTCTGCCTCCTAGCTACATGTTGGATCAGTCTATCACCAAGAAGGAAGCAGACACCATCGACGATCTTCTGTCGCAAATTGAGAAGTATGCCAAAGTGGAGTACGTAGTCAACCTCAGCCAAGGAGAAACTGGTCGTGCAAAGGCGACTAAAATAAACGACAAAGAAAATATCACAAAGAAGGAAAAAAAAGCAGAACGAAGGAGCTAAGAATGGGGCTAAGGCAGACTCATCCATGGCATTCCAAGCCATTAGCATGGTTTTTAAGGAACCAATTTATAAAATTATGGGCAAGATCAAGGACCAATAATTCCTCGAATGGCCAAAGAAGATGGTAGGTGATCTGAGGAAAAGGAAAAATGTACTCAGGTGCATACCAAAAGGAGAACGGGCAAAAGACAGAGAATTGAAGGGCCCTAGAATCATATCTGGAGGAGTTAGCGCAGGTGGGGCATTTGAACGAATATACTAAGAAGAAAGTTGGTCAGGTCTCCACCAACAGTGGCCCAAACCAAATAATATGCTGGATGAAAAAATAGGGAACGAGTTTACCATTTTTCACACGGCCTCTAACCCCAAGAAGATACAGGGCAACGCAATTTAGATGGAGCTTAAAAAGGTCCTGGCATTAATGGAGGCCTTCTTAATTGATCTTGCCAAAAGCCAAGATGGAAAGTGCAGGCGACCAGAAGATGTTGATTATAACAAGCACATAGTCTTCACGAAAGATGATTTGATTGGGGTAAGAACCCCACACCATGATGCCTTAGTAATTACTCTCAGGATTGCAAACTGGATATGAATAAACTACTAGTGGATCAAGGTAGTTCTTCAGAGGTGATGTACCTAGAGTTTTTTCACAAGCTCAAACTCAAGATGACAGACTTGAAGGAAGCGATCGTTCCACTGATCTGCTTCGCTGAAAAGATGACCATGCCATTGGAAAAATTAGTCGTACTTATAAGGGAAGGAAACATCAATAAACTCATTGAGTTTTTGATTGTGGACATTGAATTACCTTACCATGCTATCCTCAGGAGAGGGTGTCTTCACAGCATGACGGAACTACCTTCAACCTACCATCAAAAACTCAAATGCATTACATAATGGGGAATAATGGAGATCAGAGGTGATCAGGCCACTGCTCAAAAATTCTACGTCGCTGCCATCATGATCAAGTAAGAAAAAAAAATTGAAAAGGAAGTCATCCGAGAAACATCTCAAGATGGAGCCACTCCATCCAAATAGCAACTAAAGTATGTAAGACCAAGGGTAGAAGAGACTAAAGTTGATCCTAAAGATAGATTTGTCGAGAAACTGGAGGATGTAGTTTTTGATGAGAGCCGAACAAAGAGGAAGTTTCTAATCGACATCAATTTGTCCAATAAAGAAAGGAAGGATTTAGTTACTTTTCTGAAGCAGAACCTAGATATTTCTGCATGGGAACCATAAGATATGCCAGGGATGGATTCTAAAGTCACCTGCTATCAACTTCACGTTGACCCAATATATATGTCGATCACCCAGAAGGTTCCTCGTATTGCCCTCGAAAAGGCGAAGGAAGTGGAAAAGCAGGTAAGGAAACTTCTGGAGGTAAGGTCCATTAGAGAAATTCAACTCTCAAAATTGATTTCAAACCTGGCGCTGGTTTGAAAGAGTGATGACAGATAGAGAGTTTGTGTGGATTTTATTGACCTCAATAAATCTTGTCCCAAAGATAATTCCCCTCTGTCGAAAATAGGTTAGTTGGTCAATGCCATAGCAGCCAACAAGAGGATGAACTTCCTAGATACTTACTTGGGGTTCCACCAGATCCCACTATTCGTCCCTGACTTAGATAAGACTTCATTTATCTCTCCACTAAACTTGTACTATTACAAGGTCATGCCTTTTGTCTTAAAAAATATTGGAGCCATATACCAGAGATCGGTAATTAAGATGTTTAAAGAACAGATGGGAGTAACAATGGAGGTATACATTGATGATATGCTCATCAAGAGAAAACGCAAAGATAATCATCTTCAGGACTTAAAGAAAACTTTTGGAATCCTTAGGCACTTCCGCATGAAGCTGAATGTGAGCAAATGCTCCTTTGGGGTCCAATCCAAAAAGTTCCTCGGCTACCTAGTAAAACAAATAGGGATTAAAGAAAACCTGACCAGATGGTTGCGATCAATAATGTTTAGCAACCGAATACATTATGAGGAATTCAAAATCTAATTGGGATGCTGGTATCTTTGAACCCTTTCATCTCAAAGTCATTCGAGCATTGCATACAATTCTTTCAACTGTTAAAAAAAGAGAAAAGCCTCACCTAGAACAACGAATGCTCAAAATCCCTTGAAAAAATCAGGTCTAACCTAAGAAAACCTCATCTGTTAGCTATTCCAGATTTAGGATACCCTCTCTACATCTACCTAGAAGTCTCAGGCCACACAGTTAGCTTAGACTTAGTTTGGGAGAAAGAAGTAATATAATACCTTGTTTACTACGTCAACAAGATGCTTCTGGATGCCAAGTAGTGCTACCTCCCACTAGAGAAGTTGGCCTACTCTTTGGTCATCGCGCCTTAAAATTTAAAACACTACTTCGAGGCCCATTCCATCATAGTCATCGCTTTCTTCCTCCTCAAAGTTATTCTGTGCAAGGCCGACCTATTGAGATCATGTCCAAATGGTCAATCGAACTTGGGAGGTTTGATATACACTATTAGCCAAGAACAGTAATCTAGGTGATATACATAAGTCTAATCTCATCCTAACTCAACATCCCCAATTCAATATCCATCATATTCATATGTTAATGGGTCGACAGATCACAGGCCCACCTCCATCAGTCTCAACCCCAGAGACCTTATCCTCAGCAGTTACATTTAAGCAACAAAGCTCATTCTCTAGTCCTAGTTGTCTTATCTCATCTTGGCCCTGCTAGGTGTCAGCCATATACCATACTGACAGGTCGAGATCGTATCGATCGGTCAGAGGCAGTCTTTTGAGCCTCCTAGTTTCCTGTTTGGAAGTCCATCTTCTTTAGTCTCGTCTCGAACAGGACCATCTCAGCCCAAGTGGGGAGTATTTCATCATCATGACATACTTGTGCAGGGGACAACTGGACCCTATTTATTGGTTGCTTATCTCATGCACACATGGTGCAGGATTGGGGGGGTGCATTATACACCCCCAAGCCTATATAAACCTTATTTTTCTTCTTCATTTACAAGGATTGAGAAATTGGCAACTCTAGCTAAACTCTGTCAAATTATTACCAGAGGAGAGAGAAATCTTGAGAGATTATATCCATGGAAACTAGAGACTAATAAAAATAAGTATGCCTATTGGCTGAACCACTTTATATTCTCGTGTCTTCTCCATTCTCTCATCTCCTTTTTGTTATTTACATTCCCACATTCATATATTAATCCATTTTAACTAAGCTAGATCTTGAGCTGTTTACAAATTCAAGTGGTGATTCATAGCATCATCACCAATGACAGGTGTTGGCGGATTTTATAGTAAAATTTATGGGAGAAGAATCACCTAGCAACCAAAAGGTTGGCGACCGGTTGAAAGATCGTGGAATTAATCAATCCAGGAAATGGACATTATATGTGGATGGTGCCTCTAACTTAAAAGGGGTTGGATTAGGGATCATGCTTGTCACATCAAAAAAATCCATAATCAAGTAGAGAATCAGGTTGGGCTTTGAAGTATCCAATAATGAAGCTAAGTATTAAGCCCTCATAGCTAGACTACGAAAGGACCACTTGCTGGGGATAAATCACCTTGAAGTGTATTGCAATTCAATTCTGATGTCCAACCAAGTTACTGTAGACTTCAACACCATGGATGAAAGGATATCATCATACCTATAGGTGGCTCGCGATTTGATATCAAAATTTGAGGAATTCTATATTTAGGAGCTCCCCCGCGGGCATAACAGCCACACCGATGCCTTAGTAGCCCTAAATTCAGTAGCGGACTCAAATCTAAGGAGAACAATTGAAGTGGAATTCCTCGACAAACCCAACATTATGAAAATGGTGGTTTCTGAGCACGTTCTCGTCATGAAAACGGGTCCAAGCTGGATGGATCCAATAATTTCCCATTTACAGAATGATTAATTGTCGATCGAAAAAAAGCAAGCTCATCAAGTTAGGATAAAAGATGCACTGTTTTACCTTGGACCTGGAGGAAAACTCTATATAAGATCATTCACAGGTCCTTACCTCTAATGCGTGCATCCAAAAGACGTCGACCAGGTTCTCTATGAACTATATGATGGGATTTATGGGAGCCATACGGGAGGAAGTTCTCTTCCTTTTTGAGAAATCAAAGAAGGAAATTGGTGGCCATACACGCAGAAAGATGCAAGTGCTTATGCCCAGAAGTGTGAAAAGTGCCAAAAGTTTTTTCATATGCTTTACCAACCAGCCAGTGACTTAAAGTCACTAAATATCCCTTGGCCGTTCACCCAGTGGGGGCTGGATATTGTAGGTCCACTCCAAACTATGCTAGGAATGTGCAAGTACTTACTGGTAGGAACAAATTATTTCACAAAGTGGATTGAAGCAGAGCCACTGGAGAACACTAGAGACACTGATATGAACAGATTGATCTGGAGGAGCGTCATAACACGCTTTGGGATACCCAGGACGATCATCACGGACAACGTCACATAGTTTGAAAGCGGAACTTTCCAAGGTTTCTACAACAACTATGAAATCATACACCATTTCAGTTATGTAGCCTGCCCCAAAATAATGTCTAAGCAACGACTTCTAATAAAACAATGCTCGATGACATGAAAAAGATGTTATAAAGAGAAAAAAGAGTTTGGGTAGATGAGATTACCTATGTTCTTTGGGCATATCGTACTACACCAAAGAGGCCCACTGGGAAAATGCCCTTCTCCCTAACTTATAGAATGGAAGTTGTAATCCCCTTGGAAGCTAGTCTACAAACCATGACTTCCACTATTGACAAATAAGGTTTAAATGATGAAGCTATAAGTGATGAACTTGACCTAGCAGAAGAGCAAAGGGAATATGCCATGATAAAACTGACCTCCTATCAATAACAGTTAACCAGGAAATACAACAAGGGTGTCAATTCGAGGAAATTCCATGTCGATAACTATGTCCTCAAAAAAGTCCTCGGTAGTGATGAAAAGCCTTCGAACGTCAAGTTGGGACCTAACTGGGAGGGACCATTCAAGGTGATTAGAGGAAATCTGCAGGGAGCCTATCATTTGGAAACAATGGATGACAGGGAGATACCTTGAGCTTGAAATGTAGCTGATAAAAAGAACTTTTCAGTGTATTTTTCGTTGTTGTAAAAGTCCTTATAATCAAAACCTCAAATACCTACAAAATATAACAATCTCAAGTGTAGAGGTAAGTAAGGGTATCAATCGACTTTCAATGGGGTAAGCTAGAGACAAATTCAATTGTAATTCACTTTTTATTTTCTTTTTGTTCTTTTTCACCTTTCTACTTTTTTTTAGCCTTTTCAAATATTAAACCAATTGGGTGAGGTGATGATTTAAACTAAACTAAACTAAATGTGATATGATAACAACTAACTAGAAAATGACTAAAAAGAAAAATAAAGTCTAACACTAAAATAAGAGATAAAGTGAGGTAAATAATTGTGAGAACAATCAAGGAGTGGGATTACACCATACATTTTAGCTATTCTAACTAATTAATTTAATTAATTGAATTCTCCCAAATTAATATCAAAATTACAAATCAACTCTCGTTGAAAATGTAATTTTAATAGTAACCTTTTAGAAAATTACGTTTAACACCCCACAACTCTAAAAAATAAATCCACACTCCTTTTAATTAATCACCCGCTAGGATCAATTAATTAACATTTATGTCAATCTTAGAAAATAAATTTAGAGTTGCAATTCAAGTTATAATACCCCACTTAAGAAACCCCTATCTCTAGTTCGAATCTAAAACAGGTATTATAACTAGAATTTCGATTTTCTCTCGAAAATCATTTACCCTCTCTCAAGGCGTAAATTTAAGGGCGAGGGATCAAAAATAATATTCAAAGGGAATTTTCAAGTAATCAAACTAATTAAACTAAAATAACATTAAATAAGGGTTACCCCCCACCCCTTGAAAGGGGATTAGCCTAACATGATATTAAACATGATGAACAAATAATCAAAGGCATATATAATAAAAGAGTAGAGAAAGAGTACAAATCTTCAACAAGTCTCCTTGAAATTGGAAATTTGAACTCTATCATCTTCCATACAATTTAATTACTCACAATTAAATCTCACCAAATCTCTAAAAAAATACAAACAAAAACTATTTATGAAATGGTGTTTATCTCTCTACAATTCTCTCTCTTAAAATTTCTATCTAAAAAGCTCCCTTTCATATGGGGTCTTCATCTTCATTTATAGTAGGCACATGGAGCATGGAGGTATTTTTGGAAATGGACACGAGTGTGCATGGAAATGGTGAGAGGAGTGTGAGGTTACATGGGTGAGGGGATTTGGGAATAAAATTTGATATGGTTAAAGGGGTAGTTTTGAAAATTGGGGTCAGTAGGTAGTTGGGGGTAAAATTGGGAAAAAGGGTTAAAAGGGATTTTATGGCACATGGAGAATTTGTTGGTTTTGGCTTTTTGGACTTGGTTTGGCAGGTGACACAATTCATGGCTTGGGAGAAACATGGAAATGGGTTTGGGTTTGAAATGGAAGATGGGAATGGGTTTAGGGTATTGGAAGGTGTCGCCGAAAATGGAGAGACGCCGACAACGAGTAAGGGGCAGGATGGAGGTTCGGTTGGAGGTGGCCGGCGGGTAAGGCTGGCCGACAATGGGTCGGCGTCGGCGGTCGGAGTTTGGGTTGAGGTCGGGGGTAAGGAGATCGGCGCCGGGTTCGGGTTGTAGGCGCGACAGGGGATGGCAGGACGAGTAGGATGCCGACGTCGAGGGTTGGTCGCCGGAGTTCGGTTCCGACGGGTTGACGGGTGAGGTTTCGGACCTGATGTGGGTTGTGGCTGCCATGGGGTGAGGGCTGGAATGGGGTCACCGCCGGGGGGTTGCGAAATGGGTCACCGCAGGTTTTAACTCCGGCAGGGGTGAGCAGTGGAATGAGGGTACGGTCCGGGGTTAAATGGTGATGTAAGATAAGGTGAGTGAAGTGTTTAAGGTTTTTGCTTATGGTGGTCTTGGTGAGAGGAGAGAGACAGAGGTGGGTGATGGGGAAGAAGAAAATGGCGCTGATTTGGTGTGGTGAGGGTGAGGAAGATTTTAGGGTGTATGTGAGTGTAGGGGAGTTGGGTGTGAGTGAGTTTATGTGTATGTTTAATTTAGACCCTAATAAAATAATAAAGAATCAACAAAACTTAATAAAACTAGAACTAAAAAAATATAATCTAACTAAAAATAAAACAAACTAAAAATAATAAAAATAAAATTATTAACACTAAAAAAATAAATTCCTAAGCTGATATAAAAACTAAAATAAAACAAATGAAATAAAAACTTAAAATCTAAATGAAAATTAAAGTCCTAAAAAATATAAAATCTAATAAACTAAAAATAAACTATTAAAACTAATCTTAATAAAATAAGACTAAACTAAAAGCTCATAAAAATCAAAATAAAATAAAATTATACTAATAAAAATAAAATAGAAAAATAGAAAATAAAACCTAGAAAATACTAAATAAATCTAAAATAAATCCTAAAAATAAAAATGACTCAAAATAAAAATCTAAAAAATAATAAAAAGGGACAAACAAAACACACACGGGGTTTGGGGTAGGTTTAAACTAGGTTTAGGCTCGGGTAAGATTACGGGATAAGGGAATTAACTCCATTAAAATGCGCATTTGCCTTAATATATAACTTTTGACACCGCAAACGGACGTTTGACCTACAAGATAAACATTTAAGCACATAAGACTCATATTGCCGAGAATTAGCAACTAAAGTACATCTATTGGGGGGTATAAATTGTACAGTTTTGGGTGCTTATCACACCACCCCCAAACAGAGCATTGTTAGTCATTGAGAAATAAGATAGAGAGAAAGAGCAAGATGAGTAAACAAAAGTGTACCACTTTCGCGGGCACTTGCGATTGCACTTAGCATGTGCAACAAGCCTTTAAACCTATAGGTTGCCCTACAGGACGAGTTGTGTCTCATGAGGGTTTGCAGAGAATATACCCGCAAAATTCTTATTTGCAAAGATTTATTGAAAGGCAGTCAATCTATTATTAGACATAGAATGATCGCACAATCCATGATAAGAGAATATTTTCAGAAATACAAGCTAGAAGCGTAAAAAGTTTAGCGAAGTAAATACTCAAGGTACATCCTTCCTATAACTCAACGTGTGTAGTGTGAATCAGTCAAAACGGGTCTAGTATCACAAGAGTAATTTCTAGATTGCCTTGTCAGAATCAAAGCTTCAACTTCAAATCTCATGGATATCTCTCTCTCAAACGAACTCTCGAGATTAGGGTTAGTGTATCGCTCTTGTGTGTGAGGAGGTGAGTAAATGTAAGCAAGTTCAAACGTCTCACACACACATAAGAAAGAACGAACATATAGAAAGAAAAGTGATCTCATGAAATAAATGCTAATCACTATAGTGAGAATGTCGAGTTATTCACCACGTTGACTATCATTTTCCCGAACACCTAGGGGAAAATGGATGTATATGGGTGAGGGGTAAATGAAATGGGATATGTGGGATGAGGTAGGATGGTATTAGGGATAAGATGGGATAATGATAGTGATATGAAGGATGAAGGATGATGGATGAATGTATGATGGATGTGCGAGAAGAATGTATACACTTTAGGCACAAATGTCTTTATTACTAACTACAAACTTTCTTTCTTTTCTTTTCTCTCTCTTTTTTTTCCCTCTAATTTTTCTTCTATTTTTGCTATTTTTTTTAATACTCTCAACACTGAAGACATTTTACATTTGGAAACACTCTTTTTCTCAAAATAATGGATGATATATGAGTGGAATGATAAATGGAATGTGTGGGGAATGTATATGGATGATAAGGGAAATAAATGGGAAGGTAATGGGTGAGTGAATGGAAATATGATATGGAAAAGTAGTAAGTGTATGGATGAAAATCTAGTATTCGGGACAAATATCAAGACGCACGTTTCTTACAAATAGAAAGAGATGTCATTCTCAATGATGAAGCTAAAAATTGAAGAATACTGACATCATACAACAATTAAGTGCGGACCCAAAGGAAGTTGAATCAACTTGTGACTCGGAGTTTGCGTAAAACACTCTAAAAGGGTGAAAGGCACAAATCTCACAAGCTAAAGTCTCTACAAGTGATCCTTAAGGTTCTCTTTAGAATTGTATTACATAAGCTATTTAGAAAAAGATAAATCCTCTAGCTTGATTCCTAAACTTAAAAGGAATGATGATTAAAAATTCACACCATTGATTGAGATGAAAGAAACTGCACGAAATTTTAAAAATCAGCTTTAAAAATAAAAAAATTTCAAAAGAGGTACGATTTTGATAAAATTCCCCACCCCCAAACAAAAAGGAACATCTTCCTCGATGTTAAGTAAAATGATTTTTAAAATCGAGAGCATAAGGTAGGAAAGATCTTACCAGAATGAACCGCTAATGAAGTGGAAAGATGTAGCTAATAATAAACTTGAATAAGAAGTGAGAGAAGAAAATGTGTACAAGTCCATAACATGGTAAAGCATAGGATGATGTGAAACACCACCCCCAAACAGGATAAGAATCATACAAGAAACGCGGGCTGCCTTCCGATAGCGCTAAGTTTAATGTCTTCAGCCAGACCGATGAAATCTCACCCTAAAGATAAGATCTATGAAAGCACGGGGCGGAAGAAGAATTGGGGTGATGAGAATCAACCCCAAACAAGACTGAAGCGCCAGTCTTGTTGGAAACAGGCTAAAGTGGTCAATGCACTTGTATGGCAAAGTGCATCACACGATGCAAAGCATCGGTAGACCATGGGCGGGTGGGTTTTAAGGTAAGCGTGAAGGTGGAAAGGGTGAAGAGGTATCGGCCAAAGGCCTTGTTGAGCTTAAAGGTGAGGGAGAATAGGGCCCCATAAGCATGGTGCTCAAGTTGGTGAGGGAGGTGAAATGGTGTAAATATTATAATGGGATGGGCCTCATAAAAATCACACGACCGTTCTATGAATGGGCGATTGTAATGGTCGCACCGTGACACGCCAGGGAATTGTCTACAGGAAAAATCAACACCACAAGGAAGTGGTGGGCATGGAGGAACAAGCTCGGTGTCACGTAAGTGGAGAGTATCACCATAAATACTCTGGGGAAAGGTGGAGGATGGTTTCAGGTGAGGATCTAAAAATGTATATGGAAGCATTAAATATGTAAAATCAAGATCCAAACCAGGTGGTGGGGTAGAAGGGACAATGGGTGGGTCGGGTGGGATAAACGGTGGAGGAAGATGATCCAAATCCAGAGTATGAGACACACACTCATTCGGAGGAGTAAAAGAATACTCACAAGGGAGTGTGGTTTCTAAAGATGGAGTGGTCAACTTTTCCATAAGAGTAGTATCAGGGAATGTGGTGGGTGGGTAATACGAGGTACCAAGATCTAAGATAGAGGAATCACTAAAAATATTGGGCTCAAAGGGATCCATGCATGGTGGGACATCATCCATATCCGGATAGGTAGGAACTATCACAGATTATATCTCGGGGAAATGGTGAGCACTTGTAGCCGGAGCTAACCTAGAATGAAGTGGTTCCTCAGGAACACAAGGGTGAAGCTCGATAGGTGTAGGCTCGGGCATTTTTTTGGATTCGGCGGGAAAGTGAGTGGGAACCTCAAAGTGGGGTTCAGGATGACATGGTGGGATTGGATCAGGCTCACTATCGAAAGGTAAGTCAACACAACTGTCGACTTGGGGTCCGGACCATGGAATGGTCTCAACTTCGAGATTCTCGGGGTGAGAGGGTTAATCACACTCAAGGTCAGTGGCATAAGATGACACATCATCGTCACACTCGGGTGAAATGATGGGTGGATCCATGGGAATATCCGACTCTCTCGCACACTCCAAATCATTTAACCTTTGTTCAAGCCTTTGGAGGACTTCATTTTGGGTTTGGGTGGCGTGCTCTTGCTCAAGTATGAACTTTTGCAAGAGGATTTCGAGAGTGGAGGTGGACGATGGTGGTGGTGGAGTGATGGGTGGTGGAGGTGGGTGAGGTGGACACAACTCGCTATGGTCAGGACTATACAAAGAATACTCGTATGAAGTGTGTGGAGTGGGGCCAAGTTCATCGTACACGAAAGGATCGCTTTCGTGATGGACAAATGGTTGATACTCATGGGGTGCGTAGTGAGGGAACTGATAGTGAATGGGTGTACAAGGTTGCCATGATGACTGTTGGAACGTGTGAGGATCCACAACATTGGGTTGGGATTCGTATTGCGTGGAAGGGTGACCAGGCCTCCACGAATAGCTCGGGTACTCACACAACTCGGTATTAGGTATATCGGGGTAGTATGCCGAGGTGGGTTCCCGAAAAGTGTCATATGGATGCACATGATCCATGGTGGGTTCTAGGGGTGGCCGTGGGCCGGGCCTGGGCAGGCCCGGTCGGGCTCGGGCCGGGCTTGAAAAAATAAGTGCTATCCCAAGCCCGCTCGGGCCTTATTATGTAATCCCAAGCCCTCCCAGATTTGAAATCTCTTTACCCAGGCCCGCTCGATCGGGCCTTATTATGTTAATTAAAAGATTTTTTTAAAAATTAAAATACCTATTTTTTTATTTAAAGACCAAATTTTTAATTAAAAATCTGTTTTAAACTCCATATATTACAAAGTCCATATATAAAGTTTCCCACTCTACATGAAAAGACTTGGTATACGTTTTTATATTTATAAAAGTTTCCCCCCCCCCTCCATATATATATATATATATATTAATATTATATATATATATATATATATATTAATATTATATATATATTTTTCGGGCCTCGGGCCGGGCGGGCCTCATCGGGCGTAAGAACTCATGCCCAAGCCCACCCGAAAAAAAATCGGGCCTATAAAATTTTGCCAAGCCATTCACCTTACCCAAGCCCTATTTTTTTATTGGGCGGGCTTGGCGAGCCTCGGGCCTATGGCCACCCCTAGTGGGTTCCAATGGATATGAATAGTATGGACACTCATGGGACATGTGATAGGCATAATAACAGTGGGTGCACAACAAAGGATGAGACACATCGACACTTGACACCGAGGGTGATGGAATAGGAGGTGCGTGCATGGACGGGCAAGAGTATCAAGGGCACTCGTGAGAGAGGTGAAACCACTAAAAATCTCATAAAGAGACGGCTCGGGATCACTCTCACACGTATAACGTGTCAATGGAAAATGACCAAAGTAGTCCCGTAAAGGACGTTCTTCGGCCATGTGGATAGAAATACCTTTTTTTTGGAGTTTTTAATTTTTTTTTTCAAAAGGAAAGAATTTTTTTTTTGGATTTTCTAAAAATAATGGAAGAAAATATTTTTTGATTTTTTCCTAAAATGGAAGAAAGAAAATATTTTTGGATTTTTTTTTTTGAAGAAAAGGTGGGGAAAAATGTGGAATCTTTTAATTTGCACGAACTCACTAAAATCCGACTACCGAAAAATGAATTGGACAAACACAAGTCAAGAAAATTTCCTAACTAGCACATAGCCAATTTTTATCTTTAAATTCAATGAAAGGGTAGTTAAATTTTAATTAAGTCGGCGGGCGATAAAAAATCACGGAATAATTTTCGTGATCGCCTTTGCAAAATTTTCACCTAGTGGGCTACCTACTTAATTGATTTTAAATTTAGTGATGGCTAAGGTAGCACACAATGGTAAGCAAGTGAGTCGGGTGATGAAATCCCTTCTCGTGAGTGACCGGGTGTAGGTCTTAGTCAATTAATTCATCACACCATTCTAAACTAAATGCGAGAATAAAATCAAGTAAGAGCACACAAAGCACACAAAAGAATTGACTCGCTAACAGGAGAGGCGCGAGGGTTTGAGAAACGTACCTCCCACGATTTTTAGGCCGTGGGATGCCAAAAAATTTGAGTCGATCGGGGGGAGATCACGCCTATCTCAGTCGTCCCCGGGAGTCCTACCGACCCAAGGTAGAGAGGCTTCTAAATCCTCGCCTTTGGACGCCCTCTCTCTACCCTGTTCGGTTTTTCGATCACGCTTGTCTTCGATTATTACAATTCTTAAAATGAAAAATAAAATAAATGTGTTTCTAAGCACCGCAATACAAGCAATGATAAAAATCCTAATACAAGCCTTCTAAAATAAAGAAAAACGGTACTAAAATGCAACAAAATGTGAAAAATAAATGAACTACAATATGAAATCCGCTTCGAGTGCTTCACGCTCCCAACAATGGCAATGGCGCCATTTGATAAAAAAAACTTTCGGTGTATTTATCGTTGTTGTAAAAGTCCTTATAATCAAAACCTCAAATAC
This sequence comes from Sambucus nigra, assembly GCA_949130495.1. Classification (NCBI taxonomy): domain Eukaryota; kingdom Viridiplantae; phylum Streptophyta; class Magnoliopsida; order Dipsacales; family Adoxaceae; genus Sambucus; species Sambucus nigra. Next base: position 254,280,887 of record OX422220.1, read on the forward strand.
CTACAAAATATAGCAATCTCAAGTGTAGAGGTAAGTAAGGGTATCAATCCACTTCCAAGGGGGTAAGCTAGAGACAAATTCAATTGTAATTCACTTTTTATTTTCTTTTTGTTCTTTTTCACTTTTCTACTTTTTTTTAGCCTTTTCAAATATTAAAACAATTGGGTGAGGTGATGATTTAAACTAAACTAAATTAAATGTGATATGATAACAACTAACTAGAAAATGACTAAAATGAAAAATAAATTCTAACACTAAAATAAGAGATAAAGTGAGGTAAATAATTGTGAGAACAATCAAGGAGTGGGATTACACCACAAATTTTAGCTATTCTAACTAATTATTTTAATTAATTGAATTCTCCCAGATTCATATCAAAATTACAAATCAACTCTCGTTGCAAATGTAATTTTAATAGTAACCTTATAGAAAATTACGTTTAACACCCCACAACTCTAAAAAATAGATCCACACTCCTTTTAATTAATCACCCGCTAGGATCGATCAATTAAAATTTATGTCAATCTTAGAAAATAAATTTAGAGTTGCAATTCAAGTTATAATACCCCACTTAAAAACCCCTATCTCTAGTTCGAATCTAAAACGGGTATTATAACTAGAATTTCGATTTTATCTCGAAAATCATTTACCCTCTCTCGAGGCGTAAATTTAAGGGTGAGGGATCAAAAATAACATTCAAAGGGAATTTTCAAGTAATCAAACTAATTAAACTAAAATAACATTAACTAAGGGTCCCCCCCCCCCCCCCCCCCCTTGAAAGGGGATTAGCCTAACATGATATTAAAAATGATGAACAAATAATCAAAGGCATATATAATAAAAGAGTAGAGAAAGAGAACAAATCTTCAACAAGTCTCCTTGAAATTGACAATTTGAACTCTATCATCTTCCATACAATTCAATTACTCACAATTAAATCTCACAAAATCTCTAAAAAAATACAAACAAAAACTATTTACAAAATGGTGTTTATCTCTCTACAATTCTCTCTCTAAAAATTCCTATCTAAAAAACTCCCTTTCATATGGGGTCTTCATCTTCATTTATAGTAGGCACATGGAGCATGGGGGTATTTTTAGAAAAGGACATGAGTGTGCATGGAAATGGTGAGAGGAGTGTGAGGTCATTTGGTTGAGGGGATTTGGGAATAAAATCTGATATGGTTAAAGGGGTAGTTTTGAAAATTGGGGTAAATAGGTAGTTGGGGGTAAAATTGGGAAAAAAGGGTTAAAAGGGGTTTTATGGCACATGGGAAATTTGTTGGTTTTGGCTTTTTGGATTTGGTTTGGCAGGTGACACAAATCGTGGCTTGGGAGAAACATGGAAATGGGTTTGGGTTTGAAATGGAAGATGGTAATGGGTTTAGGGTATTAGAAGGCATCACCGAAAATGGGTAGCCGCCGGCGACGGGTAAGGGGCGGGATGGAGGTTCGGCTGGAGGTGGCTGACGGGTAAGGCTGACCGACAATGGGTCGGCGTCGGCGATCGGAGTTTGGGTTGAGGTCGGGAGTAGGGAAATCGGCGCCGGGTTTGGGTTGTAGGCGCGACAGGGGATGGTAGGACGAGTAGGATGCCGACGTCGAGGGTTGGTCGCCAGAGTTCGATTCCGGCGGATTGACGGGTGAGGTTTCGGACCTGATGTGGGTTGTGGCTGCAATGGGGTGAGGGCTGGAATGGGGTCACATCCGGGGGGTTGCGAAGTGGGTCACCGCCGGTTATAACTCCGGCAGGGGTGAGCAGTGGAATGAGGGTACGGTCCGGGGTTAAATGGTGATGTAAGATAAGGTGGGTGAAGTGTTTAAGGTTTTTGCTTATGGTGGTCTTGGTGAGAGGAGAGAGAAAGAGGTGGGTGATGGGGAAGAAGAAGGTAGGGCTGATTTGGGGTGGTGAGGCTGTAGGCATTTAGGTGAGGGTGAGGAAGATTTTAGGGTGTATGTGATTGTAGGGGAGTTGGGTGTGAGTGAGTTTATGTGTGTGTTTAATTTAGACCCTAATAAAATAATAAAGACTCAACTAAACTTAATAAAACTAAAACTAAACAAATAAAATCTAACTAAAAATAAAACAAACTAAAAACAATAAAAATAAAAATATTAAAACTAAAAAAATAAAATCCTAAGCTTATATAAAAACTATAATAAAACAAAAGAAATAAAAACTTAAAATCTAAATGAAAATTAAAGTCCTAAAAAATATAAAATCTAATAAACTAAAAATAAACTACTAAAACTAATCTTAGTAAAATAAGACAAAACCAAAAGCTCATAAAAATCAAAATAAAATAAAATTATACTAATAAAAATAAAATAGAAAAATAGAAAATAAAACCTTGAAAATATTAAATAAATCTGAAATAAATCCAAAAAATAAAATTTACTCAAACTAAAAATCTAAAAAATAACAAAAAGGGACAAACAAAACACACACGGGGTCTAGGGTAGGTTTGGGCTAGGTTTAGTGACAAACCCCAACCCAGTAACTTATAATTAAGTTTGAAAGTCAAAGTGAGTCAAACCATGATTAATTTAACCAAACCATAAACACGAGTTTTAATTTCAGAGTCATCATTGTAAATCCATATAACTGAAAACCTTTTTACAACATCAGAGTAGTCATACCTATACAAACTTTCTTGAAGGATAATTTAACTTAACTACATCATTTACATTTAAACAAAATGTTTGTTTCTCCCATTCCTGGCTAACCCAGCCCGACTTCCGAGATTTGGCAGTGACATTGCGTTACCTGAAAAATGTGAACATAGGAACCATGAGCAAAATAGCCCAGTGAATGCATCACTACTATACTACTGCATAAATTTAAATGTAATAAATCATGTCCACATACTTAAGTATTAACTTATCCGGCTCATTCATAATGAATGACCAACTTTTCCGAATCATGATTCACATATCCTGTCTAAATAGACAATTCTCCCCCATTCTTGGTCGAGGAGCAACCCCTTGTCATTAATAGACAAATATCCCCCATTTCGGGTCGACGAGTAACCTCCCATTTCGGTAAATCGAAATGAACAATTTTATATTCATAACATTATGATCATATTCGTAACAGTATACAAATACATCATTCCAGTGAGTACACTCACCTTGGGTTGTCAACTATGTATTTATGTTTTCTTCGGGTGGAGCTGAACTGGGTTGATTAGACCTTACACCTGTTAATCCAACTAAATTAGTACTGAATCTCAATTATAAGTATTATCCTGACATAGTTATGTAATTTTTCATGACTATGTACCAACAACATAATTCCAGTTAAGTCACATTTCATAAACCATGAGTAAAGACAAAACAATGCTATCCATGTTAATAAAGTTATGAACATTCAATCGTAAGAAATACCTCATAAGGAATTTATTACCAAAACCAAGTAACATGAAAGTATACTTCTAAATGTATATACACATGAAACATGTATTCAAAATACTCTTTGGAAAGAGGAGATAACAATATCCTTTCATGGGGTATCCAGTATGGCCTCAGATTATTGCCCTCTATACTCAACCATCCTATATTCCTAATTTGTGTAAATACAGGGGTCCAAGCTTATCAATATGAAAACATATATGAATATACTTTCCAATACAAGTGACGGTGTAATTTTTCAAGCTTCCTAGAGCAAGTTATGACCATTTCTTTACAACACAAGAAATCTGCCCTACAAGCTCCTTTATTGTTCCTTCAACTTAAAAGAATTTTCTATTTTTTTTTAAATAATTTTCAGTAAACATACTGAATAGTACAGAATCAAAGTTTCATAATTGTTTGACTTCATTTGCTATCTCAAAAGCTTGACTAAACTCAAGGCATACCGAAATGAAGTATACAAACAGAAAATATGTACTAATTTGAAATCATCATTACGGACTAATCACAAGGATATAAATTCTAATTTTCGGATATGCTATGAATATATGAGTCTACTTTCATATAAAATTGGAATTTATTAATTCCAGTAAGCACACAAAGAGATATGCAAGTTTGAAACCAAGGGGTTTCAATACAAAGCAATTTTTAAGGGTTTATGCATTCAACTTAACTTAAACTTGCATATATCCATACATATGCACCCAAGCATGAACGGTCAATAAAAAAATCAAGGATTTACATCATATAAATCATAAATATATGAAAAATAACAAGATTTACAATTAGGATTACCTTCGGGACTTTTACGTAATTTCTACAGATTTTTCTACACTTTTTCTCCTCACTTTTCTTCCTAAACTTCTACCTTCTCTTTCCTCAAGATAACAACACTTGAAACTGAACCTAGGGATTAATTTGATGAATAAATAAGTTAGTGGGAGAGTTTTAAGTCAGCCAAGGATGCCTCCCAAGCCAACCAATCAAATTAAACCACTTGGTTTAATAAAAGACAAATTACCACTTAAAGGGAATTGACAGATTTGCCCTTGTTCGTAAATTTGACCTCACTTTTTACTCGTACATCAGTTTGACTCACCGTTTGTTTTGTTACAACCCTAACTCACATGTCTACAACTATCTAGTTTTTATCTCAAGTCAATTGTAATGTTATAAGGGTCAAAACTAGTCTCTAACAGGAACATTTCTACCGAAAACAACGAAATTTTGTGTTTGTAAATTATTCGACCTTTCATGATTTATGAAAGTAGGATTATAATAAACATAATCACTTGGCATTAGATATACTAATAACACATTATTCATATCATATAAGGTAAGCATGATTTAAATATAATTTATCATAATTATATCCGGGTTGTCACAACTTCCCCCCCTAGAAAATATCGTCCCCGAAATTTAGTATAAAGGTCAGTTACCAAACATATGGGGATACTGTTTCCTCATGCTATCCTCTGTTTCCCAAGTTGCTTCTTTAACTCCATGGCTCATCCACATAACTTTAACTAAGGGAATAACTTTATTTCTCAACACTTGCTCCTTACGATCAATAATTTCCATTGGTTCCTCGATGTACGACAAGTCTTCCTTCAATTCAATTGGTTGAGTTTTCAACTAATGAGATGGATCCGCCAAATACTTACGAAGCATCGATACATGAAAAACATCATGTAAATGAGACAACTCTGAAGGTAATGCTAATCTATATGCCAGGGTCCCAATTCTTTCCAATACCTCATATGGTCCAATGTATCTTGGACTTAGTTTCCCCTTTTTCCCAAATCTCATAACGCCTTTCCATGGTGAAATACGTAGGAATACAAAATCCTCCTTCTAAAATTCCAATGGATGCCTCCTCTTATCTACATAAAATTTCTACCTGCTTTGTGCTATCTTTATCCGTTCTCGAATCATTTTGATCTTTTCAGTTGTCATATCTATCAATTCAGGACCCAAAATTTTCCTTTCACCTACTTCATTCCAACACAAAGGCGTCCTACATCTCCTCCCATATAAATCTTCATAAGGAGCCATACCAATGGTGGACTGATAACTATTATTATACGAAAATTCCATCAATGGCAAATGATCATCCCAACTACCCTTAAAGTCAAATACACAAGCTCGTAACATGTCTTCTAATATTTGAATCGTCCTTTCTAATTGCCCATCAGTTTGTGGATGAAACGTAGTGCTGAACTTCAAACTTGTGCCCATGGCATTCTATAAACGAGGCTAAAACTTAGAAGTGAACGTTGGATCTCTATCTGATACAATTGACACTGGTTCCCCATGTAAACGAATAATCTCATCAACGTACATACATGCATATTTATCCACAGTATAGGTGGTCTTGACTGGAAGAAAATGGGCAGACTTCATCAATCGGTCTACAATCACCCAAATAGAATCATGCCCCTTTGGTCACCGGGGAAATTCGGTAACAAATTCCATCGTTATATGGTCCCACTTCCATTTTGGAATAGGCAATGACTGTAATAATCCCGCCGGCTTCTGATGCCCCGCCTTTACTTGTTGGCATACTAAACATTTAGCTACGAACTCTACAATCTCACATTTCATATTGTTCCACCAGTAATACTCTTTCAAATCTCTGTAAATTTTGGTACCTCCCGGATGCATAGAGTAAATAGAACTATGTGCCTCTTCTAATATATCCTTCTTTAAGGGTGGGTCATTCGGTACACAAATTCTATTTTTATAACACAATGATTCATCATTCTTAACCTCAAAGACACTCTCTCTACCATCCCGAACTTCTTGTTTCTTCTTCTCAAGGAATGTATCACTGATCTGCAAATTTCGTATGCGTTCGGCCAATAAAGGTCTCACTGATCTGCAAATCTCAAAGGACTCATTTTGAAAATCTGATGGGCCTCAGAATTCAAAATTTTACATTGAGATCTAAAATCATTTCATGGTGGATAAATTGCCGTGGAAAAAAAATTAGATCTATTCTTTGTAAAATTCTTCCCCTCTTTATTTGCTGGCAGATTTGGTGCTCCAAGAACAAAGCTAATTTTGATGGTATCCCAATGAAATCCAAATCGATCATCCAGGCCATTCATTATGATATTGTTATTGTTTTTAAAGCTCGACCTTATAAAGGTCCTTTCTCTAGATTTTTTAATGCTTTTATTGATGACTTTGACATCTCCAATTCTATAATGTAAGCCACCGGAGAAAGGCTATTTTTCTCCTTTATCATCAATAATATTCTAATTTAAAAAAAAAAAGGTCTCACTGTGACATGTGCTAATAATCCTCCACTTTTTGAAAACATCAATTCAATCCCCATCGATGCCAAGTCAAGAATATTTCCAACACGGGCACATCGTATGCAACCAAGAATCCCTGATGATTTTTGACTCAAAGCATCTGCTACTACATTGGCCTTCCCAGGATGATGATGGATGGTACAATCATAGTCTTTAATCAGCTCTATCCAATGCCTCTGTCTCAAATTTAATTCTTTCTGTGTAAACAAGTATTTCAAACTTTGATGATCTGTAAATATCTCACAAGTTTCTCCATACAAGTAATGTCTCCACAACTTTAAAGCAAAAACAATGGTTGCTAGCTCTAAATCGTGTGTAGGGTAGTTTCGTTCATGCGTCTTTAATTGTTTGGAAGCATATGCTATTACCTTCCCATTCTGCATAAGAACACATCCTAACCCTTGAAATGAAACATCTGTATAGATCACAAAAGACTCATTCCCACATGGAATAGTAAGTATAGGGGTTGAAACCAACCGCTTCTTTAATTCTTTAAAACTCCTTTCGCATTCTTCATCCCACACAAACTTCACCTCTTTATGGGTCAACTTTGTCAATGGTAATGCTATTGCTAAAAATCCCTTAATGAATCTGCGATAGTAACCTGCTAATCCTAGGAAACTCCTCATTTCTGTCACATTCTTATGACTCTCCCATTCAACAATTTCTTCCGCCTTCTTTGGATCAACATATATCCCATTTCTCGAGACAACGTGCACTAAAAACACAATTTCATTCAACCAAAACTCACACTTGCTGAATTTAGCAAACAATTTCTTCTCTCTCAAAATCTGCAATACAAGTCTCAAATGTTTCTCATGTTCCTCCATAGTACGCGAATAAATCAACACATCGTCTATGAATACAATCACAAATGAATCAATGAAAGGGTGGAATACTCGGTTCATCAAATCCATAAAAACTGCTGGAGCATTAGTTAATCCAAATGGCATCACCAAAAACTCATAGTGCCCATATCAAGTCCGAAAAGCTGTTTTGGAAATATCACTATCCTTTACTTTCAATTGGTGGTAACCCGATCTCAAATCAATCTTCAAAAATACCGTGGCCCCCTGTAATTGGTCAAATAAGTCATCGATACGAGGTAGAGGGTACTTATTTCTGATGGCCACCTTATTCAACTGTCGATAATCAATACACAATCGCATTGTCCCATCTTTCTTTTTCACAAATTGCACTGGGGCTCCCCATGGCGAAACACTAGGCTGAATGAAACCTCTGCTTATCAGATCTTGTAATTGCACTTTTAATTCTTTCAAATCCGCTGGTGCCATTCTATATGGAGCAAGAGAAATTGGACCAGTACCTGGAATTAATTCAATGGAAAACTTTACTTCCCTATTGAGTGGCAGTCCTGGCAATTCCTCTGGGAAAACATCAGAAAACTCTCTAACCACGGTTATATCTTGAATTTTAATTATCTCTTTATTAGTATCAACAACATAAGCTAAATACCCTGTACAACCTTTACTTAATAACTTTCTGCTCTTAATTGCTGAGATAAGACAATTAGGGACAACATTCCTTTCTCCTGTAAACTGGAACTCGGGTTCACCAGGAAAATGAAATGTAACTTCTTTGCGAAAACAATCAATGGAAGCATGATATGATGATAACCAATCCATCCCCAATATAATATCAAAATCTCAAATGGCCAACGGTATCAAATCAACATAGAAATCTCGTTCCCCCATTCGTAAGATACAATCTTTATAAACATGCTCAACCAGAATCACACTTTCCATTGGGGTATAAATATATAAGGCACAATTGAGAAATGAACATGGTCTACCCAAATATGAAACAGTATCTAATGCCACAAATGAATGCGTAGATCCAGGATCAATGAGTGCATATAAATCTTTGTTTGCAATAGAAAGTTTACCTGTAACCACTTCAGGTGTAGCATGGGCATCTTCCAGTATCATCGCAAACACTCTTCCTCCTACCCTCGATCCAGTTGCTTGTTCTGTACCTCTCCCCCTGGTGGCACTGCCTGGAGAGAATCCCTTATGAGGCCCCACACTACTAACTGAAATCGCTCTTGATAACATCGGACAATTCTTTCTCAGATGGACCTTCTGATGACAGTTGAAATATTCTATATTTAGTAGGTTTGGGCAATTTCTCTTTACATGACCCGATGTCCCACAAAAGAAACAAACATTCGGATCTCCTTGTGCTGAAACTCCTGAACCTCTTCCACCACTAGCTTCACCACTTTGCAAACTACTTCCACCTCTGCCCTGTTGGAATTTCTTCCCTCCAAACCTTGCATATTCGGTATCGCTACCCTTTTTATAGTTTGGATCAAATCTTCTTCTCTTTACACCTCGTTCTCGATTCCCTCTTGCTTCATTCACGTCCTTTTCTACCAGCAGGGCTTTGTTCACCAAGGCTGAATAATTAATAGTCTCTAAAGCTGATAGCCTTGAGTTAATAACTAACTCTAATCCATCAAGAAATCGGCTGCACATATCTTCCTCATTCCATATAAACCTCGAAGCAAATCGAGATAATGCTGTAAGTTTAGCTTCGTATTCTCTAACTGTCATACTCCCCCAATTCAACATGAAATAATCCTTCTCCTTTTGTTTTCGATACATTGGGGGAAAATACTTATCATACAAAGCTTTGACAAAAGCATCCCATGAGATCACATTCCCACCTTTTGGAGTAATCAACAAATGTTTTGTGGCATCCCACCAATATTTAGCTTCTCCTTTCAGCATATACGTCGCCAAGGTCACTCGTTGATTTTCAGGCATCCTCATCACCCCAAAGATAAGTTCAATCTCTTTAACCCAGACTTCTGCCTCTGCTGGATCAATTGCTCCTTCAAACGATGGTGGGTTCATCTTAATAAATTTCTCATGTGAAGTACTCCTTTCTTCCCGGTGTATCACCTCCTCATCCCTAGCCAATGCTTGTGCCTCCAGTTGCCTGGTCTGTTGTTCTTCCATCTGTGCCATAAATCCAGCTTGCTGCTCCGCCATTAGAGTCATAGCACGTGCCATTTTTTACATATCTGTCAGTTGTTCTGGCTCGGGTTCCACATTTATCTGAACAGGTTGCTCAACCTCCGCTTCTACTGGAATATTTGAAGCCTCATCTTCTAGTATCACATTTACATTCCCTCGTTCCATTCTCTTATATCTGAAATAAATCAAAGATATAACAACATGCAGATATACATATCTTTCCGAACATAATCGTTAGTATCAAATAAAATATATTTCTAACATTCACTGCCAAATCTAGATACTTCTCACTCCAGAACCTCTAAAACCTAGGATCTGATACCAAAAGCTGACACACCCCAACCCAGTTACTTATAATTAAGTTTGAAAGTCAAAGTGAGTCAAACCATGATTAATTTGACCAAACCATAAACACGAGTTTTAATTTCAGAGTCATCATTATAAATCCATATAATTGAAAACCTTTTTACAACATCAGAGTAGTCATACCTATACAAACTTTCTTGAAGGATAATTTAACTTAATTACATCATTTACATTTAAACAAAATGTTTGTTTCTCCCATTCCTGGCTAACCTAACCCGACTTCCTAGATTTGGCAGTGACATCGCGTTACTTGAAAAATGTGAACATAGGAACCATGAGCAAAATAGCCCAGTGAATGCATCACTACTATACTATTATATAAATTTAAATGCAATAAATCATGTCCATATACTCATGTATTAACTTATCCATCTCATTCATAATGAATGACCAACTTTTTCGAATCATGATTCACATATCCTGTCTAAATAGACAATTCTCCCCCATTCCTGGTCGAGGAGTAACCCCTTGTCATTAATAGACAAATCTCCCCCATTCCAGGTCGACGAGTAACCTCCCATTTTGGTAAATCGAAATGAACAATTTTATATTCATAAAATTATGATCATATTCGTAACAGTATACAAATACATCATTCCAGTGAGTACACTCACCTTGGGTTGTCAACTATGTATTTATGTTTCCTTCGGGTGGAGCTGAACTGGGTTGATTACACCTTACACCTGCCAATCCAACTAAATCAGTACTGAATCTCAATTATAAGTATTATCCTGACATAATATATAATTTTTCATGACTATGTACCAACAACATAATTCCACTTAAGTCACATTTCATAAACCATGAGTAATGATAAAACAATGCTATCCATGTTAATAAAGTTATGAACATTCAATCGTAAGAAATACCTCATAAGGAATTTATTACCAAAACCAAGTAACATGAAAGTATACTTATAAATGTATATACACATGAAACATTTATTCAAAATACTCTTTGGAAAGAGGAGATAACAATATCCTTTCATGGGGTATCAAGTATGGCCTCAGATTATTTCCCTCTATACTCAACCATCCTATATTTCTCAATTGTGTAAATACAGGGGTCCAACCTTATCAATATGAAAACATATATGAATATAATTTCCAATACAAGTGACGGTGTAATTTTTCAAGCTTCCTAGAGCAAGTTATGACCATTTCTTTACAACACAAGAAATCTGCCCTACAACCTCCTTTATTGTTCCTTCAACTTGCAAGAATTTTCATAATTTTTTTACAGCATAACTTTCCACGACTTTCAAACAATTTTTAGTACACATACTGAATAGTACAGAATCAAAGTTTCATAATTGTTTGACTTCATTTGCTATCTCAAAGGCTTGACTAAACTGAGGGCATACCGAAATGAAGTATACAAACAGAAACTATGTACTAACTTGAAATCATCATTACGGCCTAATCACAAGGAGATAAATTATTATTTTCGGCTATGATATGAATATATGAGTCTACTTTCATATAAAATTGAAATTTCTCATTTCCAGTAAGCACACAAAGAGATATGCAAGTTTGAAACCAAGGGGTTTCAATACAAAGCAATTTTTAAGGGTTTATGCATTCAACTTAACTTAAACTTGCATATATCCATACATATGCACCCAAGCATGAACGGTCAATAAAAAAATCAAGGGTTTACATCATATAAATCATAAATATATGAAAAATAACAAGATTTACAATTAGGATTACCTTCGGGACTTTTACGTAATTTCTACAGATTTTTCTACACTTTTTCTCCTCACTTTTCTTCCTAAACTTCTACCTTCTCTTTCCTCAAGATAACAACACTTGAAACTGAACCTAGGGATTAATTTGATGAATAAATAAGTTAGTGGGAGAGTTTTAAGTCAGCCAAGGCTGCCTCCCAAGCAAACCAATCAAATTAAACCACTTGGTTTAATAAAAGACAAATTACCACTTAAAGGGAATTGACAGATTTGCCCTTGTTCGTAAATTTGACCTCACTTCTTACTCGTACATCTGTTTGACTCACCGCTTGTTTTGTTACAACCCTAACTCACATGTCTACAACTATCTAGTTTTTATCTCAAGTCAATTGTAATGTTATAAGGGTCAAAACTAGTCTCTAACAGGAACATTTCTACCGAAAACAACGAAATTTTGTGTTTGTAAATTATTCGACCTTTCATGATTTATGAAAGTAGGATTATAATAAACATAATCACTTGGAATTAGATATACTAATAACACATTATTCATATCATATAAGGTAAGCATGATTTAAATATAATTTATCATAATTATATCCGGGTTGTCACAACTTCCCCCCCTAGAAAATTTCGTCCCCGAAATTTAGTATAAAGGTCAGTTACCAAACATATGGGGATACTGTTTCCTCATGCTATCCTCTGTTTCCCAAGTTGCTTCTTTAACTCCATGGCTCATCCACATAACTTTAACTAAGGGAATAACTTTATTTCTCAACACTTGCTCCTTACGATCAATAATTTCCATTGGTTCCTCGATGTACGACAAGTCTTCCTTCAATTCAATTGGTTGAGTTTTCAACTAATGAGATGGATCCGCCAAATACTTACGAAGCATCGATACATGAAAAACATCATGTAAATGAGACAACTCTGAAGGTAATGCTAATCTATATGCCAGGGTCCCAATTCTTTCCAATACCTCATATGGTCCAATGTATCTTGGACTTAGTTTCCCCTTTTTCCCAAATCTCATAACGCCTTTCCATGGTGAAATACGTAGGAATACAAAATCCTCCTTCTAAAATTCCAATGGATGCCTCCTCTTATCTACATAAAATTTCTACCTGCTTTGTGCTATCTTTATCCGTTCTCGAATCATTTTGATCTTTTCAGTTGTCATATCTATCAATTCAGGACCCAAAATTTTCCTTTCACCTACTTCATTCCAACACAAAGGCGTCCTACATCTCCTCCCATATAAATCTTCATAAGGAGCCATACCAATGGTGGACTGATAACTATTATTATACGAAAATTCCATCAATGGCAAATGATCATCCCAACTACCCTTAAAGTCAAATACACAAGCTCGTAACATGTCTTCTAATATTTGAATCGTCCTTTCTAATTGCCCATCAGTTTGTGGATGAAACGTAGTGCTGAACTTCAAACTTGTGCCCATGGCATTCTATAAACGAGGCTAAAACTTAGAAGTGAACGTTGGATCTCTATCTGATACAATTGACACTGGTTCCCCATGTAAACGAATAATCTCATCAACGTACATACATGCATATTTATCCACAGTATAGGTGGTCTTGACTGGAAGAAAATGGGCAGACTTCATCAATCGGTCTACAATCACCCAAATAGAATCATGCCCCTTTGGTCACCGGGGAAATTCGGTAACAAATTCCATCGTTATATGGTCCCACTTCCATTTTGGAATAGGCAATGACTGTAATAATCCCGCCGGCTTCTGATGCCCCGCCTTTACTTGTTGGCATACTAAACATTTAGCTACGAACTCTACAATCTCACATTTCATATTGTTCCACCAGTAATACTCTTTCAAATCTCTGTAAATTTTGGTACCTCCCGGATGCATAGAGTAAATAGAACTATGTGCCTCTTCTAATATATCCTTCTTTAAGGGTGGGTCATTCGGTACACAAATTCTATTTTTATAACACAATGATTCATCATTCTTAACCTCAAAGACACTCTCTCTACCATCCCGAACTTCTTGTTTCTTCTTCTCAAGGAATGTATCACTGATCTGCAAATTTCGTATGCGTTCGGCCAATAAAGGTCTCACTGATCTGCAAATCTCAAAGGACTCATTTTGAAAATCTGATGGGCCTCAGAATTCAAAATTTTACATTGAGATCTAAAATCATTTCATGGTGGATAAATTGCCGTGGAAAAAAAATTAGATCTATTCTTTGTAAAATTCTTCCCCTCTTTATTTGCTGGCAGATTTGGTGCTCCAGGAACAAAGCTAATTTTGATGGTATCCCAATGAAATCCAAATCGATCATCCAGGCCATTCATTATGATATTGTTATTGTTTTTAAAGCTCGACCTTATAAAGGTCCTTTCTCTAGATTTTTTAATGCTTTTATTGATGACTTTGACATCTCCAATTCTATAATGTAAGCCACCGGAGAAAGGCTATTTTTCTCCTTTATCATCAATAATATTCTAATTTAAAAAAAAAAAGGTCTCACTGTGACATGTGCTAATAATCCTCCACTTTTTGAAAACATCAATTCAATCCCCATCGATGCCAAGTCAAGAATATTTCCAACACGGGCACATCGTATGCAACCAAGAATCCCTGATGATTTTTGACTCAAAGCATCTGCTACTACATTGGCCTTCCCAGGATGATGATGGATGGTACAATCATAGTCTTTAATCAGCTCTATCCAATGCCTCTGTCTCAAATTTAATTCTTTCTGTGTAAACAAGTATTTCAAACTTTGATGATCTGTAAATATCTCACAAGTTTCTCCATACAAGTAATGTCTCCACAACTTTAAAGCAAAAACAATGGTTGCTAGCTCTAAATCGTGTGTAGGGTAGTTTCGTTCATGCGTCTTTAATTGTTTGGAAGCATATGCTATTACCTTCCCATTCTGCATAAGAACACATCCTAACCCTTGAAATGAAACATCTGTATAGATCACAAAAGACTCATTCCCACATGGAATAGTAAGTATAGGGGTTGAAACCAACCGCTTCTTTAATTCTTTAAAACTCCTTTCGCATTCTTCATCCCACACAAACTTCACCTCTTTATGGTTCAACTTTGTCAATGGTAATGCTATTGCTAAAAATCCCTTAATGAATCTGCGATAGTAACCTGCTAATCCTAGGAAACTCCTCATTTCTGTCACATTCTTATGACTCTCCCATTCAACAATTTCTTCCGCCTTCTTTGGATCAACATATATCCCATTTCTCGAGACAACGTGCACTAAAAACACAATTTCATTCAACCAAAACTCACACTTGCTGAATTTAGCAAACAATTTCTTCTCTCTCAAAATCTGCAATACAAGTCTCAAATGTTTCTCATGTTCCTCCATAGTACGCGAATAAATCAACACATCGTCTATGAATACAATCACAAATGAATCAATGAAAGGGTGGAATACTCGGTTCATCAAATCCATAAAAACTGCTGGAGCATTAGTTAATCCAAATGGCATCACCAAAAACTCATAGTGCCCATATCAAGTCCGAAAAGCTGTTTTGGAAATATCACTATCCTTTACTTTCAATTGGTGGTAACCCGATCTCAAATCAATCTTCAAAAATACCGTGGCCCCCTGTAATTGGTCAAATAAGTCATCGATACGAGGTAGAGGGTACTTATTTCTGATGGCCACCTTATTCAACTGTCGATAATCAATACACAATCGCATTGTCCCATCTTTCTTTTTCACAAATTGCACTGGGGCTCCCCATGGCGAAACACTAGGCTGAATGAAACCTCTGCTTATCAGATCTTGTAATTGCACTTTTAATTCTTTCAAATCCGCTGGTGCCATTCTATATGGAGCAAGAGAAATTGGACCAGTACCTGGAATTAATTTAATGGAAAACTTTACTTCCCTATTGAGTGGCAGTCCTGGCAATTCCTCTGGGAAAACATCAGAAAACTCTCTAACCACGGTTATATCTTGAATTTTAATTATCTCTTTATTAGTATCAACAACATAAGCTAAATACCCTGTACAACCTTTACTTAATAACTTTCTGCTCTTAATTGCTGAGATAAGACAATTAGGGACAACATTCCTTTCTCCTGTAAACTGGAACTCGGGTTCACCAGGAAAATGAAATGTAACTTCTTTGCGAAAACAATCAATGGAAGCATGATATGATGATAACCAATCCATCCCCAATATAATATCAAAATCTCAAATGGCCAACGGTATCAAATCAACATAGAAATCTCGTTCCCCCATTCGTAAGATACAATCTTTATAAACATGCTCAACCAGAATCACACTTTCCATTGGGGTATAAATATATAAGGCACAATTGAGAAATGAACATGGTCTACCCAAATATGAAACAGTATCTAATGCCACAAATGAATGCGTAGATCCAGGATCAATGAGTGCATATAAATCTTTGTTTGCAATAGAAAGTTTACCTGTAACCACTTCAGGTGTAGCATGGGCATCTTCCAGTATCATCGCAAACACTCTTCCTCCTACCCTCGATCCAGTTGCTTGTTCTGTACCTCTCCCTCTGGTGGCACTGCCTGGAGAGAATCCCTTATGAGGCCCCACACTACTAACTGAAATCGCTCTTGATAACATCGGACAATTCTTTCTCAGATGGACCTTCTGATGACAGTTGAAATATTCTATATTTAGTAGGTTTGGGCAATTTCTCTTTACATGACCCGATGTCCCACAAAAGAAACAAACATTCGGATCTCCTTGTGCTGAAACTCCTGAACCTCTTCCACCACTAGCTTCACCACTTTGCAAACTACTTCCACCTCTGCCCTGTTGGAATTTCTTCCCTCCAAACCTTGCATATTCGGTATCGCTACCCTTTTTATAGTTTGGATCAAATCTTCTTCTCTTTACACCTCGTTCTCGATTCCCTCTTGCTTCATTCACGTCCTTTTCTACCAGCAGGGCTTTGTTCACCAAGGCTGAATAATTAATAGTCTCTAAAGCTGATAGCCTTGAGTTAATAACTAACTCTAATCCATCAAGAAATCGGCTGCACATATCTTCCTCATTCCATATAAACCTCGAAGCAAATCGAGATAATGCTGTAAGTTTAGCTTCGTATTCTCTAACTGTCATACTCCCCTAATTCAACATGAAATAATCCTTCTCCTTTTGTTTTCGATACATTGGGGGAAAATACTTATCATACAAAGCTTTGACAAAAGCATCCCATGAGATCACATTCCCACCTTTTGGAGTAATCAACAAATGTTTTGTGGCATCCCACCAATATTTAGCTTCTCCTTTCAGCATATACGTCGCCAAGGTCACTCGTTGATTTTCAGGCATCCTCATCACCCCAAAGATAAGTTCAATCTCTTTAACCCAGACTTCTGCCTCTGCTGGATCAATTGCTCCTTCAAACGATGGTGGGTTCATCGTAATAAATTTCTCATGTGAAGTACTCCTTTCTTCCCGGTGTATCACCTCCTCATCCCTAGCCAATGCTTGTGCCTCCAGTTGCCTGGTCTGTTGTTCTTCCATCTGTGCCATAAATCCAGCTTGCTGCTCCGCCATTAGAGTCATAGCACGTGCCATTTTTTACATATCTGTCAGTTGTTCTGGCTCGGGTTCCACATTTATCTGAACAGGTTGCTCAACCTCCGCTTCTGCTGGAATATTTGAAGCCTCATCTTCTAGTATCACATTTACATTCCCTCGTTCCATTCTCTTATATCTGAAATAAATCAAAGATATAACAACATGTAGATATACATATCTTTCCGAACATAATCGTTAGTATCAAATAAAATATATTTCTAACATTCACTGCCAAATCTAGATACTTCTCACTCCAGAACCTCTAAAACCTAGGATCTGATACCAAAAGCTGACACACCCCAACCCAGTTACTTATAATTAAGTTTGAAAGTCAAAGTGAGTCAAACCATGATTAATTTGACCAAACCATAAACACGAGTTTTAATTTCAGAGTCATCATTATAAATCCATATAATTGAAAACCTTTTTACAACATCAGAGTAGTCATACCTATACAAACTTTCTTGAAGGATAATTTAACTTAATTACATCATTTACATTTAAACAAAATGTTTGTTTCTCCCATTCCTGGCTAACCTAACCCGACTTCCTAGATTTGGCAGTGACATCGCGTTACTTGAAAAATGTGAACATAGGAACCATGAGCAAAATAGCCCAGTGAATGCATCACTACTATACTATTATATAAATTTAAATGCAATAAATCATGTCCATATACTCATGTATTAACTTATCCATCTAATTCATAATGAATGACCAACTTTTTCGAATCATGATTCACATATCCTGTCTAAATAGACAATTCTCCCCCATTCCTGGTCGAGGAGTAACCCCTTGTCATTAATAGACAAATCTCCCCCATTCCAGGTCGACGAGTAACCTCCCATTTTGGTAAATCGAAATGAACAATTTTATATTCATAAAATTATGATCATATTCATAACAGTATACAAATACATCATTCCAGTGAGTACACTCACCTTGGGTTGTCAACTATGTATTTATGTTTCCTTCGGGTGGAGTTGAACTGGGTTGATTACACCTTACACCTGCCAATCCAACTAAATCAGTACTGAATCTCAATTATAAGTATTATCCTGACATAATATATAATTTTTCATGACTATGTACCAACAACATAATTCCACTTAAGTCACATTTCATAAACCATGAGTAATGATAAAACAATGCTATCCATGTTAATAAAGTTATGAACATTCAATCGTAAGAAATACCTCATAAGAAGTTTATTACCAAAACCAAGTAACATGAAAGTATACTTATAAATGTATATACACATGAAACATTTATTCAAAATACTCTTTGGAAAGAGGAGATAACAATATCCTTTCATGGGGTATCAAGTATGGCCTCAGATTATTTCCCTCTATACTCAACCATCCTATATTTCTCAATTGTGTAAATACAGGGGTCCAACCTTATCAATATGAAAACATATATGAATATAATTTCCAATACAAGTGACGGTGTAATTTTTCAAGCTTCCTAGAGCAAGTTATGACCATTTCTTTACAACACAAGAAATCTGCCCTACAACCTCCTTTATTGTTCCTTCAACTTGCAAGAATTTTCATAATTTTTTTACAGCATAACTTTCCACGACTTTCAAACAATTTTTAGTACACATACTGAATAGTACAGAATCAAAGTTTCATAATTGTTTGACTTCATTTGCTATCTCAAAGGCTTGACTAAACTGAGGGCATACCGAAATGAAGTATACAAACAGAAACTATGTACTAACTTGAAATCATCATTACGGCCTAATCACAAGGAGATAAATTATTATTTTCGGCTATGATATGAATATATGAGTCTAAGTTTATATACAATTGAAATTTCTCATTTCCAGTAAGCACACAAAGATATATGCAAGTTTGAATACAAGTGGTTTCAATACAAAGCAATTTTTAAGGGTTTATGCATTCAACTTAACTTAAACTTGCATATATCCATACATATGCACCCAAGCATGAAAGGTCAATAAACAAATCAAGTATTTACATCATATAAATGATAAATATATGAAAAATAACAATATTTGCAATTAGGATTACCTTCGGGACTTTTACGTAATTTCTACGGATTTTTCTACCTTTTCTCCTCACTTTTCTTCCTAAACTTCTACCTTCTCTTTCCTCAAGCTAACAACACTTGAAACTGAACCTAGGGATTAATTTGATGAATAAATAAGTTAGAGGGAGAGTTTTAAGTTGGCCAAGTCTGCCTCCCAAGCCAACCAATCAAATTAAACCATTTGGTTTAATAAAAGACAAATTACCACTTGAAGGGAATTGACAGATTTGCCCCTTGTTCATAAATTGGACCTCACTTCTTACTCGTACATCAGTTTGATGCACCGTTTATTTTGTTACAACCATAACTCACATGTCTACAACTATCTAGTTTTTACCTCAAGTCAATTGTAATGTTATAAGGGTCAAAACTAGTCTCTAACAGGAACATTTCTACCGAAAATAACAAAATTTTGTGTTTGTAAATAATTCAACCTTTCATGATTTATGAAAGTAGGATTATAATAAACATAATCACTTGACATTAGATATACTAATAACACATTATTCATATCACATAAGGTAAGCATGATTTAAATATAATTTATCATAATTATATCCGGGTTGTCACATTTAGGCTGGGGTAAGGTTACGGGATAAGGGAATTAACTCCATTAAAATGCGCATTTGCCTTGATATATAACTTTTGACACCGCAAACGGACGTTTGACCTACAAGATAAACATTTAAGCACATAAGACCCATATTGTCGAGAATTAGCAACTAAAGTACATCTATTCGGGGTATAAATGGTATAGTTTTGGGTGCTTATCAGCAGCTAATATCAAGAAGTTTTAATTTTGATTGCACACCTGATTAAGTTTAAGTTATTTATAGCATACTTAGTTTTTGTAAATTTTTATTTTGAAACTTATTATGCTCACAATTTCAGTTTGATTTAGCATTTTTAATAAAAGCCTAAGTGATTTAGCTAATTACTTAGCATTTTTCGAAAATGGCAGACTTACATTTTAAATTAATGATCGAAGTGTCAATCAATATTACCTTATCTTAATTACAATTGCTAATTGGTTAATACAATTAAACCTAAGGTCTCCAAGTCCTTATCATGAAAAATACAAAGACCTCGTGAATGCCCACGTAAACAAAAGACCTACGGGGGATCCCTAGGCATTAAATGAACCTGATTTTGGTCGGATAAAATTATAAATGGATGGATGGCCCTTAAACCGGTGCATTTTTGCCATAATATGTTCTAGGCCTAAGGTTGTGTGACGACACAATCTAAAAGGCAAGATAAGATAATAAAATACATGCTCGACATAATGGAATGGAAAATGCAAAAGGATGATATTAAATAAACAACTTGTTACAAAAAAGTCGTAGTCTACAAAAATATAATTTATAATAGCAAAAGTGCAAAATAAGATAACACATTATGATCGGCTGGCGAGAAAAGCAGCAATGGCTCATCATCGGCTATCATCGGGATTTTGTCGAAACTCGTCATCATTCTTATGAGTTGATAAGTAGCTCTTGGCCAACTGAAGAGGAACAACGTCTAAAGGAACCAAGCTTTTTTCGCTGCCAAGGGGTGGATATTGGTAAGCTGGGCAATCAACTTGGCACAGATACAAAAGTTGAGAGTACTTAGAAATTTTAAACACGTCTAAGGCATTCAACCAACCATGTTTATAGGTTACACTCTTTATCTCATCTATCCTAATAGGGCCATCCACCACACCTTCCTCATAACCACCAGAATACGCTGTTCGGAGACCAATTCTGAATAGGCAACGTAGTTTAATAATGTCATGGCTAAGGCCTATCACCTTAACATGAGTTCTTCGACTGCTATCCTATGATCCAATGAACTTCTTCTTAAGATCATCATTCTCAGATTGGAGGAGGGCCCCAACATCTCCAATGTCCTTTGCTCCAACCATTTGGTCTTCAAGGAATTCCCCTCCTCATCCTCCTCATCCATGAGGGTGCCTACATTCACTAAGTCTTTCACGTTATATTTTTACTTGGCCACTAAGGCAGACTCTTCTTTGTAGTCATCAGTCATCTTTTTCAGGGCCTTTCGAACAGAGACAAATTCTTAGCGAGCTTAGGCACTTGTATCCCGACCAAGGAGGACGTCAAGATTTCCAGTAAAAGAAGGAATGTCCTCAGTTACATTTTTATACTACCAAAAGTAAGAACAAAGGGGGAATATTTAGCAATAATTTAAGATAAATTGAAATTCACAAAAGCCTTTCATTAATAATAATTAATATGGACAAAGCCTTTAAAAACAGAGACCAAAGGGAAAAATACAAGAGCATATAAGACTAATCGTTCCTAACTAATTTTCCTTGCTCATTACCTACTTTTGGGTCTCTAGGGCCTTACCCTTAGTAGATGAATCTATGGGCTGTTCAGCTGAAGCATTTATGGTGGCCTTCTCATCAGCCTTTGGTGGAGAACCATGGTTATGCTTGCCAAAGAGTTCTAAGTCATTAGGGTCTTTTATCCTCACCAAATAAGCATACCAACCCTTCTTAAAGCTAGACTTCCTGATGTAGGCTAATTGGTGTTGGGCATCCTCAAAGTCCTTAGTGTATCTCTTATCATGTTTGGCCTCCTTGGTTGAGAAAATGTCTTCACGTTCTTTCTTTAAAGGATCACGCTCGACCTTCAGCTGGTCATTGACGACTTTCTTCTGATCATGATCCCTCTTCAGTGTGCATATGGTATCACTGGTGGATTTGTTCTCATCACTATAAGCCTTCTCGATAAAGGCAAGATCTTTCTAGGACTTTTACAAAGCCACCGTTAGATCACCATTGATTTTGGACTGATCTAATTGACTGTCTAAGATAGAGATAAAATTTTCCACAAACTATAAATAATTAAATAAAGAATATGTTAGGAACATAAAATAAGGATACAACAACTTCAAAGTAGAACAAAAAAAACCTTGCTTATCAAGGATAACGCCTGAGCGGCGTGGGATATAAGTTGCTCATATGACAACTGTTTGATTTGCTCATAATCAGTGGCGAGCATAACTCCCTTCAACAGACCATCGGCCAAGGAAGGGTTCTTAGCCACAAACACCTTCTGTGGAGTTCTCATAGATGTGGGGGCATTACCCTTCTTGGAGGATTATAGAGGCATGGGGACTTTGTCCTTCTTATTTTTCTCTCGGACTGTTAAGTTCGAGTCAATAGCCGAGGGGCCTTCCTACTCACTCCTCTTCTAGGACTTGGTCATGGGGGAGGATGGATTGACATCTTCATTATCAGATAATAAAATTCTTCTCATAGGATCCATTAAGTATTCTTCCTCGGCTGGAATGGACTCAACTTCTAAAGATTCAAAGAAGGAGGAGATATAAACTTCTTTACTTGGTGAAGGAAGTGGAAGGTTAGGAATGTTGTCTATTGGACAAGCTGTGAAATTGCGAGTAGAATTTTTATACTCGAGCAGGAAAGAGGCAGAGAGAGGATGGTCACCACTTTGAGCCAAAGGGTCCCTCAATTTACGGATGTTCAGAAGCTCTTCCCTGTTGATGTGAGCAAAGGAGGGCTCTTTCATCTTCGATCGAGCTATTTAGAAAAAAAGAAAAAATATTATCAGTTACCACACAATTAAGAGAAAAATAAAAAAAGCATAAAGGTAAAGTATTAACCTAGATCACTCTCCCACTTTGGTCACGGAAACCCATGACAAAGTTCGCCCTTTTGAGAGGATGATGTTGCCAATTACGAGCAATAAAGCCCTGATCTCAATATCCCTTATTAAAATTAGGAAGGTTAACTACCAGTACCTTATTATCCTTCCTCACCTTCAGGTATAAAATACCATCTATTGTGCGAGATCGGGAGTAGCAAAATATAAGTTCTGGGATCCCTAGGTTAGTCCCATATAGTTCATTTATTCGATGAACTCCATTGATAACCTGCTATGTATTTGAAGCACATTGGGTAGGAATAACGTCAAAAAACTAGCAAAATTCCCTAAAATATTGGTTTGGGGGAAATGTTATGCCCCCTGAACCACTGAAATAGTGTGAATCAAATGGCCGCCATCAATCGCAATAAAATTTTTGGCCATGGGGGAACATTCAATTTCAACCCAAGAAGGAATCAAATTAGTTTTTCTAAACTCCTCTAAGTTATTCTCATTAATAGTATAAACTATTTTCACAGAAGAGAATAAAAGAATGATACGCAGCGAATATAAGAAGAAAGAACCATTAAGATGAAAAACAAGAGGAGAAGAAGAGAACCTATAAAATTAAGTAAGAGAACAAGAGCTTTAGGGAGTATTTTTGAGAAAAATAAGGTAGCAAAATAATCGTACAAAGTTTGAAATAAGTGAGGATCAAGTTCCAAGAGTTCAATCCTAAGGAACAACACTCAAGATTAGTTTTGGCACTACATTTTTTTCTACATGGACCAGCATACCCCTGCCGATTTAAAATAATTATGTACGTGTCCGGGCAAACATCTCAGGGTCTGCATTCAGCTTGGTCCGAGAAAAGATGTAAAATTCTCCAAACCATCTTTGGCAAAGAATTTTAGGGGCAATTGTGGGTGGTAAATTATAAAGGTCTAATTTTCGGCCACTCGAATTGGCCCAGCATGCTACCCCAATCAAATTCAACATTGCATGGATAAACAAAAGAGTATATCACATGGATAAGTGAAGACTCTTTTGGTTACCCACATTCTCGGAGGAGATAAACATGAATCACCATGAACCAATGAGGAGCTACGAGAGTTTTTCGTACAACTCAACTACTTTTTAATTATTACAAATATAACCCCCACCCGGGGCAATGGGGCATGTAATTCCAAACCTCTAACGAATTAATAAAAATCGAAAAACCTCTCCATGGACATAGACAGTTGATGAACCACACACACACACACACACACACACACACACACACACACACACACATATATATATATATATATATATATATATATATATATAGAGAGAGAGAGAGAGAGAGAGATGTATCCTTTGGATGATAGGAATAAATTATGGGTTAATATATAATTTTTTAAAATTTTACTGAATTAAAAAAAGGAAGTGGGTTTATCCAAGATAACATATAATTAATTGGCAATGTGTAATTATATAATTAGACTATCATTTTGATCAGATATAAGACTAATCAAATCAAATGGTTAAATGAGAACCATGTTATTATAAATCTACTACAACATTTTATAAACACTTTAGCCAAAGCCTAAGAACTCACTTTAAAACTTAAAAATTCATCAAATAAAGTATGGTAAATCTCCTTAAATTATAATTCATTTTCACTAACCCTTCTTAAAGAAATTAAGTAAATAAGAAACCCTTTAATTATTTACTCTTGGATTATTTGGGTTTCAGGGCTTAAATTTTTGCACATTTGAGGATTTACAATCCAAAAATTAATTCATGATAATTGACTAATTATGACAATTTTTTGTTAAATTACAAGAGAGGGAGAGAGAGAGGGAGAGAGAGAGATTAATGGTGATTTATTCAATTCTAAAATTAATTGGGTTTAACATAAGGTTTGATTGATGAAATTAATGATTTGGAATGGAGTTGGATTTGACACTCTCACTCCTTTCTCTTTCTTTGATTCTTTACACTTTATGGATTTTTGTATAATTTCTCAGAGAATGAAAAAAACTATTTTTCTTGTAAAACAAGAAAATTTGTATATATTCATACCACAATTAAAAAAAACAATGTTGATAATTTTTCATAAATTAAAAATATTTTTAAAAATAATTTAATTTGTTTCTAAGTAGGTGATTAAATATTGGGTTTTTGGAAGTTTCTTATGAAATTTTTGGAATAGTTTGAAATTTCTTGGAATAGGTGTGCGTCAGCAAGTGTGCAAACTTGGTGTGCACAGGAGCTTACCATATAAAAATAATATGCGTACTTTAGCCCAACCTAACAAACTAACTTACACCTACATAAAAAAAAATGAAAAAGTTTGATCTAGCTACGAGATCACTATCCCCCTCTCTCGTTCAGCCTTCTTGCCCCAACTGGCTCACCCTTTCTCTCTCCTCATTTTTCTCTCTCTCTCTCTCTCTCTCCAACTCTATAGTCAATTCTTAAAGGTAGATATATCATATTTTCATTACAATTTGACATTTTCACATTTTTATTTTTGTTTTTACCAATTCCTTGAATGCTTATAAATCTAATGTACAAATTAACTAAGGGATCTTAACAAATAAGTTCTATGTAATACCCCGTATTTTTATGGCTTTTAATTATGAGATTTATTAAATTTTTGGGATAATTAATTGGAAAATAATCTGAATTTAAATGCTAGCGAGACGAGAGTTAGTATTTGATTATTATAATGTTGCTGAATATTACTGAGTGATTATGGTAATGGGTGATTATTGAATTTATTAAAATTACCGTGAGTTAAAAATACGGCAGTTTCGGTAATTAAGTTGAGACGCGCATGTTAGTCGTGTCAGGACCCAATTTAATGGATTTAAAAGTATTTTATTTTTATGTCATCCGTATGAGCATTTTGAGTGCGCCAACGTGTTCGGTAGGGTTGAGATAGTCAGAAAACACTAGTCGGGGGTTTAGTTTGGGTCCGGGGGCATTTTTAAGCATAACCGGCAACCCGGGAGGGTATTCTAGTCATTCCTATTTTTCGATGAATAGTGACCCACGAAATTTAGACAGATAATATCATCCAACACTTGAGTCCCTTAGGGTTTCACAACAAAAATTATAAACGACCATTAAAGTGGAAGAGAAGGAAGTTTTCAATGGAGAACCACCACTTAGAGGGTTTTTGCACCACCGTCACCACCACCGGATAGATCGAAAAGCAAGGATCATCCTCATATCGTCTACTTCATCGGATCAGAATCTTCATTATCAGGCAAGTGATTTAACTTGCAATAATTTAGCGCATATATCATTCATGTTAGGTTAGAATTGAAGAATAACCTTAAATAATTAAAAATTGGATGGATTTGAAGAATTTAAATCATAATTTGGGTAGGTCTTACATGTAGTTTAATGTTGGAGATAATAGTAGCCACGAAATTATGATTTATGGGTAGAGAATTATGAAATTGTATGGAATTATATAGTATTCTTGAAGAAATAGAAGAACTAGGGTTTTTATATGAAAATTAGGTAAATTGATCCAATAATTTGATGTTCTATTTTGATTTGATGATTATAAAACGTGGAAAATGATGCAAACATGTTGGAATGATTATTAGTATAATCGGTTGGGAGTTTAGGGCGTTGTAATGAAGAATTAGAGGTGTAAAAAGAGGAAAACCCGGTAACTGTTTAAGAAATTCTGGGCTGATACCTGCTTGATTGATCGATCGACTCAAGAATGTCGATCGATCGACGATCGATCGATCGACCCCTTTTCTTTGATCGATCGACCCCTTATGATTTTTGGTAATTGTTTTACTTTGAGGTTTAATGGAAATCCCAAGGCCGATAATGATTCTTAGGGTGATCAATTTGATATTGTGGGACTTAGTTAAGGTCAGTAGAGTCTTAGTTGATGCCGAAAAAAATGGCTTACCTTATGGAATAGAATGCTATTGCTTACGAGGGTCTACCGAGTGGGGTACAATTAGAAATTATTCGAATTGAAACTATAATGAGAATTAATGATGATGTAAGGGTAAGAACAGTAACGGAGGGACTTTAAGACTAAGATAACATTTAAAATTAATAGGAGGCCTAGTAACCTTTTGGGGTAGGTTTAGGTATTCAAATTGATACGACGAGAGAGAGTTATCAAGTTAAATATATAATTACGTATGATGTTCAGGATAATCTTACTACGTACGAGACTGACTAGATAGAATATGAATATCTATATTGAAATATGATTACTAAGGTTGTGTGAATTCCTAGTGAATGGATTTCTTATGTGTATGACATACCTACCATACTTGCTATCACGGGAGGTTAGTTTTTAGAAAGGACCCTCTTATCCTTGTGTGCCTTTGGGGGGATTTAGACTTGTACCTTAAGGACATAGGACTGTGAATGACTTATTTGTGAGTTGATAAGTCAGCTGACCATGGGAGCGTAGGTATGTGCGTGACCCATGGGTATGTGAACTATGTTCGCCTCTAATATGTGCGATTTGTTTTGAGACGGTTCCTGAGTGATTCGGAACACGTGATCCTTACGTACGTGATGTACATGGATTTGATAACAGAGTATGCGTGCACCACAACTTAGCCTAGGGGTGCCATATATGCACTGTGGGTGATTTATCTATGTACTTGTGACCGGTTCATTGTTGCTTAGTAGATGTGAATAACTAAGATATTTGAATGGTCTAAGAATGAGAATTTAATTAACACTTGAGATAAGTAATTTTAATGGATGCGAATATGGGTTATGAATATAACTGGTTTGGGTACTAAGAGTAGACATCCTATAGTAGAATGCGAAAGTGGAAGTGATACACACTAGTTAAATAGCGGCATAACTAGGATGGGTTAAGGGAATACGTTAAGCATGCATATTAGTGGAGAGGTGAGAAACTCATGCGAGAGTACGCAACTAACATGTCTATAATATGTGTTGTTTAATTGTAATTTAAACACTTGCTAAACTTTTAAACTGTTTTCACCTCGGGCCCTGATCCTTTTCCTTCCAAATCTATTTTGTTTTGTAAAAATATTTTAGGAGCCCAGCCACAGGGACGCCAAGCATAGGAGTTTCATTCTGATGACGTGCTGTAGTTGCTGTGGAAGCTACAAAATCTTGGTATTAGACGCCTTCATTTTTATCCTTGGTTCCTTCAGAGTTATTTGTATCAATTAGGGCATGTCGCCCATTCTTATTTGGAGGTTGTAGTTACAGACTTTAATTATTTCGGTTATTGGATTATTTATTCAAACTCTTGTATTGGGACTTTATTTACTCTGGCATTTTTATTATTGGAGTGTTTAACCCAGACTCAGTTGATTTCATTTCATTAGTTATTCATATGAGATTGTTTATGCGATTGATGGTTAATGATTTAATTCTGGGTGATTTGTTAACTTAATTAATCAAATTTGACATCTCTCTCTTTTTAAATATTAGGTGGCTAATAATTAACTAATTGTTTTCGACAATGATGCTAAGACTGAACCAACTGGATATTTTATATTAATTTAATAAAGGAGTAACTACCCGGTATTTAATTAGACGGGGTGTTACATTCTATTTACACAAGATATCTTCTAATTAATCTTATCAAAATATTTTTTTTAATATGTCCTATTTATACATGTAGTGAATATTCTCTACTTATTTACAAATAGGATTTATTGAAGCAAAAATATTTTTTTAAGAGATTTATTTAAGCAATAAAAGATTGTAGTACGTATTTGACTACATACCTAGTAAATGAGACTCATTGGTAAGAAAATCCATTAATTAATTGCAACGCATTATTAGGGTTTTACTTTGGGGATTTTTAATTTTATAATTTACTAATTTTGATTTTGCATTGTTAAGGTTTAAATTTGGGGATTTAAATTTTGCGATGCATTTTTGGAAGTAGCCAGGTATTTTTTTATTTTAGTGAACTACTAGATTAATGAATATTTGTGTATATAATTTTTCATTAATGTTGGCGAATGATACTATGGAATGACATCAATTGTTCCAAATTTGAGTAATCATTTGCTAAAAAATCTAAATACTAACCTAAAATAATTGGCTCGGGAGCTCCCGCCCCCAAGGCCCCGAACTTGGTCATTAAATTTGAGCTCACAATTTTTTTTAGCCCACCCCAATCAATAATCCTGGCTCTGCCCCTTGTCTCATTCAACAATTTCGCATAATTTGAAAGTGCTTTGAAGATAATATAGATATATATTGCACGTGATGAACATTTTGATAGCAAAATTAATTGTTTTGTATAAATAGATCAACAAATTTGTTTAAAGAGTTGTGCTACACTACTCGAGTGTTAACCTCGAGTTAGTACATGTCCTCTTTGGCTTTTCTTTTCTCTCCCTCGGATGCACATTCACAATTTTTAATAAATAAAAAAACAGTTTTGTGATTGGGATGACACAAAAATAAGGCAAAACATTTTTTTTTGGTTGGGATGACACCAAAACAATTGTTTCTATTTCTTCTTATTTTTTTTTTTTGTGATTGGGATGACACCAAAATTATAAAAAGAATAGTTTTTAATATTAATCTACATTTTGTGTGTAAATATTAATATCTTTTGTGTCATGATTTTTTGACACAGTTGGGCCGAGCCATGCTCCTGTTTTGTAATAAGTAAAACTCATTCTAAAAAGACTATTCCAAAATATTTTTTTTGGACTTTTTTCATTTTTTTTAATATAAGCCGATTAAGTTTTTTTAAAACAAAAATAAAAAAAATTGGTGGGTTAATAGATTTGGGGTGGATTGCCATTTTTTTAAAAAGGGGGGGGGGGGGGGGGGGGGGGGGGAATATATATATTACAACATTGATCATAAATGTGGGGGTATAACCCAAGTTTTTATGACAAAATGGGAGTAACAAAACTCCGTAAATTTTTTGTTTGTATAAAGGAAATACCAGTACTAACCCGGTGTTCATTATCGGGTAGTTTATCATTATTCCATAATAAGACGAGTAATGGTAGACTATCCGGATTTTGACACTCGTTAAGTGCGGGGAGGAGAAGTCTACATTGTCTTTTCTATCTTTCCTTTGTTTCTCATGGGTTGAGTTGATATGATTTGCAAAATATTAGTTGTGGTGTGACGCTCTTAATATAGGCTATTATTTTTAACATTTAATCACGAAGCCAACGATAAAGAAAAAGTACATGCGACCCATTTTGTGCGTTGATTACCTAAAAAAGGTATTTGTATTGTGCTCATATTAACATTTTAACATGTCCACGACACGACACGAGCATTATTTTAAGATACCTATGATGCGACAAGAGTCATAAATTTAGCACAAGTTGAACGACGCGAGTTATAATTATAACATGTGCATGACACGGCATGAATCATAATTTTAACACAAATACTAAAAATCTCTCACCTTTTAATGTATACAAAAATTCATATAAGTTAGAAACTTTTATGTACGTATTACTGAAATTGGATATATACTAATTATATTCTTAACCCCCAAAAATTACCAATTAGAATCTGAAGCCCAAGAAACCATTTTTTAGTCATTAAAAACATCTCACATTTCCTATAAGAAAAGGAAAGGAAAAAAAAAGCATGAAGTGATCACATGAGAAACAAAAGAGAGTGTGAAAGGGTCTAATATTCTTCCCTACGTACTAGCTCGGTGTTAAGACCCAGGTAGTGCAATATTATATTTGTTTAAAATCACTATATAACTCAAGAATTTTAAGTATTTAATCCCATTTTTTAAAAATTCAGCTGTAGCCACTGTCACGTATTTATTTTTTAGTTGTGAGTCTTATTGTAATAACTATGACACAAATGTCATTTTATGAACAAAGAAAGATGGCTGATTAGAGATGATTTTGTGTAATTATGAGGGTTACTACAATTTAAAAAATATATGAGATGAGAGTCGATTTTGTGTAATTATGAGGGTTACTACAATTTAAAAAATATATGAGATGAGAGTCCAACGGAAACTCAAATCAAGAAAACTATGTACTCCTTTATAAAATGATGCAAGCCTACTTAAATTTGGACAAGATATGTTAAACTATAAAAATAGTTGACGGGAGGTTATGAACCATAATTTAGAGGTATTCACTATAATTTACTCAGTTATCTTAGTAACCTACATGCATGAGTGCAATTATGATTTACACATGTTATTATCACATAGCAAAATATATTGCTCGAGTAAGTAGAAGTTTCAAAGATGCGATGCAGAGAATCAAGATCTTCCAAAGGGCTTATATATGGAGGGTAGAAAGGGCTACAATATCCCATGAATGGACATCTTTTCTTACCAAGTAGTTTTGGTGAGAATGTAATAAATCAGATGGACAAACCTATCTAACTTAGTGTTTCTTTAACCAGCGCCGTAAATCTCAAACTATTCCTTTTGAACTTTTATAAATAAAAAAGGAAAACAATCAGGAATCAAATATAAGATTAACAAATAGAACGATGTGTCATTTTTAATGTTTTCGAAGAAACACATATCATATAACACGACAGGGTGCAGACAATGATTTGGTATCCTTGTAGAATTCATCTATCTTTATCATGATGGGAAGGCGCCAAAAGGGTTTGTCCGATACATACAACATTTTTATTTCAATCCGACAATATATGCAAGTCTTACGCAACAAACGAAATTTATTGTTCCCCCGACGTGACTTTCTGGGAAGTTGCACGGAGATAAAACCCCTTTTCATGTGTTAAAAAAAGAAAAATTACCTTTTTTATGCTATGATTTGGTATGAAACGGGGTTCTATAAGACGAAGCTGCGTGGAAGCTGGGGTGGGCAACTGCCCCACCCCAAATTTTGAAAACTAAGGGCTTGTTCGATTTGTAATTATAATTTTATTTTTTGTGTTTAAATATAATTTTGATAAAAATTTTTTGTTTGGCAACCTATTTTTAAACACAAAATTAAAATATTTCTGCGTTCTAATTAAGTTTTTCGAAAAACAGATTTAGAGTATTTTATAACTTCTGTTTTTTAATTTTCAACTCAAAATTATTCATTCTTAATATTTTAATACAGTTATATCTTAATATATAATATACATACATAATACATTAATATGTGTGTAATTCTTATAAATAAAAAATATATATGTACATGTACCGACCCACTGATGTGGCCAATGCCACATCACTCAAAACACACGCTCAAGTGCACTGCACTTTCTAATAAATTCTTATCTTTCTTTTTATACCACATTTTGCTTTTTACTTTTTTTTAAAAATAAAGTATAAATAACTCATAAAATATAATTTTAGTTAAAATAAAATTTATATATTTGCACTCCTTTGAACACAGTCAATCAAATGAGACCAACAATTTTTTATATAGTTTCAATTTTTTTAAAATGTTATTTTTACTCCAAATATTTTATTTTTCGACGTTAAAAATTAAATAACTCATAAAATTAATTGTGTTCAAAACGCATTTTATATATATGGACTTTCCACGAGGTCTTCTATCAAATGACACCAAAAACTATAGGTAATTTTAAAATTTCGTTTTTACACTTAATGGTTTATTTTTCAATGTTAAAAATCACACCTCTCACAAAATAAAAATAAAAATAAAAATAAAAATATCGTTCCCTAAAAAAACATCAAATTGTGTGGTACTTAATATAACTGTTAACATATATTATTAACTGTTACATGATTGCGTCGCATGACATATACATTATTTTATTACAATTATTATTATGTATATAGGGAAAACTAAATAATGATTGACATTGGTATGATGAAGTTGTCAATAAATTAATTGAATAATGTTTGGCTACCCGGGTGTTAACCCCGGGCTAGCACAGGGATGACCTTTTTTTTTTTTTTTTTTTTTTTCATGTAAAATGAGTTAAAAACAATTATAAAAAATATTTTTTTATTAGAATAGTTTATTTATTTTTTTCAATTATTTTTTTTAAACTCATTTTATCCCTCAGACACCTATTTACTCAATATTCTTTTATTTTTAAAGGTCTGCGCTAGCGGCACCCGTTATTTTTAAACTTTTTTTTTTATTTTACAACATTTGAAATAATTTTTGTATTTCTGCATTAAAAAACTAATCTAATAATTTTTTTTAACTCATTTAGTCCCTCAAACATTCATTTACCCAATATTCTTTTATTTTTAAAGCTCTGCGCCAGCGGCACTCGTTATTTTTAAACTTTTTTTTTTTAATTTTACAACATTTAAAATAATTGTTGTATTTTTGCATTAAAAAACCAATCTAATAAAAGATTATGTTTTTAATTATTTTCAACATATTTAGTCCCTCAAACACCCATTTACCTAATATTCTCTTATTTTTAAAGGTCCGCACTAGCGGCACTCGTTATTTTTAACCTTTTTTTTTTTTTAATTTTACAACATTTAAAATAATTGTTGTATTTTTGCATTAAAAAACTAATCTACTAAAAAATTATGTTTTTAATTATTTTCAACCTATTTAGTCCCTCAAACACCCATTTACCCAATATTCTCTTATTTTTAAAGGTCCGCGCCAGCGGCACTCGTTATTTTTAACCTTTTTTTTTTAATTTTACAACATTTAAAATAATTGCTGTATTTTTGCATTAAAAAAATATTCTAATAAAAAATTATGTTTTTAATTATTTTCAACCTATTTAGTCCCTCAAACACCTATTTATCCAATATCTCTTATTTTTAAAGGTCCGCGCCAGCGGCACTCGTTATTTTTAACCTTTTTTTTAATTTTACAACATTTAAAATAATTTTTGTATATTTGTATGAAAAAACTAATCTAATAAAAAATTATGTTTTTTATTATTTTCAACTTATTTTGTCCTTCAAACACCCATTTAACGAATATTCTCTTATTTTTAAAGGTCCGCGCCACCGGCACTCTTTATTTTTGAACTTTTTTTTTAATTTTACAACATTTAAAATAATTTTTATATTTCTTAAAACTGTTTCAAAATATAAAAAAAAATATTTATATTAAACAACTTTTCTTTTTGGAAACAGTTTTTTTCAGAAAAAAAAATCTTTTAATATTAAAATAGTGTTTTTAAACAATACATTTTTTTTAGTTTATAAAAAATATTATTTTTTAATAAAACAGTTTTTTTAAATTAAAAAAAAATCAATATTACGTTTTTCACGTATTTTTTTAGTTTATAAAAAATATTATTTCAAAATGTTTTTTTCTATAAATATTACGTTTTTCACGAAATACGGGTTCAATTTCCATTTCTTTAGCAATATCTATAGCTTCAATCTTCGCGGATTCAAATCCGTTTTCTCTTTCATTTTCAAAATAAGAAACAAGTCCTTTTAAAATAAAAATAATTTTTTTTATTTTTAAATCCGTTTTTTCGTGACCGGAGGGATATTTTCTAGTAGACATATTCATAAAACAAGTGTAATTTGTAAAAATAAAAATTAATCACAAAATCACAAGATTCTCAACAATATTGACAAACAATGTTAAAGAAAAATGCTAAAGAGGAACAATAGAAGCTGATTTGTAATCAATTTGAGAGCAATCTCAAATGAGATTGTAACTTGTAAGCCAAAATGTATGTTTCTTTTTCAATTTCTTAAATTGCATGTTTCCAATCTTGATCCAAAGTATCATACTAAATAGAGTAATTTTATTAATTTCTATCCCAGTTTTTATTTATTAACAATAAAAATTGTTTTTTTCACAGTTTCGTATATAAAAGGCAGTTTTATTTAAAAATAATTTTTTTCATATATATAAAAAAGTTTTTCCTTATTTTTGTTACTGTGTTATATAAAAATAGTTTTATACAAAAATTAAATTATGCACTTTTAGGACTTAAAATAATATTGGTTATGGATATAGGACAACAAACATTTTGTTTTCATTTTTAATCCATGTTTTTAAATTATCGGCTGACGTGGCATGTTGTGATTGGTTGACATTTTATGGATATGGGTTCGCGCCAGCGACTTTATTCAAAAATAGGGACTAAAAATGAAAACAAAATATTTGTTGTCCTATTTCCATAATACACATTACAATATGTCCTAAATTTACAAAGCGCCTAAAAAAATTTACGAGTAAAACGTTCATCTCTTTTGTTGATGGGTTTTTGTTGCCAAAAAAAGAAAAGTTATGAAAAAAATGCATTCTAATATAAAAAAACAGTTTTTGTTGATTGTTTTTTTTTTTATATTAGAATGCATTCCAAATGAATAATTTTGTAATTGTTATTATTATTTTTTTTAAGTAATTCCAACACAAAGTTAAAAACTAACACAAAACAACTTGTTGAGTTTTGGTGAGGGGAGAGATTTTGGTGTGTTCGGATTTTGGTGGGT
Source organism: Sambucus nigra (assembly GCA_949130495.1). NCBI lineage: Eukaryota > Viridiplantae > Streptophyta > Magnoliopsida > Dipsacales > Adoxaceae > Sambucus > Sambucus nigra. The sequence continues at coordinate 254,316,296 of OX422220.1, forward strand.
TTGGTGAGATAACAGATTTTTTTTTTCTCTTTCCTACGTGGACAGTTCCACGTAGGTGTGTCCATGAATTGTGTAAAATTGGCGGGTCTCCATAGCAAAGCTCTTTTGAAAACTAAGGGCTTGTTCGATTTGTAATTATAATTTTATTTTTTGTGTTTAAATATAATTTTGATAAAAATTTTTGTTTGGCAACCTATTTTTAAACACAAAATTAAAATATTTCTGCGTTCTAATTAAGTTTTTCGAAAAACAGATTTAGAGTATTTTATAACTTCTGTTTTTTAATTTTCAACTCAAAATTATTCATTCTTAATATTTTAATGCAGTTATATCTTAATATATAATATACATACATAATACATTAATATGTGTGTAATTCTTATAAATAAAAAATATATATGTACATGTATACAAAATTAAGTACGAAATAATATAAAGTTAAATAATATTATCGCTAGATACATGATACTTATATATAGTTTTATACATATATTATTAATGTATGGAATAATATAAAATATACATATAATACATATGTAGTAAAAAATATTATCAATTCATGTATATATATAATTTTAAAGTGAATTATACACATGCAATGAATTATACACATGCAATGAATTATACACATGCAATATGTGTGTGTGTGTGTGTGTGTGTGTGTGTATATATATATATTAAACTCCCCAACATACCTCATTAAATATATCTAAAAATACATGATATTAAATGTACGTATATATAGTTTATGATGTATGTATGTATGTATGTATGTATGTATGTATGTATGTATGTATGTATGTATGTATGTATGTATGTATCATATATGTATGTTTATGTATATATATAGTTATTGTTAAACTTCCCAACATATCTCATTAAATATACCTAACAATACATGATATTAAATATACATGCATATAAGTTATGGTGTATGTCTGTCTGTATGTATGTATGTATACATGCATGTATCATGTATGTATGAAAGTTTTATGTATTTCGCTCCCTCTCTATACACACACACACACACACACACACACACACATGTATGATATAAATATACATGTTTGTCAATTTTGTCAAATTTTTAAAAACTTGTATTTAAAAACAAGTTTACCAAACGCACACTAATAATTATAAATATAGAAAATTGAATTTTAAAATTGTATTTAAAAACAGCGTTTAAATCGAGTTTTTTGAATAGGGAACCAAACGGGTCCTAAACATTTACCCCTAAATATTTTGAAAATTATGTATAGTGTCCCACTTAAAATTTTAATAATTAATTATAATTTTATATATTTTGGTGATAATTTAGTAATCACTCTCAACATTATAATTTTTATATATTTTGATGATAGTTTAGTAGTCACTTTTAACATACATGCAATATATTTTTTGTAGGTGATACATTACATGATATATCTTTACAACCATTTTTACTCAATTCAACATTCAAGTAATGATCGCATACTTTTTTCTAACATTCATTAGTATGTAAGATTTTAAAGAAGAAGAAATGATCGCATACTTTTTTGTAATATTTATTAGTATGCGAGATTTTAACCCTTTTTTTTTTGCCTTTTACATGGAGACTATAAACCTTAAAACTAAGCTCCACATATTTCAACTAAGTTTTAAATTTAGACATTAATCACGTTATAAGGCATTTTCTGATTTATTTTCCTAACCGAAATTATATGTACGTCGACGTTCACATATATGTAATGTATTTGACTTATAATTGTCTAAAAATACAAATTATTAATTAAATATTTGTAAGAACGTAAAAATAACCCTATTTTTTTTGCGGGCTTCTGCCCCCGACCCCCCGTTACTGGTTTGTGCCCCACCCTGAGTAAAATCCTGGCTCCGCCACTTCTTACACTATGATTTACCGCAACTTACCCTATTTGCTTCGAAAATATATAGTTGTATTAACTACTATCTAATTTTGAGAACCGAACATCAAAAAATTGAAATTATAAAAATTTTGTGAATGTTTTTAAGTTACACATTTTAAAAATAGATGTAATAAAATTACCGTACTAAAACTAATAAATGAAACAATGATCCAAAATATTTGACATGCCAAAAATACCAATTTATATTTTACTTTATTATTTATATAATTAACTTGACTCATTTATAACGATTAACGTTAAAAGTGATGTCAATAGTTAATTTTCTCTTTTATGTGGATAAGTGAGTTGTATATTCAGTTTTTACAAACTACATGTAACAGTTTTTCAAATTAAGAATACATGCTTATATATTATTGTCTCCACTATGAGTTTTTTTCGATTCTTATTTGAGAGATTCGGGTTTATCATTAAGTTATTTGATATTTTGTGCGACGTACAATCAAATACATACGTTATTTGATAATTTATGTGTAAGTTAAGTTATTGCATTTGAAAATTAAAAAAACATAAAAGTGAGCAGTAAAAAAAATGATAAAAATAAGAAAATCGAAACTAAACTTGCAGAAAAACCTAAAATTACGGGAAGCAAAAGTTTCCAAAAATATCGAAGTAACGAATTTTTTTGTATAGGTAAGTGTTTATTAAAATTAAAAATTCAAAACTATCGAAACTGAATATACCAAAAAAATTATTATGGTATTAGTATATGCCTCACATTGACATAACTGATCGATAATCACCCCTAATATGGAGTCATGGACGATGGGTATCATATTTAGACAACTTGCTTCCATCTGATTTGAAATGTGTTATATGTTATATATGTTGGGTAGCATTATCTATAACAATTATTTTTTTTAGAAACTCTAACCTAGAAAACCCTCGCGCAACTCACAAAAGGATGTTAAAAGGAAAGAGACATTTAGGAGAAAGTCAAATAATGAGTTTTTAAAATGGGAGAATTCTAAGGGCACCTCAACTATTACTTCAAAATACCAAAAGAATTTTTTTTTGGCTAAGGGCCACCACATTATACATATATATTTTTTACACACTATTTTCAACAAATTACACCACATATTATCTCTTTCTATCCACTACACTCAAAACTCTCCCTTTATCTTCTGCACAAAAGCCAAAAGTTTTGTCTCCATTAATTCAACATTCCATCTTCAACATCATTAAAGTTTTTTTCATTTTGTCCCCACACACCAACCATACTTAACAATATTATTAAAGTTTTGTCCCCCACACACCAACCATTTTCAATAACAATATTAAATAACTAGAGTTTATTATTTAAATATTCAAATACCAATGAATATTCCACCATTACATGACAACACCTCAGAAGCAAATGACAACTCCCCAAATCACATTTTTGAGGTAAACTTTGGTTCCCATTACATATATATTTATTTATTCATAAGGATTGAAAATTTGAAAATTCCCAGAAAACATACAGTGGTTCTATAACATATGTACTCGAATTAAGAAACCGCAATTCTTATTTAATTCCTCATAGAATGTATAAACTCAAACATATCCAAAAGAAGAATTAAACTACTTGTTGATATCTAAAAATGGAGTGGGTCTAATTTTATAATCACTAATAAAATAACTAAAGCAATCTACACAAATACACAAGAGACAAAGATTTTTAAAGTGGTTTAGTTATAACAAGCCTACGTTCACTATTGGTCTTATTTTTTATGGTTACAATAACTCAGTATGATGTGCTTATGATTGATTGAATCTTCCCCCTGAGCTAAGGGAGATTATATTTATAGTGGTCTGAAACCCTAGAGATGGAATGCCTTTATATATCCAGGCATTTACATCTGTATACAATAAATGAGACTCTTAACCTTCAGTGTTGGTCGTCATTCCATCCGAGCAAGTTTTGCTATTCCTAATGGTTCATATTCTGGGAGTTGGTCGGCCTCCCAGCCGACTAGATGTCCCAGATGCCGATCAAGATAACTTAATGGCAATGTAGGAGAACATGTGTATATTTTTCATAGGTCCACGTAGGAGAGTAATATTTATATACAACAAAAGCCCCCAATACTCCATGCTTGATGATTGATCAAAAGCAAGGAGTATTTGTTCGAACCTTGCTCGGCGTAATGTCTGAGAGTTAGTCGACAGCCGACCTCACAACTTGTAAGATTTTTCACAAGCACTATTGAAAATGGATTTTTTTTAAATAATTCAAACTTTTTTGAACTGCCAAAGGGTACGCTAGTTTTTTTGTGCCTTGGGAAGCGTGCAGTTAGTGGTTGTTCAAACGTTCGTGTATTTCAATCATTTCGTTTTTATTTTCGAGGTAGTCTATAAAAGGATAATAATTTCCCTCCATTTCACTTACCTTAAACTTTCTGCACCTCAGATTATCTCTTCTTTCTGAAGATTTTCTTCTTCGCTATTTGCTGCTTGTTATTCACCATCATTTTTCAATCTCTGTTATTACCTTTCGATCTCTATGAGTTATCCTTCCCCTCTTTTCTTTGATTTTCTTATATTTCAGTCATGGTGTATATCGTAGATGACAATTCTTTAGAGGGATTTAGGGAGAATAGGGGAATTCCCAGTTGGGTAGGGTTAGAAATTGCTTATGGTCCTATTGATGTATATTCCTTAGCCGAGGGTCACTGGATTCCCACTCTGCTTATTGTAGAGTGTGGCATTACTTTTCCTCTAAACCCTCTTTTTCTTCAATTCTGTCAATACTTTGATATCGTTCCAGCGAGAATAACCTCCAACACATGGAGGGTTATAAATGGAGTGAGTAGGTTGAATAAAATATATGGGACCCATATTGGGATCCCTTAGTTGATGTTTTACTACTAATGGGGAACCATTGGGGATAATACATATTATTTAAAGACTAGGGAAACCAATAGTGCTTTAATGGTCAACCTGTCAAATTCCAATAAACACGACTAGGATTATGGTGTTGTGATAAAAAATTGGTAATATGCCCCCTTCCTTAGGTGGTAACATACACTGGTCCTAGGTGTCCCAGGAAGGGCGTGGCATAGGTCATAACTTTATTCTTAAATTTCTTATGTTCATTGTCTGTTCAAAGATTTATCGATTAACTTTCTTGTTCTATTTTTGGTGCAGAGGAAAATAAAAAGAAGTGTCCCAAGGAAGCTGAGGTGAACATTAACACCCTTAAATACTTGTGAGGAGGAGAAGAACATCCCAAAATTTCTTCTATGCAGTTAGAGTATAAGAGTTTCATAACTTCATTTATTTACCGACCAACACTTATATTGCCTCAGTCTCTTATCAACCTAAACAAGGAATTTGTATCCATTTCTTTAGCTGCAGAGTCAGTTGGAGAAGAGCTAGTTAAAGGAGAAACATCTTCCTCTTTTGAATCCCTTGATATCACCACCATCCCTACTCCCCCTACTGTCCAGATGGTGAAGAGGAAGATTCCAAACTTATTAGTTGGGCTTGGATCTTCTCCTCCTTTTGCTAAGAATACCACTAATGTTAACAAAAGGTCTCGGGCCATTGAAAAGAGGCCTTAAGTTTATACCACTGAGGAGGCCCGAATTGAAGAACCTCAGTACAAGAGGTTGAAGAAAGGTTTATCTGGCCATCAAAAACCAGCCAAAAAGTTCACTGAGTTGGCTAAATTTGTTGAGTTGGCCAAGAAGTATGCTACCTGTGGGTACCCGAAAATTAGTGCTATAGGCCTGGACGAGTAGCCCAACCCTAGCGGCCCAAAGTCCAGGCCCCTCATCTTTTGTATTGATCCAATTTCCCCACGATCCCATGAAGGGAAGTTATAGGGGAGCACGATCCCATGAAGGGAAGTTATAGGGAAGATGGCTAATAGGGAGGAACCCATCATCTCCACTAACGAACATACACATATATAAATTAAACCCTAGGTCCGTGGCAAAGGAAAAGTTGTATTCTCTGTACTCATTCTCCAAAATATTGAGAAATAATACTGACTGCACCACCGTGGACGTAGGCACATCTTTGCTGAACCACGTACATTCATTGTTGTGTGATTGGCGTTTTATTTTCTTTGTTCTTTCTTGGTCATTACTTCTCTCATATTTATTTGTGTTGCACAATCATTGTCTCCACAATTGGCGCCGTCTGTGGGAAACGTTCATCTTTCCCTGAGAAGAGCCCACGCTAAGAAAAGAATCTAAGATGTCTGGTCATAGCAGCAACGCTCCTCAAGCAGGAGATATTCAAGAGCCACCTGCTCCTCGCAGGATTAGGTCTGAAGCCCGACGTTCAGATCGTGGGGCTCGCTTGGAAAGGCCAGCCTCAGAAGAAAGTCAAGGACCAGCAAGGTCCACGCAGATATCCAGATTGATTGATGCATACGAGGCAAGGCTCCACGAGCAGAGGGAGTCTTCTCGCAGATACGAGGCTGAGAATGCTCGCTTGGAAAGAAGACTGGAAAGACTGGAGAAGGACTACGTCCTGATACCAGGAGACACCCCTATCGCACTCCTAGCCCTCAGGCGGGCAAATCTCGTAGCCGAGGAAGGAGCCCTAGGCGGGAATATCAAGGGGTCGAAGGTGGCGACTCAGACGACGACCTCCGCGAACAACTAAGAAGAGCTCGCCGCTACCAGAGCCCTGCTCGCAGCGACGAAAATATACGGAACCTGGTCCGCAGAGAAATGGACCAACATCCAGCTCACCGCGGCACCAGGTCGACCAGAGAACTCGCCAGGAGAGCCCTCAAGACCCAGATGAAGTCACCCTTCACGAGGGAAATTGAAGAGGAAGAGGCTCCCAAGAAAATTGCCATTCCAAGGTTCAAGATTTACGACGGGAAGACTGATCCCATTGATCATGTCAGGCAGTACCGGCAGGCCATGACCCTCTGGAATCACCGAGATGCACTGATGTGCCGTATTTTCTCCTCGAGCCTCTATGACGTGGCCCAAAAATGGTTCGAAAAACTCCCTCACCGATCCATCAGAAATTTCAAATCCCTGGCCGAGCTCTTTACGGCCCGGTTCATCACCAGCAGCTCCCATCCCAAAAGGATGGATGTTAATTAACAATGAAGAAAATGCCTCAAGAAACACTCCGAGACTATGCGAAGAGGTACTGGGAGTTATTCAATGAGATCGAGGACTGCGAGGAAGAGGTGGCAGTGGCTTCCTTCAAAATTGGGCTACCTAGCTCTTCCCTCCTTTACCAGTCCTTGACGAAGAAGGAAGCTATGACCATTGACGACCTGATGGCCCGGATTGAGAAATACGCAAAGGTGAAAGATGTCACCCGCCTTAATGTAGGAGAAAACGGTCGAGCCAAGCTCACTACCAAGGGAAGTGAGAAAGTTGAGAACCAGAAGAAAGGAGGAAAGAGTGGGGGCAAGAATGGCTCCAAAAACGGAGGGAACCCTGACGTAACAAAATCGTTCCAGGCGATCAACACCGTCTTCAAAGAGCCAATTTACAAAATTCTCGCGAAGATCAAGGATGAGCCGTTCATCAAATGGCCCCGGAAAATGGGAGGAGACCCCTCGAAAAGAAACAATGCATTAAGATGCGCTTTCCACAAAGAGGGAGGGCATAAGACCGAGCACTGCAAGGCTCTTAAGTCCCACCTCGAGGAGTTGGCCTAGTTTGGACATTTGAATGACTTTGTGGAAAATAAGGTAGAGAAAGTGGCTGCCCATAGAGAAGCGAAACCTGATAACGTGCTGGAGGATGATGCCGGACATGAATTCGCAGTAATCCACGGAGTATCTGACGTCAAGCAAATACAAGGGAACTCAGCTCGAATGGAGGTAAAGAAACTAACAGTGGTAATGCAAGCTTTTCAGATTGATCCAGCAAAATCGCAGTCGGGAAAATGTCGGCGAGCAAAGGACATAACTACAACAAGCATATTATTTTCACGGATGAAGACCTAGTGGGAGTAAGGACCCCACATCATGATGCCTTGGTCATTACACTCAGGATAGCCAACTTTGACATCGACAGGCTGCTCGTCGATCAAGGAAGCTCATCCGAAGTAATGTACATCGACCTATTCAGGAAATTGAAGTTGAGCGTCGCCGACCTAAAGGGAGCTACTGTCCCTCTGGTCGGCTTCGCTGGAAAAATGACCATGCCCCTGGGCAAAATAGTACTGCCAGTGCGCGCTGGAAATGTTTCCAAGATGATCGAGTTTTTGGTGGTCGACATTGATTCACCGTATCAGGCCATCCTCGGCAGGGGATGGCTTCATGCGATGAAGGCAGTCTCCTCGACCTACCATCAGAAGCTCAAATATGTTACCGAGCGAGGAGTAATGGAGATACACGGTGACCAGGCGTTGGCAAGGAAGTGCTTCATAGCGGCCATCCGACCAAAGCCAGAGAAGAAAGCTGATCAACCCAGTGAGAAAGTGGAGGAAGGTACAATTCCTTCCAAATAGCAATTAAAATACGGAAGGCCTGGAGTAGAAGAGACCAGGCTCCTCCCCTCCGAGCGTGTCGTCGAGGACCTGGTAGAAGTGGCGGCTAGGGAAGGCGACAATAGCAGAGTCTTCCTGATCGGAGCGTCACTCACCAACCAAGAGCAAAAAGAATTGTCAACCTTACTCAGAAGCAACATAGATGTTTTTTCTTGGGAACCTTATGAGCTGCCAGGAATCGATCCCAATATGGTCTGCCACCAGTTGCACGTCGATCCCATATTCAAGCCGATAGCGCAGAAGGCACGGCGAACTGCTCCCGAGAAGGCCAGAGTAATAGAAAAAGAAGTCAAAAAACTTCTGGATGCAGGATCCATACGAGAAGTGCAATTCCCCAAATGGTTATCCAACCCAGTGGTGGTTCCGAAAAGCAACGGAAAGTGGAGAGTTTGCATAGACTTCACTGACCTCAACAAAGCCTGCCCCAAGGATAGCTTCCCTCTTCCAAAAATAGACCAACTAGTAGACGCCACCGCAGCTCACGAACGAATGAGTTTCCTGGACGCATACTCAGGGTATCACCAAATTCCCTTGTATGCCCCAGATCAGGACAAAACGGCGTTTATCACGACGGTTGGTTTATATTGTTACAAGGTCATGCCTTTTGGGCTCAAAAATGCAGGGGCAACCTATCAGCGGCTAGTTACTAAAATGTTCAAGAATCAAATGGAAGACACAATGGAGGTCTACATCGACGACATGCTCGTCAAGAGCAAGGAGAAGGAGAATCACCTCTCGGACCTGTCAAGTACCTTCGAAATCCTCAGGAAGTACCGAATGAAACTTAATGCGAGCAAGTGTTCCTTCGGAGTCCAGTTAGGGAAATTTCTTGGGTATTTGGTCAGCAAGCGAGGCATAGAGGCTAATCCGGACCAGATTGATGCAATCAACAGAGTGCAACCTCCTCGCACAATCTGGGATGTACAGAAGCTCACTGGAATGCTCGCTGCTCTAAATCGTTTCATTTCTAAATCCTCCGAGAGATGCAAGCCTTTCTTCCAACTCTTAAAGGGCAGCAAAACAGTAGAGTGGAGCCCAGATTATTCGCGAGCATTGGACGAGCTCAATTCCTACCTAAGCACTCCACCACTGCTTGTCATACCACAGAAAATGGACTCTTTGTACCTCTACCTCTCTGTATCCAGTCATACTGTCAGCTCGGCGCTAATGTGCGAAGTTACAGGAATCCAACATCCCGTCTATTACGCGAGCAAAACCTTATTAGATGCCGAGCAGCGCTACCTACCATTGGAAAAGATCGCATTCGCCCTAGTAATAGCCTCGAGAAAGCTGAAGCATTACTTCGAAGCTCATACGATCATCGTCCTTACATCACACCCCCTCAAGGCTGTCCTAAGGAAGGAGGATTTGTCAGGCAGACTGTCTAAATGATCAGTCGAGCTTGACCGGTTTGACATCCAATTTCAACCAAGGACGGCTATTAAGGGTCAAATCCTCACTGATTTCATAGCTGAATTCACAGGTGAAGAACCCTCCAACCAGCCTAAGCCAATAGAGCAAAACAACCAAGCTACAGTGGAAAGCTGGAAACTATTCGTTGATGGAGCCTCCAACTCAAAGGGGGCAGGGGTAGGAATTGTTCTCATCACTCCAGAAAACACAGTCCTTGAGCAAGGAATCACGCTGGGATTTGCAGCCTCCAACAACGAAGCAGAATATGAAGCCCTAATAGCGGGTCTCCAAAAAGCGCAAACTTTGGGAGCAAAGCGTTTGCAGGTATTCGGCGATTCGCAACTAGTTTTCAACCAGATAAGTGGAGACTATAACGCAAAGGATGAAAGAATGGCAGCCTACCTCTCCTTGGTGAAAAACTTAATGACGATCTTTGAAGAGATCAACATCTAGCAGTTCCCTAGGGGGCAAAACAGCCACGCTGATGCGTTAGCAGCCCTGAGTTCAGCAGTTGATTCTAGCATTAAAAGGGTTATCCCTATCGATTTCCTCAGTTGCCCAAGCATTTACCCCAACTGCGAGCTGCCAAACGCAGAACCAATACTCCAATTGGAATCAGCCCCCAGCTGGATGGATCCCTTGAAGGACTATTTAAAGGACGGAACGCTTCCAGAGGACAAGAGAACTGCCCACCAGATAAGGGTCAAAGCTGCTCGCTTTCACTTATCCACAGGAGGCGACTTGTATAAAAGATCTTTCTCCGGTCCCTACCTTAGATGCGTCCACCCAGGCGATGTCAAGGCAGTGCTTCACGAGCTTCACGAAGGAATCTGTGGAAGTCATGTCGGAGGAAGGTCTCTAGCCTTCCGAGCAATGAAAGAAGGCTATTGGTGGCCATACATGCAAAAGGACTCCGCAGTATATGTCCGCAAATGCCTGAAATGCCAACTTCACGCTCTATGGTCCACCAGCCCGCCAGCGAATTAAAATCCCTGACCAGCCCCTGACCTTTCGCCCAATGGGGAATGGACATCGTGGGACCACTACCCACCGCTGCCGGCAATCGCAAATACCTGTTGGTTACAAGTGACTACTTTACCAAGTGGATCGAGGAAGAACCACTGGCGAACATCCGAGATGCTGACATGATAAGGTTCGTATGGAGGAATATAATCACTCGATTCGGAATCCCCAGAACCATCATCACTGACAATGGAACACAGTTTGAGAGTGGCCCTTTTCAGGACTTCTGCAACGAACACGGGATCAGGCACCACTTCAGCTCGATGGCCTACCCTCAAAGCAACGGACAAGATGAAGCTTCCAACAAAACAGTGATCGCCGGATTGAAGAAGCGGTTAGAGTGAGCCAAAGGCTCATGGGCAACCGAGCTACCGCATATCCTATGGGCATACAAAACGACTCCTAGGCGAGCAACAGGAGAAACGCCATTCTCACTAACATATGGTATGGAGGCAATCATCCCACTAGAGGCAAGATTACCAACAATGAGATCCGACCTTGTCGAACAAGGCCAGAACGATGAGGCTTTGCTCGCTGAACTCGACCTAGCCGACGAGCGCAGGGAACTTGCCCTAGTGAAACTAGCGAGCTATCAGCAACAGCTCGCGAAGCACTACAGCAAAAGGGTTAACCCGAGGAGATTCAAAGTTGGGGACTATGTTCTAAGAAAGGTCCTGGGCAACACAGTAAAGCCATCAGACGGTAAGCTCGGCCCAAACTGGGAAGCACCTTATAAGAAAATTAGAGACGACCTGCAAGGTCCCTATCATTTGGAAACGATGGAGGGCAGGGAGATACCACGAGCATGGAACGCAACTAATCTCAAGAAATTCTATTTTTAGGAATTCTATTATTAAATCTTTTATTGTATTCGTTATGTGAAAGGACAGTTCATTTCCCATTTCACTAATGAAAATCTCTCAGTTGATCACTCTCTAATTAGTAACAGTTATATTTTATTACACATCCCTTCCAAATCACAGGCATAATGGTCGACATAGCAGGGGAACACCCCTCCTCAGGTCATCGTCATGAAGCACGACAAACCTCTTAGCATTGCCCCTGGCAATATATGAAGCCCTACAGAGTATTCTTAGGCATCAAACCTACTTTGGTTAAACAAAATCCTGATCGGATGAAGACATCCAATACCAGGTGTGTCCTCGCCAATTGCCCTACTTAGGCCTAAGGGAGTGTGACGACACAACCTAAAAGGTAAAGTGAGGGCACAATGGTATTCTTGCATTATGCTGGACTGGGGGGACACTCGCATGACAAAATAAAAAAGATTATGAAGCAGCGAAAATATTAAAAGATTGGATGAACACGTTTAGTCGGCAAAATTGCCCAAAACGCGAACTTTTCATTAATCCTTTATATTTACAAACAATGATAATACATGTTTAGTCGGCGAATCAAGTCCAAAGCATTTACATTATCAAAAAGAAAAAGAATAACAAAATCTCAAGGAAGTGGAAGCCTCCGAGCAAGATAATCAGCAACTTTAGCTCTCCTTCCATCATCAGGAGCGGGGGCTAGCTCTTCCACAACCTCATTTGCGTCCAACTCCAATAGTTATCGGGGAATAGCATCAATGGGGATCCATCGATCATCCCTTCTGAATGGATTGGGCATCAGAGTGGAGGAGGACATCTCATGTCGATACCATAACACCGAGTTCCTCGGGACCTGCAGCTCTCTCAGGGCACTCAACCACCCTCTGATGAAAGAAAGTTCTTCAAACTCTGATAGTCTCGTGGGAGCATCCAACCAGCCCTGATCGTAGCCATCAGACCACACATGGCGAGGGCCCTTCTTGAATAGATGCCGCAGTCGGGAAACGTCCCTCTGGAGCCCAGCAGCAATTACATAAGCTCGCTGAACATCGTCGCGCAGCTCCCCAATCTCCCTATCACGTTGTTCGACGGCTTCGCTGTTCCTACCCCTGGCACTCCTACCAGCACGCGGGAGGGGAGGCCGAGCAGCTCGCGATGAAGAAGAGCCTTGCAGGACTATTGGAATGGTGCTCGGCGAATGCTCCTTAAGCTTCGAGACCTCTCGCCTCAGGTCTTCGTTCTCCTGCCGCAGGAACTCCCCAACCTGGTTAATCTCGGTGGCCTCCAGTAACCTTGCTCTCAGTGCACTGACTTCTTCTTGTACTGAGGCACCGATTTCTTCCATCTCTCGGAGCCTGTCCTTCAGCTTGGCCACCAACTCGGACTGATCCTTATATTTTTGGTTCCTTGACTTAGCAAACCTGCAAAGTCTAACAAAGGCCTGGCGAACAGCAGGGCTTGCATTAGGACCAAGAGTCCTACCCAGTTGGGAGGTAACAGGAATATAGTCATCAACATCAACCAACTACAAGTAAAAGAAAGAGAAGAGAAAGAGATCAGCATAAACAAAAATGAAGTCTTTTCATTAATAAAGAACGAGGTTACATCAGATTGAAAAAGAAAAAATTACAAAGTAGCCCTATCAATTAGCAACCTCGTTTGGCCCAGAGGTGGATGGTCCCTTGTCCTTATTAGCATCAGGAGGGGCATTACCCTCTGCAGGGGTGTCCTATGTCCTCTCAACCAAATGAGCATCAGTAGGAGTCACCTGAGAGGCAGGATCAGTGCCTTCAGCAGTTGGGGAAGGGTCCTCATCTACGACTGGCCTCGGCCCTGGATCATGCTCGTCAAAGAGTGGGGATGCAACATCCACCCCAGCAGCCATGAGAGCCTTATTCCACCCTTTCTTGAAGTTCAGACGGCTGATATAGCCTATCTGAACTTCAGCGTCCTCATACGCAGCAGCCCAGCCAGAGTTGTACGAGTCCTCCTTAAGGGTGACTGCCAGGGCTTTCTCCGCCTCCAGTTGCTCGGCCAGAACCCTGTTCTTCTCTGCAAGGTCCAGCTTGCTCGTGCACACCAGATCATAAGCCTTCCTCAGCTCGCCCAGCTCCCTGACCGCATCATCTCTCTCGCAAGCAGAATTGACAAGGGCCAGGTCAGATGAAACTCGAGCTGCATCAGCAGCCTTCAGGCCGGCCTCCAGCTGAGAGCCCCTGGCTTCCAGAGCAAATTTTTGCTGTTCCAGCTCACCAGCTCGTCGCGAGAGCGATAGAGCACAGCGAAGTCAGTCACAAACTACAAAGAATAAAGAAGAAATCAAGAAGAAGAAACCATCAAGACTTGTTAAAAGAAATTGAGAATTAGAAGAGAACTTTACCAAGGCAAGCCTCTGGCTGGCTTGCAGAGCCAGTTGATCGGACCCCAATGCCCTCTGGCGATCCGCAGGAAGGACTGCTCTCTCGAGCAGCGCAGGGGCTAGCTGAGGAGAAGTGTCCACCGAAGCCCCCTCAGGCAGGGCAGATACTGGGACCAGGGTTTGACCCGTTTTGGTCCTAGATTCCATCTTCCTCCTCTCCTCCTCTCCTCCTCCTTTTCTCTCTCCCTTCTCTTTCTCTCCTTCACTTTCTTCTTCTCCTCCACCTTCCTCCTCTCCTCGTCCTTTTTCCTCTCCCTCTCTCTCACCTGCTCCTCCTCTCTCATCTTCTTCTCTTGCTCCTGAGAAGAAGGCCGAGAACCAGTAGCCACGACCCCAGATGCAGACTTTAGTTTCTTGGACCTCTGTGCAAGAAGCACGTCATCATCATCATCATCATCTCTGATCAAATTCTTCCTGGGAGGCATCTCTTCACCATAACTGTTGGAAGTGCTTGACGATCCTTGAGCTTCAGAATCCTCCTCAGAATTAGAAGAACTGCTACTGACAGAGCTCCCTCCACCAAGATTACCGACAGGCTCACTTTCAAAGCTCCTCTCCTCCTCGTCCAATTGGATTAGCTCGGCAGTAGTCTCTTCGAAGGAAGCAAACTCTGGAACACTGTCCACATGTCGTGCTATGAAGCTAGAGCCTACGTTCTTATACTCTAACAAGAAAGCGGCAGATCTAGGATGCTCGTCGTCACCCAAAGGCTCTCTGATGTTCCAAGCTTTAACCAACTTAGAAATTCGGACCTCGCTAAGAGCAGGCTCCACGTTCCTCGACCTCGCTGTAAAAGAAAACGCAGAAAGGAGTTAGAAAAGTCATAAGTTAGTAGAGATTGAAGCAACAGTACAAATATCTACCTATATATTCTTCCCCATAAAAGGGAACAGTGAATCTTTCAGACCTTGACCCTCCAGATTGGGGAGAGAACTGCCAATTCCTAACAAGAAAACCTTCCTGCCAGTAGTCCTTATGCGAATCAGGTAGATTTACTACCAATACCCTATCAGGGCTCCTAGCTTTGAGGTACAGGACACCTGAACTAGTTCGAGAGAAGGAGTAACAAAATCAGACCTCGGTAAGCCCTAACCTTGTGCCATACAATTGATTTATCCTATGCACGTCGTTCACTATTTTCCATACATTGGGCAAACATTGTGCAGGTACAATACTAAAATAGCTAAAGAAATGCAAAAACAGATCATTAGGGGGAAAAGTAAGTCCCCCCTGAGAAAGCAATAAAGCATGAATTCAGTGGGCATCCTCTATATCCCTAACGTTCCTAGGAGGCGAGGCACAACACTCTATCTCCACCCACTCAGGAATGTTGTAGAATTTTCTAAATTCCGAGATTGACCTATTTCCAATCTTCGCCATTGGAAAATACAAGAAAAGCTACAAACCAAAGAAAAAATGCAAAGGGCACGAGAGACTTACAAGACAGAAGATCAGGTCAAATGACGAAGAAGCGACGAGAATGGAGATCGAAAGTAGAAAGTACGAAGCACAAGAGTTCTCAGAAGATAGAAGAGTGCTGGAAAAGCTGAAACGATGAAAAGAAATGAGCCTTATTCCAACAAACCTTCAAAATCTAATCATATCGCACAGTAAACGAAGCAGCTGCCGCTAGAAATCGACTCTACAGCTCCCGAGGAATTGCAACACGGCTATTATGGCTAATCATTTAAATCTGTTGGGCCCACATGCATGTCACAACAAATTTAGGGGCAATTGTGGGTACCCAGAAATTAGTGCTATAGGCCTGGACGAGTAGCCCAGCCCTAGCGGCCCAAAGTCCAGGCCCCTCATCTTTTGTATTGATCCAATTTCCCCACGATCCCATGAAGGGAAGTTATAGGGTAGCACGATCCCATGAAGGGAAGTTATAGGGAAGATGGCTAATAGGGAAGAACCCATCATCTCCACTAACGAACATACACATATATAAATTAAACCCTAGGTCCGGGGCAAAGGACAAGTTGTATTCTCTGTACTCATTCTCCAGAATATTGAGAAATAATACTGACTGCACCACCGTGGACGTAGGCACATCTTTGCTGAACCACGTACATTCGTTGTTGTGTGATTGGCGTTTTATTTTCTTTGTTCTTTCTTGGTCATTACCTCTCTCATATTTATTTGTGTTGCACAATCATTGTCTCCACACTACCGAATAAGGAAAAATTGAGGATGCCTCTATGGCAATCTACCCTCGGTTGGACAAGAGTTTAATAAAGGATCGTACCTTGCTAATAGAGAGGTCGGATGCAGCTCCCATGACCAGAGCCCAATTAACTGAGAGGGTTGCCCAAAATTTATCCTTGGGTAATTTATAACCCCCTTGTTATTATTCATTACTGTTTAATAGCTTTCTTCTAAACTGATGTAACACACTTATTTACTTGCATTTCTTAGTTAACTTTAATTAAATGATGGAGAAAAATGACCAGCTAAGATCCTCCTCCTTGACTAATGTGGAGGAAGCTTTAAAGGGTTTGAGAAAATCCTTGTAAGCATTTGGGAAGGTCAGGAGAGAGAGAGAGAGAGAGAGAGAGAGAGAGAGAGAGAGAGAGAGAGAGAGAGAGAGAGAGAGATGGAGACAAACTTGGCAGGACAAAATTAAGGATGTAGAGGATAAGGCCAAGATAATCGAGGATAAAAGAAGACTGCCCTTGATCAGTTGACCCAAATTGCTGAAGATAAGACTGACAGTCTAATTGCTGATAATGTCGCTCTCAAGGTTAAGGGCAAGAAGGACAAGGAAGAGGCTGCCAATAAGGGATGGGAGAAAGCTTTTACTACAACGACGATATGGATAAAATATGCCAAAAAGATATCCTTGAAAGAAGGTTGGTCAGAAGCGTTGAAGGAGGTCGACACTCAAATGGACTCGAAATTATTTCAGAGACATGATCCAAGAACCCCTCATATCTTGGATGAAGACTTTGATGATGATGAGGAGGGTTATTAGGAGTCTTCTATGGTGCTCACAAGCCATATTGACCTACTTGCTGATGACCAGACCCAGGAGCAGGAGAAGTTTTAGCTCCTTTTAGCTAGTTTATGTTTGCTCATTATATTTTATATTTTCCATTTCTTCTTATTTGTCCTTTGTAATGTAACAAACTATGTACCCTTGAATTGATCAATGAAATGGCATATTTTTGCTCAATCTTTCTCCATTTATGATGATGTTAATTATTTGTTGCTTGTTAGATTCCATACTATTTATATTGTTTATTTTTCTTGGTCGGGCCCATATACTTATATTTGTAAGTTTCCAATTTATTACCAAGAAGAACACAATAGTTTCTGCTAAATCTGACGTTCTAAGGTGGTGTAAGAGTATACTTAAGGCTAGTTATATAGCATTAACTTAGGAAGAATTGATAGGTTTGCTCAGCCCAATGGCATCCGATCTAGTGAAATATGCTTATGACCAACTTCATTGGTTCTTGGATAGAGCAATGGCGAACAATGCTGCCTATTATGATATAATCGAGTAGCTTTTAAGGGACAATGAAATTTTTTTAGCCTTGCTTTATTCACATTATGAGGCTAAATATAAGGCTTTGAGTGAAGGATTGAATTTTGATAAGAAGGTGCAATAAATTACTTTTCCTCTGAATAAGAAGGAGTTGGTGCTGAACCAAGAAACCAAAAATGCCGAAGGAATTGCTGTAATTTTGGAGAAAGAAAATAAGGCCTTAAGGAATGAGTTGGAGAGTCTGGAGAAATTAACTAATAATGGGACTGATGAGGTAGTATCCTTCTTAAAAATAGATAATGCCAAGATGTTGGAGGCGCTAGAGAGATTGAAGAAAAAGAAAGCTAAATCTGACCAGTCTTCTAGGCAAGCCATGGTTGTTCGGCCAACTATTGATAAAGAAATAACCAAGAAGGCCTTGGCCGACCAAGCTGCTTGCTCCAGGAGAAAAATAAGGCTATCAGGAAACTTCAAGAGAGGGTTAACCGACTAATCGTCCACTTCCATAAGCAACCCTGGGTTATTTGTATGTATGGATGGGTAAGATAAGGCCTTGACCTACTTGGATAAGAACATGGAGTATCCTAGGAATGAAGGATGCAAATGGGGTTGGTTAAACTTGCTTAGTCTACTGAAGATTCCCAAGGGTACTGAACTATGGTACTAGTATAATCCTAGAATATTGGATTATCCTGATCCTCCTTTCAAGATTAACATTATTTGGATTCCTTCTGATGCCATTCCTTAGAGTTTAATCAAAAAGTATATTGGGGAATATGGCCTAGAAGGAGAAGATGAGTATGTTTGTCCTTACTATTTACTAGATCGATCGAGCAGCAGCAGACCTGCCAAACTTAGGGATTTTAGATCCACTATCCTACCGAGCACCCTTGATGAGCCTCCTGCTAAGATGAGCAAAACTGAAGGAAAGTGTCCAGTAGGATATACTTTGTAATTTCTTTCTTTTTTATTGTAACACCAAGTGTTTGGAATAAAACAGACTTATTTTTTAATAAGTGTGCTTGTGATATATTTCTATTTTTATTTAAGCTTGTGATTGATTTTAATCAGCTTGCCGACTAGGTAACCTACCTTATGATTACTTAATCATCTTGTTGACTAAGTAATTTGCTTAAATGTTAAATACTTGATTCATGACTGAATCTGTTTGTAATGCCTTAGACTCGACTAATGCACTTAGATAAAATTGTGATTACTTTTTGTTGAACTAAGTTTTTGCATTAGTTATTACTGGTGACCAAGTGTATTAGGAATGTATAATTAATCCTATGTCTAACCTGGTCGAGTAAAACCTCTAGTGTTTAACTTGAAGTTATACATGAGGCTTTACTTACTTCTTATTCTTAATTTGTCGAAGATGAAATCATTCGAAGTTTTAAGGCTTAACTTTTCTGAAGTTGGAAAAGTTTGAACTAGAAATAATTCTAAACGATAACTTTTTAAAGTTGGAAAAGTTTGGCTTTTTCAAAATTAAACATTTTTGAAGTTGGAAAATTGAACTTTTTTGTCATTAGAAAAGTTTGAACAAAAAGTAGAAAGAATCTTTTATTAAGAGGTAGTACCACATCATACTAAAAAAACATAAAAAGGGAATATAATTGAGAGAAAAGTGAAACTTCATTAAATTGAATAACTGACTACATCAAAAATGAAATTATTGGTAATATTTACAAAGATAGTTAGCATTCTAGGGGTTCTTAAATTCTTCTCCTTCGAGTGTTTCTAGGCGATATGTTCCTTCTTGAATAAGTGGAGAGATACGATTGGACCGTGCCAATTGGGCTTCAACTTATTGTTCTTCTTAATCACTTTCTTAAGGATAAAATCTCGTAGTTTCAAGTTGGTCGTCTTGACCCTTCGGTTGTAAAACCTAAGAGTCCTTTGTTAATAAGCGGCCATCTGAATTGCAACATCCTGCATGACTTCATCAACCATATCCATATTAAATGGCCTCATTAGATCACTCTTAGCAGAATTAAAATTCATTATCCTGTGAGTCGGCAAACCTATTTCACTTGGTACCACTGCCTCACTATCGAAAGCGAGCATGTATATAGTCTCTCTTATTGTTGTTCTTGGCTTAGTCTTGCAAGGCCAAAGGAAACTGTGCAATTCATTGATCTAGTTCCCCTTTGCATCATCCAATATTTTCTTTAAACCTTTAAGCAAAGTTTTATTAGTAATATTTATCTAACCATTGTATTGTGGATGTTCAGGTGCTGAATGTAGTTTCTGAATATTACATCGGATACAATATTCCTTAAACTCCTCATTGTCGAACTAAGTACCGTGATCAGTTATGAAAGCATATTTCATTCCATAGCGACATATGATATGCTTCTATATAAACTGAAAGACTCTATGATAGGGCATATCGATCATCTTTCACCCATTTGGTGAAGTAATCCACTGTGATAACTAAATACTCGAACCTTACTATAGTGGTTGGTAATGGTCTGACTAGGTCTATTACCCAAATAACAAAGGTCCAGGGAGAAGTAATAGGAGTTAGGGAAGCCCCTGGTCTTCTGTGGATAGTATCAAACTTTTCCTTACTTGTCACACCTCTTAGCAAAAGAAACACAATTTGCTTTAATTATTGGCCAATAGTAGCCTTTCATGGATATCCTTTGTACCAAAGATATTCCAGCTGAATGGGTGCCACATAACACTACAACAGAATACCTTATTAGTGACAAAAAAAATAGGACAAAAGTAATTTTGTCACAAAAAGTAACCTTTTTGTGAGGAAAATTAATTTCGTCATGAATTGAGTGTGCAGATGTTAAATTGGTGACGAATTAATAATATTTGTCACCAAATACCTCTGTTCTAAAAGGCCCGCCTAGGCTCTGCCTAGGCCCGCCTAGGCTCTGCCTAGGCCCGCCTAGGCTTGAAGCTTGAGAGAAACGCATCGCCTACGCCTTATTCTTAGTAAAAGGCTTAAGGCACACTTTTTTAAAAAATAAAATAAAGGATTAGTTGATAAATATTGGTTATGGAGCATGAATATGAGAAAGATGGCTACCAAACATATGGATATATTTTCAAAATTCAAGGTATGTACTATTTTATTATATTACTAGCCTTGGAATAATTAAAATAATAAAAAAAAAAGAAAAATGCCTTTTTACGCCTTGGCTTCGCCTAGGCATGCCTAGGCTCCTAAAGCTTGAGGCTTGACCTCTACGCCTCGACCACTCCTCGCGCCTTTTAGAACCTTGCCAAATACTCATTAAAATTTTGGCACCATCATTCCCGCGCTAAAAAATGTTCTATTCATCTTTTCGTGACAAAAATATCAATCATTTAGTGACAAATGCGTTTATCATAAAAAAAAACTTAATTGGTGACAAAACATTTCGTCACTTATTCCTTAAAAAAATACCTATTCTTCTAAACCTAAATCGTTCCCCAAAAATTTGACGCTCACAAATCACTCGTCCTCTCTCTCGGCTATCGCCTGCTCTCAGGCGGCCCTCACGTCTTCTCTCTCGGCTACCGTTCCCCATATCAGGTGTGAAATCTTTTCTCTCTCGTCTTCTCTCTCTATGCCGCTTATTCGTCTCCACATGTGCTTTAAGAGTGAAGTGATAGTTTGACAGTAAAAATGGGGACATGGCTGCTCGTAGTGAGTTTTGACCTTAAAACAAAGAGATTTACATGGTATTTTCATTATCAATAATGAACACATGTTATTTTGATACTAATAATGAATAAGGAGCCCATATTATTTTTACAGTGTACTTTGATTCTCAATAATGAATAAGGAACCCATGTTATTTTTACAGTGTATTTTGATTCTCAATAATGAATAAGGAACCCATGTTATTTTTATCCCAGCTTATATTTAAAGACTTAATTCGATTTCTGAAGTGAGTTGATAACTTATATAGGTGTAATTTTTTTTAGGAAGGGGGGTGGGGGAGAGATTGCATCTAAAAATAGTTTAGTGCACCACTTGACAATCAAAACAGATGTGGACATTTAATTGAATGCATTAACTCATAAAAAATTGATCAGGGGTTTCTTAGCCCCTTAGTCTGTCAGCATCAGGCATCTGTAAAAATTGTGTTGATATATCCTTTCTTATTTTGAGTAAGATGAAATTTTTCTGTCTGTTTATGCCAATCGTGAGCCTTATTTATCATCTACACATGTTTGAGTTCGAGGCCACAAACAGTTTACTTTCTTAACTTTACAACCACATAATAATGTCAAAACATAATTGAAATTGCAAGGTCAAAGCTTAAACTATCAACTCTTGCTTTATGTAAGGGATAGCATCGTCTTTGCTAATTCCATATATACGAAAATCACGTTTGAACCGGATCTTGCAATGCCTTCCATTGAGGTCATTGTTTTAATTTGCTTGCTCATATCCTTTTTATGAGTACAACGACTTCGTTTCTAATTAGTTGCAATAGTCTGATTTTATCACTAGTTGATTGCAATGCCATGTTAATATGTTGTATTTATATATAACATGTTTGCTAAATAATTTCGTAGGATTCTAAAATGGAGATGGATCGAAGTTGGATCCAAGAAACTAATAGATTATGTGAGAAATATGTGACTGAGGTTAAATCTTTCATTCAGTATGTTAAGAAACATATGGGCCCAATAAGTGATATTAGATGTCCGTGCATCGATTATTTGAATATCGATATTAGATCAATGGAGGACCATTTGTTTTTTTAGGGGATTTCTACGAGCTATACTCAATGGATTCATCATGGAGAAGGTTCTCTTTTAGGGGGATCTTGTGCCTTTGATGAGGAAGATGACGACGATGATGATCAAATGTCATGTCATGAAGAAGAAGGTGATGGAATACATGATATGTTGGACGACATTCAAAGGGGCACCTTCCATGAATCCATTCATGTGGAATCCAATGATAGTTATCCTCGAGAAAATATTGCAGGGAAAACAAAATCATTTGATAAGTTATTGCAAGAGGCTGAATGTGAATTGTATCCCAATTGTACAAAGTTTTCGACACTGTCATTTATTATAAAGTTTCTTTATTGTAAAGTTATGAACCGATTGAGTAACAAGTCCTTTAACATGGTGCTTTATTTGTTCAAAAAATCTTTGTCTAAGGGAGAGACGCTCCCTAAATCGCATTTCGAAGGAAAAATCATGTTGCATGATTTGGGCTTGGGATATGGATCAATTCATGTTTGTAAAAATGATTGTGAGCTATTTTGGAAGGATTTTAAAGATAGAGAAGAATGTTCAATATGTGGGGAGTCTAGATGGAAAATTAATGATAATAATGGCAAAAAGATCCCTCACAAGGTATTGCGTTATTTTCCATTAACACCAAGACTCTAAAGGTTTTTTATGTCAAAGAAAATGACTGATGATATGAGGTGGCACAAAGATAAGTGTGAAGATAATGACAATTAATTGAGACATCCTGCTGATTCTATATATTGGAAGGAATTTGACAAGGATCATGCATGGTTTTCACAAGAACCTCGAAATGTAAGGCTTGGACTGGCAAGTGATGAGTTTAATCCCTTCGGTAACATGCATAACTCATATAGCATGTGGCCAGTTATACTTACGCCTTATAATTTGCCTCATTGGTTGTGTATAAAGGAACCATTTTTTATGATGGCGTTGCTTATTCCAGGTCCTACTTGAGAGTGCAGCTACAGCGGAAATATTGCGACTTCTCAAATAAAAAACCAATTTTAATTAATCCCAAATTTTAGTTAAACCCTAAGACATGCATCTAGATGATTTATCAAATAAAATATAGCATGCAGGATAAAAATAAACAATTTCAGGAAAAATCCACCAAAGGGGCAAAACCTTTTATTTCACTATAATTTGTAAGAGAACGGCTTACAATCGGATTACAATGAAATACAGTTTGACTAAGAAACCCTCAGGTATTGGATTCTGTAGTCGGCGGCTGGAAATATCCCTTTCCAGGAGGGCTGCAATGAAGAAGAGAAACGGCTTCTCCACAAGTGTGTGACACAGAAATACCCGCAGGTGTCGGTTCCTATGTCGGCGGCTGGAAATTTCCCTTTCCAGGAAGGCTGCAATGAAGAAGAGAACGGCTTCTCCACAAGGGTTGAACAATAGCAAAGCTTGTGTTCTAGGGTTCCAAAAGATTCACAAAAGTAATTGGGATTTTTGGTGTGAATCAAAAAGAGTCTTGGGACTAAAAAAAAAAAGGTGAAGACTTAGAGTATTTAGGACTCTGAAAATCGTCTTGAAAAGTCTTAAAAAATAACTCCCCGAAGATGGCTTTAAATAGGAAAACTTTGAGCCTAAAAAATCTCCAGCGAATCTGGCCGAATTTATCCCAGACGGACCGGTCCGGTTCTGAGGCGGATCGGTCCGGTCAAGCGGATCGGTTCTTTTATTTTGGCCTTCATCGGTTCGCTTGCGGTCCGGGGTATACTGGATCTGCAGCAAGCGGATCGGTCCGGTTGCGGATCGGTCCGGTTTTCCCAGAAAAATAAAATCCTTTTAAAAGCCTCATTTTGCTTTAAAAAACAAAACAAAATTTTTATAAAAAACATTAAGGAACGTAAAAACAAAATTTTACCAAGTTCATTCTCGCAGGGGCTATGATGTTGAAGACGCTTTGATATTCGGATCCGTTGATGTAGATGCGATCTTGAGTTTCTTCAACGGTGTAACGGCGTACGACATACAAATTGATAATGGACAAAAATGTCCTTACACTACTGCACCTGGTAAAGATATAAATGTGTATCTAAAGCCTTTAGTTGATGAATTGAAGGAGTTATGGGAAGTGGGTGTAGAGACACATGACGCATCTACAAGAAATAACTTTCATATGCATGCAGCAGTTTTATGGACTATAAATGATTTTCCCGCATATGCTAATTTTTCTGGGTGGAGCACAAAAGGATACATGGAATGGCCAACTTGTAATGAACACACTTCTTCACATAAGTTACGAAATAAGATCTGTTACATGGGTCATCGACGATATTTACCAACCGATCATAAATGGCGGAGGAGTAAGAAGTTTGATGGTTTTCCTCAGCATCGATTAAAACCTGTGGAATTAAATGGGGATGATGTGTTGAGATAGTTGGATCATGTCAAAGATTGTAAACCATGGAAGCATGGAGATGATCGCAAGAGAAAGCGTACGCCAGAAGAGTTGAATTGGACTAATAAGAGCATATTTTTTGAATTGCCTTATTGGAGAACACTAAAGTTGCGTCACAACTTAGATGTCATGAACATTGAGAAGAATATATGCGAAAGTGTGTTGGGAACATTACTAGATATTGAAGGGAAGACAAAGGACACTTATAAAGCAAGACAAGATTTGGAGGATATGAAAATACGAAAGGAACTACATTTGAAGCCGCATGGTGATGTGTATAAGATGCCACACCCATGATACATATTGCCTAAGTCAGAAAGAATAGGATTTTGTGAGTTTATAAAATTAGTGGAGTTACATGATGGATACGCTTCTAATATCTCACGGTGTGTTAACACAAGTGATGACAAAGTGTCAGGGTTAAAAAGTCATGACTCACATGTTCTTTTACAATGATTGCTTCCTGTTGGTGTTCGTGGGTATTTATTGAAGGATGTATATACTACATTGGTTGAGCTTGGAAAGTTTCTCAAAGACTTATGTTCTAAATATTTAAAAGTTAAAGAACTAGAGAGATTAGAAACCGATATTGTCTTGATTTTGTGTAAGCATGAAATGATTTATCCACCGAAATTCTTTGATATAATGATCCATTTAGCGGTTCATTTACCTCAAGAGGTAATGCTTGGAGGACCAGTGCAGTATAGGTGGATGTATCCAATTGAAAGGCGATAGTTCGTTCTTTTTTCTCATTTTCCTTTCTCCTTATGTTTGGTTACATATTTCTTTAACATCCATTTCGGCCTTTGTGTCTGCTTTGAATAGGTACTTGGGAACTCTTAAGGTCTATGTACGTAACAAAGCCCGTCCCGAAGGCTTAATAGCGGAGGCATACATTGTCAATGAGTGTTTGTCATTTTGTTCCATGTACCTTGAAGGGATCGAAAAGAAGTTCAATTGTAAAGAACGAAATTATGACGGTGAGACGGAGGATGATGGATTCGATGCGTTCTCACAAAAGGTACGACCTTTTGGAGAATTTACGTATGACTTCCTTTCTGAGAAAGGGAAAGAAACGACTCATTGGTATGTTTTAACTAACTGCGAGAAGGTGGATCCATACATGATGTAAGTCATCATTTGTTCTTTGTATTCTATTTATGATTATATATATTTTCTTAATTATTTGGGTGTGAAGCTTATATTTTTTATTTTTATGTTGTGAATTTAGGGAGGAGCTTATGAAAGAAAGTATTTCAAACTTAGAACAACGATAAAGAAAGCAATCCCCTCAATGGTTTGAACAATATGTAAGACATTACAAAGAGTTTAATTTGGTATTAAGTAATCAAATTACCCAAATAATGTAATTCACTCGTATTTCTTGACAGATGAAAAAGTTATACCGTCAAAACTCTCTTGAAGCTACAGAGAACCTTTATTCATTAGCATGCGGTCCTGATGTTTGAGCAAGAAAGTATACAAGTTGCATTGTTAATGGAGTTAGGTTTCACACTAAGGATCGTGAGAGTCATCGAAAAACTCAAAATAGCGGATTGTTTGTCAAGGGGGATCATGATGATATTGAAATAGACTTTTATGGAGTGTTGACTAATATTATTAAGCTGGAATATATCAAAGGTAGAAAGGTTATTCTGTTTGAGTGTGATTGGTTCTAGGCAGACAGAAGAAAGAGAGCGGGAATACAAATTGATAACCATTTCACGAGCATTAATATGAATGGTAGGTGGTATAAAAATGCTCCCTATGTGCTAGCGGTGAAAGCCAAGCAAGTTTTCTATCTTAATGACACAAAGTTGGGTAATAATTGGAAAGTCGTGCAAAAGTTTCAACATCAGCACGTGTATGATCCCGACGTGGAAAAATTTGGTGTAGATACAAATGATGTCCCCAATAACGACGTCTACCAGGAGACCGATCCATCTGACGTTGTTCAAGTTGTTGAAGTTAATATTGGGTCATTGCATAGGAATGATGTTGATGAGGATAATGTTGACGTTGATCTTGTTAATGTAAACAATGTATCTTCTGATGAAATCAATTTCATTCATGATGATAGCGACGAGGAAGACGCAACATTGGTTGAATATTGTGATGATGAAGATCTCGTGCATGATGATGATTATGGTGACATAGATTGAATTTTTGTACATTTGTTCCTAGACTTTCCTATTATTGAATTTAGTGATGTGGTGAAATGGAGTTGAATTTTTATGCTTTTGTTCCTCGACTTTCATGTTATTGAATTTAGTGATGTGGTGAAATGGGGTTGAATTTTTGTGATTTTGTTCCTAGACTTTCATGTTATTGAATTTATTGATGTGGTGAAAAGGAGTAACTTAAATGCATTTCTTTATGCTTATTTATGTGTAATTCTGTATTTGTATTGTACCAAGATTATGTCATTTTGTTATGTATCTTTAACATGAAATACATATTGTTTGGTAGCATGGCTCTTGGACGTAAGCAGATGAGAGTTGATGGTAGACTGGTTCAATAAGTGAGTCCCAGCCCACCACCACCACTACCAGAGACTTTCGGTCAAAATCTGCCGACCGATTCAAATCCCACTCCATCAAGGGCATCAAATCCCATTCCATCAATGTCTTCAAATCCCTCCCCATCAATGAGTTCAAACCAGATAATACCTTTACCTTCAAACCCATTGCCAATGGATACTGATCGAGCGGTAAAAGTGTGTTCGTGTGAGGACACAATCGTTGTGTGTTTCGCCGCCACGATGCAAAAACCAAAACTACAACTACACTTGACAAGCAAGCACAGCGGTAAGTCGGGTATCGTAAGAAATCCACAGGGAGTGATTAAATTTTAGATGTTAATTGCTTTAAAACTTCAGGAATAAAAGTGTAAAATTAATAAATGAAAATGTGATGGTTGGGAATGGTGACAAAAGAGAAAAATGAAGAAGTTAACACTATACTAAAATTAATAAAACGAGAGTCGGGATTGCATCCCCACCATGGGCTAAACAACTAATTATTAGAATTTCGGTTCGAAAATATTTAATCGAGCATTTTTAATTAATCATAAACATCACACAATAAGGAACTTAACCCAAAGTTGCGAGATTAAACATTTAATCAAAAATGGTCACACGCGAATTAAATTCGAATTATCGCTATAAACACTAACGTTGCGTGACAAAGAAAGTTAAGCGCATAATAATCCGACTTTAATACGCGAGGTTTCAATTAAATGCAATTTTACCCAAAACCTAACTTTCGGAGTTCGACTCCCATTAATGGCGGAAACGCCATCCCAACCCGTTATCTACGGGCAATACATGAATTAAACTACTTTAAACAACTAATTAACTAATAAAACAAGAATTAATTAAACTAAACTAATTTATCTAGGCATGGAAATGAAGAACAAAGTAATAAATGAAGCATAAACAATGAAAGAGATGATGAATAGTAAATCTTACATATATAAATGGACAAGGATCCAAGAGAAAAGAGGAGAGGGCCAAAGCTCCCAAAATCCCCAAAGTTCTAACCTAAAAGTGTAAAAAAATATGTCTTTCACTTAATACAATGTTTACACCCTTATACCCAACCAAAAACCAACTTAAAAATAAATATTTTCGGACATTTACTGTAGCCGAATCGATTCGGGAAAGGACCGAATTGATTCGAAAATAGGGGAAGAAAATATCTGGCATTCTGGTGCAAACCGAATCGATTCGGTTTTGGGCCGAATCGATTCGCCCCTACAGGTCTGCAATTCTGCAGCTTTGTCATGTTTTACGGAAAATATCGCCATTTCTTCGTTATAGCTCGGAATTAGGCACGGTCAGAGGCTAAGCGAAGATAACTCAGAGGGATAAAACATCAAAGAAGACATTAGGCTGAAAAACCAAAATATTAAAGGACTAAAATGCCCTTGAATGTGACCTTGAGTGTACTTTTTAAGTAAAAATCATCCTAAAAATGCCATAACTCCATCATTACAACTCGGTACTATGCACCGTCGGCGGCCACGCGAAGAGAAATCAAAGGGATTAAACTTTTGTGAAGAGCTCGGGATTCAAACCCGAATGCTAAAATTACTAAAATGCCCCCGAAGCTGCAAAAATCGACGAAAGTTTTCCGGAAAGCGTCCAAACTTCATACGAAGCATCGAAACACCTACAAAAGCTATATTAACCCCTACAAAACATGTTAACATAGAAATCCGAGGTTGTCTGGTTAACGAGCATAAATATAGGGATTAAGATACCCAAGGGGGCTAATAAGGCATAGGTTAACGGGTGAAATACGCAATATTTGTATCGTATCACACCCCCTAAATTACACATTGCTAGTCCCTAGCAATGAAATAGGAAACAACAAGAACTACAAGAAAATCACAACTAGTATACAAGTACAAAAATGGGATAAGAAAGGATAAGGCCACTTTCGTGGGAGAACGATTGCATTTAGCATATGCAATAAGCCGTTAAACCCCTAAGTTACCCTAGTGGACGAATGTTGTCTCGTGAGGGTTTTCAGAGATGAAACCCACAAAAATCATATAATTTCCTCAAAATATGCCCAACATGCAACAAACTCAATAACAACGAAAAAGATTTCAAACGCGTTATTAGCATATTGAATGAATTCAAGCTAAATTCCGTTGTTATTAACAGGTTGAATGCACCTCATAGAATTGAAACTTTAAAAGTGGGAGGGGGAGAGCATATGCAAAAGTATGATTTGGCGAAAAACTTAAATAAACCGAATAAACATAAAGCAAGCATACATTCAATCCTCATGGGCATTACACTCAACAAATAAAATCACTCGAAATGGGAGGTAATACACGGGACATGCGGGCATAAAGAGTAAATGTAAATGGAAACTAGGCCGTGAACATGTCGCAAATGAAGAACGCTATATAGAAAATGAAAAACTTGTAATCTCAATGAAAAATACCACTCATCAAAAGAGGCGAAATGCATTTTCACAGATTATCAAAACTATTATGACTTCTAAATTAAATTCACCCTAAGATCACATTGGATTTTATAAGGTTGTAATGTAGGTTTGGGGTTAAGGTACAAAATGAAAGGTATATGTACGGATTCAAAGTGTTCGGAGATGAAAACTTGAAATAATGGAAAGAATGCGGGCAATACCAAAATTGGAAAATAAGTTCCAAACGAGCATTAAATATATCACCGGGGAGAGTAATCAAAGCTTATTGAACACTATACACAACATATACAACTTTCTCTTTCTTTTCTTTTCTTCTTTTTCTCACTTTTTCTTTTTTTTTTCTTTTTCTTTTTGCTTTCTCTTTTTCTTCACTTTTTTCGCATCACTTTTTTTTTACTTTTCAAACTCTCATATGCTTAAATTGCAACCACACTACAATAACATCATTCAATCCCAAATATCATTCCAAACAAAGGTATGTAAGGTATATGTATGGTATATAACTCCAATTTGGAGTTGGTTATGGGATTTGGGTTATGAAACGAAAGGCTATATTTAGGCTCAAAGGGGTTAACGAGGGTAAACATATAAGGGTGAGGTCAAGGATGATATGGGTGATATAACAAAGAGGGCCTATGATCATTTCACAAAGTTTACGCAATTCTCGAGTCAAAACAATATATGAAAATCATGCTCAAGTAACACATTTCAAGTATGAACTCAATTAATGAACGGTCAAATGAAAGAATAGTGAGATTACCAACGAATTCAACGTTTTCAAGGAGAAAAGAATAGTGTATAACACTCACAAACGACGAAAGGTACAAAGCTTACTCGGTGTAAGTATATACCATGCAACAAAATATTATCGAGTTATAAAAATCTTAATCCAAATCAATATAACAAGGAAAGTGCATATGCTCATGGGATAAAGTTTAATTCATGAAGTTATTCACAATATCAATGATTTAAGGACTAAAGTCTAATAACTTCTAAAATCGAGAACATACATCATTGAGTTGTCAATCGGATCGGGCAATTATTAAAATTTATCATCGGAAACAAGGCAAAATGCCCAACAAAGGAGAAAAAAGAATGAAAATATTTTTAAAAATTTTCAAATTTTTCACAAAAAGGCATACTTTGTAACTAAATGTGAGCAAGTCCATGGACAAAGCAAAGAAATGGATAGAATATCCTACACCCCCTAACTTAAATGTTGCATTGTCCTCAATGCGCATTAAGAACACAACATAAAGAGAGGAAAAGAACGATATTACCCAAAATTGGAGCGATGACCATAAGCATGAGTCCAATGAAATCTACAAAACAAGTTAGTACCGAGCATAGCAAAAACAAATAACAAAATTTTAACTAATTACACTAGACTAAAATAAAAAGGAAAGAAAAATAGGAAAGAAAGAAAATTAAAAATCTAACTATTTACAACCTACTATTTAGACTACACACTAACTATACACTAGAAGTCTAAATAGTTGATGGTCCACCCAAACAATATTTTGACTTTGAAAGATCAACGGTGGACCCTCCAAAGCGAACATGCCTCCCGAAAGATATGAATTCCGTTTGAAAAACGGAAGGCATGTGGGTGGTGAAAAAAGTGAACCATCGCCAATTTGAAATTTCGGGCGGACGATGGGGGATTTGGATAATAAGGGGGAAAGGTACACTTGAGGTCCAAGAAAAATTGACTCATCTCCCAAAGATTTTTCAAATGGAATGGGAGATGGTGCACACGTGGGGATAACATCCATCGAAAACAAGTCTTGTAAAGTGTCCTCATCGGCAAAAAGTGTAGAAGTTTTAAAAGTTTCTACCGACTCATAGGAATCAACCGGTAATTCTAATGGTTCAATGATGGAAAACTTATATGATAATGAAATAAATTCAATCTCCGTCAATATATCGTCGGAAGGAGATTAAATTTCGGGGGAGAGAGATTCACATTCGATGAGAAATTCTTTGAAAAATTGAGGTGAAACACAAGTTTCCACCTCCTCGTTGTTTTGTGCATAAGAATTCATCTCATCGCAAAGTGCTCCAAGTCTCATTCCATCATCATTTAGGCTTTCCAAACCTTGGGAGTAAAGAAGAAAAGTTTCTTCCAAAGTAGGCTTCCTCGGCTCAAGAGCCTCGAATTCCTCATTTGGTTGAAACTCGTCTTTGAAAGTATCAGAATAAGAATCATCATTAGATTCGAATAATGAATCCAACTCAAGCTCCCAATAACGATTTTCATTCCAATAATTGTTTTCAAGTCTTTCAATCTCAAGAAAATCTTCAAAATGGAAAACTTGAAAACTATCCCCAAAGTAAGAATCATTAGAATAACCGTAATAACTATAATAGTAGGACATGATTACCTCGTTGTTTGCAGATGAAGAATCCGAGCAAGAAAGTGAGCAACCGCGAATCAAAGTTTCTTAGCGCTCAAATATGCTATCCCGCAAAAAAGGTTAAAACAAAGAACACAAATACAAAAGGAAAAATACTACGAAATAATAAAACAATTACTATCAAAAACACACTCCCCGGCAACGGCGCCATTTTGATCGAGCGGTAAAAGTGTGTTCGTGTGAGGACACAATCGTTGTGTGTTTCGCCGCCGTGATGCAAAAACCTAAACTACAACTACACTTGACAAGCAAGCACATCGGTAAGTCGGGTATCGTAAGAAATCCACAGGGAGTGATTGAATTTTAGATGTTAATTGCTTTAAAACTTCAAGAATAAAAGTGTAAAATAAATAAATGAAAAGGTGATGGTTGGGAATTGTGACTGTTAACGCAAAAATTCTCCATCTACGAGGACCAATTAGAAAAGGACACATGTCATCCTACGTGGTAATATTCGACACCCGAGGAGAGTTGGTCGGCATCCGAGGAGAGTTGGTCGGCACCCGAGGAGTGTTAGTCGGCATCCGAGGAGAGTTGGTCGGCACCCGAGGAGTGTTAGTCGGCACCCAAGGAGAGTTGGTCGGCACCCGAGGAGTGATAGTCGGCACCCGAGGAGAGTTGGTCGGCATATCAACCAGGAAGATCAAAGGATAACTATGCATTTAATGTGCATTAATGAAGATGGCAGCGCATTTAATGAGCCTTAATGTACATTTATACTGTAGATGACAACACATAGCATACCAAGCAATTCAACAATTAGATTCGTTGAATGTAGACATAATGTATAAATGTCTACATACAATGAATCTCTTTATCTCCCATCACTATAAATACATGTATTCCCTTAGCCAAAAAGAAGGAGAACCAAGAAACACCATACACAAGATACACATCCTTTCTCTCTCTACCACATTGTGCTATTGTAAACCCCTGGGAATAAAATAACAGTGGACGTAGGCTTTTCCTTATAGCCGAACCACTTTAAAAATCTTTGTCTCTTATATGTTTGATGTGAATGTTTATCTTCATCTTCAATCTCATCCTCATCATTTATCTGCTGTTGACGCCACTAAAATGGCAGTGGCCATTTTCTGTCTTCAACAGATTGGCACCGTCTGTGGGAACGTGTTACAAGCATTGTTTTCCATCAAAAGCTAAGTTTTTATTTTCTATATGATTCAATCATGATTTTTATGTTTATATGCATAAATTAATTGTCCAATTTTTATTTGCAAAATATTGCATATCATGATTTTAAAACAAAAGAGAAAAAGGAAGAAGTTAGCACTATACTAAAATTAATAAAACGAGAGTCGGGATCGCATCCCCACCATGGGCTAAACAACTAATAATTAGAATTTCGGTTCGAAAATATTTAATCGAGCATTTTTAATTAATTATAAACATCACACAATAAGGAATTTAACCCAAAGTTGCGAGATTAAACATTTAATCAAAAATGGTCACACGCGAATTAAATTCGGATTATCGCTATAAACACTAACGTTGCATGACAAAGAAAGTTAAACGTATAATAATCCGACTTTAATACGCGAGGTTTCAATTAAATGCAATTTTACCCAAAACCTGACTTTCGGAGCTCGACTCCCATTAATGGCGGAAACGCAATCCCAACCGGTTATCTACGGGAAATACATGAATTAAACTACTTTAAACAACTAATTTACTAATAAAACAAGAACTAATTAAACTAAACTAATTTATCTAGGCATGGAAATGAAGAACGAAGTAAGAAATAAAGCATAAACAATGAAAGAGATGATGAATAGTAAAGCTTACATATATAAATGGACAAGGATCCAATAGAAAAAGGAGAGGGCCAAAGCTCCCAAAATCCCCAAAGTTCAAACCTAGAAGTGTAGAAAAATATGTCTTTCACTTAATACAATGTTTACACCCTTATACCCACCCAAAAACCAACTTAAAAATAAAGATTTTCGGACTTTTACTGTAGCCGAATCGATTCGGGAAAGGACCGAATCGATTCGAAAATAGGGGAAGCAAATATCTGGCATTCTGGTGCAAACCGAATCGGTTTTGGGCCGAATCGATTCGCCCCTACAGGTCTGCAATTCTGCAGCTTTGTCCTGTTTTTCGGAAAATACCGCCATTTCTTCGTTATAGCTCGGAATTAGACACGGTTGGAGGCTAAGCGAAGATAACTCAGAGGAATACAACATCCAAGAAGACATTAGGCTAAAAAACCAAAATACGAAATGACTAAAATGCCCTTGAATGTGACCTTGAGTGTACTTTTTAAGTAAAAACCATCCTAAAAATGCCATAACTCCATCATTACAACTCGAAATCATGCACCGTCGGCGGCCACGCGAAGAGAAATCAAAGGTATTCAACTTCCGTGAAGTGCTCGGGATTCAAACCCAAATGTTGAAATTACTAAAATGCCCCCGAAGCTGGAAAAATCGACGAAAATTTTTCGAAAAGCGTCCAAACTTCATACTAAGCATCGAAACACCTACAAAAGCTCAATTAACCCCTGCAAAACATGTTAACATAGAAATCCGAGGTTGTCTAATTAACGAGCATAAATATAGGGATTAAGATATCCAAGGGGGCTAATAAGGCCTAGGTTAACGGGTGAAATACGCAATATTTGCGTCGTATCAGATACCCCTACTAATTACACTGGTATGTGATGCCTTCAAGTCAAACTCTAACTCTCTTAATGGAGCATCATCTTTAGCATTAATTGAGTTTTGATTGACTTTGAATTAAACTTTGGAAATCCGGATTAACA
This sequence comes from Sambucus nigra, assembly GCA_949130495.1. Lineage (NCBI taxonomy): Eukaryota > Viridiplantae > Streptophyta > Magnoliopsida > Dipsacales > Adoxaceae > Sambucus > Sambucus nigra. The sequence goes on from OX422220.1 coordinate 254,351,153, forward strand.
CTGACTAATTGAGTTTGACTAATAAGGTCATTTTGTTCATCATGTTCCCATTTCGAACAGACTAGCATTGGAAATAAAGAGATTGAAAAAGCTAGGTCATTGTGCAATATACAAGTCATTTAAGCGAATGATTATAATAATAAACATTAACAACTACACCCAACTTTTTTTGCTACTTTAACTTCCATAAACCCCGAGCTGAAATTTATGTATAAAGTCCGTACTGGTAGAGAAATCACTAGAATTTCATTCACAACATTTAGAGAGTTATAGATACTTCTAGAGATTGAATTGAATTTTTTAGTTCCAAGTTTCATATGAAATATTAATCCCCATCCTACAATCTACATTTCCATATGGTTGTCGTGAATATTTTCGTTCAAACAATGGCAACCAACTCTAAATTTGAGGAAGATGGTTTTTTTAAAGAATGGAGTTAGGGATAGGATAAAAAAATTGAAGAACCTTGGAATTGATCAATATCATCACAACTTTCTTTGAAAATAGTAGAGTAATTTCCAGAGTCACCAAAGAACATATTTCTTCTTCTATATTTTTTAATATAGTAGTTTTGAACAAGTTACTAAATCCATTCGTCCATCCTACCCAAACTAACCATGTTCCTCTTGAATGTATCCAACCTAGGCGAGGCCCTCACCCCACCTTGTCACCAACCCAAGACACATAAACTTTCTTAAGTCAAAGAAACTAAATCTAGTCAAAGTAGAGGTTTCTAATTCACCCTATAAACACACGTTAATGAAGAATTACCTCGTCATACATGTATGGATTCTTTTGGAAGAGACAGATATTCAACATCTAAAATAAGAGAAAAGGTTATTAATCTTACTACCAATTAGAAATTTAAATAATAATACCAAGGCTTATGCTTGTCATTATTACAACTCCGTCCAAAGTGGGGACTAAGGGTATATTACTGAAATCTTTGGGTGTTAGAGGGTAAAATGAACAAATTTGTATATATCTCCCCAAAATCTATATCCCAGCAATACAAATAAAGTATAACAATACGAAAAACATAGGACAAAATAGGAGTACATAAAAAATATTTCAATCTCCAAAGTGGGGACTAAGGGTATATTACAGAAATCTTTTGGTGTTAGAGTGTAAAATGAACAAACTTGTATATATCTCCCCAAAATCTATATCCCAACAATATAAATAAAGTATAACAATACGAAAAACATATGACAAAATAGGATCATGTACATAAAAAATATTTCAATCACATATGCGTTCATCAACAATGAAATATCACATTATTTGCAAACTAGTAAACAAATAAGCAATAACAAAATTGTTGTTTTCTACGAATTTGAACTCAACCAAAAAAAAAGCTTTCGACCAGTTTCAAAATTTTATGCACTAATAAAAAAAATGAATTCTACTACAAATTTGAACTTGACTAAAAACACCAAGTACCAAATAATGCTATCCAAAGTAGTATGCTAGAGTAATATAACTTAATATATCGAATAACTTGATTTTCAACCAGTTGAGCAGTTTGAGTTACCTTAATAAATGCTTTGGTTATTCTTCAAAACATTGGGTCTCTTGGCTTAGAAAGAATTTGGGTAGAGGGAATTTTTGAGGTAGGAACTGGTATGGCAGTGACCTTACTAGTAGAAAGTTCCATCTTTTTTTTTCTTGGCTACTAATCTTCTTGATAAGTTCTTCGAGAACATAATTAATTCTTCAATCAAGGTGGAATTATTAGACCTCATCACATCATCTTCATTGTCAGAAAAGCTGGATCATTGTGCAAATTATTTTTGGGACCTCTAGGGGAATTAGCTACTGATTTGGATTTATGGTCTGTTTGGGACAGGACACTGTAATGGTTATTTCCATGAATAAATGCACTAATGATTGGGTTTGGGGACTCAGGAGGGGTGTAAATATGGATAGGTTAGGGGGTGAAAAGGACGCTGCACATAGCTGGGGGTGAAAAGGACGCTGCACATAGCTGGGGGTGAGTAATAATGGTCGAAGGATTAATAGCAAGTATTTTTTAATAGTATTGAACCTTATTAGTCATTTAGTTACTTTTCCCCTTGTGTGGAATAAGCCAAACCAGATTGAGCACTCATCTATTGTACTTAAGTTTGTTCCATTCACAGGATGTTGACAATGAGATGGAACAATGGGTGTTTAAGAGTAAAAAGAATATAGTTAGGGGTTGGGATTGGGTCAACTCGGGTCAGAACAGGGGGGAGGGCACTGTTCAAGGTTGGCCGAGGATTGAGGTGGAGAAGTAATTTTTTGGAAGAAATACGGTGGTGTGGATGGTCGCGAGGGGCGTGGATGCGCATGGCTGAAGTCGCAGTTGGGAGGGGTTTGTGTCCGGGGTTGGAGGGGGTCGGGAGGTTGGGATTTGCTAAGGCAGAGGGATGGGAGGGTTCGTCAGTGTCAGGAGCAGTGGTGGGATGGCGGAGGTGGTCGTATTCGAGAGGATTTAGTAGTGGGTAGGCCGTGGGGGAAATTTCGGGACTACATGCTATGTTTTTGTGGCGTGCAGGGGGGGTGGGAAGCAGGGGCTGCACAGGGGCTGAAATATAAGTTTAACTTGACTCATTTAATTAAAATTTTCTCATTTAACATGTTTAAATGCATTAACACTTTAGATTTCCATCCATTAATTCTGCTTCTCAAAGACTAAATCAATTTACCATACAAACATATGTTGTTCATGCCTTTAAATAGAGGGCAACCCAAATATTGTAAAAGGAATAGCTTTACCTGAATAAGTTTCAATAAACGATATTTTTCTAGAAGGTTGCTTTGAATCACATCATTAGCAGAAGAAAAATGAAAAATTATAGGGCTGCCACTAGGATGATAATATGGATTTGCCCTGCCCTTTGCTATCAACTGATCTCTTTGCATGCTTCACATTTTTAACAACAACAATGGTAGTTATAGGAGTAGTTTCATAGACTTATAGTTCTATAGTCCCCACACCTCTTTGCATGCTTCACATTTTGAATAACAACAATGGTAGTACTTGACCAATACTGAATTTGGTGAAATGATTTTTGCATACTCCTAGTCTCTAATCATATAGATAGTATAGGTAGTTGAGGGAAATATTCCCTTGGAATGTTCTAAGGTGCCCTATTTATTGTGTACATTATGGTTTTTATAATGCCTCACCTCATTATATATTGTATTTGATGAACTAATATATCCTTTAATTGTAGCTTCCACGACGACAAAAAGGATATGTGGTCCAACTAAAGGAAAGGGCCTTGAGAAGTTGACTAGGTCGGATGGAAAGAAGTTGACTATTGAAATTGCAAGGGATAAAGGAAGGACGACAAATATGGTGCAATCTTCTAAACTATCAAGTGAATTGGGAATTATTGCACGAAATATCATCCCGGTTCCTGCGAAATGGAAGGACATGTCTAAAAATGAGAAAGAAGAAGCCTTCAAACGACTCGATGTAAGTAAAAACTACTATGTTATTAAAACGGCTTGAGTAATTGATTTATTTTATAAACTAATTTTTATAAATTATGAATTTTCAATCCAAATTTGACTTCAAAATAGGGGGCGAGTATGTTAAAAACAACGTCAAAAAATTACCGATGAGTCGAAGCAGGGTTGCAAGATATAGACATTGACCAAGGTTCAAAAAACACAAATCAATTGAAGAGGCACGACGTGATAAGCCAAAAAACATGAGTCAACAAAATTGGAATGCTCTTTGTGATTTTTTCTCTAGATCTAAGCATCAAGTATATTAAATTTATAAAATATAACAGTTCCGTTCTTTTAATTGACACATAACATAGTTGTGGCGACGATTAGGTTCATCACAAATTATCAAGAAAAGATAATCACCAGAACAAATAAAGAAAGTAAGGAATGACAATCACACAATGCAATATTTTACGTAGTTCAACAAGAATGCCTACATCCACGGTGGTGCTCTCAATATTATTTCTCTATACTCTGGGGAGTGTTTTACAGTAAAAATAATACATGCCCTTTGCCCCGAGTTAAGGGTTTATTATATACATGTTCGTTTCCAGGAAGTGGGGGTTTTGGACTCCCCCACGTCAATCCACAACTCCTAGAATATCTCCTTACGAGATTTTAGGAATAGACTAGGTCGTAACTGAATAAGTTGGGGCGTGAGGCCTCCGGAATTTGGGCCGTAATTTGTTGGGCTACTCGTCTGGGCCCAAGGTGATAAATCGAGGTACCCACAATACTCATTATCCATTAACTATTATTGAAGCATCAATGTGACGTCAATCAGAATAATCGAGCGATGAAACTATCAAACACAATCAAGGGTCGAGGGCATTTGTAGCAGCTCGTTATCACTTAGTATATATTTTTATGTATTTGTTTTTTCTAAAGTGGTTCTAATATTTCACAAATATTGATGATAATGATTTTCTTTCATGATTATGAAGAATGATGTGGCGAATGCGGAGCTAGATCGAATTGAGTTCTACAAGAAAACCCACTACACTAATGAAAAATGGCCTTCTCCCGAGGCAGAGGAACTATATGTAAGAATATAACATATATTAGACAAATACCATAACTTCGATTTTATGAAATGATATATATACCAATTTGTTTTACAGGTTGAGATGAAAGAGTTGCAAGCTGAGCCTACTCCCGAGGGTAGTGAACCATTGACTCCCGATGAGATAGCGGATCGAGTACTTGGTACTAAATCGGGATATATTATAGGTCTTGGGTATGGACCGAAAGCTACCAAATCAAAAGCATCACGACGAGACGCAGAGTTGGAGGAGGCCCTTAAGGAAGCTCAGAGAGCGAATCGTGAGTTAAAGGAACAACTACAGGCTCGTGATGAGCGTCTGGAGTGCTTAGAGGCTCGTCAATTTGGATTCAAAAAATTGTGTGATGCTTTAAAAGCATCAGGTTCCCTTCCTCCCACATTTACTATATGGTAAGTTTTAATAATTTCAATGTTGAATTTATCAAAATTACATTGTTGGATTCACATCCTGAGTTATTTAATATCTCTATTGGTGATACTATTACTTTATTTGCTGAATCGGTGGAAGGGGTATTTTGGTGGATTGTGATTGGGTATCTTAACCTTTTTATTTTTTAATTTAACAGGGTGGTTTTAGTCGATAAACAAAGGAAATTCTGTCGATTTTTTTTAAATATTGGCGATGCCATTACCTTATCTTTTGAATCGGTGGAAGGGATATTTTGGTGGATTGTCATTGGATTTCTTGATTTTTTTTTATTTTTCAATTTAACAGGGTGGTTTTAGTCTATAAACAAAGGAAATGCTGTTGATTTTTTCTAAAATATTAAAAATAAAATAAAATTTGGTAATTTTTTTGGTGTTTATATCAATGTGTGTTATTTCTTAATTAGTGTTATTCAATTTATCAATTGTTAATAGACTTATAAAGTTAGAAACTATTGTCTCACTACTTTTTGAATTGCAGATTGGGACGTTGTGATGATGCTTTTTTGGAAATTATTTTTGGCATGATGATGAAGATGAAAGGAGAACTTAACAAACTTGTTGGGAATTATTTTTTGGAGGATACTTTGTAATTGATTAGAAACTAACGCCTTGGGAAATATAAAGATAGAAACTAATGCCTTAGGAATTATTTTTTGGAGGCTAGTTGAAGTGTTATAACAAACGATGTAGGCTACTTTCTAATTGATCAATGGTTTTGAGATATTTGTACGAATGCCTTCGTATCAATTAAATAACCATTTGAACCTTAATTTTGATTATGTATATGATGGTAGTTTATTACTTATAAAACGTCGATTATATAATTAATATTTATTTGATTGAATATCTATATGAGAAATGAAAAAAAATTATGAGTTCCAAATTAATAATTTTTTGACAATAAAATTTATTTCATGACAAAAATATTTTGTCCCCGAAGTATATTAATTTTCCCATCAAATGGTTATCCTTTTGCAAATTATCATATACATTAGGTGACAAAATTGACATTTTTGTGACAAAAAATAAGATCTTTGGCTAAAAATAATTTTGTCACTAAAAACCTACTATTACGTAACAGAGAATATTTTGTCACCAAACGGTGTACTATTTGGTGATGAAATCTGTTTTTCGTCACCAAAAACTTTTGCGACGGGGATTTCATGGCGGACGATTGACGATTTTTTTCCGTCACCAAATGTTTTTGGTGACGAAATTTTTTGGCACTAATTATCTGTTTTGTTGTGGTGTAAGCCCTTCATGGACATTTTTAATCAAATCATTTACTTCAGTTAGATGGACACAACGAAGTACAAAGACTGTGTAGCCAATTTTGTACAGATGACCCTTTTCCAAGACATAACTGGTTGCTTTGTATCTCATCTTCCTTGCTTCCTTCTAGTTATATGTAACATGTTGTTTCCAATGTAATCCTTAATTAGATCCATCCAGGAAGGTCCCAATTTTATAGAAATTATATTGACATCGTTCACATCATTGCTTCTACTGGTGAGAATCTCTATTAGAATAGTTAGTCTGAGCTTCATTGGAGTTGCTGAGGCTAGCCGAGCAAGGGCATCTTCTCGAGCATTATCCACCCTTGGAATTCGGACCATCTTGACTGCAGGAAATGAAGAGATAACCTCCATATCCATATTAAGGTACCGTACCATCATTTCTCCTTTAAATCCGTATATCTAAAGTAATTGGTAGAGAATAAGTTAGGAATCAATGTGCGCTATTATCTGCTCGGCACCTAGTGATGAGGCTAATTCTAATCCTTTAATTAATGCTTCGTACTGAGCTTCATTATTAAAAGCTTGAAATTTAAATCTCAACACATATTCGACTTCTAAATCGCCTAGATTGTTGATAATGAGTCCAGTCCCACTGCCAGTGATGCATGAGGACCCAATAATGAATAGTTTCCAAATTGGGATGTCGTTGTTGATTATTCTTCTACCAGCTCTCCTTATATTAACACATTCTTACTTTGTTCAGCCAGTCGCTGAGCTCTTTCTTAAACAACCGACCATCTCAGTTTTCTTTTGAGATGAGCTATCCTCTGGAGAAATCTGCTCGGCATGCAAACTTGGATTGCTTGGCACTTCTGCATAAGTGAATTATGTTATGAAATTCGCCACTGCTTGCCCTTTCAAGAAGGTTCTTGGCTCATAAACAATATTTTTTTCTCCAAGATCAACTGCACAAGGCATTAGTCTTCCTGAATTTCCAGGTTTGTACAAGGCTTATCGCATAGGTAAGTCAGTTATACTACAATGGTATGGGCTTGGAAGTACGATCTCATCCGTCTAGAAGCTTCAATAAGGGTCAATTCTAGCTTCTCTAAGCATGGGTATCTGATTTATGCTCCTCGGAATGCTCTGATGGTGTAGTATACTGGTTTTTGAACTCCTCCCTCTAGTTGGATCAAGGTCGAGCTAATAGCGGACTCTGAAACAGCTAAGTATAAATATAATTTTTTTCCCAAAACTAGTTGAGAAAGTAATGTTGCATATCCCAAGTACTTCTTCAAATCTAGAAAATCTTTCTCACATTCGTTACTCCACCCAAAGGTCTTTTTAAGCACATTAAAGAATGGAAGATATTTATCTATAGTGCGGGAGACAAAGCAATTTAAAACCGAAACACTTCTAATCAAATTTTGCACATCCTTTTTGCTAGTTGGGGATTGCATCTCCAATAAAGCCTTTATTTTGTCAGGATTGGCTTCAATTCCCCGTTGATTTACAGTATACCCTAAGAACATTCCTTTTTATACTCCAAATATACATTTGATCAAGTTGAGCTTCATTTGGTGTTTCTCCAATTGGTCAAATATTTGGGCCAAATTAATGATATGGTCGGTTGCAGACTTGTTCTTTTTGAGCATATCATCTATATATACTTCCAAGTTCTTGCCCAAAAAGCATAACATTGTAGCAATATATTCCTCAGATGGTGATGAAGGATGTGCTCTTCTTATCCTCTAACTTCATTTTAATCTCGTTGTAACCAGAATAAGCGTCCACAGAGCTAAGTAGATCATGACCTGCAGTCACATCTACCAATTGATCAATCCTTGGTAAAGGAAAATGATCTTTTGGGCATGCTATGTTGAGGACAGTGAAGTCTACACATGAGCACCATTTGTTGTTCTTATTTTTTAACATCACTACATTAGCCAACTATGTCGGATATTTAACATCTTATATAAACTGCGCTTTTTATAGCTATTCTACTTCCTCTTGGATTTCCATATTATTCCCATGACTAAAAACTTTGTGCTTCTATTTGATCGGCTTGGAGTCCTTGTAAATATTTAGCTCGTGGCAGATAAAGTTAGGATAAATCCTTGGTGTATCCTCGTGGATCTAGGCAAACATATCATTCTTATATCTAAGGAATGTAATTAATTCCTATTTGAGAGAGGATGTTAGTCTTGAACCAATCTGAGTTATCCTTTTTAGTTTCTCATCATCAAGCATAATAGTTTTTGTCTCTTCCATAACCTGTCCCTTTACCAAATCTTCATCTTCTTGAGGATCCAAGGTATCAATATAGAAAGTAGTTGTGCCCCTCTGTACTTACTATTGGTCGACTGAGGTATAAAAGCATTCCCTAGATTCCATCTGGTTACCATTAACTACGTCGACTCCGTAATTAGTAGGAAACTTTATGAACTGGTGCATAGTAAATGACACTTCTTCTAATTACTTCATCCCCACTCTATCAAGAATTATGTTGTAAGATGAAGGGACATTTTTGTCTAGTATAAAAAAGTAAATTCTTTCCTTTCTGTTGGCTGGCCAAGTGCCGACTAACACATCCATCTTGATTGTTCCTAAGGGATACACCCTTTCTCCTGAGAACCCTATGTGAGGCCTTTGATACAGTTCTAGCTTACTGTCTCATATCCTTAGACTATAGAAATAATTGTAGAACATTACGTTAATAGAACTCCTATTATGAACTATAAATCTTGCCACTATACCATGGTGAACCCTGTAAGGGATGACTAATGGATCATCATGAGGGTAGAGAACTCCACTCAAATCATTTTTTGAAAATCCGATCACCAATCTGTCCTGGTTGACTTTCCTAGGTCGACCATCACTACTCTCGGATACGTTAATCTTCCTGATAATAGGATACAAGGTAACTTCATTTAGGTAAGACTTACTCTCGATAAGTCCATCTCCTCCACCAGTGCCTCCTCCTACAATGAAGTGACACCCAAATGAAATCATCCATACCTCTACTTCTGGTTCATCAGGTTTCTTTTGTAGGTAAGGATCATTATTATAATTGTTATTGCGTTCCCTTTTTGCATCATCCTTTCCACATCTAGGTGACTCAGATCCTCTTTTAGCATCTTGACTACTATTCCGATCAATAAATTTAGCTTGTTTTCCTCACCGAATAAGATTCTCCACTTCATTATTGAGGGAAATGCAACTATCAGTTGTGTGTCCATAATCTTTGTAAAAAGCGCAATACTTGGATTTTTCTCGCCTGTTGGGATTATTCAAGTCTTCGTTGACCCTGATTTGCTCATGGATGTGATGGAAGCTTTTGGTGAGTGGATTATACTCATTATACTTCTTAATTCTGTTACTTTTTTTCCTTTTGATCTTTCTTGAATGGATTAGTTTTCTTATTTTTAGCTTTTGTCTCCGAAACTTCTTTTGCTGCTATAGCTTCCTTGGCATTCATAATCTTCATAGCCTTAGCCATCAGCTGTATAATAGTTTTAATTGAATTTTTTGATAGAGCATAGTAATGGTTGTTTGTTCTTCAAAATCTACCACCTCTAGTTTCTCATTATTGAAGCGTGTTATGTATTCTCAAGTACTTTCTCCAGGTTTTGCTGCACGGTTAAGAGATGACTAACACTTTTGATCAGCTTAGGCCCAAAGAAGAAGTTATCAATATATAATTCGACCAATTGATGGAAACTAGAAATTTGACCTCTTGGAAGATTATTGTACCATATTTGGGCTGGACCTGTGATGGAACTAGAGAAAGCCATGTACCTCATTTTGTCGGGGACATAATAGATATCAATAACAACTTGATACTGTTTAATATGGAGGATTGAATTAATCTTACCATCATACTTAGGAGTAACAACTGGTGGTTTGAATTTGGAAGGCGTGGGGTAGTCCACAATAGCCTGGATAAAAGGTGATCCTTTGACAAAACTCCTTTGCAAATGATTTTTTATTTTGGCCATTTCACCCACCCGATCTTCTAGTCATTACATAAATCCCTTCTAAGAATGTTACTCTAGCTTGGACTTAGCCGAAACAACTTTTGTGACTTTTTTGTGCACATGTATTAAGCTTTCTTCCTGAGAAGTCTGCTCGGCATGCACAGAGCCCCTTATGCTAGCTCTAGATCTCATGAATACATCTCAGTGATTGAGAGGATGTTCTTGTTCCATGTGATAACCTCTGGTTGTTTAGGTATCCAAACGATCAAAAGAAGATTCCTTACTCAGTCATTCCAAGACACTTGGACGCTCAATGGAGAAGGATCGACCATCATAGTAGTCAATTGATCGAAATGATGATGTTTCTCGAGGATGGTATGATTTGTCATCAAAAGTCCTAGAGTGATAAGTCCTCTCATTCCTGGATAGCGCAGGTGGCATGTCCCTCCTGGAATTGGAGGATTTATCTTGCATCGTACAGGACAATTGTCTCACGGACTCCGGCATGTCTTCTTATCCTCTAGCCAAGTTGAGCAAAATTCCCTAGAGATCTACCACGCAAGGGGGCAGAGGGATATGGGTTATTTCCTACAACCGTCAGGCTGCTTTTCGGGACATTGGTCATTCTTCAAAATAGATAATGAACAAAAAAACATAAGAGGTAGAAAACGATGACAAGCAGTCGTCTCCCATAGACGACTTCAATCTGTTGATGTCTTAAATGGTGTGGGTCCAATTTTATAATTACAAATAAAATAACTAAATCAATCTAAACAAACACACAAGAGTCAAAGAATTTTAAAGTGGTTCAGCTCTAACAAGCCTACGTCCACTGTTGATATTATTTTTGGTGGTTATAATAGCTTAGTATGGTGTGCTTGTGATTGATTGAATCCTCCCCTTGAGTTAAGGGGGATTATATATTTATAGTGGTATGGAACCATAGAGATGGAATGCCTTTATATATATAATAAATGAGACTCGGACATTTAGTGTTGGTCGTCATTCAATCCGAATAACTTTTGCTATTCCTAATGATTCATATTCTGGGAGTTGGTTGACCTCCCAGCCGACTAGGTGCCCCTGATGCTGACCAAGATAACTTAATACCATGTAGCAAAACAAATGTCTATTTTTCATCAGTCCACATAGGAGAGTAATTTTTACACACAACACTACTCTGCAAAACCTACAAATTGGCTAAATTAACAAAGTATCCTTGAAGTTTTAATAATTATAAATTAAACCCTGAATATTTCAAACTACCATAACTTGGACCATACTTAACCCCTAGACCCAAACTTTAAATCTAATTGACCCTCTAGACTTTAACTAATTAGAAATTATAATTTCCTCCCTTATAAATTTTTAAAACTACAAATATACCCCTAAATTTTACCAAAGTTATACTTTTAGAGCTATGTAAGTATATATCTTATCAACCAAGGACTAAAACCTAAAAATTTTACATTTACACAAACCCCCCTACCCACATCAGCCTCCACATAAGCTAATAATGCCAAAAATCACATGTTTGAACTATGCAAACATGTGAGGTGCAAGTAACCATGCATTTATACTATCAAAACCTGCACAATTTCACCTCCCAACTTAACAAATCAAACCTCCTACTCCTATACTATAAAAGTCCACGAACTAAGCATTAAAAACTCACCACTTTAATCTATCAAAAACTTGAAAGTTTCTTTCAAATCAGGTAACCTATCGTTTCATATATTTTAATTCAGTCTTTCATTACCAAATGATTATTTTCTTTACATTATGTTTATATCAATCATAACAATAATAATTTTACGTATAAAATAGTCCTTAGGTGAAGAAACATGAAAAATCTGCCATTAAATTTTGAGCTTTAATGGTGAACTTTGATATGTTGATTATAACTCAGGTTTGAAGCTAGGAAATGATTCATTAGAACCTTAGGAACTCTAGTGCAATGATAAAATCCCACGAATTTAAACAACAAGCTTCAATTGTTCATAGGTGTATTATGATTCAGAAAACTCAAAACTTTGAATTCTCTTCACATAAACCACATTAAAACCTTGAAATCAAAACTAAACTATTCCTTAACATAGTAGAAACATAACTACATTCACAAGAATCCATGCCCTTCTCATTAAAGCTTCGAATGTTAGGTCAAATTTTTTGAAAAACACACAGTTGTGGAACTCAATGTATATTGTACCTCGATCCATAAAACTCATATATTTGGATTCCTTGTGAAAAATTAGGTTTAGTTTGTTTATAAATCATCTCAAATGGTTTAGAAATGAAGAAGATATCTCAGGTCAAAGATTTGCGACCTTAAAATAAAAAATCGAGAGGTTGAAGATGAAACATTAACCACGCACGTGAGGGTGCGTGGCCAATCAAACTTTTCTAATTTTTTTTTCAATATTTTTATTTTATTATTCTGGTCAACATGGTATAAGATAAGGCTGTGTTTGGTCAAGCCTAGCCCGAAATATGAAAAATTAGGGTTTTAGGTTTGCAATATTTTCTTTAAATTACAAATTGACTCCTCTTAAGTTTTTCCTATAGTTACTTTAATGTATTTTGAGTCAAAAATTCCTACCCAATTTTAAATTTGACCCTTAGCACAAGATTTTAAAGTCCCAAATTAATTACAATTTAACCCATTAAACTTTAAAATACACAATTTTGAGTATAAATTGACCAAAACCAACCCCAATTCCAACAATACTTATTCACCCACACATTTGTATACAGATAATCAAGTACCAGCTCCTCCCGATATCCTCTTTTGATTACTAAACGGTTCAAAACTCCGATCAAGTAGCCATTTTTACCCCTTTAATAATAAATTTTGCGTATTTGATTAGCCACTATTGATATCATTTAATGATATCCCTATTTGATTCCAAATATGTGTATAAATTTCCATACTCATATGTTACTATATCATTGATTGTTTTGATTATGACCATTGGATCAAATTTGAACATTTCTCATCTAATAACTAACATCTGAGTAATTCATTGTAATGATTCAGTTCACCTTACACTTTGTGCTTTATTATTATTTATTTTAAAATCATCAGTGTTGACTAGGGAGTAGACTTCCGTATTTTCCCACAAAATTTTCTACTTGGCCTATAGTCTAAGATGATTGAGAGCCGGAGTTTTAGCTATACACGTATGAGTGCTACTTTAATTGTGTGCCTAGCCATTTATTTTCCAAAAGTTTTGGATTACTTATTACTTGGTTGTACTGATGGATTATTTAATTATATACCCCCTTTGCAATCTGTTAAGTATGTGATTATCAGTTTTTGATTCTTTGACTGTCTTATTAAAATATACAGACAGTTGAATTCTTTACACACTCCACCTTCCATCTATACAGATATTTGTTACAAAATTGGTAAAACATACTTAACATATTTATGTTAATTCCTTTTTCCTCTAGATGGCCCAGGAAAAGAGGATAGTCCCTCTTTTCCTTTTGAGACACGCACCATAACCTGTTTGGTATGTGAGTGTTTGGAAGGTGACTAAGCCAGATGGGAGAGAGTAAGAATTTTTTATTATATACTTTATAGTTCGCGTTGACAATAAAATTTAATTCACCCTTGCGGTGGAAATACCCTATGTGTAACGTTTGAATAATGAATAAAGTTCTATTTTTTGCCTTAACTTTAATTCATTGCTTTATATATACTATCTTGTACATTCATACCAAAAATCAGGGTATGGCAGGTTCGGGGTCGGGACCCTGAGTTAAGGGAAAAAACTCGGGGTAAATCTCCTGAACCAACTTTATATTTTTTTCATTCGAACTCAGTCCATTCGGTATAAACTTGCCGACTTAATGCACTAAATTAGTTATAATCACCCTGAACCAGCTATATAATTTTATAGCCTAGTTTGTTATATTTACCTCGAGTTGGTGATATATATTCAGCTTATTTACCCCGAGCTAATGAGATATATTCCGTATATTCATATCGAATGGAATACAACCATACAAACTTATCCAAGTGATTCAATGATGTGGTGACCCTTAGAAACTATACAATAAAATTCAAACATACATTGCAATTATGTTATCAATTAGATTTCAATTATGTTCACAATCACAATTATGTTGTTATAAGGATTGAAATGTTGTGATTCAAATTCGATCATTATTTGTTAATAATATTTTTACATATGCAGGATGCCTTCATGGATTTCAACTCTCTGTTATTTGACCAAGCATTAACGAATGTCAATATACCCCATAACGGTGTTTATGGGTCCATGGGAGTCGATGTTTGTGCAACATTCTTTATGGACCAGGTATTATAATGCCCTTCAATGAAGATATAGATTTTTATATATTATAATTATAATTTATTGATTATTTCAATTTTTATACTCAGGTATTTCTCACACGGCAAGCGTTTGTCGCCTGGCTCAAGAGCAAGCTCGATCCGTTAAAATATTAATCATTATCACCAAGTCAAATGCACCTTCTGCAATGGATAAGGGATGTCTACACATGGGTTATGAGAGGGGAGGTGAGTACCGTGATCATCATAGGAAGAATATTGGGAATGAAGGTAGTAGCCAAGGAGGAAGTAGTAGAAAGAGGGACACTACCTCTCGAAAGTGTAATTGTCTATTTTTATTGAAGGGCATTCCACTTGACAACGGACAGTGGATGTTGTGTATTGTTAGCGGTGTTCATAATCACCAATTGTCGAAATCACTTACTGCACATGCATGCACCGATCGTCTCACTTCAGAGGAGATAAATAATGTAGAAGAGATGCCATTGAGTGGGGTAAAACCGGCCACCATTCTAATGATGATATAAAGTTGTAATGTTATTAATGTTTTGTAATACCCTATATTTTTATGGCTTTTAAATTCAGGGATTTATTAAATTTAATTGAGATAGATTAATTTAATATTAATCCAAAAATTTGTTTTAAATATTTACTAGCGTGACGAGAGTTAGTAATTACTGGAAAATTGTTGATTTGTTAAATATCCTTTAGAGATGTGAGAGTTAAGAGTTATACCCATATGTTTGGGGACAGGATTTCGAGACCCCCAATTATATGTATTCGAGGTTTATGGAATGGGATTACCACCAATACTGAATGATTGTACAATTAGCGAAATGTTCTTTTTTAAGTGTAATTACGGGAGGAGATGTAATTTTTCTATCAAGAGACGTATTAAAGGGGTACATGTTATGGACGGAGGGCCTAACGGATTTGGATAACCGACAATGCTAGGTAGTAGTGTATCGGGGGGATTCCTCGTTTGGATTTCGCTTTGCGAGACATCCCACACATGAAACTTAGCGTAAGATTGGAAGTAGGAAGATGTTTGGTCATTAGTCTATGAGTTAGGTACCTCGGTCGTAGTAGGAGCAGGTAATTATATCTGTAAATTGGAAGTTTAATTATGAATTAAGGCTAGTGGAGTCGGTTGTGTGGTAAGAAAGCATTGAAAGTTTTTTCTTATCACCACGAGTTTTAGGGTGGAACGATGATAAGGAGGATTTAAAATTTCAATTTCTATGTAATTGAGAGTACCCAAGTGTTGTAATCACGCTGTGAGCACAAGCAAAAGAAAGAATTGGGTGTTATGTGTGAAGCGTATGTGATGCTTACACTAGTATGCATGGTTTATAGGGTGTGTAGGCACCCTGGTTAGCTGATGTTAGAATCGTTTGAGTTGTAGGGATGTGGGAATAGACATGTGGAATATATGTTTGTGGGACTAACATAACGAGGTGGAAGTGGCAGAGTGAATTGAGAGTCGCGTGAAGAACGATAATCCACATATACGTGTGCGATTAAAGTAGCACACCCGAATTTGGTTGGAAGGCTGTGGGAAGCCATTTAAAAAGGGGTATTCCTTAAGAAGGGTAGAATTTAATTATTATGGAGAACACTTGGAGCGGAGTTGTAATTAGTCAAATGTTGAGAGCGCCTGACGCGTACAAAGAGTGAAGATGTTAGTATGGTATAAAAGGTCCGAAAGTGCACATCGTGGAGAAAAGTGTATGGGTTGAAACTTTCAGTATATGCAAAGGAAAGAAGGGGAGTATTAATTTCCACTTAATATAATACATTACAAGTAGAAGTCGATGTCGAGCGGGACATAGGGAGTAGTCTCTGCGGGCACTACTCATAAATAAAAATCGGTTGGAACAAGAGGAACAACCAGAGAATTTTGTGGCTATTGACAATTCCTATAATGGAAGAGGCCGGTAAAGTCGGTAAAGTTTCTTGAATGAGTTGACAACCTCAAGGTAAGATCAAGAGTTCCTTCGAACATGTGGAACAAGATTCCCAAGAAGGAAGTGATTGACATTCCTTTGTGGTGATTTACAATATTAGCTAGTGTGCCCCAGTCTTCCTTTGAAAGGAAGGATCGCGCCGGTACGTGTACCTACACGGTATTTTTCTGAATTAGGTTGAGATTTTTTAATCCCACCTTCAATATGGGATTTCAGGAAGCAGCGGGGATATCATTTTGTTTTAAGCAGGTTATATCACCCATAATTCGGGGAGTAAGCGAGCGGTGATTAACCATTAGTGGAGCAATGTGAAAGTAATTTTGGATTCATTGTGATCGTTTATTTTCCACAACGGTTATAGCTAGCAATTGGAGTATAGTACGGTAATTGGGGGAGGATATGACCTAATGGTAGGGTTCCGTGGGAGCACTCGTACCTTTTTATTGTGAACAAGATGCTTATTGAGGTTCTGGTGTGGAAAAACCTTAACTTTTCTCACTCTGAATGTTAAGAGATGGGCGGATAATCAGAATTTTGGATTGGTTAAGTTATAGTCTGATGACTATGGTGGAATTACACGACTGTTTTAGGTGAACAAGAGTGGTCAGATGTTCGTATGGTTTCTCTCAGAATGGGAGTTTTGTGTTTAGATTAATCCGAGTAGTTGTCAGGTAGTGAGGTGTGGCCTCCCAATGATATTGAAAAAATGGGAATTAATAATGTATAGGCATGTCTTATGCGAATGTTATCGGATAGGAGCACAATGTGAAGTGTATTTAATGAGAGTGTTAAACAAGCTTGTTGTGAGGCGGGCCTATAGTGATTCAGCGCCTTACTATGTAAATAGTTTGCGCACTGATAAGGTATCCAAAATTATTTTACCAGGTAGGCCTTATTTTTCGAATTTCCTGATGAAATTCCATTATTAGGGGGGAGTGTGTAATACCCCGTATTTTTATGGCTTTTAAATTTAGGGATTTATTAAATTTAATTGAGATAGATTAATTTAATATTAATATGAAAATTTGTTTTAAATATTTAATAGCGTGACGAGAGTTAGTAATTATTGGAAAATTGTTGATTTATTAAATATTACTTATTGAGTATAGTAATATGTAGAATTGAATTTATTAAAATTGTCACGAGGGAATAATATGACAATTATGGAAATTAAGTCAGGACGCGCCTGTGTCGTGTCGGGACTAAATTATTATTATTATTATAAGTGAATAAATTATAAATCACCCGTATGGTCATTTAGAGTGTCCCAACATGTTCAGAAGGATCGAGATAGTCAGAAAAATGTACCTGGGGGTTTAGTTTGGGTCTCGCTGCGTTTTTAGGCCTAATTGGCATCCCGGGAGTATTATAGTCATTTTGTATTTTTGGGTAATTGAACCCACGAATTTTCCTAAGATATATTAGCCATTTGAGTAAGGATTTTAGGGTTAACAATCACAGAACCTAAAAACGACCATTAGAGAAGAAAGTAGGAAGCTTTCCAAGCAATCCAAGGCCAAGAACTCATCCATTTGTACCACCACTACCACCAAAACGTAGTTCGCACGACGAGGAACACAACCATAACTTTTTCATCCACAAATCAGAACCTTGAATTCCAGGCAAGTATCTATCTTGCTTTGTTTTTAGTTAATGTCTCACCCATGTTAGTTTAGGATTGTTAAGAACATGTTTTATGAAAGAAATTAATAATTTAGAGACTTAAAATCGCATGTTTTAGAGAAACTAAATATATTATAGACATACCCATTATATGTAGAGGATTATCCACAAATTGTTATGAATTTAGAGACAAGAAATCTGGAAAAGAACTATAAGAATGAGTGTTTCATGTAAAATTAAGGTTCTTGTTAATTATATTAAATTCTCCCATAAATTCAAGGCCTTTGATGAATTTGGACATGTTTCACGTAGGAAATCATGTATATAGGTATATGTAACTATTAGAAATGCTGTTTGGGAGTTTGGAAATCGATAATGACGTTTTGGAGTAATTTGGAAGATGAAACCCGTCGGTTGAAACTGCAGTTTCTGAGCAAGAACTGCTTGATCGATCGATCGACCAAGAACATCGATCGATCAACCCCCTCTCATCGATCGATCGATCCCTCCTGGAAAACTGCATATTTTTCTCCTTTTGTTTAATTCGGTTAAAATGCGTAGGAACCCTTGATTATTATTGTTAGAGCATAATGGCTTATAAATAAGACCAGTAGGGTCTAGGTAGACTCCGTTGAGAGAAATTTAATGTGGGATGAAATTATGGGTTAACGGGGAGTTATTCACACATAGGAAATTGTGCGTACGTTTACTAAAAGTTTGAGACTCGTAAAGGATTTAGACCCGAAGGTAAGTGAGAGCATACCTACTGAAATTATACTTAGTGAAATAGAATATTTCGAGATATGAGAAGTAAGTATGAAATAAATTATATATGAAAATGAAAGAGACGAATCCGTTATGTGAGATAATTGAGTAATATGTGCTAAGAACGGATAACTATAATTATGGGTTGTGGGCGCACCTAATTTAGAAAATGAATATATATATATATATATATATATATATATATGGCCGTGTGATTGTGAATATATTATGTATCTGTGTAAAAATCATACCCGCGCTACTTGCTATAACGGAGGTTGCCGCGCCGGGACAGTCTTATCTCGATTGGACCTTTATGGGGGATATTGACTTGTACCCTAGAACATAGGATTCCTTGATACAGGCTATCTGAGTGATAGTCAGATGGTCCTAAGAGACGTGAGGGTATGTGCTGACCTCTTAGTGACTTAGAACTATGCTTCACCTCTATTTGTTTGTGTGTTGTGTTAATACAGTTCGAGAGTGATTCCGAACTAGTACTTCCCTTAGTTTGAGTGATACGGGGACTTGATAGCAGAGTATGCCAGCACCATAGATTTTATGTGGGATGCCGTTAGTATATATATTATATATGTGACTAATATATATACGCATATCTATATAGGAACTTTCTACCGTGCGTATAAGTAGATAAGTAATGAATAAATGCTTCAACTTTATTATAAGTGTTCGGGAACTTTATAACGGTAGTGATTTGTTCTAAATAACGTAAGAAATCGTGAAGAGAATGATTTCCTAAAGTAAATATCATAACCTTTCTTTTCACGTGATAAAACCTTATGGAGAATAAGTTAGAGAAACTTATGAGATTTATTAGTACGGTAGGCGTGCACACTAGATAAGAGGTGAGAATTCTCAAGAGAGTGTCGCATGCTAACATGGTTGTTGGATTAGTCGGTAAGCATTTTAAATACTAGCTAAACTATTTTTAAAACTATTTTACACTCGGGCTCTGACCCGTTTCCTGTCTTTTTCTCTCTATTGTATATATATATATATATATATATATATTACAGGTGACCAGCCACATGGGCATCATGCATATGTTCTTTGGATTGGACGCGCTGCAGCTGATGTGGGAGTTGCAGGCTGTTGCTTTAGACGACCTCTTCATTGATTCTATTCTTGTTTTAGTTCTGCTTAGTTAGGGCATGTGTCGCCCATTTTCCTATTTAGTTTGGATTTGTCAGAGATTTACATTTGATTATATTTCTAGTATTTCCTTGGGAGTTAACTTTTGTCATGATGATTTCATGTATGGTTATTTGACTTGGTTTGGTTAATCTAGATGGATTAATTCTTTTGTGTTGATTGCTATCCGTAGCACTTATGTGATTCTTATACTGTTGATTATTTTAAAAAGGTTTTCAAGTTGAAATAAAAAAATGGAAATAAGACTTTAAATGGTTTTGACACTTAGCTTAATTATTTAGGGTGTTTAATTTGGAAATTTTATTTTGTGACAGTGATGCTAAGAATGAACCAACCGTTCACCTTGATTTTTAATTTAATAAAGGATTGATCTCCCGGTATTTAATTAGGCGGGGTGTCACATGTTTCGATAATGAAAACCATATACAATGCGAAGGGGAAATTGACGATTTCTGAAAGAGAGGGTAGAACAATGATGTATCAATTAATGAAGTTACTTGGGGAAAAACACTGCATGTATTAGTATAGAACGAATGACTCTATCATAGAGGTGGGAGACATTTTTTGGGCTCATCCAAACTTGATTTAATTAGGAAAGTGTTTTATGTCGGTTGTTATTATTGATTGCACTTACAAGACCAATCAATATAAGATGCCTTTGTTCGTGATGGCTGGTGTAACCTCTTGCGGAAAGACATTCAATATTACCTTCGTATTTTTAGTAACGGAGAAGGAAGAGAACTATCGGTGAGCATTAGGATATTTAAAATCCCTATTTAATCCATTTGCATGCCCCATATCGGCAGTACACGTGTATTTACGCATTGCGGGTGGTGTTTCCCAAGGTAAGATATATGGTATGAACTTTACACGTTCACCGTGATGTGGAACTCCATTCTTGAAAAGAGATCCATGATGAGGATTCCTTAAAGTAGTTCATGAGAGATTGGGTACATTTGGTTGAATCCCCCATTGAGAGTGATTTTAACGAATCGTAGATGTTATTTCACGTTGATTGGGTTGCATACTCCAACACTCTTCACTACATTGATTGCACATTGTATGATCTAAAGGAGAACTTAATTCATGCCTGAAAAAATATGATTAAGCACTGGGGTAACCAAACTACCAATCGATGTGAAGGTGCTCACGATAATTTGAAGAGGCATTTGGAGAGTTTTCAACTACCTTTTGACAAGGTTTTTACCGACATAAAAAACTGCATTGAGTTAAAAGTGGTCAAAATTATGAGGGAGCTCAAGGATTCATTATAGAAATTAAAGCACTCGTACAATATTCTTATTTTGCCTGAGTTAATTAGACGGATTTTTCACTATTCCATTGACCTAATTATCGAGGAGCTAAACACTTGTGACACTATTGGCAAGGATTTTCAATCATGCCTACATGTGGCGCGTAATGTCTATGATATATTGTGTGATCATGAATTGGTCAACTTCCGAGTAAATGGTCAGTCTATACTTTGGGGGGAGGGGGGGATGAACATTGGAGAAAATTGATAATCGTGCTCGAGTTAGCGACGTATCACATGGTTGATTATGAGTCGAAAATGATATTATTTAAATAGATGTGGGAAAGTTCAACTCTCGAGGAGCAAAGGTCCTGCTATGAAAATTAAAGAACGTTGGGTGTCCCACCATTACTAAGCTATTTGAGTTGTCTGTGTTTAAGCAAGGCAAGGGTCGGTCGAGAGGTCGAAAACTAACTGCTCGTAAGTAAAAGCATGAGAAGTCAACTAAAAGGTATCCCCGAGGCTTCGAACTTTCTAAGGAATCAACGGAGAAGAAACACCATGCTGTCCAAAGGCCTAAGAGGAGAACTGATTTTACGGAGTTCACCCGCCCCAACCATGGTGCCCTAAATACACCCCCACATATAAGAAGTACATCAATGAGATACCAGACTTATATAAGATATCGTGGAGGTTGCTACTGATGGCAATTATGGGTTTAGATGCGTTGCTACATGTATAAGGTTTGGACTCTATGGATGAAAACATGTAAGATCGGACTTGATGGATGAAGTTTTGGCAACTAATGAGTTCTATGCACACTATTTTGGTAGTTGATTTTTGGACACAATGCTACATGTGCTAGACGATTGTATAAACCCATGTATGCCGAAGTCTTGGATGATCATGACAGAGTGTTGTTACCTTTTCGTTATAACTTAAAAATATGCGTGCGTCCTTATCTCAAAGAGACAGTATCTCACATTTCTAATGATAAGACATGAACGAATCGTGCATCCAATGTTCATAGATAGTGCTCATGTTTTTGGGATTCACTTTGTCATTCTGAAGTTGAAGCACGATTGTTGGATCCACCGATAGCAACTCACTGGCATAGTTATTCATTGCCCGAAGCAAATCCTTGGATTGATAAATACGCAGATCAAGTTGGTGGATATCATTTATTTTTTGAAAACATGTAAATTTGTGTGGATTAAAGTTGATGTTGATTATGGTAGTGTATTAAACTTGGTGATGTATCAAACTTGTGATAATATATTGAATTTGTTCATAATGAATTAAACTTGTTAGTAACGTAAGTTGGTGATATATCAAACTTGTTGCTATTATTTGTGATGTATCAAACTTGTTGTATTGAACTTGGTGATGTATCAAACTTGATGATGTATTAAACTTGGTTATGTATCAAAATTTTTGTATTAAATTTGTTTGTAATGGAAGTTGGCTTTATTTGCTACAAACATAGCGAACAATTAAGATTCACTCAGCATGATTGTAGCGAATGAAATTAGATCCCCAATAAAGTTTACCCACTGTTAGGGATGTTTATCCCGAACCAAATCCATTCACAATGTTTACGCCGAAACCATTAAATTTTCCCGCTATGCTTATAGCGAATGAAACTAGGTATCAATTATACGAAATCCCACTGTTAGGGATGTTTATCCCGAACGAAGTCTATTCACTATGTTTATGCCGAAACCAGAGAATTTTCTTACTATGTTTATAGCGAATGAAATTCCAGTTTCAAACAGTTCATTTCTATAGTTACAAACACTGAAAGTCCAAAGTTTCAAACAAGATTAATGTAATTGATAAGATAATTGCAATTACAATGAATCATAATATCATGGTCAAATTGCAATTGATAACAAGATAGATACCCCATTCATTCCATGTCCAAAATTTGAAACTTATAAATGTTTGTAACAAACAAAGCAATTCCAAACATATAAATGCAACTAGTTTGCAAGAAAGGAATAATACATTATACTAAAACACACATGTGCGCAAAACACACGTATATATCAACCAACTTTCAACCAGTTTCCATTTTTCTACTTTCATACATATATATCAACTAAGTTTCACAAAATAACAAAATGAGATATCAATTAAAACTTGCAAGAATAAAACTAGGTATCAAGGCATCCTATAAACAGTCATTTTCTTTTTCGTTTTGTGCCCTCATCAACCTTCTCCTTTCATTTTCCCATTTCAGTTTCTCTTCCATTCTTTTCACTTTTTTTCTACCCGTCTCTTCGATGACAATCAGCCAGACCACCCCAATAGCAGCATAAAGTATATATTATGCTTGAACATTTAGTTTAAACAGTGTACCCAGATCTATATCAATCCCATCATTCATGTTATTCTTAAATAATTTCATCGCCTTCCGCACCTCATTCGCCTATTGAAGATCATACACATAAGTACGATAAATTAGTTAAAAGTAATGAAATGAGTAGAAACTAAACATTACCAAAGAAGTTTTCATTTATTTGGACTAATGGAAAGTGAGGTTTTGAACGATAGGATGGGATTTGGACAGGAACCATTGCATGCAATCGATGCTACAGTCCTACGGGATCGATACGGGCATCGACCTAGACTTCTCCAATAGAAGGTGGTCCTGCCAGTTTTCCCGATACCATTTCGACATATCGAATTTAACCTTGTATTAGGGGGCCTTATTTCCTATCTCGTCTCTTAAAGGTGTTATGGGATCGCGGGATATGATTTGGCGCCATCTGAACGGTCTCAAACAACGTTTCGAGTAGGATGGCTCCCCTACATCAAAGTAGATAATGATTCCACAATAAAACTATACATCACGAAGTGGATAAGCATCCCTAGCATCTTTATTGGGATCCTAAAATAACTACAAACAAACAAGACATAATTTTAGTTTGAAGAATGTTTAAGTTAAAAGAAAACTCATAGAATTATACTCAAAATAAATCACTTACATTCCCTACAGACATGTCATATAACTTCTCACGATAGTCGATTAGATTTTGAAAATCATTCTTCTGGGAGGCAGGCTGCAATGCCCAACGTGCAATCCTGGGCATCGTGCCATCGAAATCCATGTTGAGGCAGTTGCCTAATCCAGAAAAGTGCTCATAAATTAGCAACTACAAGACATACAAAATGAAATTAGAATATGAATTTACAAAATGAAATAGAATAATTAAAAAACTAGAATATTAGTTACCTAAAGTAGAGACATGAAACTGCTCATTTGCTTAACACCGGAGTAAGAGGCTAGGTCGAGCTGCCTGTAGATGTGTGCTAGGATACCCATTCTCCAGGCCAATTTGCCCGCCTTCTTCAATTCTTTCAAAACTTGAAGGTAAAAGACAAAAAATTATTTTTTGTCTTATCGGGGGAAACATTGCACCCGATAATGTAAAGTAAATATGCCCTGGCATAGTGTCTTTGACTTAAGAAGTGGCATTTGTATCCTTCTCTTATTTCTTAAAATTAATCGTAAGCCAATTCAAGAGCACAACACACGACTCATTACATTCTTAATGGGCAACGTACCTTATAACGCCCAATGCCTCCACTACTAAGTCAATAGTAAACGGTATCTTAACATCCTCCTCCTCTTCAACTGTTGTGTGAGTGCTAAACAGAGGTTCACCAACTATAGGTACACACAAGATTTGTGCTACATCATCGAGGGTGATAGACATCTCCCTAAATGGCATGTGAAATGTGTTGGTCTCCAAATGCCACCGCTCGATAAAAGATGAAACAAGGGCACAGTCTATGTACATGTGGCTATATTTTATCAACCCATAAATCCTAGCCCTAGATATCTTCCTTTGCACACTCTGGCCAAGATCATCAAATGCCCGCTCACGGATCTTAGTCCAGTGATTGATGCAAAACAATGACACCCGCTCAACCAATAATAGAAATAGAATTTATATCAAAACTTAATATACGAAATTATATCAAACACTAATCATAAGTTATATCAAAATGTCACTGCCACTAAATCAGTCAATATGTCGTAAGCAACATAATCCTTAAAATGTTTCAATAGACTTAGATCATTAGGACCCTATAAGTTGTAGATGAGGGGCCAAATTTAACAAGCTTCTTCTTCTTACTGTACTTAGCGACAGCCTTATGTAAAATAATTGATGGGTTTCATTTCCTAAGGGAATTACACGCCCCACAGTGGGAGCATCATCGTTAGCAACATCCTCCTCCTCACTATAACCCTCTTCCTCACCATGACCCTCATCCTTATCATGACTCTCTTCCTCAGAAGGACCTTCCTCAATGGTCTCCACATGTCGCTCCACCACGTTCTCCCTAGGTATACCCTCCACAGCAGTAGTGGCATCCTCCCTAATTTCCCCATCTATAGGAGTAGCAGTAGTAGCAGATAAAACGCGGATATCTCCACGACGCTTCCTCTCTGAGGTAGTAATTGGCTTCCTGTTGGCACGGGAGTAGCATACGAGTTTATCCATAGATGACCTGCGTTAAAACAAAGAAATAGCAATGGCAATAAATATTATGAAATATATAAACTAAGGAGTACAAATATAGAAAAAATGACAATGAATACAATGACATCAAATACAATGTCATGAAATTCTATATAAAAGGCAGAAATTCAGAAGCTATCAACAATGTTATTTATTGGTTTGAAATGTCAAGCATTCATTATTGTACTATATGAAATGCTATCTAAAATGTCATGTATTTATTGTTAAACCTAAGTCTTCATTCGTCACAAACATATCGAGATAAAAGAACTATCTCGGGGTAAAGACAACGAATGAAATATAGGTTAAACCTAAGTCTTCATTCCTCATAAACATATTGAGGTAAAGGAATTATTTCAGGGTAATGACAACGAGTGAAATATAGGTTAAACCCAAGTCTTCATTCTTCATAAACATACCGAGGTAAAGGAATTATTTCGGGTTAATGACAACGAATGAAATCTAGGTTAAACCTAAGTCTTCATTTGTTATAAACATACCGAGGTAATGTAATTATTTCAGGGTAAAAACAACAATTGCATTCTAGGTTAAATGATGTTTATTCGCCATAGACATGACGAATCAACTCAATTAATTCGTGTGATTTGAAATGAATGAAACCTTAATTCAAAACATTCTATATTTTTTCAATAGTCCAAAAATGGGTTCATTCGTTGCATACCACAATGTGTTCATTCGTTGCATACCACAATGTGTTCATTTGTTGAATGTGTTGGAAAAAAAATAGCATACGATTTGATTTGGTAGTGATATTCCAGCGATGTTTTAAGTATTCAGTTGCAACGATTTGATTTAGTAGTGATGTTATAGAGATTTGATTTGGTAGTGAAATTCACTTAAAACGATTTGATTTGATTCAGTTGTAACGAATATATATAAGTGTATGGGGATAACAATAGTTATTTCAAAGGCAACGATTTGATTTAGTTCATTTAAAATGTTTAGGATTCAAATAGTTATTTTTTTCAATGTACCAACCTGAATGAGTTTGATGCTTAGTTGAAGTTGAATGAATTTAAAGATGAATGGTTTGAAAGTTGAAGTTGAACGGTTTTAGAGGTTTGAAAGTGTAGAGAGGATGGAAAGTGTGTAAATAATTTTTAAAAATTTAAATATGGGGTGGCCCTCTACGTGGTATTTGGAAGTAAATATTAGATATAGGTGGTATTTTGTAGTAAAAAAGTTATGGTATTTGGGAGTATTATTTGGGGTGCCTTTAGAAACTTCCTTAAAATGACTCATCTCATGATGAAATCTAAAAAGTGTAACAAAGAAGTTAATTACTTCATGTCTTTATTCATCTTACGTTGAACCTTAAAGAGATTGTAGTCATGTTTGATATTCAAAATCTTATCTTCCTACTCCCTCTAAACATTTTGCGCAATTACCATGTATTCAAATTAATTTTCAACTTTATTTTTATACTCCTCATTGATGTAGAAAACCATCTTAAAGTTTTTTTTTATCTTTTTCGAGTTTACTCTCATTTTCAAAGTTCTGTTATGGTCCCATCCCATGTACTTTTTAAAATTGTCTTAAGTCACATAACTACCCAAAATTGACTTCAAGTACCTTATAACCATCTCTAACTGCTCATCTTTCATTTTGTAGAGAATGACACTTGTCACATAGTTGTTACAACAAGACCAACAACTAAAAAAATACAAAATTTGGGAGTGACTACAAATGAATCTTCAAAATTAGGACTAAATACTTGTGATCCCTTTTTCCCTTACCTTCTTCATTAACCTTTTTGACTGTCTCATATACTAGTTTTGATTGATTTGATCTTGCTTCAACTGATATTCCTTGGCCCTTTCGATATTTTGGATAAAATTTCACTTTCTTTATATTTTGGATATAGGGGTTTCAAGGTGGGATGTGAAAATTCTTAAGTGGTAGAAGTGGAGTCGGCTATGGCTACCCGTGCATTTGAATATTCTACTACATTTTTTTGGTTTTGCATGTTCCGATTTATTTCAATGGGTGACATGGATAGAAAGACACTTGAAATTTCCTTTTTATAAAATCGATCATTAAAAAAGTTCACTTTTCCAAGCAACTTTTTATTATAAATCAAACTTATCCCATATTCCTTCTATTCCCACCACCATTTTTCTTCCCTCTACACCATTTTTCGAAAACCCACTAATGAGATTGTCTATTTTAGATAAATATCACCAACACCACCTCCCTTTGATGTCCCCTCCTCCTTTGTCCCGCCTACGAAGTGAAAATGTATAGATTTGATTAAATTTCATTATTTTTATAATATGTAAACATTTGATTGAAGAGATATAAAGTGATTTTCTAAGACTTTAATGGATTTGAAATACAGGGTTTTGATTTAGTAACATAGATATGGTGGGAGAGTTAATAAGTTGTACACAATGTTTTATTTTTAAGTGACTTATGATTTATGAAGGTATTGGCATTGCCTTGATTTTATGCTCATAATGTTTTACCATATATATTTTCTTGTACTTTATATTCCATCAATAAATTTATGAAAAGTAACGACATTGTTCTTTAAAAAACCTATACTTTATAAGGTACCTCTATTACTAAAGCCTTTTTGCAATGTCAATTTGGTTTTAGAAAAAGAGTTGAATTTATTTCTTTTTTTTAATTAATATATTTGTGATAGGTGAGTGTATTCTACACTAAAAGATCAATTTAACATTATGAACGTATAACTGTAAGTTTGAATTTAACTCTACAAATTTAAATTTGCGTTGCAAATTTAAAATTTTATATTGTTGTTCACGTATATAGGATTAGAGGGGCAATACATTGTGAAACGGTACTCCGACAACAGTGTTGTTGAGAAATTCAAAAATCTAATATTTATTTTATTTTATTTTTGACATTACAATTCTAAATTTGCAGTTTATTGAACGAAGTTCTAGTGAAAGGAAGTCCGGAGATCTGGAGACCGAAAGTTTGGAAGTTCGATGATTGGAAGTGCACAGGTCAAGCAACTTCAATAATCTTTTTCAAATTCTTCGTATTCGAAGAATTTCAATTTTTTGAAAAAAAAAATCAAAACTTTGCTAAAATTATATGGACTAATTTTATCAAAGAAGTTTTGAACCTCTAACACCATTAAGTAATTATATTAAGAACCCTAAAACTAAATTCTCTATTTAAAGAAAGGCATGTTCCCACATTCTTTGGCACTTATTTTTACCTTTGACTTTCAAATTATGTTAAACCACAAAGACTAAGTCTAGAGGATAGAGCTATTTGTAAAGAATAATATGAATATTTTTATTTTTAAATTTGTAAAAAGTCTAGAACTACAATGTTCGCTAGAGTTTTCAATCACGGATGAAAATATCTTTACCCCTAGTTTTCTCAAGAAATAATACCTTTTGTCGCCCTAACAATGGGAACAATACCCTGTGGGGTAAAAAAATTCACCCGAAGGGGGCACCCAACAATCATGATGAGAATATAAAATAAAAGAGAGAGAGAGAGAGAGAGAGAGAGAGATAGACAGAGACAGAGAGAGACATATTTATGTGATTCTACCATTGATGACCTCATCCACGGGGCTTCAACAGTGTTACACTATAAACTTGAGAGAATTTACATGAGAATATATCTCTAGCCTATGAGCCCCCGTTTTCAAAATAAAGGGTGTCCCCTTTTTATAGAGTCGGGGGTTACAACTGGATAAGTCCTATCCTTATAGAGTTTGAGTTACAATAAAATAGTGATTTTTAATGTAGTTGGTCTTGTACTTTATGAAGGACTATGGTCGTCCTTATCTTGTTAGATTGGGCATGGGTTGTCATATTGATCGGCCTGCTTGCCACGTGTCATGGTATTATTAGTGGTATATTTTTTTACCTCATAATAGGCCTTCAACTCAGAGTTCAGCTAAGTTAATTTAGAGATGAGCTGAGAGTTGGACCTTAATATCTTTAAATATATGTAGTCATTGATGTGAACTAGAGTGGCATACTTTCAGCTGTCGTTTAATTTTTAAATCTTGTTTGTTTGATCGGCTTGCCTTTGTAAAGTCTTGGAGGAAACTTCTACTTGAGTTGAGAGATATTCAATTGATATGTGAATCGAACTCGAGTGTGTCGAGATGCCTACATACCCTCATAAGATCAGGTCAATCGCAGTTCATTCTTCTGTATTATTGCATGGTCCAATTCGAGAGACCGACCAAAAGCCTATGAGCACCCATGCATTGAGGATTGCTCGGGAGTTCACCTAGTCTAGGGTATCTCCTTATATTAGAATTCTTACATGGCCCAATTTGAGAGACCGACCACAGGCCTATTAGCAGTCATGAACCGAGGCTTGCTCGGTCATGAACCTAGTATAGGGTATCTCCTGTATTAGGACTTTTTTATGGTCCAATTCGAGAGACCTACCACATGCTTATTAACACTCATACGTCAAGGCTTGGTCAGACGTGCACCTAGTCTACGATATTTCCTTATATTAGGATTTTTGCATAGTCCAATTCGAAATGCTGACCACAGGATTTTAAGCATTAATGCATCGAGGTTTTTTCGAATGCTTATTATCAATTAGGAACTTTTAAACCTACTCGTCACAGGGAAACGAATCTTGTGTTTTTCAATTTGATGTCTAATTTGCTCCTTTCCTTGACTAGCATTGCGATGAGTTTGTTCACATGTCTACATTCCGTGAAGCCCGCAATCGTGGATGTAGACAGATGACTGAATAGTGATAACACCCCACTATCCATCAAGACTTTGTTACAAGTCATGTCAGCCATTCGCCAGGTACTAAAATGAGAAGATCTAACGATCATTATGCTCGACCATCCATCGTGGCTAAGATGAGATGACAAAATAATGATGATGCCAGACCATCTATCGAGACTTTGTTGCAATATAAATATAATGTCGATTATCTAGAGTAACTGAGGCAAGAAGATCAAATAGTAAGTATGCCCGACCATCTATCAGGGCTTTGTTCTAATGAAAAATATCGCATCGATCACCCATCGAGCTGGATATAAATAAGAACTCGCTCAACCGTCCACTGGGGCTTGATAAATGAGTTTAAATAACCGATATATGCCCGACCATCTTAACAGAATTGCAATAATAAATATAGTGTTGACTAATGAATGACCATGAAATCATTAGTTGAGGTTGAATTGAGTAAGAATTATATTCCCCAACCATCCATTGGGGATAAATTGCAATGATCACATAATATAAATCGCATTGACCATCCATCAAATCTAATAAAATATCAAGAAAACTAATATAATTGCTGACCATCTGGGGAAGCATTGATAACATTTTTAAGAAATAAAGATGATGTCGAAACATCTGTCGAGACAAAATTTAAAGGACCGAATAAATGTAATAAATGGTCCTATATTGTTGGAGATAAATAAATAAAAATCCAAACAATCCATTAGGATGAATCGCAATAGTATATATTATGTCGATTAATAATTGATCAAGCTGACCAAACTACGAGAATGAATATAAATAAGAATTATCTTAACCCACCGTCCATTTGGGATAAATTTCAACTCGTTTGGTAGATATTGTGTCGATCGTTCTTCGGGACTAGGCTAGAAATATATGATAATAAATATTTTTCCGACCATCCATTGAGCTAAATCCTGAATATGCCTGACAATCCACCAGGGTCAATCGAGCAGTAATGATTAGGCAATATATATCACAATGTAGAATTATTGATAATCAATATGCTTAAGAATCCACTGGGGTTATGTTAGTGATACTAAACAATGTATCACGTTGAATAATCCATACGCCGAGAAAAAAATTACAGTATCGAATAAGTGTTACGAATGATCCTGTGCTAGTGCTTTGTTAGGCATATGTAACAAGAGAATTTCTCGTAAATATAATTAAGTCGAATAATAAGTGCCATCCCAGACCATCTATTGGGGCTAATTTGCGATAATAGAAATCATGAGATCAAATTAAGGTCTCCAAATCTAATGCGAGGTCAAAATAGAATGTGCACGAGCATACTTAATAGGAAAATGACAATCACTAAAGAGATAACTAAATAACGCACAATAAATTTGTCTGATCAACCATTGGGTTTTGGACCTTATGAGTGCAAGAAATCACAATTAATAATCCTAAAAATAAAGGAATTTAAAGAGCAAGTAAAGATCACAACACAAGATTTACGTGGTTTGACAAATGCCTACGTCCATGGAGGGTCTCTAAGTTTTTTTTTAATTTTTCAGAGGTTCAGAATGACATGCCACATTTCCTGGGGTGAGGGTTTTATTTATAGTGATAAGAGTAATTGAGATGTGCATAAACTCTTCTAGCTCCTTATTGGCTCATTGGTGATTCATCTTTATCTCGTCCGAGAACATAGGTAACCAATATGAGTCTTTATAGTTATCCACATGATATATTTTCGTATTTATCCATGTGACGCTAAATCTGACTTGGTTAGCACGTTAGGCCTATTTGGGCTACCGAAAGTTGAGCCTTTATGGTTTTGCACCTATAATTGCCCTTAAAATTCTTTGTCAAAAGTGGATCAAAGAATTTTTGCATATTTTGTTAGGCCATGTTATGAGTCCAAAGGTTGAGTTGTGTGCATGGGCATATCCGTAATTACTTGAAAATAACAAGGGTGCACTAGTTCTATGCAGGAAATGAACCGTTAAATACAATCTTAGGTCATGTTCCATATGATTAAACTCTTGGAATTTGACCTTCAATTATTTCAAACTCTATACCATCAATTTTCTTCCTTATTATCTTGCTCAAAAAGACTTCTTGGAGCTCTTGTTTTCTAAATTCACTTTGTTTATTCTAGCTCTCTTCTTCCATCTTAGTAGTTCATTCTATTTATTTCCATTGCATAGTCTTCTCTCGCTCTTTTCTTCTTTAAAAATGTTCTACACTGTTAATGAGAGGACCTTAGGGAATTTGCTACGATTGAATGTGCCCCAATGCCTAGAAACTGCATTACTATTGAGGGTGGCCATTGGATTCATACCCTCTCAGTGGATGAGGTAGGAATAACATTTCCTACAAACCAACGTTTTTTGTCATTCTGCGAGTTTTTTAATGTCATTCCCGCCCAATGTGCCCTAAACAAAAGGCGGATCATAAATGGAGTCCATAGAATAAACGAACTATATGGGACTAATATAGGTATCCCAGAAATTAGATTTTGTTATTCTTGATCCCACACAACAAAAGGTATTTTGTACCTGAAGATGGGGAAGGCTGAAGGGTTTTAGTGGTCATTCTCCTTAATTTCAACAAAGAGTATTAGGATTAGGATTTTATTGCACGAAATTTGCAACATCCTCCCCTTCCAGAGGGTGAGCAATATCAAGGGTCTTTATGCCCAGAGTGGGGAAGAGATATAGGTTAATATTTTATTTTCTGCTCTTGAATTTTTTCATGATTAATCACTGACTAAACTTCTCCATTTTTTCTGAGCAGCTCGATTGAAGAAAAAAGAACCTTATCTTGCTCATGTTAACAGAGAAGAATTTTATAAGGTCCGAAAGTTGAGGAAGCCCATGTCTAAGGTGGTGATCACCCTCGTACTGCTTTCTTTCTTCTTAAGTATTATAATTCTACTGGCAACTTCATAGCTCGCCCGAGAGATATAATTCCCAATCTTCCACTTCCTTTACAAGTGAGGAAGCTTCTACTTCATCCTTGTTATAATCTTTAAACATTAAGTTCATTCCTGTCGAGAAAGAAGACTCAAGGGTTCTCAAAAAAACAATTTTATTGATCGAGGTGATGATGTCAATCCCTCCTCCCCCAAGGCTAAGTCCTCAAAGAGGAATGAACAAAAAGGCCCTTCTCCTACTGAATCAGACTTATCAGTCCAAGAGAAGGTCCTAAAGATAATGACCCTTCTTTCGTGCCTTTACATCCCTCTAAGATGGGTGATGTCCCCACCTCTAGGAGAACCCAACAAGTGATTTGCATCCCTCCAAGATGGGTGATGTCCCCACTTCTAGGAGAACCCAACAAGTGATGTCGGTGGACAAGAATGCCTCATTAGCCTTTGGACTACTAAAGGGGGCCTTCTCCCATTCGACCGTTAGCAGGTCGGGTAACTATCTTATAACTAGCTCTCAATTCACGTTGCCCAGGCATTGTCTTTGGTAAGTTGAATTTTTTTTGTGTTACGTGAAGTTATTAGATTCTTCATTCTGGGTTTTGATATACTTTTTTTATCTATTTGCAATTTGTGGCGGACTTCATCGCAATTTTAAAGATTCTCTCAGATCAATCCAAAATAAATAATAATTTGACAACAAACCTAGACAAGTCAAATAAAGCCCTATTTACTTCCCACAGGGCATATGATGATGAGAAGAAGTCCACCAGTGATTCCATTAGCAAGCTGAAGAACGATTATTACAATATGAAGGTTGTTAACGACAGTATATGGTCGAACATGATCATTTAAAAAGGATTATGAAGATATTTCTTAGGCCAAGGAGGGTAGATATGATAAGGGCTACATTAAAGCCTTCGAGGATGCCAAATGACAAATGACTTACACCAGGAATTCCAACTTTGAGAGGATTGGTACGGTGCCTTAGTGATAGTAAATGTCCCTATGGATTCTGAGCTTTTCGACGAGCACAACCCTAGTTCCCCGCTAAAAACTATTGAGAATGCCACCACAGATGCACTAGTCGACCAAACTTCGTTTGTATCTACCAAAGGCAAAGACTTAGAGACCCAAGAGCATGTGAAGATCAAGGATACTAGCCAAAAATAATTAACCTACACACCATTATATTTTTCCTTTGGTTTCTGTTTGTAAGGGCCTTACTTATTTTTATTATTAATGAAATATCTTGTTATGAATTTCAATTCTATATTGAGTAATTATTAAGATTTATATTTTTATTCTTACTTTCTGTAGCATTCCAATATTGTCAAAGATATTTCTATTTTTATTGTCAATCTCTATGTCACTCTTATTCGGGAGGCAAGTTCTCAAGCTCCCCATTTATTTTTTCTATTTACATGGCCCTCAAGAAGATGACTGATGCTTACAAGGGCCAGTCTGCCTTAGTGGCCAAGCTGAAAGATGACGTGAAATGTTTGGGAAATGTGGGCACTCTCATGAAGGAAGAGGTGAACTCCTTGAAGGAATAACTTATTAAAGTCAAGGATATTGGGGATGTTGGAGCCTTTCTCTAAGATGATAATGACTCCCTTAAGAAGGAACTTGTTGTGGCAGGGGATAACTGCCAAAATGCTTTTGTCGTGACGATGGGCCTTAGTCGCGACATCCTTAAACTATGTTATCTCTTCAGGATAAACAGCATGGTCTACTGTTTACGAAGAAGGGTGGATGGATTCCCCATCAAGCTAGATGAGGCAAAGCAACAAGCTTATAAGCATGGTTGTCTAATTGCCTTAGGGATGGTTAAAGTTCCTAAGGATTCTCGGCTTTGGTATATGTATCAAGTTAATTGTCCGACTTATAGGCATCCACCCTTTGGCAATGAAGAAAGTTGGGTTCCATTAGATAATGTCCCTCTCCAGTTGGCCAAGAGCTACTTGATTTCTCATGAGAGCAAAGATGAGTTCCGACCAAATCTTGATGATGTAACACCCATCTCGGGATTATACGTCGTACCTTATAAATTATATGCCCTAGGGTCATGAATGGTTTGTTATGAATGGATATTGAATTTAAGTTATTCTTGTGGCTTTTGTGTAATTTAATTAGAGTTTTTATAGCCTTAAGTTAATATTGAGATTTTTGGCAGTCGTTCGAACAAAAGCAATTATCGTTCGAATGAGTTAGGTTTGTCATTCTAACGAGGTTCGAGAGACCTTTTAATGATTGATAAATGTTCAATTTCCCTCTCTCTCTCTGGAATCTCATTGGAAAGCCCACGTTCGAATGAGATATGTCGTCATTCAAACGAGGGGGTGTTTTTCGTCCGAGCGAGGTGAATCTCTTGTCCATTTTAACCCTAAGATTTTACCTCATTAATACCTCATTAGAACTCTCATTCTAATTGGGGGATCTCGGTCGAATGAGGTCAAAATTCGTTCGAATGGCCAGGGAAAGTTAAGAAAAATCTACACATTTTAATGTGATGTTACGACGAGGATTGTCGGATTAGATGACGTGTCAAACTCTCAGTGGATCTGATCAAAATGTGAGATAAAGACTTGATGGACCAATGGATAAAGGATTAAGTTTAGGGGTATTTTTTAGATTTAACCCTTAGGTTTTTTGGAGTATTTATTTGAGACTTTGGCTCACTTGGGGCATTCCCAGCCAGATTTTGTCTCTCTCTCTCTTTAGCTCTTCGATCTCTTCCTCCACCAAACACCATAAACCACCCTAGCACCACTATCCCTCCACCCAAAACCATCAAATATTAACCATCTTATTCCATATTTAAGCTTATAAAACCCAAATACACCACACGTTCAAACAAGATGGGTTTTTGTGGAGATATTATTGGGAAATTTAGAGTAGACTAAGAAGAAAAGATTATGGAGTTTGAAGGAGGTTTTCATGGATCTTTCAAGGAGAAAGCTTAGTGGAGCTAGGCAACCTCTTTAAGGCCACCTTAGGAGATGTAAGGTTGTCATAATTCTACATTTATCCAACCATTTTTGGGAGCTTCTTTGAGGTGGGAAACTCTACTATTTAAACTCTATTTTCCATAGCATTGGTCTTGTAGTTAGAGTTTGTAAGAGTAGAATGTATATATAATTTGAAAAAGCTATTTCTTATGGTTATTGTAAAATGGGTTATAATGATTTTGAGATAATTGAGAAAAGCGATAAATTTTAAGAAATCTTTGTATTTAAACATTTTATGGAATAAAATGTTGAACTGATATTTATCTTGTTTAAAATATACCATGAGCAAATGTCTAAAGGGTTTCTTGTGAAAATTGGGATTTCAATAAATTAGACATTTGTTCTAGTTTTGGAGAAACAAAAATGTCCTTGATCTTAAAAAGTATGTTTATGCAAATATTGTGAAGTTTTTAGAATGAATCATGTATAAAACTCATTTTTATGGATTTCTAGACTTAAAATCCATCTTCTCATGGATAAAAAGTTATATTATTTTGATGATGAACATATAAATAAGGTTAATGGAGTTTTTGGTGAGTTTTGACTTGAAATAAAGAAAATAAAAATTCAGACCTTAAGTGTAGAAAATGTGGTAAGTGGGTATATCAAGACTATATGTGAAAATAAAGGGAAAATGGTGTTTTATTATAAAGTAGTCTCCAAAATGGTAAAGGGTTTTCTTAGTAAAGAAAGTAAAGAAATAAAGAGATTCCCAACATGAAAAGGGTGTTAATTCCAAAGTGTGAAATGAGTTTTAATAAGTAAAAACATTCGAGAAGTTGGTATGTATAACTTAGTAATGTTTTTCGGAAAATAACATTTGTGAAAACGGTGGAAAATGCAAGTTTCAAAATAAATGGGTAAAATGATAATTTTATATAAAGTGGAATATTTTTATGAAAAAAATATATTGGAAATTGTGTTACATAAATAGTCCCAAATTAAAGTGATTTTTGGGATGAAATCAAAGTAAGTGTGTAAATGACCAATTTTTATAGTGTACCACAGGGTGGGGTGAATTCCTCGGGATTTAACTTCGGCCAGAACAATGTGGATATTTGATATATGTTAAAACATATTAATATAGACTCGGATGAGGTTGAGAGATAATTAAGAAGGGCCCAGAGCCCTAGGATGAAATATCCCAAAACACTTGCCAGAGCATATGGTAGCGTAGCCATCGGTGTGGAGACCGTTAAAGTATGCAGTTATTTGGAGGATTTCGAGAAACGATAATGAGAAAAATGGAACATATCAAGAAATGAGTTGTGTGGTGAATGTAAGAAAACAAAACCTAACTTGAATGAAATTAATACATGTTTTGGTTAAAGATAACATGGACAAGTAATGTAAAAAATTGGCCAATGTCCATGAAATAAAATGAATGGTGAAGTGAAGTGATTAAATGGGAAATTAAGCAACCTAAAGAGGTTTAACGAATAAATAACACATGAGCGTGTTTATGAAAGGGTTTTAACAAAAAATAAGTAGTTTCTACCACAATGCTTGCGTGTGTTGAAAGGTGATTTTCAGAAAAAATACTAAGGTGAACTTGGTGCGAGTAATTGGGTAATTTTGGCGAAAGAAGTATTTTTCCTTAAGAAAATGGTATTTTGTTCAAAATATTTAATCAGGTGAGTTAAATTGTAAAATAAATGTCAAGTTAAGTAAAAAGGATATATATATATATACACACACACACACACGAAGTAATTGTATGTACACGTAGATAAATGTGTTAGAGTCTTTTTTTCTTCCGTTCGATTCTATATTGCGTTGTTGTATTTTCCCCCCTAGACATTCGACTCATTCCCTCTTCTTTGTTACGGCAGGTTGTGTGCGATTTCGTATTTTGAGAGCGTTATATAGGTAGTATTCTTTTTATTTTACATTAGTAGCTCTGTATACTTGGCTTTTAGGGACGCTTCCCACGAATCCCTCACGTAGCTTGATTTAAATTGGAATCACATGTTAAACAAGTGAAATGTTAATTAAATAAAACTGCACTAGCAACATTATTAGGTTGTTTCATCGCACTTTTCGCCTAATGTTCAGGTCAGACCAAGTTAACCATGAGTAACCGATAAATTCATGCCAAGGCGTTACAAATGGTATCAGAGCTCTAGGTTTAGTGTTCCTTTTGGCAGTGACATGGTGAGGTCGGTAGTGGATTTTTCGACATCGGCGTTAGTTTTGGGTCGGCCACGCTAGATAGGTGACGGTATCGGTTCGTTTTCTCAACGATATAGTCAAGGAGATTAGAACTTCGGTCAATGTATTGACAATTAGCAACTGGCCAAGTTAGTTAATTGCCAGTAATAGTTGTCGGTGCTTCTGATGTAGATGTGTTAGCAATTTGCAAGTGTCTGTATGAGCCATTCGTGGCGACACAACGTTCTCTAGTGTGAGGTGCTTTTATATTAACCTTTGATAATTCGAGAGGCTTATCAAGTTATTAATAAAGGTAAATAACATCCATTGAATTAGGTACACAAATTGTGAAAAGTCAATTATGGAGGTTAGAAGACTGGAGTGTCATGTCTAAGAGGTATTGATTCCATTACAATGATGCATTTAAGTTCCTTAGTTAGGTACTAGCAGGTAGTTAATAATGATGATGTGTCTAGGTGAACTCAATCCTTGGTGCAATGTAATGTCGTAACCATTTTATTATTCGTTAGGCATGTAGATCCATGTTGGTCATTATTTAAGTATGTGTACTCGGGCATTAGTTGATAAATGTTATCATTATAGGTGAGTGCCTTGGTAATTGTCAAGTGAAAGTTGTTTCTCATGAGGTATGATGAGAGTTACGGGTCATTGGTGGTGAACGTGTTATGCGTGTAACGATGAGGAAGTGACATAGGGGTGCACCATAGGTAGTCTTTTATGATGTGGTTTTTGAGAATATAATTCGACATTCGAGGAATAGAATCTGTTGTATGTAAAAAATTACCCGTCTAGGTAGACCAATGAGAAATGGATACCTATCCTCCTTTGTGTCAATCCTCATAATACTTACTTTCTTGGTCGGATCCAGATATACTTGGTCGGCTAGCATGTCGACCAACCTCAAGAATACGAACCATCAATAATAGTAAAAGTCATTTCATGTGGAGTTACCAATAGTCATTGTGCACATATTAATGAATATCAATAGTCTTATTTTTTGTATACATATGTAAATGCCTGAATATATAAAGACATTCTATCTCTTAGGTTCTTGACTATTATAAATACATGATTTCTCTTACCTCAAAGGGATGATTCAATCAAGTACAAGCACACTCGATACTGAGCTATTGTAACCATAAAAAATAATACCAGTACTGGACATAGGCTTTTCTTATAGCTGAACCACTTTAAAACTTTATTTGTTGTGTGTTTGACTGATTTGGTTATCTTTATTCATCTATAATTATAAATTTGGACTCTCTTCATTTTTAGATATGAACATATTAGCCTCGTCTCTAGGAAACGTTTATCTGTTATCATTCTCTACCACTTATTTCATTTATTTTTCCTTAGAGAAATGACTGACCTAGAAAATACCCTTCGAAATGAAGGCAACGTTGTTATTCCATCTGCTCCTCCTAGTGTGGCATATCTCTAGGGAATTTTACTCAACCTTTCCAAAGGGCAAGAATCCATGAAGGAGTCAATTCATCAATTAGCTCACACGTTGCATGACAAATCGACCACTAAACCATCCCAGAGGGATATGCGATACCCACCTGCCAGAAATAAGAGAAGTAATCACTCTATATCCTCTCGTGATAGATCTTATCGTCCTAGAGCAAAATCGTGAATCTGATCAACGAATTATTCTGATAGTCGATATTTCTCCAACAAACAGTCGAGCGTGTTAAAACACTTGAGTAAGGCATGTGACTTTGATCATCTGGGGCTCCGAGCAGCCAGAGGCTATCATAGCGATCCAGATCTATACCACAAGCATAGAGACGGATCCGTGAGGCCTAGAGCAAGCATGAGAGGCTTTGTTCATTACAAATAGACCTCTTAGGAAGAGAGAGCTAAACGAAAATGTTATTAACCATTTATTTAATATTTTATTATCTTAATTATAATTAATGTACATTTTAGTTTAATGTAATATATTGATTTATATGATTCCAAACAAACTTTTATTAAGTGACTTTGTAAATAGTTATTTAAATTTGTTATGTAATATTTATAATATAATTTTTATTTGTACATATTTATATAAATAGTAATGTATTTATTTATTTGTATATTGATGATTTCCTTTTGTCTAATATAAATTTTTATCTGAGTGCTATTTGAGGAAGACTTCAATAATGAAATTCCAGTTTAGAAATTAAATGTGGATGGATCTTCATACGCCACTGAAAGTGGAGTAGGACTTATCATCAACACTCCAAATAACTTCGATGTGAAATATGCTTTGTGATTTCAGTTCCAGGCTTCCAATAATGAAGCTGAGTATGAGGCATTGATTACATGTTTAGAACTTTCTTTATCACTAGGTGCCGAGCAGGTGATAGTACACAGTGATTCTCATCTCATTGCTAATCAGTTGCTTAAGATATATGGATTTAAGGGAGAAATTAT
Source organism: Sambucus nigra (assembly GCA_949130495.1). Classification (NCBI taxonomy): domain Eukaryota; kingdom Viridiplantae; phylum Streptophyta; class Magnoliopsida; order Dipsacales; family Adoxaceae; genus Sambucus; species Sambucus nigra. The sequence continues at coordinate 254,392,206 of OX422220.1, forward strand.
GATAAGATATTTGAACAAAGCTATAGAGGTCATATCTCTATTCCCTACAGTTAAGATGGTCCGAATCCTAAGGGTTGAAAATGCCCGAGAAGATGCTCTTGCTCGGCTAGCATAAAAAACTCAGATACAACTCAGACGAGCGATTCCAGTAGATATCCTCACACATAGAAGTATCGATGTGGAAGCTATCAGGATTATTGAGAGAGTGGGATTCTCTAATGGATTACCCTTATTTAATTATATGTCAATCCTCAAACAAATTTTAATTCTTATTGACCCTAGAACATGCAACTATGTGATTCAAATCAAGAATGTAAATAAATCACAATCTCAAGAAAAAACCCCAAAGAGAAAACCTTTTATTTCACTGAAGTTTTAAAAATCGTAACTTACAAATACAATAGAGAAATACAACCTGGCGAATCTCTCACAGGTGAGTCTCATCTTCTTCAGTAATAGTTCCCATGAGAACTACAAAGATTACAATCTTCCTTTCATCAATAAATTCCCTCGAGAACCCACAATGAGAGCAGTCGTCAGCAATGATTCCCACAAGAATCACAAGATCAGCAGTAGAGACTCCTTCTCTACAAGAGTAACTTCAATATAGAAGTGATTAGGGTTTCAAAGATGATTCACAAAAGTATTTAAGAAAGATTGTGTGAATCAAAAAGTGTTTTTTCCTTATAAAAAATGAATACCTTAATGCAGCAGGTCTGCAGATTTTTGTAAATTAAAAGTCTTATAGAAAACCCTACACTAAGCAGGTATTTATAGGCTAATATAAAAATTGAGGTAGTGTCGTCTCGTTCAAACGAGATCTCTACATCATTCCAACGACATGCATATGTCGTTCGAATGACATGAAATTCGTATCCAATGAGAAAAAACTTAAAACAGTAAGCCCTTGCTTGAACCTCATTTGATAAATGTTTCAAATGACCTTCTAACGAGATACGAGTCTATCTAACGAGATTTCCATCTTGTTTGAATGATGCAAGATCAAAAATAAAATAATTTCTAAGTTCAAAACCTGTATGAAAATCTAGCTCGTTTTATAAAAAAATGGTTTATAAAAGTCTCCCAATACTTAGTAAAAAATCTATGAAATCCAAAATAATAACTGTACAAAACTTACGTAAAGTCATAAAACATGTTAAAGTTGCTTGATACTTGGATCCGTCTTCTTAAACATGTGAACGTGAAGCGCCATGATGGAAGTAACGAAAATACGCCATACTCGATGTAAACAAGACTCTATGGATAAGTCCTAGATACTAGGGGCAATGATAGAAAATTTGCCCTTACAAATCTCCCCTATGGGTATCCTGGTATAAAATAAAAAATCTGAATTATCCAACAAATCCTATACAAATCTAATATCATCCGAAAAACCCAAAAATAGAAAGATACTAAACATGTACAAGTCTTCCAAAATCTTTAATTTTTCAAATCTTCAATTCTCTTGCTTTCTCTTGATATTCATTTTGGGAGCTTTATCTTACGTGTACTTTGCATATGATCATCAAAGTGTACCTGCACACAATAGACAAAGATATATACCTTTGTGACATATCGAGTTTGAAATAAGACAAGATACAACTCGTAAATCAAATAAATTCTCCCCCATAATTCAAACTCTTATTATCCCATAATTCATAATTCGTTCTCCCCCTTTTTATTTGTCCGAAATAGATAAGGAAAAGAATAAAAAAATAATAAATCGGAGTGTGTCATAACAAGCATAGCAAATCATCACAAGCATATATAAAAATAGGTTCATGTAATGATAATCTCAAAGGCTCTACAAACTATTTTTGAGTTTTCAAATTTTTCAAAAGCATAAAAAATACAAAGATTATGCACACCATGAACTAACACTAAGATAACCAAGTCGTGAAAGCATAAATGAATGGGTGTGAACAAATTCGATAGGAAAATCAACTCAAACAATCATTATATGTGCACGATGAATTTCAGATACGTCTAACAAATGAACTCAAAGTCTTCGTTAGGTGTAAAAATGTTGAATTCATTTGATATCAACTCAATCTAATCAACAAATCAATGTCTAAAATGATTTTCACGCCAATAATATCCAAAACTATGTAATGCTTTTACGAAACTTTTTCAGGACATGCAAACCCATTGATCTTTGACTAAACTCCCTCAAAACTCACATATAGAATATTTTACTCTCAAATATTATGTTTTCAAAAAATCAATGCTCATATTTAGCGAAGCATCAATGTTATTTGAATTTGGTCTAGCATTTTATATTTTTTTCTTGTGAGTGCCTTTAATTTTTTAGGTTCTTTTTCTTTTTGCAAATGGTGGCTATTCACGCAAAAATAATCTGTAAATCGCAGCTCGATTCCATTGCATTAAACTAACACATTTACAGAAGATATAAATTCACTTTTCCAACTAGACAATGGTTCTTACAAGCACCACTTTCAATATCTCGTTTTATTACATTTGGTTTGTTTTAAAAGCAGGATTGAGATGAAGATATTTGGACACAGATATGATAGACAAGTGCAATGATAAATAAATTCGTGCAAGTGTGCATTAAAGGAAACAATGAGTCAAACATATAGAAAGTAATCATTAATCACATCTTAATGACTCCAACACATTATAAAGAACATAAATGAAATGATGTTGCGTCTCAAAACATTATAAAAAAGTCATGTGTATAATATAATGATATTGTGACTTGGCAATCCTAAATGTCTATCCATACATGGTGTAAACAAAATACAAAACTCTTTTTTTGGATTTTTCAAAAGTTTTATCAAAAATAAAATATTTTTGGCCTTTTAACTTTTTCTAAAGAGAAACCGATTTTTTTTTTGTATTTTTTCAAAAATTTTCAAGAAAGACAAAACTCTTTTTAGACTTTTTGCAAAATATATCAAAATGGAAAAAGATAAATACAATGGTAGTACACACTAGCAATAGGCGTGAATGATATTAACCATGAAGAGCATCATATGTTAGCAAACAAGTCTAGACCTCAATCATTAGGTCCAGAGGTGTTCTCCAAATGAGATGGCATCTTACGAAAAACATCCATCAAATTATGTAAAATTTTGACTAAATTCTCAACTTGCTCACAAAAATGCTTAAAATCTCTCATGTGATGTGCGAGATCATGCAGAGTAACATGTGTGGGAGTGTGTGCGAGAACACGTGTAGTAGCATATCATGAAAGATACCTATGAGACACACTACCCAACTCAAAACAAAATTTCCTAATGTGTCCTCTTTACTTGCAATGGGAACAAATATAAACGGGCTTAGGAATACCTCTCTCAAAACGTCTAGGACATGCTCTCTTATGGGAAAATGGATGCCTAGGTGGGTTAGGTTAAGAGCCATATGGATCTATCACAAACTCTGGAACCGACTTGGATACAACATAGGAAGTGGACACACCGTTATAGCTTATTCCTAGCTTCTCAATATTACCCAAAGCGGGTCCATGGAGAATCTTTTGTACCTTCTTAGATGTGTCCTCTAAAGTAACTTTTAATTTCTAGGCACATTCGAAATATCTCTCGAGTTTGGATATATGGGCTTCAAGTTTCTCACGAGTACTTAATGAAGATCGAAGATCTCCTGTAAGACTAGCCACGGTATTGGTCAAATAACTCTTTTCTCGGCCTAAGACGATCAACTGCTCACACAAAGAAACCTTCACCTTGTCGAGTTGAATTGTCAACGCATCACACTCTTAAAACTTCTACCTCTCTCTTCAAATCTATCATCCTAAGGTACAACTCCTTATTCCTCTTTTTTGCCCTCAATGTCTAGTGTATAAATCACTAAAAGCCTTTTGGCGATCCCCTTTTCCCTCACTTTAAATCTCATCCTCACACTCACTCGAATGGATCGAGACATCATTGAGGCTCTCATGTTTACATGTGTCCTCATCGTCGTGGGACAAACTAGAAGTACTCATGTGACTAACTATGAAAGCAACACACTTTTCATGTGGTAATTCCTCCCCTGAATCAACCGACTCGATGTCAGTATCGCTAAGAGTGAATTTATTAGCAATTTTCTTACCCTTTCTCTTTAGCATAGTGGGACACTCATGTGCCTTGTGCCCTTTTTCCTCGCACTCATAACACATTATATCTTCCTTTTTCTCACCGTTATCCTTGACCTCATCTTTCCTTTTGTTTTTCTCAAAAATATTTTTATTGGAAGAATTATTTTTAGAAAATTTGAGAAACTTTTTTAAAAAATTGGCAAATAAGGCCTAGTCATCGAAATCAACCACTCCCCCGGAATCAAACTCACAAACTCTCTCCTTTTTCTTTTTCTTAATTTGAGTCTTTAAATCTATGCCTCTATCCTTATGCTTGTCGATCTCATAAGTTTAAGGTATCCTCATGTTCTTCTAACCTAAGAATCTAAGACCCCTAAAGAGTTAAGCATGGTGACCTAAGGAATTAATCGTGAAGGGAGTGACCTCAAAATATTTTTCACCACTCTCGACTCCTCAATTTTCTCACTCAAATTAAAACTAGTGTTTACAATGTTCGAAAACCTAGCGTAAAACTCATCGAAACTCTTGAACTCTAACATAGTGATGATCTTAAACTGGGTGGTCAAATTTTGAAGCTTTGATGCTTTTATAGCGTTGGTACCCTCGTGAGTGAGCTGAAGGGAATCCCATGCCTCTTTTAACATAGTGCACGCATGATGCGGTGGAACATATTGGGGGTGATGGCTCCAGAAATAGCACTAAGTCCGCGAAAGTTATAGGCACTCCACTTAAAATCATCATCAGTCCAATCATAAACACATTTGGGATTAATATCATTCCCAATCGTGATAGTGGGAGGATTCCACCCTCTTTCATAAATAAGTCAAACTCTATCATCAATATCTTTTAAATAAGATCTCATACGGGCCTTCCAATATGCATAATTTGTGCCATCAAAGACACGCATCCGATTATATAAGTTCTCCATCAGAAAATTTACGAGTTTTCAAAATTAATTTTTTTAAAACAATTGATATCATAAAAAAAAATTTCAAAAAAAGAATCTCACAATAGTTTGGTGAAACCTGCTTTGATACCAATCTAAGAGTGCACGATTCTTTAATGGATTAATTTTTTTTAATTAGATGTCAATCCTCAAACAAATTTTAATTCTTGTTAACCCTAGAACATGAAACTATGTGATTCACATTAAGCATGTAAAGAAATCACAATTTTAGAGAAAAAAACAAAGGGAAAAATCTTTTATGTCACTAAAGTTTTGCAAATCACAACTTACAAACACAATAGATAATACAACCCGACGAATCTCCCGCAGGTGACTCTTGTCTTCTTCAACAATAGTTCCCACGAGAACTACAAAGATCACAATCTTTCTTCAGTAATGAATTCATTCGAGAACCCACAATGGCCACAGTCGTCAGTAATGATTCCCGAAAGAATCATAATATCAACAGTAGAAACTCCTTTTCTATAAGAGTAACTTCAATCTAAAAAAGTGATTTTGGTTTCAAAGATGATTCACAAAAGTATTTGGGAAAAATTGTGTGAATCATAAAGTGTTTTTCCCTTATAAAAAGTGAAGACTTAATGCAGCAGGTCTGCAGTTTTCGTAAATCAAAAGTCTTAAAAAAAATCCTACATGAAACAGGTATTTATAGGCAAACACAAAAATCGAGTCAACGCAATTTCGTTCGAACGAGATCTCTACATCATTCTAACGACATGAAGTTCATATCCAACGAGATCAAAGAACTTGAAACAATAAACCCTCACTTTAACCTCGTTTAATAAATGCTTCAAACGACCTTGTAATGAGACGCGGGTCGTTCTAATGAGGTTGCCATCTCGTTTGAACGATGCAAGGCAAAAAGTAAAATAATTTTTAAGTTCAAAACCTGTTTGAAAAGCTACCTCGTTTTATAAAAAATAGTTTATAACAATCTCCCAATACTTAGTAAGAAATCTCCTAATACTTCTCCAATCATGGTGCCTTTTGCGCCAAAAGTATCATATTAGTGGAAACACACATATTCACGCTATTATGGGGGAGAGCATTTGTAACATATATTGAAAAATAAAACATACAACAGAAAGCCATCTGAATGAGGAAGAGTGATTTTGGTTATTTTTTATCATGAATCTTAGTCGCAGTTACATCGTCCTAATGGTCCTTGTAAGCTTCATATCAAACTCCATTTCCATTGCCTAATCATTCATCAAAATTCGGCCTCAAACTCACCACTCCCTTACTAATGACTTAATAGGCAACACAGTATACTATGGAAGCTAAAGGTTCACCGTGGAGACTAATGATGTGGGTGAGTGGAGTAAGATTCCAACCAGATGCTAAGAGTTCGTTAAGGATTACTTCATTGAAGGAGGTGCTGGTCGGACTCTGAGGTTGTTGCTAATCATTCGGTGGGGTTTTTCCAAACCCAATTTTTCAGTCATTGAGTACCGAAATCCCCCATCATCTAGAAAAAATCTCTAAGGAGAGAGGATTTACAGTTTGATGTTTATCTCCAAAAAATAAGGATGAGAATCAAGGGACGCAAGAACTCATCAAACTTCTCAAAATTTAACAGTGTTACAGATTCTCATATGAATAAGATGGATAACAACGTTTATGAAACATTATAATGCACGAAATTAATTTACTCAATGGGTATGAACGAGGTAACACACATAAATATAATTGATGCTCTGCGTAAATGAACATGTACATATAGTATATAAAAAGAATGAAAAAATAGCTTAATGGAATCTGGACGTTCTTTTTATATACTATATATACATGTTCATTTAATGGAATCTGGACGTTCTTGCCATATAGAGTATGATTCAGTCGGTTACGTATGACGTACGTTTTCAATATTAGTTGAGTATAGTAAATCCTTGTCCATTCTTCTGTAGAGGAAAGACTTTTCATATTGTTTTCAACAAAAGAAGTCAATTGTGTGGTCAAAGAATTCACCCGAATGGGGGTTCCCAACAATCATGATGAGAGTATAAAATAAGAGAGAGAGAGAGAGAGGTTACGTTCGACCATTGATGACATATGTCCATGGAACTTCAACAGTATTTCATTATAAAGTTGAGAGAATTTAGAAGAGAATATATCTCTAGCATATGAGCCACTTATTCACAATAGAGGGTGTCCCATTTATATAAAGTTAGGGGTTACAACTGAATAAGTTCTATCCTTATAGAGTTTGAGTTATAATAAATTTTTGCTTCTTGACGTAGTTAGTTTTCTACTTTATCAAGGACTCTGGTCATCCTTATCTTGATATATCGGATAGGGTTGTCATCTTGATCGGCCCGCTTGTTACGTGTCACACTATTATTAGTAGTATATTTTTAACCCCACATACCCTTAGGGCAAAATTCACTCAATTCGACCTTTGAATTATTTTTTTCCTCACCTCGCTTTGTCTTTGAAAAATTCTCTCAAATTTTATCTTTTTTCTTGACTAAATATTGGATAAAGGCATTCATTTATCCGTATGCAGTGACAATGACAATTTAGATTTAAATTGCATTCTTTCGTAATTGTTAAGAACATGATATTATGTAGTTTTATCGAAATTATTATAGTATATAAAAAGTAATGGAAATATAGATACTTGTAATCAACTCTAAGATTAAGAAAATGATTTGGTTAGTTGAGAATCAAGTTGTAAAGTCTTCTAAAAAGATAAAGGATATTATTGTCAATTTATTACTTTTGAAAAAGGGTTTGTGAGTAATTGGTATATATATGTACCTAGGCTTTACATGCGGAGACATGAAGGTAGCTTTCTCAAGTTATAAGTTCCACATCCCATTCCTTGTATCCCTATATTTTCTCCGTCCTTTGATTTTTGGGATTCCACGTTCCAGTAGGAGAGAGGGAAAAAAAAACCATATATCCCTTGGAAGGACCAGAAACCACCAAAACTGATTAGCGTCTATAACTTGTCACTCCCACAAAATTGTTGGTTTTAGGCCTTCACATTGTTTCATTATCAGGGTTTCATCTCAGAATCTCCATACACACATTATATATACACTTCTTTCACCACAAAAACCAAACAAGGGGAAAGAGTTCTTACAAATCTGCATTTTTTTGGCCCTCACGATGCCTGATGATTATTACACTTCCAAAAAAAGTGACGACATTTGTGATCACGTTTTCGGGGAGGTATCATTTATTTCTTCCTTTTTTTTTTTTTTTTGAATTTTACTTCATGTATTTGGGATTGCGTTTGAATTGTGTGTATTGAGAGTTTTTGATATTTGGGTTTTATTATTTTTGGATTAGGAGTTTGTTTAACTTCACTTTTTTAATCATTGTTTCCTGGACATGCACGGATTTTTTTAATAAGCCCTAAAACCGTTAATCATTGTGCTTGTCGTTCTGTTGGGGGATCATTGTTTTTCCCTTTATTAATTTGTGTAAATTTCTTTGAGGCTGAGAATTCGTGTTTTTTTTTTTATATTATATTTCGTTGACGTCCCTTCTTTTTGTTTTTGAGCATTAAATTTGAACTTTGTTCGGAGCATAAAATTTTGGGATATATACCAAATATTCTCTCGAATTTTTTTTAATACACGTTTAGTCAAAGTCTTTTTATTTTGCACCAAAAAGTCCTTCATCATGTCAAAAAGACTTTACCATGCCGCTGGTGCGGACCTTTAAAAATAAGAGAATAAGGAATTTTTTGGTATAAAATAAAACGCTTGGACTAAGTGTGTATTAAAAAATGTTTGAGTAACTTTTTTGATATTTGATCCTAAAATTTTTGTAATGGAAGTTTTACAGAACATCTTGAACTAGTTTTTAAGGTCTCTGATTTTGGAAATTGAGTAAAGTATTTCTTTACTTTCTTAGCATGCTTTGGTTTACAGAGTAGAAAAAAGATTATAGAGGCTGTTTACTTTCTCAACTTTTTAAAAAGTGAACTATTTTACCATGTTTTTCCCCACGGTTGTAAGTAGGACTAGCAAAATTATGGGCCAAGCCTAATTTGGACGGGTCAAATATGGGTTGGGCTAAATGTGGATTGGATCAAATATGGGTCGAATTAAATGTGGATCGGGCCAAATATGGGCAGACCAAATATGGATTGGATCAACCCATTGTTTTTCTACTAAAATAAGTATTATAATTCGAAGTATATGTAAGAAAAATTCAAATTTTACTCACAACTTTTAAAAATAAGTATTATATTTAATTTGTATCTTTTAAAATTTGGCTCTATATTTGATTCCTAACTTTGAAATATGGGCTCCATATTTAACTCATACCTTTGAAATATGGGCCCATATTTAGATGACTGGGCTAATATGAATTATTTTATTATTTGGGAGATATTTTGCTACTACTAGTTGTAACCAAAAGCAACCTGGATGATAAGTGTTTTCATTCTATATGTCAAATATCAATCTTTTTGTAAAAAGGGGATTGGTTTCTGCAGTTACTTGATTACATGGATCAATATATCTTAGAATTTTATTGTTTTTAATTGGCAGCAGGGGAATTGTGCAACATTTAGCATGTCGAGAGTGCGGTGTATGCTCCAAGGGCTGGATTTAAAAACCTTTTTATTCCTATTTGTGATTGTGCCAGTAGGCATAGTGGGGCTCTATTTTCATGGTCAAAAGATTTCCTACTTCTTGCGACCAATATGGCAGTCTCCTCCAAAAGAATTCAACTATAAACCACATTATTATGTCGAGGACGTGCCGATGGAAACGCTTTGTAATCTTCACGGTTGGCAAGTTCGTGAATTTCCAAGGCGGGTATTCGACACGGTTTTATTTAGTAATGAAGTAGACATGCTTACACTAAGATGGAAAGAATTGTACCCTTACATTAACGAGTTTGTTCTTCTCGAGTCAAATTCAACATTTACCGGTTTGCCTAAACCCTACTACTTTGCAAGGAATAGGGATCAGTTCAAATTTGTTGATCCTCGTTTGACTTATGGTACGATCGGGGGAGGATTTAGAAAAGGGGAGAACCCTTTTGTTGAAGAAGCTTATCAAAGAGTAGCACTCGACCAACTTCTCAAAATAGCCGGAATAGAGGATGATGATTTGTTGATAATGTCGGATGTTGATGAGATCCCTAGTAGCCACACGATCAATTTATTGAGGTGGTGCGATGATATCCCACCGATTATTCATCTTCAATTGAGGAACTATTTGTACTCATTTGAATTTCATTTGGATGACAGGAGTTGGAGAGCATCGGTCCATAGGTACGAGAGGGGTAAGACTCAGTATGCGCATTATCGTCAAACGGATTTTCTCTTGGCGGATGCGGGTTGGCATTGTAGCTTCTGCTTCCGCCACATCAACGACTTCATATTTAAGATGAAAGCGTATAGCCATAACGATCGTGTGAGATTTTCCCATTACCTGAAACCCGAGCGAATTCAACGTATTATCTGCAATGGGACTGACTTGTTCGACATGCTTCCCGAGGAGTACACGTTTAGGGATCTTTTTGCGAAGATGGGACCCATCCCTCATTCTTATTCTGCTGTCCATCTTCCCACGTATTTGTTGAATAATGCTGAAAAGTACAGATACCTCTTGCCCGGGAACTGCAAAAGAGAAGATGGTTGAGTTAACGAAATTGCAGCCATTTTTTTTTCAAACTTAAAAGGTGCTGATTTGATTGGCTGTGGCGTTGTGGTGTTGATTTGGCACTAATGTAGACATGAAATGCTTTGTATCCAACAAAATTTAGGTTATTCTGTAGAGTTGAATTAGTGGGCTAACTTTGTACATGAGCTTTATCTTTTCTCCAGAAAGATGAATATGCATCTTGTCAAATGAGAAAGTTTAGAATTTGCGAAAACATGTTATGTGCTTGTTTATGACATAACTAGAAAAGAAATTGTATTGGAACAGAATGTCATATTTCAGGTTTCTATGCTGAGATTCTTTTTTTTTTATCCTTTCCCTTTTGTTATAAAAACATGGATTTAATTTATTTGTATATATTTAGGGCATGTTTGGTTGTCCCCAAAATTGTAAATTAGTCAATTTAAAATTGATTCATTCATGAATTGTATTATTATTAGTGTTTGGTTACAAGAATGAACAAATTAAAAAATGAATCAATTCATGTTGATTTACAAAAACTTAAATTAGTTCATTTCATCAAAAGCTTGAAATTGCACAATTTATAATTACACCATGAATCTTAAATGCACCACCCCATAAAATACTCTCACCATACTACTCTCTCTCTCTCGCTCTCTCTCTCTCTCTACACACACACACACACATATCAAAAGTAAATAACTTTATTTTTCTTTTCCAAACACACCACAAATTAGATTTAAACTCATTTAAAATTAATACATCAACAATTTATTCATTTCAAATTGATCAATTTATAAAATTAAATAATTTACGCAACCAAACGGGCCCTTAGACTTTTGCATACCATACTGACCAATCAAATTACTTGCACATTTTTTTGAACTAACTGATTGTGCTGGTCTTGCGCTAATCATAATGCTGATTTCATTTTTATCTTTGTTACCATATCATATGGTTTTTTATTTACCTTATAAGATTTGTTAATACTTCTTCCCCACCCTTCCCTTGGATTTATAACGCAGTTATTGGGAGTGGTGGAGAAGAGTTAAATTCTTGGAGAATCGGTAAGCCTTAAGAAACAAGTGCAAGTGGGTGTCACTCGGTCATGTGTAACCCAACACAACATCATGTCGTAAAGACCTATTTAAAATATAGATTATGTACTTTTGGAACTTAAAATAATATTGATTATGGATATAGGACAATAAATATTTCGTTTTTATTTTTAGTCCCTATTTTCAAATTAAAGGGACACGTGGCATGCTGTGATTGGTTGACGTTTTATGAAAATGGGTCCGCGCCAGCGGCTTTATTAAAAAATAGGGATTAAAACTATAAATAAAATATTTGTTGCCCTATTTCCAAAATACATATTACAGTAGGGCCTAAATTTACAAAGCCTCTTTAAAATAGGGAGTTTTGGAAAAAGTTCATCATAATTGTCAAAGTGTATAAAAATAGAACACTTCAAATAATTTTATAAATTTAGTTCATGTACAAAAAACACCATGAAAAATAGTGTCGCTGGCGCAGACAAAAAAAATGAACTCCTAACTCTAAAGGGATCGCGCAAGTAAATATTATTGTACCACAGGGACTAAATTTATAAACTAAAAAAGCGTTGTCCTAAAAATTCAAATATAAGAAGAAGCATGACCTTTACCTTAATTCTCTATTTAAAATATGATGACAGAGACCTGATTACTAGCATTGTTAACACAAATAACACAGTTAATACGTCGTGTTAAAATTAAAATAACTTTTATGTCCAATTAAAGTTAAAAATTAATAAGTAGATCCTATTAAAAGTGTTTATGGTTTTAAGCACCCAAAAACAACATAAATACCCCAAAGACCTAACCCAATCTTCCATCCTCTCTCATCAATGATTCCAGCCATACCTAAAGCCATCGCCCCTTACCTCCTTTGCCCACTTATTTTACTCGTCTCTCTCTCTCTCTCTCTCTCTCTCTCTCTCTCTCTCTCTCTCTATCTATCTATCTATCTATCTATCTATCTATCTATCTATCTATCTATCTATCTATCTATCTCTATCTCTCCCCCTATATATATATATAAAGCCATCACCCCTGTGTTGATTTGAAGTATGTGGAAAGTACATGATTTCAATTTGTATATGTATGTGCCTTCAATGTTCAAGAACCAGGCCATTTTTTTAATGTCCCAAGAAGGATTTTATAAATGAACCAAAGATCCTAAACAAGCCTGGGCAAGTAGAGTCAAGATAAGATAACACAACAACAAAACAAACAATAACACAAGCAAAAAAAGCAAAAACTAGAACAAACATCTAGTGGAGGCCCTAAAATCCAAAGGAAGTCGTTTTTAAGAAAGCGCAAATTATATCATATCAGAGCTATCTGAAGACGAGGCTTGCAGAGGGAGGTTTAATGAAACAAAGCCATAAAATCTGTGTGAAACGGTTTGAGATCTTCTTGGGGACAAATGTACTTGACGCGATAAAACGGGACAAACGAAAATTTATCCAATGACACATTAACCAAACAAAGCCATCAGTCCAACCAAATAGGACTTTAGAGGGAGGATGGTCGATCCCACTAGATGAAAGCCTAGAGATGGACATCCACCAAGGGATGAAAAAGGGAAAGAGTCTTTGTAGCCTCGGGTTCGATCCACCTCCAAAGACGCAAATCCAAACACCACTACTCAAAACATAAATGCTCAAGATAGCCACAAGTGGAGAGAAGTCGCACAAGGAAAGGGCCACCATCAAACAAATCTGAGAACCACAAGTGGAGAAAACTCACACAAGGGTTTAGATCTAGGTTATTTGCAAAAAGGAAAGATAAATTAAAGAGAAAAACCCTCCCCCTCTCCTGGGTGGAATAAGAGAATGAGGTTGAAGATAATGAATAATAGAGAAAAGAGGAGAATGGCAAAGCTTTTATTTCTAGAGAGGGAGACACGTGAGTTGACAAGGTCATTCAATAGCTATATATGGTAGATATGTATATAAAAAAATTATGTATCTTCTTCAGTTGTTTTTTATATGTTAATATTTACCCTCGCACTACATATTTACTACAATAGTAATTGTGTCTTGTTTGATCCATCAAAGCAAATCACAAATTTTTAGCGTTTAATCTTAGTGTAAACCTTTATTGTTTTGGTTACAATACAATTCTTACTTCTTTGGTGTTTTGATTTTATTTTTGAAACCATGTTTTATAACATTTATTATTTATTAATAAAGAATTTTCTTAACTTATTTGACACGTGAATCATGTTGTGGGAATGCTTTATATTTTTGTATAAACATATTGTATATGTTGATCAATTATACTTAATAAGAATTTTGGTGAGTTGGGTTTAACTGGACCATGAATGATCATAATTTCAATTATTGTATGACTGAATAGTTCACAACGACTGATATACTATTGGTAAAATCTTAGAAGTTTATATTGACTACGAAAACGTGCTTGACGGTTCGGGAACTTGTTTAATAGTGTAGATACCCCATCCTAGGACCCACCCCTTAAGTACCTCATTAGGTCCTTAACACTCATCTATAAACCCTAGGTCATACTCTGAGTAATGATCTAGCATCGGGAGCTCTCGGGAACCGTTTGACTTCGATCAACTCTCAACCTTGAACAAAGATTAATGAATCTTCAAAGGGATTTGAATCCCCTTTCCAATGGTCCGTCATGTGCTCGAATTAGCCTTACGGTTCAGACAAATGATCTATTTTACTCCGAGTACTGATATAAAGGTCATTGGGCGTTGTTGGGCCCCGTTTGACTCCCGTTAACTCTACATAATGAGTGAAACTCAATGAATCTTTTAAGGGCTATGAATCCCCTTTCCAAAGATCCGTCTCGTGCACAAATCGGTCTTACGGTTCAGACGAATGATTCGTTTTACTTAAAAGGGTCATAGGGTGCTCCCGAGCCCCGTTTGACATTAGTCAACTCTCCGAACCAAGTTAATCTCAATAAAATATTTAAGGGAACTGAATTACCCTTCTAATAGTCCACCCTGTGCGTGAATAGGCCTTAAGGTTCGGACAAACGATCCATTTTCCTCCGAAAAACCTCATGTTTAGAGACCATTGGGCACTTTTGAGCCCCATTTGAGTTCTAGTAAACTCCCGAGATCAAGACTGGCCCCATATATTCTTAAAGGAACTTGAATTCCCTTTCCAAAGACTCTGTTCATGAACGATTCGGAGGTACGGTTGACAATTTATGCCCATTTTCCTGAAAAATCTGTTCTGGACAGCCTATAGGCACCCCAGACACCCTGTCGTGCTAAGTAAAGTAGGTCCTATGTGAATAGGCAGGAAAGGGACCATGCTTATCGGCACTCTCCTTTACCCTTTAAAAAGGGGCCATGACCTCACCTTGAGGAGGACCCAAAAGAGACCCCTCTCAATAATAAGAAAGCATTCTCCTCGTAATCAGAGACTTTCCCTTTCACAAAAATTCCATTTTCCTACATTTTCTTACCACACTTGCTTACCTCACGTGGTAATTCACCCCACCCCTTCATACCACTTACATACCACCTCAAATAAGCACATTTTCATTCCAAAGTCAACAACAAGTATCCATAAGGAGGTTTATTTCTCCACCATTTTCTCTAGTTTATCCATTTTAAGTGTTATTTATCTTATTTTTATTTTGTAATTTTTTTTTATTATATCACATCCACTAATATCTACTCTTTATTAGTAGTGTTGCACATAACATATTTTCATAAAAACCTTCAAAAAAAAGAAGAAAAATAGGGTATATCCGTAAATTCCAAAAGCGGGATTTCCATATCACACTTTCACTCGTAAAACACATTTTCTCTATACACACATAAGAGAACCCCCACATTTGGATTTATGGGTTGAACCCCACCCCTATGCTATTCTCTAACTACGTGGACTTTGACGCCCCGTGGGATATTTAGGCATTTTGGGACAATCTTGAGATTCGAGTCCTCAATTTTTCATGTTTATACGCTTCTTTTATATCTTATATATATTTTATGAGTTTTATACTCCTATATATCTATGTTTCATTTGATGTTCACATTCGCTCTCTCATAGCGATTTTTGATTCGGCAAACACCTAAATTATATTTTTTATCATTGTTTTTAGGAACACTCCTACGGTTGAATTTGCTCCGTCCCTTCTATGACACAAGTTGGATGATTCCATTCTCCCATCATTTATATTATAAACATATACACACACATCACATAGTCTAAAATGAGAAGATTAACATCAGCCCATGATAGATCGAAAGGGAGGGATGGGTGCCTAACACCTTCTCATTTCGTAACTTAGTCCCCGGACCTTCGAACAAATTGGTTTCGCAAGCATCAGTTTGACCTTGATGCCGTTCTATCGAGGAGGTGACATTCTTTTGCCTATTTTGAGAAAATTGGTTGGCGACTCTATATCTTTGTGTTACCCCCACATTTGACAACGTCTGACACTCGTATCCACACTCACCGGAGGGAATCCGACCCCGGATGTCCATAGTGGCTACTCCACTGGGGAATTTCTTAAGAGGACTAGACTCTATTTTTACATCAGTGTTATTCTTTGCTCTCTTACTTTTCTACATGTGCACATAGGCTCCCACTTGTATGTACCCCTTACTCCTTTACTCATTTGCGTGTCCATCTTATTCTTATCTCTTCCATTCTCTCCCCTCATGTATACATCTCTTTTCACTCACTTGTACATGCTCACTTCACACTTTAATATATTATCCATGCTCACTTCACACACTTACACTTGTATATAGTTTCACCTCTAGTTACATGCTTAACACATCACTTGTAGAATATCTATGCTTAGCTTAACTAGCACACACCCACACTTATCTCACTTGTATATATCTTAATGCTCACTTACAGATCTCATACACCACTTGTAGATGATCCACGCTTAGGCTCACTAGCATGCACATTCACTTGTGTATATCCACATGATCACTCACACTAGTCCCAGTGCACTCTCTCACATTACACATCTCACTCACTTGTATATATTCACATTCTTCCTTATCACCATGCTTAGTATAGTCTTCATGATCCATGCTAGCTTTACTTATCATGATACTTGAATGTTCTCCCTCATAATGATAGTGCCTCCCTTGCTTAGCATGAAAATAAAAAAAATCTCCTTATATAAGATACTACTCAAGACTCATGCATTTTTGCATATTACATCACCAGAGTAAGGTAATATTGACCAATTTTTTTTCCCATACTGGGGAATCACTTCATGATGGGTGCCGAATTTGCTGAGATGCGATTAACCTAAGCGATATGATTCTCTCCTTCCATTAACCTTGTACCTTTGATGTAGCTCAAACGATTCCCCCTGCATCATAACGCTTAATGAAACTCACAACGGGAGGTATATAATAGGGAACTCATTCACGTACATCAAGTACATTGAATTCACTCTCACCGGTACCTTCCCCACGAGCTATATTATGGGGTAATTAACGTACACTCAGGTATATCAAATGAATTATTCACACGTACCGATGAATGATTGCCCTTATAGGCAAAAGGTATATCATGAAAGCCAAGCCAAAAGGGGGAAGCCTTCAAATAACCCAGCAAGCAAATAAACCTCATATAGGCATCAATCTTAAGTCACTTATTATTAGTTTACTGGTTACCATGCAAAACTCTGTCAAAATTTCGAGTCGGCATACCACCCAAAATTTTAAACTATTTCTCCTTTTTTTAAATATGACACTATCCGTGAGTTTAGAAACAAGTCAAATTGTGTCTTATATTTTTAAACCCTATTTTTATCCTGGCTCGGGTCCTGTCCGACATTTGTCTTGCATTTAAGCAAACATAATATAAGTGAAAACCTAATAATGATAATAATCATGTTGATATTCTGTGACACCCCGCCTAATTAAATACCGGGCGATCACTCCTTTATTAAATTAAATCAAGGTAAACAGTTGGTTCATTCTCAGCATCACTGTCGATAAAAATAATTTTTCCAATTTAACACCCTAAATAATTAAGCTAAGTGTCAAAACATTTCGTACATAACTTTCCAAATTTTATTTAAAGAAAAATATTTGTTTATTATATTAACAACATTCCAACAATTAAGAATCACATCATAAAAACCTGGAACACAAAATCCAATGAATATAATACATTCGACAATCAAATGTCCACATACGAAAACTAAAGTCACAAATCCAAACTGAACAAATCCTATAGAATAATACTGGAAACAACTGAAATATAAATGTCCCAATAACAAATGAAATAATGGAAAGGGCGACACATGCCCAATAAATGAGAATGATAGAAATGGAGTCAATAAAGGAAGCCGTCTACGCAAGTGACCTGCAACTCCCACCTAAGCTGCAGCGCGTTCTTGCCAAGAGATCCTAAGCAAGTCGTCCCTGTGGCTGGGCACCTGTAATACATACATATATATATACAAGAGAGAGAGAGAAAGAAACGGGTCAGAGCCCGAAAGTGTGTTTGATTTAAAATACGTTTAGCAAGTATTTAAATTGATACAGGCCAATGCAACAACATATTAGAGCGTCACTCTCTTGAGAAATACTCACCTCTCTTCTAATGTGCACACCTATCGCACTAACCTTCCCAAGGGTTTATCTTATCATTTTTATCATGCTAACCTTCCCAATAATTTAACACATCTTAACTTACTCATAAGATTTCAAAACCGGACAATATTATTGTTTAGAAAGAATACTTCCAATTAGCAGCACAACTCTCGTTTTAACTTTTATTAATTTATAAAGTTTTCCAGTGACATTTTATACTTTCACAAAACAAGTATTTACTATACGAGTCATCAACCATATCCTACTTATCAAATCACAGTAGGCAGTTTCAAATTTCCAATTATATATATATATATATTAACTACTCGCATAATATATATAAAATAACAGCACCCCACATAAAACTATGGTGCGTGCATACTTCTACTATCCAAACCCCATACCACTCATATCAAGGGGAATACAAGTTCAGAATCACTCTCGAACTGTATTAACACATACACAAACAATATCGAGGCGAAGCATAGATTCCAAGTCTCTAAGAGGATGGCACATACTCGCGTCTCTTAGGACCGTCTGAACTATCAATTCGATAGCCTGTACCAAGGATATCTATCTTCTAGGGTACAAGTCAATATCCCCCATAAAGGTACCATCGAGATAAGACTGTCCCAGCGCGGTAACCTCAAGGATAGCAAGTAGCGCGGTATGTTTTTCACATGTATATAATATATGTACACACAATCATATAAATATACCACTTTATTATATTAATATAGGTTCTTCTCGTCACCCATAATTATACCATTTATCCTTAAATTCACATTTATAGAATTACGTATAAAGTTTCATTCCTAACCTTAACTCGAAGGGTTTTCTCACTCATTTCCTGACACTCGTGGACTGTATCCTCACAAATCTGAAATTCAGTAAGTGTCTTTATTAGGTTCCAACGTAACTCTCTTACGCACCTCACCCTTTAGATTTATAAATTCACCAACCCTAAAGTAAATGTCCCATAAGTACCATTCTCGTTGAAGATTAAAGGTCCCAACATTTATTCATATGCCCTACTGGTCCTTAATGTCTCCCAAATCATTTTATCAAGAATGCCCAAGAATTATATCACGACAATTTGAATTTAACTCATTTAAAGAGGGAATTAGGAGTCTGCCAGGAGGGGTCGATCGATCGAAGCTTGGGGCTCGATCGATCGAACCTTCGATCGATCGATCAAGCAGGTCTGCGAAAAATTCTGCAGAATGCAGTTACGGGTTTCATCACCAAAATTACACCAAATCCATATTTTCAAGTTCCAATCGTCCCATAATTCTACTACTAACATTATAACAATATACCAGATGATTCTAACGTAGGGCATGTACATATTCATCATTTAAACACGGATTTTCAACCTAAAATTATATCCAATTATCAAGAACCCTGGAATTTTCTTAAACAGTTTTCTAACAAATCTTTCTCCAGAATTTCTTTCTTAAGATCATCAAAATTTCGTGGTTTATTTCCTCTACATGGAAAGGGTTTCCAGAATCAACATATAAATCAATACTACATGGATTCTCCTATCATAAATTGAGTTTTCTTTCATAGTTTTCATCACAAATCAATCCTAAAGTAATATGAAGATTGCACCAACGAAAATAGCAAGTTAAACACTTGCCTGAGATTTTTTGGTATTCTGATTCACGGCTGATTTTGGTATGGCTGCGTTCCTCGTCTCGCGATCTACGCGGTGGTGGAAACCAGTGACTTTTTGGCCTTGAATTGCCATGGAGCTCTCTCCTCTCTTCTCCAATGGCCGTCACTTGATTTTTGGATATTCTAACCCTAAAGGACTAACCTAGATGGCTGATATAGGTTGCTAAATTTCGTGGGTTTAATTACCCAAAAAGGTGAAATGACTAAATTGCCCTCCCGGGGTACCAATTAGGCCTAAAAACACCCCGAGACCCAAACTAAACCCCCGGGTACACTTTTCTGACTATCTCGACCCTACCGGACGCGTTGCCGCACTCAAAATGACCATACAGGCAACTTATAAAATATTCACTTTTTATTTAACAAAATTAGTCCCGACGTGACACGAGCACGTTCCGACTTAAATTTCCGAAATCGTCATTTAATTCACTCATGACATTCAATATAACCAATATAACATATTACTTTGCTCATTAGTAATATTCAACAAGTTTCCCATAATTACTAACTCTCGTCACGTTAATAATTATAACATAATTAATTTCTGGATTTTTATTAAATAATCATTCACATTAAATTTAATAAATCCTCAAATTAATATAGCATAAAAATACGGGGTATTACATACTTCCCCCCTAATAACGGAATTTCGTCCCGAAATTCGGAAAATAAGGCATACCTGGTAAAAACAACTCTGGATATCTCTCGCGCATATCTGCCTCACGCTCCCATGTGGATTCCTCCACATTATGATGCTCCCATTGGACTCGCACAAGTGGAACTATTTTCGACCTCAATCTCCTCTCACTATAGTCTAGAATAGCCATTGGTCTCTCCTCGTAAGAGCTATCAGACTGTAAGTCTATCTCATCTATCGCAATGTGAGTATGGGCCATATCATCCCGAAGATATCGTCTCAACGACGAGATGTGGAATACATCGTGGATGCGATGTAAATGTTCTGGCAATCCCAACCTGTATGCTACCGGCCCAATCCTCTCGATGATGGGAAATGGTCCCACGTACCTCGGAGCCAACTTCCCCTTCTTCCCGAACCTCATCACTCCCTTCATAGGAGATACATGCAATAACACTTGATCTCCCACATTAAACTCCCGAAAGAACCGTTTCGCATCGGCGTAGCTCTTCTGCCTATCCTGGGCTACCCGAATACGACTCCTGATTATCTCAATCCTCGCGGAGGTCTCCTGAATCACTTCTGTCCCTAGAAACTTGTTATCCCCCACCTCGAGCCAACAAGTTGGAGAACGACAAGGCCTGCCATACAAAGCCTCAAATGGAGCCATGCCAATCGTGAACTGATAGGAGTTATTATAAGCAAACTCTACCAGTGGAAGATGTGGCTCCCAACCTCCTCCAAAATCGAGAACACACATGCGTAGCATATCTTCTAACATCTAATTAGTACGCTCTGTCTGTCCGTCTGTCTGTGGGTGGTAAGCCGAACTCAACCTCAACTCAGTACCCATAGCCTCCTGAAAGATTTCCCAGAAGCGTGACACAAAAATCTTGTCCCTATCTGACACAATATTCAGGGGCACCCCATGTAATCTGACAATCTCAGCGATGAACAACTGAGCATACTGACCCGTAGTATAATCTGTCCGCACTGGCAGAAAATGAGCCACCTTGGTCAAACGGTCTACAATCACCCAGATAGAATTGTGGCCCCGCTGTGATGTAGGCAACCCTGTAATAAAATCCATGGAAATACTCTCCCACTTCCACGCGGGTACTTCCAATGGCTGAAGCAATCCTGACGGTTTCTGGTGGTCCACCTTTACCATTTGGCAGGTAGAACACTTGCACACAAACTCAGCAATGTCCTTCTTCATCCCGATCCACCAGTATTGTCGCCTCATGTCCTGGTACATCTTATCGCCTCCCGGATATACTGCAAATCGGGACCCATGAGAATGAGTCATCACTTCATGACGTAACTCTGCTCCTTATGGAACCACCAATCTCCCATTAAATCGCAAACCTCCATCAGAACTAACAGAATAGGACTCAGCACCCTCGGCTAGAAGTCGCACAATCTGCTCCTGGCAAAACGGGTCTGTGGTCTGTGCCTGTATCACCCTCGTAACAATATCGGGTGTGACTGACATAACGGATATGAAAGAACGGGCTACTGCGTCCTGATGACCCAACTCCTTCCACTTTTCTTTCCATATGTCCGCTACATCGTCTACCGGTCTACGGCTCAATGCATCAGCAACTACGTTTGCCTTCCCCGGATGATACTGTATTTCGAACTGATAGTCTTTCACAAACTCTAACCACCTGCGCTGACGCATATTCAGCTCTCGTTGAGTGAACAGGTATTGCAGTGACTTGTGGTCTGTGAACAAACGAAATTTCTCACCCAATAAGTAGTGCCTTCAAATCCTCAATGCAAAGACGACCGCTGCTAACTCCAGGTCGTGGGTGGGGTAATTCTTCTCATGCAGCTTAAGCTTGCGGGAAGCAAAAGCTATAGCCTTCTCCTCCTGCTGGAGTACTCCTCCAAGTCCCCGTAAAGACGCATCGGTGTAAACCAGGTACTCCACACCAGGTTTTGGTAAAGCAAGGACTGGCGCTGAGGTAAGCTTGTCTTTCAACTCGTCGAAAGCCAACTGACAAGCGTCATCCCAAACGTATGGTACCCCCTTGCGAGTCAGATTCGTCAATGGACCCGCTATTTTGGAGAATCCCCAAATAAATCTCCTGTAGTATTCGGCTAATCCCAAGAAAATACGCACTTCCGTCGGTGTCGTGGGATGTCCCCACTCCCTCACCACTGACACTTTGCTCGGGTCAACTGCAATCCCCTGCTCAGAAACAACATGGCCCAAGAACTGTACCTCTCACAAACAGAATCCACACTTCTCGTACTTAGCATACAACTGATGCTCTCGTAGGGTCTGAAAAACCTGCCTCAAGTGCTCGGCATGCTCCTCCTCGGAGTGTGAATATATCAAGATGTCATCTATGAAGACGATGACGAACTGATCTAAGAACTCTCTGAATACTCGGTTCATCAAGTCCATGAAAATTGCTGGGGCATTTGTGAGTCCGAACGGCATTACCCTGAACTCATAGGACCCATATCTCGATAAGAAGGCAGTCTTTGAAACATCCTGCTCTCTAATACGTAACTGATGGTACCCCGACCTCAGATCTATCTTCGAAAGAAAGTTTCTCCCCTCAACTGGTCGAACAAATCATCGATTCGAGGCAACGGATACTTATTCCGTATCGTTACCTTGTTCAGTTCCCGGTAGTCCACACACAATCTCAGTGAACCATCTCTCTTCTTCACAAACAAGACTGGAGCGCCCTAAGGTGAGGTACTCCTACGAATGAAGCCCTGACCTAATAGCTGCTCTATCTGATCTCGTAGCTCTCGCATCTCTACCGGAGCCATACGGTACGGTGGGCGTGCTATAGGTCTCGTATCTGGCAATAAATCTATGATAAAGTCTATCTCACGACTAGGCGGTAGGCCTGGTATCTCCTGAAACACATCGGAATACTCCCTAACAACTGGGATCGATTTCAAGGGAATCACAACCTCCTTAGAGGTATCCTCCTCTATGTAATACAAATGAGCGGTCGAACCTCCCTCTGGGCGAGGCATCGCCACTACAAACATCTCTTGCCCCGGAATGGCAAAAATAATGCTCCCACCGAAGCAATCAATCATGGCTCTATAAGCTGCGAGCCAATCCACACCAATAATCACATCATGCTCGTGTATGTCTAAGACTAACATGTCTGCAGGTAATACCAAGCTACCAATCTCTACCCCCACTCCCCGGCATATAAAAAAAATATGTGACCCACTCCCCAGTGGTGAGTCGACACACGTCATGGTGCTCTCTGCTGTGGCTAGCAACCCTAAGGACTTTGCAAAATGTGTAGCTATAAAACAATGCGTTGCCCCCGTATCAAACAAAACTCGACCCATAGTACCATGGATAGGAAACATACCCTCAATCGCGGGTGGTGCCTGTGGAGCTGCGGCCTGGTGGACGTTGTAGACACGTCCATACTGTAATTGCCCCTGCTGTGCTGGAGCCGCTGGAATGGCAGGTAGGGCTTGCACCTGGGCTGGAGCTGGGAGGGCAGGTGGGAAAAGTGGTCTCTACGGCTCATTTCGGGCTCCCTGCTGCTGTGGGGATCTATCACCCTCTGGGCAATCCTGGCGCCTATGGCCATGTTTACCGCACCCAAAGCATCGGCCTTTGAAGTTACCGCCCCTCTGACCCTGCTGTCCACGGCCCTGCTGGCCGTTACCTCCACGCCACTGGCCCTGTTGGCCCTGATGTGCACGCTGTTGGCCTTGCTGGCCCTGCTGCTGTCCCTGTGGTCGGTGTTGGACCTGCTGGCCCTGCTGATTAGGCTGGCCCTGATGGCCCTGCCTGAAACCCCCGAATCCCTGCCTAGAATCACCTGAACGGAATCGCTTAGCAGGGTCCCCCTGATGGGAACTCTGCTCGTGCTGACGAGTCTGTCCATGAGTTGGTGCCCCACTGGCACTATTACCCCCGGTCCTGCCCTACTGGCTGGACTCCCCTGCTCTCTTGCTTCCCTGAAGATGGAAGCGATGATCCTGGCAATGTAGTAACGCTGCATTGAGTACATCAGTGAAAGTACTCAGGGATAGATTTCCAATAAGGTGCTGACGGATCCTCCAAGCTAACCCGTCGACAAACAGCATAATCTTCTTGCTCTCAATGGGTGCCTCATCTGGCACAATAGTGAAAAGTCTCGTGAAATCCTCCTCATACTCAGCTACAGTAAGGTTCTCCTGCTTCAGATTTAGTAATTTCCGCCTCATCTCAGTCTGCACTGCGGGTGGAAAATACTTGCGGTCAAACCGCTCCCAGAACAACTGAATAGGGATCGTGTCCCTCTCCTCCAAAGTAGTAGTGGACTCCCATCACTGTAATGCGGCTCCCACCAGCTTAAAGGAAGCCAATAACTGCTTTTGCACGTCAGTGCACTCATACATACGGAGATGCCGCTGGATGTCTTTCTTCCATTGGCTAACTGTAACAATATCAGAGCTACCAGAAAACTCAGGGGGATGCGCTTTCTGAAAAGCATCCCAAACCCTCTCCCATGCAGATGGAAGCTGTGCTGGTACTGGCGCCACTGCCTGAACCTGGGGTGGAGCCTGCTGAGTTACCGCTATCGCGGCATTCACCGCCTGAGCAACAATGGCGGCTACTTCATTCGCATTCATAGTGCCTTGTGCCAGAACTGCTGGCTGTTCGGCCTGGACACGCTTATCTTTCGGAGCACGTCTCGGAGGCATCTGAAACGTGAACAAGTTTATTAGTCTACAGTTATCGAATCTCAAATAGCTGGAGACTTAAGCGTAAAAGCAAGAATACAACAATCCTAAAAATAGGGCTCTATAGCAATAACGTTAAGCTGAAAGCGAAAATAAGCCGTACAGATCCTATGGACACTAGAACCTGATGCTCTGATACCACCTGTGACACCCCGCCTAATTAAATACCGGGCGATCACTCCTTTATTAAATTAAATCAAGGTAAACAGTTGGTTCATTCTCAGCATCACTGTCGATAAAAATAATTTTTCCAATTTAACACCCTAAATAATTAAGCTAAGTGTCAAAACATTTCGTACATAACTTTCCAAATTTTATTTAAAGAAAAATATTTGTTTATTATATTAACAACATTCCAACAATTAAGAATCACATCACAAAAACCTGGAACACAAAATCCAATGAATATAATACATTCGACAATCAAATGTCCACATACGAAAACTAAAGTCACAAATCCAAACTGAATAAATCCCATAGAATAATACTGGAAACAACTGAAATATAAATGTCCCAATAACAAATGAAATAATGGAAAGGGCGACACATGCCCAATAAATGAGAATGATAGAAATGGAGTCAATAAAGGAAGCCGTCTACGCAAGTGACCTGCAACTCCCACCTAAGCTGCAGCGCGTTCTTGCCAAGAGATCCTAAGCAAGTCGCCCCTGTGGCTGGGCACCTGTAATACATACATATATATATACAAGAGAGAGAGAGAAAGAAACGGGTCAGAGCCCGAAAGTGTGTTTGATTTAAAATACGTTTAGCAAGTATTTAAATTGATACAGGCCAATGCAACAACATATTAGAGCGTCACTCTCTTGAGAAATACTCACCTCTCTTCTAATGTGCACACCTATCGCACTAACCTTCCCAAGGGTTTATCTTATCATTTTTATCATGCTAACCTTCCCAATAATTTAACACATCTTAACTTACTCATAAGATTTCAAAACCGGACAATATTATTGTTTAGAAAGAATACTTCCAATTAGCAGCACAACTCTCGTTTTAACTTTTATTAATTTATAAAGTTTTCCAGTGACATTTTATACTTTCACAAAACAAGTATTTACTATACGAGTCATCAACCATGTCCTACTTATCAAATCACAGTAGGCAGTTTCAAATTTCCAATTATATATATATATATTAACTACTCGCATAATATATATAAAATAACAGCACCCCACATAAAACTATGGTGCGTGCATACTTCTACTATCCAAACTCCATACCACTCATATCAAGGGGAATACAAGTTCAGAATCACTCTCGAACTGTATTAACACATACACAAACAATATCGAGGCGAAGCATAGATTCCAAGTCTCTAAGAGGATGGCACATACTCGCGTCTCTTAGGACCGTCTGAACTATCAATTCGATAGCCTGTACCAAGGATATCTATCTTCTAGGGTACAAGTCAATATCCCCCATAAAGGTCCCATCGAGATAAGACTGTCCCAGCGCGGTAACCTCAAGGATAGCAAGTAGCGCGGTATGTTTTTCACATGTATATAATATATGTACACACAATCATATAAATATACCACTTTATTATATTAATATAGGTTCTTTTCGTCACCCATAATTATACCATTTATCCTTAAATTCACATTTATAGAATTACGTATAAAGTTTCATTCCTAACCTTAACTCGAAGGGTTTTCTCACTCATTTCCTGACACTCGTGGACTGTATCCTCACAAATCTAAAATTCAGTAAGTGTCTTTATTAGGTTCCAACGTAACTCTCTTACGCACCTCACCCTTTAGATTTATAAATTCACCAACCCTAAAGTAAATGTCCCATAAGTACCATTCTCGTTGAAGATTAAAGGTCCCAACATTTATTCATATGCCCTACTGGTCCTTAATGTCTCCCAAATCATTTTATCAAGAATGCCCAAGAATTATATCACGACAATTTGAATTTAACTCATTTAAAGAGGGAATTAGGAGTCTGCCAGGAGGGGTCGATCGATCGAAGCTTGGGGCTCGATCGATCGAACCTTCGATCGATCGATCAAGCAGGTCTGCGAAAAATTCTGCAGAATGCAGTTACGGGTTTCATCACCAAAATTACACCAAATCCATATTTTCAAGTTCCAATCGTCCCATAATTCTACTACTAACATTATAACAATATACCAGATGATTCTAACGTAGGGCATGTACATATTCATCATTTAAACACGGATTTTCAACCTAAAATTATATCCAATTATCAAGAACCCTGGAATTTTCTTAAACAGTTTTCTAACAAATCTTTCTCCAGAATTTCTTTCTTAAGATCATCAAAATTTCGTGGTTTATTTCCTCTACATGGCAAGAGTTTCCAGAATCAACATATAAATCAATACTACATGGATTCTCCTATCATAAATTGGGTTTTCTTTCATAGTTTTCATCACAAATCAATCCTAAACTAATATGAAGATTGCACCAACGAAAATAGCAAGTTAAACACTTGCCTGGGATTTTTTGGTATTCTGATTCACGGCTGATTTTGGTATGGCTGCGTTCCTCGTCTCGCGATCTACGCGGTGGTGGTGGCGGCGGTGCAAATCGGTGACTTTTTGGCCTTGAATTGCCTTGGAGCTCTCTCCTCTCTTCTCCAATGGCCGTCACTTGATTTCTGGATATTCTAACCCTAAAGGACTAAACTAGATGGCTGATATAGGTTGCTAAATTTCGTGGGTTTAATTACCCAAAAAGGTGAAATGACTAAATTGCCCTCCCGGGGTACCAATTAGGCCTAAAAACACCCCGAGACCCAAACTAAACCCCCGGGTACACTTTTCTGACTATCTCGACCCTACCGGATGCGTTGGCTCACTCAAAATGACCATACGGGCAACTTATAAAATATTCACTTTTTATTTAACAAAATTAGTCCCGACGTGACACGAGCACGTTCCGACTTAAATTTCCGAAATCGTCATTTAATTCACTCATGACATTCAATATAACCAATATAATATATTACTTTGCTCATTAGTAATATTCAATAAGTTTCCCATAATTACTAACTCTCGTCACGTTAATAATTATAACATAATTAATTTCCTAATTTTTATTAAATAATCATTCACATTAAATTTAATAAATCCTCAAATTAATATAGCATAAAAATACGGGGTATTAAATATTCCTCTTATTTTCCCCTCATTTAAAAAAATTAAAATTTCTAAAAACTTGTTTTTCAACCTTTTCAAAAATACCCAAAATTCCTCCTTTTTTTTCCAACCCCCAAATCATTTTTCATCTCATGTCGATCTCATACCTGACTTTGACTTGGCTCCCTACTAGATTTGGTCTCCCGTCAAATCGCCCCGAAGCTTCAATACTTCTTCTGCTACTTCAATTGAATTTGGGATCTACCTCCATAATCTCTTTATGGATAACACCGATCAAGCACCGAATGTTCAGCCAGATTTGATGGCTATCCTAGACCAACTCAGAGCCAAGATTGACAGCCTTCAAATCGATGTCTAAGATATGCAGCGACATCGAGCCCAAACTTCTGAAGCTCGTGAAGCTAAGATCCTTTTTCCTCATGCTATGGGTCAACCAGCCCCCGAGCTTGTTTGGGTCCTATAAAAATACCCACATGTCTCGCACACCATTCCTGTAAACAGGCCACCACCTTATCAACTCTCGATTCCTAACCTTACCCAGCCAGGGGAAAATTCTCTAGTGCCCATAGATCCTAAAGAAGATAAGTTAAACAAGGTTAAGGAAGACCTCAAACTGCTGTAAGAAAAGTTTGACCAAGCCAAGATAATTGGAAATTACATGGACTACACCTATATGTCTCCTTATGCTAAAGCCAGGTTTTTAGAGAAGTTCAAGATACCGGACATCGATAAGTTCGAGGGTATCAGGCCCCTAATTGTGCACCTATGTAGCTATCACCGAGCCATGACCCTCATCGGTGCCTCAGAATACATAATGGCCCAAATGTTTTAGTATAGGTTAAAATAAAGTGATCTTCGATGGTTATTATCTCATGAAGAACCCAAGATCCATAGCTAGGAAGATATATCCCGGAATTCATATCTTAGTACAAACACAACGAAGAGTTGTAGGTCATGTACAAATAACTAGGGCCACTCAGTCAACCAGTAACTTTATTTGAAGGTGGAAAGAGAAAGCCACCACTATAACCAACAAGCCTATAGATAAGGAATAAGTGAAAATTATGAAGAATAGTTTCTTTCCTCATATCCAAGCGTCCATAGGAGGACAGTACTACCCGTACTTTCGAGCCCTTCGAGAGGCTAGTGTAGAAATCAAACAAGGTATCAGCAAAGTGGAATCTAAAATCAAGAAGTTGAATGGGTAGTTTACACTAAAAAAGTATGAGAAGACTACTAATGTCTCAGTCTCAACTATCAACAATGTATCACAACCTTCTACCTTTTAGGAACCAGAAAGCCACCCCAATCCTACTAGAAAAGAGTACATTGAGCTCCATGCTCCTCTTGATAGTCCGAAATCTCATAAAACTATTGGAACCTCGACCATTACCAAACCCACTCCCTAAAAACTTCTAGCTTGATGCCTGCTGTGACATTTACCAAGTCATAGCCGCAACACTAACTAATGCTTCCATCTTAGAAATGTGATCCAAGGCTTGATAGATCGGGGTATCATCGCCCCGCCAATGAATCCCAATCCTAACACCACGCACAACCCTCTTCCAACACATAAAATCAGTACGAATGCCATTTTCTTAAAAAGTGACCTTAAGTTTGACCCTTCTAACCAGACTATTCTTGTCGAAGAACCCATCATCCCCATAGCCTCACTCAAACCTTTTAAGGTTTGCTTATCCTTTCTCTTACACCATAGATTCCTTATTGATCAAGCTCTATCACTCCTTAAAAGGGTTTGTATTGCCATCCGCACCAGATCAGAGGGGAGAGGCATGGAACTACCTACTGTGCTATACTAACTCTAAATATTTGGGATGAAATTGCACGTAAAGATGTCCATTGACTACCAGAAACTCAGTGGCCTGCTCATGAAAGCCCAAAAGTGGGATGGAGAATCATATGAGTGGGTGGTACCCATTGAGAAAGTTAATGTAGATGATATTGTACAGATCATGACCTATATGTTTCGCTAGACGGAGGAAATCTGCAACGTCTCTGCGCTACTCACTATTTTAAAACTTCAGGTACATCTGGTCCTTTACTCATGCACTTCCCCGCTGAATAGGAATTTTTGTATGATGAGGCCATAGAGGTTTTCGAATGCATTAATTTCTTTTGACAGGAGGACATCATCGCCGCTGGATAGGGGGATGACTTTGATAGCCCAAATGATAAAACTAATTATGAAGAAGCCAATTTAGTTGCCAATTTGTACAAAATGATATATTTCAAGGATTTATTAGGGGAAATCAACAAAGTGTCCATTCAACCCAAAGTAGATGAAGCCACAAAGTTCTTATTCTTATTCGCCCATGTGAATCACATGGCTAAATCAGGGCGATACTATAACAATCTGATTCCCCATTCCACTGAAGTAGACAAAGGAAAGGGAGTTATCGAAGAGCTCCTAATTACAGAAATGAGCATTAAAAAAAGCAAAGCCCTTGATCAGCTCAAGAAAACCCAAGACAACATAATCTTATGGGGACTTTTCATGTCCTCTCAGTTGCACTGGAAAGCCTTGATAAATATTCTCACGGGACCCATACTTTCTCCAGCTACCACTCCCAAAAAAGCCGTGGAAATGGTTAGATTTTTAAGCTCTGCCAGACTCCACTATTTTCTAAAAGAAGAAATCTCAAAATTTAGCCCTAATTACAACTCTCTCTCAATATCTCTATCGAAGGCTTGGAAAAGACGATCCCACTATCACTTGTCGATAATGGATTTTCTCTCAATGTCTATATACTCAGAACCTTCAACTACTTAGAATTGAAAGTTAGTGACATCACTCCCACATCTGCCACCTCATGTGCTTATAATAACACTCGTTGAGAAGTAATGGGTTCCATAAAACTCAGTATAGGGGATTACCCTATTAATCCTCGTAAAAAAATCCAAGTAGGGGATTACCTTATCAATCCTCTTATGAAATTCCAAGTCACTGACATACCTGTATGCTTCAACCTACTCCTTGGTCACCCTTAGCTCCATAGCATCCGAGGAATATCCTATTCTCTCCATCAGAAACTAAAGTTCTTTACTAAAGGCTAAGCCATTACCATTCTGGGTGATGATGATAGTTCAGACACTTCCATCACCAGCAATCTAGTATTGGAGATTCATCATGGGACCAATGGAATGCTCCTCTACGATTTCAGAATTGATCCGCTCCCTGTCCCAATAGGAGACAACTTTAAAAATCGAGTTTGTCCAGAGTACAACCCTTACGGTAACGTCAATGTAATTCGTATGTTCAAAAATATGTATTTTTATGTCTGGAATGGGGTTAGGGCGACGCCAACAAGGAATCCTCGAACCTATAATCTTGAAAGCCTTTCCCCCATATGGTTTGGGCTATTAGCCTTCACCACCTGAACTTAAAGAACTCTGCCGACATGATCGAAAAAAGAGTGGAAAATGAAAAGACAGTTTCAAGAGACTCTCTGAACGAAATATTCATCGAGGAGGGTGACGACTTTCCATTCTATGGATTCCCTAAATCGTGGTATGACCACATTGACAAGAAGATGAAACCAGGACTGGATATTTTCTTTCAAGACAACAACACTTGGGATGAAGATTGAAAAAATGAAGTTAAACCTCTGACCGAGCAAACCATGGCAATAACTGAGAGCTCCGAGGGAAGTGCTCCGAGGAATCCTTTGACATGTATACACTGGGGATGAGTCTCTACATGATCCACCTAGATGATGTCCCGTTGGACCTGTAACCCCAGATCATAACTACTGATGCACCTCTCCTAAAATGGCATGCCATCCCAGTCCATCTTGCATAAGCTCGGCTCAAACCTGCCACTACACCAAAACAGGTTCATTGTAACAGGCAAAAATCGTTACAGAAAATATTTGTAACAGATTAAATTCGTTAGAAAATTGGCTTTATTTATTTTACTAATGAAATTTGTAACTGATAAAATCCGTTACAAATTCAATATTTCTAACAGACTAAAATCATTACAATATATTTTTGTAACGGATTGAACATTTGTACGCATCTCATATATTAATTAGAAAATTTAATAAATTATAACGGTTTTTAGCTGTTACAAATATACAATTTGTAACGGTTTTTATCCGTTACAAAATACATTGTAACGAATTAGGAGTGTCAAATATTTATAATGAATGTTTTTATTTATAACGGCCAAAGTCCGTTAGCAATATTATTATATTTAAAAAAATATTAATTTCTTATTAAAAAATAGATATAAATACACTAGTAATAACTCATGCTCAAACAATGGCAATGCATAACCAATGCCCACAAATTTCTCTTAAAACGTAATTCCAAAACACACGTGACAAAATAAAAGGAATTACATTTCAGTGATATTAAATCAATCTAAAACTAGATTTCATTCATAACTATTAAAATTTTTATAACAAAAATGTAGTACAAGATATATCATCTAGCTTTTAACCATAAATTTGAAACGAAGTCTAACATCATTAAAGTTCTAAAATATTATCCTCCCAAAATTAGTCTTCATGATATTCCTTGCAGAAGTGGATTTCATTCTCTAAAAAGTAATCTTTATATTTTTTAATAAGAACGTGTTTAACAAACTCAATCTTATTAAATGCATGAGCACAAATGAGTAAATAACATAAAAGACTAAATATTCACGAATGCACGAAATTCACTAAATTGGTCTTCTAGACAAAACTTTGTTCAATGGGAATTACAAGTATCCCCAAACAGTGAATAGTGAGTGAATATTTGTCAAAAAGTGCAAATTATATTTGTGTTGAATTTTCACTAAGTTGGGTTTGAAAAGGAATGAAAATCAGTGTTCAAAGAGTGAATATTCAGTGACTTGCGACTCTGAGTAGTAATTAAAATAATATATATTCAAAGTCAATGTAAGGCGTAACAGTTAATATTCACTTAATGAGGATTAAAAATGCATATTATTCAAAGATTACTAATTAACACAATATGTTAATAAACTAGAGTTTTTCAAATAGTGCATATTATATTTGAGGTGCTGAAGCAATGAATATTCATCGAATTTTTCTAACATTACTAAGAAAATCAATACACTTGAGTTGTGAGCCCAACCATTTATTTTAAACAATAGATATAATCTTAGCCATTTATTTAAAATAAATGAATTGAGATTAACCACATTTTGAAGTGACATAATGTGATTTACAGAATTCTAGATGAGCCCAATAGCAACAATGTTACTGTTGCTGGCCTTTGAATCTTGAGGGAAAAAATGGAAGAGAAAACTTATTGTTACTGAGAAGCCATGTCAATGTGAACTTTTGGAGGTGAAAGGGCATGAGATTCTACCAAATGCAAGTTAGTATCACTATTGCCACAAACAATTTCAAATATTAAATATTAATACTATAAACCTCAATTCTTAACTAAGGTGTAAACATAGGATGATTAATACGTGAATGGGACGGTCTTTACCCTGCAAGTTTTTTAGCAAGATAAAGAAAAGACTTTCAACAAAGACTACCAATGAGTTATGCCAACCAGGCCAAGACCCCATATTGATTTTATTGGGTTCCATGGGTAATAATTCATTTATGTTGAACATGTATATGTTTATGAGAGCGAAAGCATCCTCATCAATATACAGTTTCTCTAAGTGCCTATGTGGTGTTTGTGTTTAGACAAACATATACATGTCCAATGTAAATGAATTTCCAATTTTTATCTGCCAGTAATGCTGGAACAAGTGAATTTAGTACATTCTGAACACACACTTCCTGCATACTAAATAATCACATCAATATTTCAGAAATAAAACACATACGGAGAGAGAAAAAAATAAAATAGAGAGAGACCTAAATGGAGTTGTTTGAACCAACATAATATTGATCAACTGTCTTTAACCAGCCAACATCATCGTGCGTGTGAGGTACCAAATGAACATTAAGCTTATCAGGAACAATGCTTTGTGTGGTATGGAGAAAGGTTAAGTTTTAATGCAAGAGTTAAGTTAATCTTTAACCTTGAAATATGCAGCCCACATGTCAATTCTCTGAGGAGAGACCAAATTTATATTTAGTTACTATATTTGAGAATGGAGCCTATAAGTGTTGTTTCTTAGCATTTGTTGTATTATTTGGATTAGGGCTCAATTTAATTTTCCACTCCAATGATAGAAAAAGTTTTTAGGAGAAAAATCAATGATTTATATAAAGGTAAACGCATGCTATATATATATATATATATATATATATATATATATATATTACCAAACTTTCAACTATCACCTCTGAGATATCCCTACACCAAAAATTCTAATCCGATCGTGAAACTGTAGTGCTTTTGCTGACACATATTCAACATTACATACATAATATGGAAAATGAAAATTAAATATAAGTTTTAAAGGAGAAGACTCGTCAGGGCAGGTGTTGTTCCATTAATTCTAGCTAGCCCAGGTATACTCAGAAGAGTATGAAAATATGGTAGAAAGATGATTATATTGTATTTACTTCGCATTGACAGTGATCTTTGCTGATTTGTCTTGACAAAATGTTTGTTGTATTAAACCTACATGTTTTTATTGAAAAGAATATTGAAAAAAGGATAAATTTACAAAACAAAGATTTGTATGCCCTATAGTTTATGCAGTGATTCATTATACTAGTATCTTCTGATAAATAAATGAAGACGTAGAGGTTTTTTTAATGTGTTTATGTACCTTTATGTAGGGATTGTGACATACTCTTCAAAATTTTAACATAAAAGTAAGTATTTGGACTAAAAAATCAATAAGTTGTTATACCTTTATATGCCTTACCCATACCAAAACGTTAAAGAATAAAAAAATTAGCTAGAATATAATGCATAGTACAAGTTTAATCAATAAGCCAAGTCATGCAGTGTTAGCATAACCATCAATACAATCCTAAAATATAAATTACAATTGAAGCCCAAATATATAATGTCAAATGTTAGGTCTCTACCCAATCCACCACCACCGAAATGCCTAAAAGGCGTACATGCACACTGTGTGTGTGTGGTGGGGGGGAGGGGGATTGTACTGGTTGTTTTGTTTGCCTTCTAAATGCATATAAATTCCCTAAGATTGTCAAGCATCGGGGTTGCATATATTATGGATAATATATCTTAGTGGTAAATGTATGTAGCATAGTATACACCTGATGCATTGAATAAAGCCTCAAAAACAGTGATGAAATTACAAAGCAGAGATATCAAAGCTATTTAATTTTAAACTTGTGGATGTATTACCTCAAAATTTATTCTCTTGGGTAATTATTTCAAATGTTTCTCTAGTTTCATGTACTATGATACCACTCAGTCCATTGAAGCCAACTATATTACACCGAGCCGAGGTTTGAACTGAAGTCGTAATATTTTTTTCTCTCTCTGTTGCGTGAAGATATTTGGAGTAGATTGGGTGTGAGGCTGCAATGGAAACACAAATTCATTTTATCAAAAAAGTTGGGAGTTCTAACCAAATGAAATTAGGAAAACTATTTGGGTTACTCATGATTGGAGTGTCCCTAATAGTATTGGTATTTTCATCTTTCATTTGCTTAGCATAGTTTTGATTTATCGATTGTGAATTATCTTTTAACTTGCTTTGGTTTACTCGCAGTGAAAGTTGCTCCACAAATCTCTGCTACTGAGAGTAGATTGGTAGAAAAATACTGCCGAGATGACCCTCTTGTCTTTGAGGATATTTTCACCTTATATATGCTTATAAAGTTTCGTTACTACCAAGGCGAGGTTCGAATCGAAGTCGATGCACATGATGAGGTTGAAGCTAAAGTTGAGGTAGGTGAGCGGTTTTTTGTCAGTGTTAGCTTGTTGAATTTTATAATTCACCTTTTACTAATATCTATTCTACCATATAACATCCACCCTTCTAGGTTCGAGTTTCTAACTCAATCCACTTGGGGGATGGCACCAAAAGAATCTGATGATGAATCTCTTAATCTTCTTCATAAGTTACAAGAATATACAACTAAGAAAAAGACTATGGACGTTCAGGATGACCCTAAGAACATAGAAAATAAGCCTTCTGCTTCTTTACTTGTTCGCAAGAAGTTAAAAGGTATTAATCTCAAGAAGGCTGGAAAGCATCCAATCATGATCGATAGGCATTAGTCTCGATGTCTGTCCAAAGATGTTCAGACTGAGGTTCATGTTTACACATATATTGATACGGCTTCCTATAAAAAGGACCCTGACTCTTCTATCACCTACGAGATGTTAAAAAAGTATGATAAATCCATTTTGGGTCATATTGTGAACTCTTTAGAGATTCTCGGCTATTATGGACATAGTCATGATTTTGAGTACTTTAGAACCATGAACACTAACACCATCTGGTGCTACACATATCTCAAGGATATGTAGGTATTATTTTAACCCATTAATTTCTTTTTATAGTATTATAACTATTCAAATGATCTCATATTTCATATTTTTATATCAAGATATAACGTCTACGATCCTTCAAGAGCATGGTTCCGTGTATGAGGAACATGCCTTGACTTTTGAGAATAGAAAGAAGATGAACAACGTGCTTCAAACACAGGTTACTAGTTTAGGTAAGGAGTTGACTGCTGCTCAGACCTAAGATACTCAGGCCGGGGATCAGCTAAAGAAGAAGACAAAAAAGATTATCGAAGTTAAGGAAAAACTTAATAAAGTTGAGTAAAAGATGCAGTTGGATCCAATCATAATTCAGATCTTAAGGGATGCTATGACCAAGACTTGTGTGTCTGCTGT
Source organism: Sambucus nigra (assembly GCA_949130495.1). Classification (NCBI taxonomy): domain Eukaryota; kingdom Viridiplantae; phylum Streptophyta; class Magnoliopsida; order Dipsacales; family Adoxaceae; genus Sambucus; species Sambucus nigra. The sequence continues at coordinate 254,429,397 of OX422220.1, forward strand.
TGTGAAGTATAAGGCTTGTTCTAAGTGTACTCTCGATAAGATTGCTTACTTTGCTAATGGGTATGTTAAACTTGAAAAGATATTCATGAAGCACTATCATGTTATTGCGGAGGTCATCAAGGATTGGTAGGGTGACAACGAGGAGGCGATGGCCTTTGCTAATGGGGATGAAATGGATGTGGATCCTCCAGCTCAGGATACCAACACTGATAACCTTATCGAGAAGACAAAAAATGAGTCGACCCCTTTCCTGAACCCTAAGGCTTTGACTTAAGGAGTTAGTCAAGATCCTATGGCATTGATCCTTCTGTTGTCAGCTTTTCATCAAACCTTCCTCAAGTTTGAACTTATGAATCTTTTGTATTTCCTTTTGAAAGTTTTGAACATTATTACTATGTAATTATAATCGGTGAATGTATTTTTGTTTCCTGTTGATGTCTAAATGAATATATTTTGTTGAACTGCATTCTTGATGTTTAAGTGCATGCTTAGCTCTTGATTGATTTTAATTGTTTGCCAAGCGAACATATTTACTTGCAAAATTTATGTTGTGGTTTACTTGATTTGCAAAAAGACTTAGCAACATAAAATTTGAGATTGCCGTAGGTGGTATACTTCCTTAAGTAATGTTTCAAACTTTGTTTTTAAGTCCTATTAGTATAATTGCATTCATTGGTCTTGAGATCGACTCTAGGCTAACCTGACCTATTGATTACTAACTATTAATGGATGAATTAGCCTCATACTAGATTTTATCAAAGGGACTAGTCTATTCATGAGATGTTGTCCTGACAAGGTTGTTATACGTGGAAATTTAGATTATAGTTCCCTTACCATTATTGTTTGTGAAGTATCACCCCTAATTTTTGGACTTACGATTGCTTTATCCAGCTTATTGGTTTATTGTGTCAGCTCGTAGCTGACTAAACCTCGTGATAACACTGGTTATCCTTAGAGCGACCGATTTCTTGATCGAACCCATTACACTGCGCTGAACTGGTGATGAAACTAGTTTCTTGTTATTTGATTTTATGCAGTAGTCTCCAAAACAGTGAGGAATCATTTATTTCTACCTCATGTGTCTCTTAAACAGTCAAATGAAGCCATATAATGCACAAATCTCGAGAATAATTGCAAAGAACAGATTCCTAAATATGAATGTCTAGAGCATAAAATGTAAAAAAATTAAGCTCTAAAGTAATGTCACTAATTTCAGAATAAACCTTATCTCTATGTGGAAGACCTCCTTTTGACATTGTGTTAGATACCTAGAATAGATATGGGTTGACTTCCATGATAAATTCCATCGTTGCACACATTTCATCACCATATCAACAAAAAGAAAACTCAGTATATGGACTTAATATTCATGAAGTTGAACAGAGGCCAACGATAAATGAAAAATAATTAAAAGATAATCAAATTAAATAAAACCAAACTATTGAAAAATAGATAAAGGCGAATCTGACAATTTTGACGTACATTGAAAAATATAAGCCTTTAGCCCGACATCGGGCACTCGGTGGCTGGGATGGCCATTTCCAGGAGCACACCTCATCTAGTCCATGCCTAGTCCACGAGACGCCGGGCAAATAATACATGAGCTAATAAAATATGAAACTTAACCCCCAAAACAGGTGCAATATCATAATATATTAAAATCAATAAAATAAAATAATGGTCTTGCATACCTGCCTTGGGATTTGTTCCTTTACGGAACCAATGAAGAATCTTAAGCAAGCACATCCTTATTATATAAAGACTTTTACAGAACCAATGACCTCTCCCCTCCTCCTTTATTCGGGCTTGGGACCGACAATACAAAGATAAAACATTGCATTGGCGGAGTTAAAAAGGTTTTACCTAATGTAGCAAGCGAGATTAATGAGAAAAACAAACATATATAAAATTTAATAATTGTCATCCAAATAATTAACCCAAAAGTATCTTTTACCGAACATAACAAGTGAGATCAATGGGACAAACAAGCATAATTAAAATTTAATAACTGCTAACCAAATCATTAATCCAAAAGTATCTTTCCTACACTAAAATTTAAGAACTAAGATAAACATTCTAAACATACTTCAACCAACTTTCCATCCAAATAACAAATCCTCCATCTAAAAAGCCTGCCAAAGTTTCAAAACCGTTTTGATGAGCATTATACAAAGAAGCATCAGGTTGAAGCACTGTCTCAACCCAAACTACCTTTTCCCCAAGTCCAAGGAATTTGAAGTGACACATATCACCATTATGTAACCTAACATGCCCCTTTGCCAATTTTGCACCAAACCTATTAATTATAATGAAGGGTGGTTTTTTTTAAGGAGGGGGATGGGGAGGTAGGTTAGGAGCACGAGTGGGATTAAGATCGGGAGTAGGAGTGTTGACAAGATTACTCAAATTCTGATATAAAGTGATAGGACGATGATCCGAAGTGGAACCAAACTCGCTCTATAGAGTCACCCCTACAGGGGAGCTCTCGTTTCCATTTTCCAATTTTGACATAAACATATACAACATACTAGTAACCTATTTAAACTGTGAGTGAACATTAGAGATCTCATTCTTGATCGAGGCGATTTCTTCATTTCCTTTCAAATGTTGTACAAATTTTACCTTTGTCATACCCGTGTGAATTAATTGTTTCTTAGAGGCGTAGTACCCCACTCCACGCATTCGTCCTTTAACATCCTTTCCAAACACTTGTGTTAACACATCGTTGTTATAATTCTCAATAGTATCGTTACTACACTCACCAATCATACTTATGGCTTGTCTTTTCTCTTTCGCAACCTTCACTTCCTCCTATATTATTATAAATAATTTTGTTAATCATTTGATAAAAGTTAAACTAAAACTTAAAAGATTCAACAATAAAAATATTATACTCACATAGAAACTTTTGGCACTCTCCAACACAGTTCTATCACTGCGTATATGTCCTGAAAACCAATTGCTACCCTCCTAATTTGTACTTCAGGCTTAGTCTTTTGCTGTACATTATTAAAATTAACAAATTAGATAAGAACATGTTTAATGTTAAAAGGAAAAGAAAATTATACACATCAGCAAGTATTTATTTTGGGCATACGTAAGACGCCCGAGACAATGGGTATACTTCAACTTTGAGCGGTTCTCAACATTTTTTTTTATTTTTGTTGCCTCTTTTTCTCACTATTTTCATTTTTATAAATTTCTTCCATATTTCAGGGTCAACACCTTCAGGCTCAGCGCCATCATCCTGCAAATGAGATCGCAATATATTTTTGAAAGTCCTGAATTTTTGGGACCATGGCTTCTCCACTAATGGGCAAGCCACATCTGAGGGAACATTAAGATCAAATTATCTCTGTTATCATTAAGCAAAACAAAAAGAATTAACAGAATAATAAATAGCAAAAGAATAAAAATAAAAAATAAAAAGAAGAATAAAAAATGAAGAAATGAAGTATAAGATCATATTTACCATCAAAGCATTCCAAACATCATGTTTACATTTCTTTGGCACGTGTCTCTAGTCCGAGAAGTGAATCGGGCAATTAACTCTCACAAAATCCCCGGTATGAGAACTCAATAGCTTTTCATTATCACCAACTATTGACCCGTCATCTTCAACAATGATTTTTATTTTCTCCTTTGGGGTTTTAGCCATTGAGGAGGAAAATTGTGCTAAATATGTATCGATTGACATTTTAACTTTCCTAAATTTAAAAAAAAAAACATTAGTTTGATGGTAATTTTATAGTAAAATAAAAGATAAATAGTATACTTATTGAATTAAGAGCATATAATAAATAATGCATCATTTCTCCTCATGAACATATTACTAATCATGATATAAAGACAACAATTATAGCAAGAATAGTTGAATTTAAAGGATCAGTCTAAAGTGATAAAAAACAGGTGAACAACTTATGCAAAAATGCCACTTGATTGAATTAAAAGTGTTACAATTCACTAACAAAAATACATTAACAACTAGTGAAAAAACACTAGCTAGACTTGTCATATTGGTTTAGGAGGTTCTCCAAATGAGGTTCATCTTCAAGAGTAGATTGGAACACAATTGGTATCTCTAGCTCATCTACTTGACTGGTCAATCACTTCGTGGAATGTATATCAACCCACCAATTAGGAGTGTTCAAATCTTTTGAGTATAAGACTTGACTGGCATCAGAAGCGAGAATTGCAAGTTCATCAAGCTTATTATTACTGCTCTTGAACTTATCAAAATTAACCACCACCAAATTGGAGTCTGGACAACGTTTACAACTATTGATTTTGTCCTCCACTCTCAACCAACCACGGCAAAACACTACCTCCTTAAATAGCGTATAGTCCAACTCAAGTATTTGCCTGATAACTCCGTAATACATTGTCCAAGAATCTTTAAGATTTTTATCACTTTTCCTTGCCCTAAATTGAGTCCAAGACTTCCTTCAAACACAATTGTCGTGTGTCATAATAGTATCGTCGTGATACTTGGGAGAGAATACAAAGCCATTGGCTCGATATTTTTTATATGTTTTAACCTTGTGTTTTAGCCCTTGTACTAATCGCCACCACATAGCATTTGTCTCTATCTCTTCAGACGTGGCCAGCTGCGCAATAGAAATAAAATAATAGCTATAAAGTGAGTATGGATAAGAAAGAATATAACTTAATATACTATTAAAATCAAGAGAACCTTATTATGTAACCACAGAATGAAAGAAGTTTTCATCTCTACTTTGGTTAATTGGCTCCCATTTCCTTTATCACGCAAAGTGGATTTTAGTAATGTTTTATACTCACTGTAATTTATTCACATAAGTTTGTGTATTATTATTTAAATGTGAATTTTGATAAATACTTATTAAATTGCTCAAACCTGTAGAATTCTTCAAGACCATCAACGTCAAGTCGAAATAGGACCCGTCGACATATTTGTTGAAACTGTTTAGGTTCCACCATCACAATCTTATCATTTAACAACGGTCCTTCGTCTGAAAACTCTCCATCTTCTTCTAGAAATGCTTCCCGAGTATATTTGTGGTTTCTGTCAAGAGAATTAGGCATGTAATCCATGAAATACCTAATAGATTCACCAATAATATAGGATTATGCAATTGAACCTTCAATGTATCGCTTATTTCTAGGTATATCTTTAAAATCCTACATCTTCCTATTTGTGTGAAAAATTTGTATGTGACATATTCATTAACAATGATCTATATGTATATGCTTGTGTTTGTGTTTGTGTGAAAATAAAAATTAATATAAAGAGTTTATCGTTCAAACGGATACATCCAATGTGTTACTGTAGGACCACAAACTAATGCTTCATCGGCTAAATGTATAATAAGGTGTATATTAATATAAAAAAATGCAGGCGGAAAGTGTTTCTCCAACACATAGACACACACAATGCCTCTTCAACCATAAACTTGGCCCTTTGCATATCCTTGCGAATTAAGACTTTCAAGCACAATATTTTGAAATATAAGCTGAAGTGATGAATAGCTCTTTGCAAATATTTGTATTTAAAAAATTCATGATGAAGTAATACGGGCAACAAATACTCCATAATAATGTCATAGTCATGTGACTTCATTGAGTGCAAACTAGGTGGGTTGAGGGTGAGGATATTATTCAGGTTGGACAAAAAGCTGGAAGGTAGCTTTAAGTCTTTTAAAATTTGACAAAAATTTCATTTCTCTTCTTTATTCAATATAAATGATGCTTTGGGTTTTATCCCTTTCCCGATTCGCTCATCTTCTCGCATCCATTGACCACTATGTATGCCCAAGTACTTCATATCCTTTCGCATATTATTGTATCTTTAGTTTTTGTTTTATCATCGAGGAGTGTACTTATTAAATTCCCTGCAACATTCTTCTGGATGGGCATCACATCAAGAAAAAGTTGAATTTTACGAGTACTCAAACATTACAAGTCAAATAAAATTGACCTTTTATACTATGTCTCCTTAAGTTCAACATTACAATTCTCATTTTCATCACCCATCTTTCGCTTCTTGCTGGAAACTTTTAAAGACTTTCTCGGTGTATACTCGATACAACGTAACTTCTTTAAAAGTGCATCCCTATTCAACCGACGTGGATGAGGTGTATACTCCGTTGATCTAAGCCCCATACTCACACCTTTTCAAAAAGGGTGATCTATGTTAAGGAAAATATGATAGATTTTACTATCTTACTACTATGCGTCAGTCGGATAGATGTAGTATCATCCCCACAAACAGGGTAAGCTTTATAACCATGTGTAACACACCAAGATAAATTTCTATATGAAGGGAAATTGTGAATCCCCCACATTAACATAACTTTCAATTTAGAAGGTTGCATCTTTTACATGTCATAAGCCGGAATACCTACTTCCCATAATTACTTCAACTCATTAACTAATGGCTGAAGAAAAACATCGATGTTTTGACCCGGTGCCTTCGGACCAAATATTAACAAAGACAACATTTGATACTCACTCTTCATGCACAATGGAGATGAAATATTATTAGGCACCGTGATAATAGGCCAACAGATATAATTGGAAAACTGAATGCCACGAGGATTAAACCCATTGATTGCTATTGAGAGCCAAACATTGCATCCTTCTTTAGAAAATTCAGGCCATTTTGATTTGAAACTCCTCTATTGGGATGAATGACATGGATGTCGCTATTAATTCCATGAAGTGGTTTCCTTATGGTTCCATGTTGTTTCTCAGGATATCCACAGAATAGTATAAAATCTCACCAACCTTGGAATCAAGGGGAAATGTCTCAATACCTTTTTAGGTTCTTTAGAAATCCTTCCCCTTTTCCTCATAGTAACTGAATACCTTGATTATCCACATTAGGGACATTCATCCATAAATTCATTCTCCTTCTAATATAAGACACAATCATTGATGCATGTATTAATTTAATTAGCCTTCATCCCCAAGTCTTTCATCATACTCTTCATCTTTGGATAATTTTCTGGTAGTGTATTACCTTTTAGAAGCCACCTTTTTAAGATAGACAAGAGTGTCTTGACACTATTTCCTGACCAACCAAATTGCTTCTTTAAGTTGTGAAGTTTTACAATTGAAGAAAGAGTTATTTTAGGACCTTCGCATGAAGGATATAAGTTCTCAACTGATAATCTCTTATATTCATTATACTTATCATTTCTAGAATGATCTTCTTTGGAAACTCCCGGATGACCGCATTCAACAGCTATAAAAGGTTCCCCATGCATTCCCTAACAAACAGTAACAAGATTTTCCACCCCAACACCTTGTTCCTTAATGTTTTCTTTTACTATATTCTCCTCAACTTATTCTACCGGTGGGGGATCAATAGTGTTCACGGATGTATTTTCACCGTGAAAAAACCATACAGTACAATTGATGCATACCGTTCCTCCATAGATGTCTCTCTACTTTTTTTGATTTTAGATGCAACTTATTGTGACACTTTGAACATGGATAAGGTATTGTTGTCAGCCCCTGATCATTGTTCTCTTACGAAAATTTAATAAACTCTTCAATGCCCTCTAAATAAAACAAGTTGCCTTTGTTCTCTTTGGTTATCCATTCTTTGTTAATTGATCCACTACACCAAATCCCGCGAATGGTCATGCCCAGTGGGTTACGACCGAAGTCCACGACCAGTTAGTCACAGACTTGGGTCATGACCATATCAATTTTTGGCGTGGCCATATTCATTACCACACTGAGTCATGGATCTTTAGAAAGTGGTCACGGCCCAAGTGCGTGACCCACAGTGGTTAGGGACTTGGGCCGTAACCAGGTAGTGACCATCTTCACGCCAAATTTGCGCCAAAATTCCCTCTAAGCTTGGTCGTGGATGGGTAACGGACTTGGGCCGTGACCATAGACATGATGAAGCACCACACACACACACACACTATGGGTCACGATTGGGGGTCGTGACCATTTCTTGGTGTGGGTCATGGCTTGAGGCCGTGACCATCCCTCATTTGAACACTGACTGTGATGGTTTTGTTGGTCGCGCATGGTGGGTCATGGCCCTAGGCCGTGACCAGGTTCAATGGATCGCCTTACCTTCATTTATTGGCCGCGCATGGTGGGTCACGTATTTAGGCCGTGACCAGGTTCAGATCTTAAAAAAAGACCCGCTGCGTCCTCATTTCGATCGAACAATTTCACTGTCTAAAGCCATTTCGATTTGTACGATTTCTAGCAATTTGTCTAAAGATATGTGTGTATGTATAGATTTGTGGCAATTTGTGTGTATGTATAGATTTGTCTTAAGACATTTCAATTTGTGCCCTGATTTCGATTTCATACTTCACATATCCTCATTTCATCTTATTTGTCTAAAGCCCTAATTTCGATTCTCATTTGTGTGTGTGCATTTCGATTCTCATCGTGTGTGGGTATGTGTGTGTATGTATAGATTTATGTTTATATGTGTGTATGTGTGTGTGTGTGTGTATGTACAGATTTATGTTTATATGTGTGTAACTATGAAGAAATTGTATTTTATGTCAATAAACCCTATAAATTGTATTGGGGTTATTTTTTTTGACAAAATATTATTCAAACCCTAGACATTATATTTTTTGCTCAATCTCAAATGCTTAGTTTCGAGTGCTTCACACAATTTTTTTGGGCGTAATGTTGACTTTAGTTCCATAAGTTGGTGTGAAGATTTGATTCACGAATCTAGGTCGAACAAAAAATCTGAGGAACTCGGGTTAGTTTCCTCAAACTCAAACTCATACGGTTTTTTCATTTTTTTTAACAAAATGCATTTTGTAACTATTTTAAATATGAAACCAGTTGTATATTTTGATTTTTATAGTTCTCAATTCGGATTTTTATTTTTACAGATCTCAGCTTTGATTTCTCATTCTTGGGTAGTAGTTGTATATTTTCTAACTATATTTTCTAAATGATTATGAGGATTTACGGATCTTTATTTTATTAACGAGAAATATTATGCTGGCATAATTTTGTGACACAATTTACGTGTCTCACCCTCATTCGCTCGTGTCTGGGTCCCACCAGGGATGTAGCCTAGTGGAGCCCGGACTCAAGTGAATGAGGGTGCGACACATCAATTGTGTCAACCTGGAAGGACTCTTTTTTAACTAGACTTAATATTCATAAGTTATGAATATTAAGTTGTTGTTGGGCAGTAATTGGATTTTGGTTCTTTTTAAGATTGACTGATGTTTTTGGAAGATGATTTTGGTATATGACTTTATTGGCGGATTTATGTTGCGATTTCAGCGATTTGGTTGGATTTTCAATTTTCGTAGATCCTTTCCCGAAAGAGCATAATATTTGGCTTCAAAAATTCTCAATGAGCTTGTTAAGGTTAGCTCTATAACACTTCACTAGCTGCATGTTCGTTCACACACAGAAACACACATGTTCGTTCACACACGTTTGCCCTAAGTTGGATTGTTTGCCCTAAGTTGGATTAAAATATGGATTGTTTGCCCTAAGTTGGCCTTACATGTTTTGTCAAAGTTCTTGATTTGCGCATAACATGTTTGTAAATATGTCAAAAAGATTATATATATATATATATATATATATTTACACACATTTTAGCAGGCTTGAATGGGTTGTTTTTTTATTATCTTTATCTCGCTTTGTATCCTATTATGATATTGACATTAATTTAACACTTTAATTTGATGTATGAATGTTTAGTTACTTTTACGAATGTTTGTCCTTGTCAATCTTATTTGTATCCTACTAGCTACTCTTTAGTTTAACTAAAGTAGTTATGTAATTGTCAATCTTATTTGTAGATGTTTATGCAAATGTTAGTAAATTTCTTACGATAGTGTCGATAAGTGTACATGTTATTAAATTTGTTGGGTATGTTCTTAATTTGCCTATGAAAAAGTATATCACATATCTTGCGATTAATGTGCATTTTTTTATGTTTATGTCAAGATATTAGGAGGCTACAACTTGGCATGGAACAAATGCAACTTGATTCCGTTCATTCATATTTTAACTTGACATGTTTCATACATATTATAGGCAACAGGTTGCTCACGTTCGTTAGAATTGTGATGTTAAAATGGGGGAATAAATCTGCGACATATGTAAATCTGCGACGTATTATAGGCAGCAGATCTAATTCTTCCGTGGTTTTGTGAGGTACTTTATTTAATTTTATATACCCATTCTTCATAACACATTGTTTACTTATTGCAGATCTAACCAATTAGATACCAGTTCTTCTTTACATAACAGTTCTTCATTACACACCAGGTAATCTTTACTTTAACTGAAGTAGTTATATAATTGATATGCATTATCTATTAAATCTTTTAGATGATAGAAGGAGTACGAGATAATTATTGGTTTTGTTTGGTTTGGCTATTGGATAATTATTGGTTGTTGGCTTGTTGTTGGATAGTATGTTAGAAGGAGTATGGGATAATTAGAAGGAGTACGTGATAATTATTGGTTTGATTGTTGGATAATATGTTGAAAATATTTTAGATTCTCGATTTGAGAATACGAAGATAACTTGAAAATGGGTAGACTTAAGTTTAAAAACATGGTGTTAGAGGGGAGAAACTCGAAACATCCCCCAAACGGCCCCATTAGGGGCACCGACACCTCGCACGGGACTAATGTAACTCGTAGGAACCGACCATGTGGTCACCTGACTCTCGGTTTGAGAATACGATGATAATTCGAAAATATCTTGACTTAGGCTTAAAAACACGATGTTAGAGGGAGACACCCCGAAATAGCCCCCAAACGGCCCCGTGAAAGGCACCGACACCTCGTACAGAACAAATGTAACTCATAGGAACTGACTGCATGGTCACCGGAATCTCAGTTTGATAATATATTGATAACTTGAAAATTTATAGACTTAAGCTTAAAAACATGGCGTCAGAGGGGAGAAACTCGAAACATCCCCCAAACGACCCCGTTAGAGGCACCGACACCTCGCACGGGACCAATGTAACTCGTAGGAACCGACCGCGTGGTCACTAGACTCCTGATTTGAGAATACGAGGATAATTTGCATATATCAGGACTTAGGCTTAAAAACACAGCGTTAGAGGGCGAAAACTCGAAATAGCCCCCGAATGGTCCCATGAGAAGCACCAACACCTCGCATAGGACAAATGTAACCTATAGGAACTAATCGTACGATCACGAGACTCTCGGTTTGATAATACGAGGATAATTTGAAAATATCAGGACTTAGGCTTAAAAATATGGCATTAAACGACGAAAATTCGAAACATCCCCCGAACGGCCACATGAGAGGCACTAATACCTTGCAGGGAACAAATGTAACTTGTAGGAACTGACCGAATGATAACGGGACTCCCAATTTGAGAATATAAGGATAATTTGAAAATATCAGGACTTAGGCTTAAAAACATGATGTTAGACGGCAAAAACCCGAAACAACCCCCGAACGGCCCTATAAGAGGCACCAACACCTCGCACGGGACCAATGTAACTCGCAGGAACTGACCGCGCGATCACGAAACTCTCGATTTGAGAATTCGAGGATAATTTAAAAATATTAGGACTTAAGCTTAAAAACAAGGCGTAATATAACTCGAAACATCCCTAGAACCACCCCATGAGAGGCACCGACACCTCGCACGGGACCAATATAACTCGTAGGAACTGACCACGCGATCATGGGACTCCCAATTTGAGTATACAAGAATAATTTGAAAATATCAGGACTTAGGCTTAAAACATGGGGTTAGAGGGCAAAAACCCTAAACAGACCCCGAACGGTCATGTAAGAGGCATTGACACCTCGCACCGGACAAATGTAACTCGTAGGAACTGATCGTGTGGTCACCTGACTCTCGGTTTGAGAATACGACAATAATTTGAAAATGTTTGGACTTAGGCTTAAAAACATGGTGCTAGAGGGGAAAACCCCGAAACATACCGCAAATGGCCCCTTAAAAGGCACTGACACATTGCACGGGACAAATGTAACTCGTAGGAACTAACCGTGTACTCACCAGACTCTCAATTTGAGAATACAATGATAATTTAAAAATATCTAGACTTAGGCTGAAAAACATGGCGTTAGAGGGCGACACCCTGAAAAATCCTGCAAACGGCCCCGTAAAAGGCACCAACACATCGCACAGGACAAATGTAACTCATAGGAACTGACCGCGTGGTCACCGGACTCCCGGTTTGAGAATACGATGATAATTTGAAAATGTCTGCATTTAGGCTTAAAAACATGGCACTAGAGGGGGAAACCCCGAAACATCCAGTAAACGACCCCGTAAAAGGCATCGATACGTTGTACGAGACAAATGTAACTCGTAAGAACTGACTGCATAGTCACCGGAGTCCCGATTTGAGAATACGATGGTTATTTGAAAATATATAGACTTAGGCTTAAAAACACGGCATTAGAGGGAGACACCTCGAAACAGTCCCCAAACGGCCCCGTGAGAGGTACCGAAACCTCGCACGGGACCAATCTAACTCATAGAAACGGATCGTGTGATCACTAAACTCCTGGTTTGATAATAATACACTCATAATTTATATCAAATTGCGCAAATTTTCATCTTTTTTATAACTTTTAAGTCACTTGGATTTTGTGAAAATAAATAATCCATACAAAACAAAATCTACATCGGCTGCACCACTTGTCTTCAAGCCAAAGTTTATCTACAGCGTGAGCTTTTTATTCGTTATGAGTATGGTACTTAAGGGAGGCCTAGGTTTGGAGTGAGTTTGGGACTTTTTGTTGACTCTCTCAATACATTTTATGTTCCTGGACATTCTACCACCATTGAAATTCAATATCCAGTCCCTAATATGCAGTTTCTTGTCAAATACGTTGATTCATTAGATGCTTTCATTTGTACGAAGATCAAAACTAGAATCCCGAACATGATTTCATGGGACTATAACTTCGAACCTGTAGGAAGCACCCCCCTCAGTTTTACTGTTAAGTCGGCAACTTTGAAGGAAGCTATCGATGATCTGGAATGGCCAGGCTCAAGTATTCAGATAATCCTCCAACCAGCTCCTCCTTCTGTCACGTTTAAAGGTGAAGGCCATGGGGATTTACAGATAGACTTCATGTATTATGCAAATACTGATCTTTTGATTTCATTCCATTGTGATCACAGAGTTTCCTAGAGGTACAAATGCAAGTTCCTTCGTGGAACAGCTTCAAACATACCAAGCAGCGTTATCAAAGATAATCGAGGAATGTTAAAAGTTCAGCACCTAGTTTTAGTTGCAAGGCCATCTTCTTCACACCCCCACATTGATTCTGATGGCTATCAATAGCCCAACCATATTGCTTATATAGAGTTCTTTGTCGAATCAGAGGTAAAAGACACCAAAAATGATTCATATGGTATGAAATGTGTATGGTTTCTTGTCATATGGGGAGAAAAATCAAGAAATGAGAGATGTCTTTTAGGTAGTGTTTAAGATATTCTGTCCAATGGTTTGGAAATGGAAATTAAGCAATATTAGTTTAAATTTTGATTGAAATCTGGTCCTAGTCCAACTCAAAAACATTAATTAGAGTTCCTAGTCTTCATGAATATCTATTTATAAGAAATATGCTTTCATGCTAAAAAAAAAAAAAATATAGCAGCTATATATGGCCATATATAGAAGCTATATATGGCTATATATAGCAGTAGCTATATATGGAAGCTACATATAGAAACAACTATATATAGCAGCAGCTGCTATATATAGCAGCTATATATACCGCTGCACAGTTTGATCAAGAGGAACCAAGTTATACCTTTATCGTTTGATCATAGAATAATTTAAAAAGAAGGATGCGAGTTGTTTGAGGCTCCCAAGAATCTTTTATTCACTATTTCAGCACCAAATCTAACATACGAATCCGTAGAAACAACAAATAGGTACACTTAGAAAAAAAACTATAAATCTACTTCCAGTGAAAAAAACAAATCCAGGTGTTTAGGACTTAGGCTTAAAAACATGGCGTGAGAGGGCGAAAACCCAAAACAGCCCCCGAACGGCCCCATGAGAGCACCAACACCTCACACGGGACAAATGTAACCCATACGAATAGACCACACAATAACGGGACTCCCGGTTTGAGAATTATGAGGATAATTTGAATATATCATGACTTAGGCTTAAAAATACGACGTTAGAGGGTGATACCCTAAAATAACCCCCAAACAGCCCCGTGAGAGGCACCGACACCTCGCACGGGGCAAATGTAACTCATAGGAACTAACAAAGCGATCACGGGGCCCTCTATTTGAGCGTACAAGGATAATTCGAAAATATCAGGACTTAGTTTAAAAAAAGGCATTAGAGGGCCAAACCCCGAAACAACCTTCGAACGAGCCCGTGAGAGACACCAACACCTCGCACGGGACCGATGTAACTCATAGAAATTAACTGCGCGATCACGGGACCCCCGGTTTGAGAATACGGTGTTAATTTGATAATATCTAGACCTAGGCTTAAAATATGGCATTAGAGGGAGAAACCCCGAAACAACCTCTGAACGGCCCTATGAGAGGCACCAACATCTCGCACGGGACAAATGTAACTCGTAGGAACTGACCGCGCAATCACGGAACCCCCAGTTTGAGAATACGATGATAATTTGAAAATATATAGACTTAGGCTTAAAAAATGGCATTAGAGGGCGAAACCCCAAAATAATCCCCGAACGGTCCTGTGAGAGGCACCAACACCTCGCACGGGACCAATGTAACTCGTAGGAAATGACCGCGCGATCACGAGACCCCCCATTTGAGAATACGAGGATAATTTGAAAATATCATGACTTAGGTTTTTAAAGTTGGCGTTAGATGTCCAAAACTCGAAACAGCCCCTGAACGGCCCCGTGAGAGGTCCCAACACCTCGCACAGGACCAAATTTAACTCATACTAACAAATTGCGTGATCACGAGGCTCCTGGTTTGAGAGTACGAGGATAATTTCCATATATTAGGACTTATTGTTAAAAAATGGCATCAGATGGCCAAAAGCCGAAACAACACTTGAACGGCCCCGTGAGGGGCACCAACACCTCGCATGAGACCATTGTAACTCGTACGAACAGACCATGCGATCACGAGACTCCCGATTTCAGAGTACGAGGATAATTTGCATATATGAGGACTTTGGCTTAAAAACATGGCTTTAGAGTGCAAAAACTTAAAGCAACACCCGAACGGTCCCGTGAGAGGCACCAACACCTCGTATGGGACCAATGTATCTCATATGAATGGATCGCGCATTCATAAGACTCCCGGTTTGAGAGTATGAGGATAATTTTCATATATCAGGACTTAGGCCTAAAACACATGGCTTTAGAGTGCGAACACCTGAAATGGCACCCGAACGACCCTGTGAGAGGCACTAACACCTCGCACGGGACCAACGTAACTCGTAGGAACTGACCGCGTGATCACGGGACCCCCAGTTTGAGAATACAATAATAATTTGAAAATATCTAGGCTTAGACATAAAAAAGGTCATTAGAGGGCAAAACTCCTAAACAAACATCGAACGGTCCCATGAGAGGCACCAATACCTCGCACGGGACAAATGTAACTCGAAAGAACTGATCGCGCGATCACGGGACCCCCGATTTGAGAATACGACGATAATTTGAAAATATATAGACTTAGGCTTAAAAAATGGCATTAGAGGGTGAAACCCCGAAACAACCCTCGAACGGTCCCGTGAGAGGCACTAACATCTCGCATGGGACCAATGTAACTCGTATAAACTGACCGTGCGATCACGGGACTCCTGGTTTGATTATACGAGGATAATTTTACAACATAAGGAATTTGGCTTAAAGACATGGAATTAGATGGCCAAAACCCGAAACAGCCCCCGAATAGTCCCGTGAGAGGCACCAACACCTCACACGGGACCAATGTAGCTAGTAGGAACAGATCGTGCGATCATGAGACCCCCGATTTGAGAATACAAGTATAATTTGAAAATATTAGGGCTTAGGCTTAAAAACATGGCTTTAGATGGCCAAAACTCGAAACAGCCCCCGAGCGGCCCCGTGAGAGGCACCAACACCTCACACAGGACCAATGTAACTCGTACGAATAAACCACATGATGACGAGACTCCCCGTTTGACAGTACGAGGATAATTTTCATATATCAGTACTTAAGCCTAAAAACATGGATTTAGAGTGCAAAAGCTCAAAGCAACACCCGAACGGCCTCGTGAGAGGTACCAACACCTAGCACTGGACCAATGTAACTCGTACGAACAGATTGTGCGATCATGAGACTCTCAGTTTGAGAGTACGAGGATCATTTGCATATATCATGCTTTAGTCTTAAAAAAATGACAATTATAACTCGTATATACAATTTTTCAGCTTGAATATGATTCGAAAACTACTTGGTTGCTGATATCATTTTTTTTGTATCCTATTTTTTGTAGGATAACATTGTATCGTTTTCTTTTTTGCACGTGGAATACATGAAGAATGCAATGGTTTACAACATGAAGATTGTTTATATGATGTTGTTGACATTTAGGATTATATTTGTTATGTGTTACAGCCGTGCGGGCTTGTATAGTTTGATTGTTAAATTTGATGGCCGTGTGGGCTTTATAATTAATAGGTTTTATATTAACCGGGTTTGGAATGTCCAGAAAACAGGAGAAACTCTGCCCAATTTTTTTTTGGTCTGTGAATTATTAGGACTTATAATATTTTTAAGTTTGTATGTATATTATTTTATTAACATTGTTCTCGATTAGCAATTTGTGATTTTTTTTATTGTTTTTCCAATAAAAAATATTTGAAACACCTCGTGCGTGTTCAAAGTTAAATGTAGCAACCGTCCGCGCAGTCACGGGACCCGCAATTTATGGATTGGACGTAAAAATATGATTTTTTTTATTATAGTTAAATATGGTCATGGACTTTGTCCATGACCATTTTTATTTTTTTCGTCGCGCTTAAAAATGGTCGCAGTCAAAGTCCATGACCCCCAACCATGATGAAAAATGGTCACGGACTTTGGCCGCAACCATTTTTTCCCTTTTTTTTCATCGCGGTGTGGGTCACGGACTTTGACCGTGATCATTTTTCGTCACGATTAGGGGTCATGAACTTTGGCCGCGACCATTTTTATCCTTTTTTTTTCTTCGTGGTGTGGGTCATGGACTTTGGCCGCGACCATTTTTTCCTCGTCGCGATGTGGGTCACGACCTAAGTCCGCGACCATCTACCGTGACCCTCTTGGAGGTGTGACCCCAGATCGGTCATAGACTTGGGCCGCGACCCACGGAATTGGTCATGCCCGAAATGGTCACGACCCAAGTCCGCGACCCACAGTCTTGGTCAGGGATTTTGGCCATGACCATTCGCCAGTTTTGGTGTAGTGATCGTGAGATTCCATAAACAAGATAAAACACACATTTATAATAAGTTGCAGCTGTAATATTCGGTAATGGTTAATGTCTATTTATGGCAACTAATTATACCACGAATTATGATGCTAAATTCATGGTTTCCAAATTCTAAACATACTTTTGATAAATAAAAAAAAATCTGAGCATATTCATCAAATAAACACATAATTCATCATGAATTCTATTTACAAATAACGTGATCATTCATGGGGTTCCTTTTGATCTATCATAAAATTTAATATGTGTATCACAGTCAGTGCATTGGGCAAAACTAAATATTGATCAACTTAAGATACATTGATAAGAAAATGACCCTCCTCGTAACGTCTCAACCTAAAATGGATACTTATCCTGAAGTCCATGTTTTTAACACCAAATATGTATAAATGACTTTGGTTCATAAATACATACACAGTATAACTAATTGCATGGATAAAGGATTAACCTTAAATTTTCACTTTGTCACTAACATTAGCTACCGTAAGTTTACATTAAATACATAAGCAACATATTTTGGAGTGAGTATAACATATTACTATTAGAGACAAACTTTTTTTTTGGTAAAACAATATGCATCAAACTAATCAATATTATTAATGACCAGATCAATTTTTGACCTATAATAGAAAAAATAATTAAAAATAAAATTAAATGAAAAAAATACTAAAATTAAACATAGTAGTACCATTTTCCTCTGATGGACATTAGTGGAAACACCCACTAAAATAAGAAATGAACATACTTAAATTACATAAATATCTGTCGACCTAACAATTAAACATGAACTCAAGAATATAAGATGGCTTGGGTTTAAAATTTATAACCCTAAATTTAAATTTACACTTAGATAAAAAATTAAATTAAAATACTTGTATTGTACCGTAAGAAAATGTGAGAGAAATTATAGTACCACATAACGAGATTCATTCACATCATCAACAAATATATGTTTATCATTCATGTTAACAACATTTAAAAATTATATAATACAATGCCTTTTTTGTCTAATAAACTTCGTAGGAATATTGAAGCAAAGACAACAATGTTAGTTTCAGCACAAATGCCTTTTGGGGGGAAAATTAAAAATAGGGTTGGGAGTTAAAAAAAACAGTGTTTTTCCTTCTTAACTCATCCACATCTCTTCACATACATGAGACGAGAGATGAAAGTGTGTTTCAAATGAGAGAAGCGATTGTGTTTCAGATGAAAGAAGCAAGATAAAATTACTTGATCCGATCAAACTAAGGTTGTGAATGAATGGTGATAGACAAGAGAAACTAGCGGTGTAACCTGTAGAGACGAGCATATATGGGGAGGTGGGAGGGATATAAAAAGAGACGGGAGAGACTTGGAGAGTGGGATCTCCCACCTTTTTTCCTTTTTAAATGACTTTTGTGTAAAATTATAATATATTTGTAATGGTTTTTTTCTCTTAATAACGGATTTTATCCGTTACACGGATTTTGTCCATTACAAATTAGTAACAGATAAAATCTGTTATGAATAGGAAAAAAGTCCGTTACAATTTTCCTCTTTTGGTGTAGTGTGTTGTTTATCCTATTCAAATCTCTATACATGTTTCTATTTCTCCTTTTCCTGATGTAAATATGACTAAGACCTCTTTTTACAATCTTCTCAACGTTGTTTTCCTTGAAAATAAAATAAATGAAGATTTTGAGTATCCTGTTGTGCCTTACATTAATTGCATTGATTCTAATCAAATTTTTTATTATAAATGAATAATTCTTAATTGATCTCAATATGGAAAATAATAAACATCATAACCACGTTCAAATTAATGATGATGAAACTATTATTAATAATCTCAGTTCGAGTAGTCATCAGCGTGATATTAGGATACGGTCTAACCTTAAGGAGCATGAGCGGGCGTAATTTAAAGAACTGCTGAAATAGTTTATAAATATCTTCACGTGGTCCTATGATGACATGCCTGGCATTGACCCAGAGATAGCTCAATATGAAATCCTAATATTCCTCTGATCAAGAAAAAAATTGAGGAAGCTTTGAACTGAATGGTCTCTTAAAGACAAAGAAGAGGTGGTCAAATAGCTGAATGTGGGTTTCATTCGTGTGGTCGAATACCTTACATGAATTGCCAATATCGTCCCCATTCCGAAGTCGAGTGGAAAAGTTTGTATGTGCGCCAACTATCGGGATTTAAACAAAGCATCCCCGATAAATGATTACCCATTGCCAAACATCGACATGATCGTGGATAATATAGCCAGCCATGCCCTCAAATCATTTGTCAACGGATTTGTCAATTACCACCAGATTAAGATGCACCCTGACCATTAAGATAAAACATGACAGAGTATGAGGCATGAACCATAGGCCTAAAGATCTCCCTCAAGAAAGGCACCAAACACCTAGACATCTATGGAGACTCTACCCTCATTATCGAGAAAAATTTTCAAAAAATGAAAAGTCAAAGACGAGAAAATCCTACCCTTCCATGCCCACCTAGAAGAGCTTGCCTCCAAATTTGAATATCTCACCTTTCATTACCTTACTCACTCAAAGAACTACCTAGATGATGCCCTTGTAACATTGGCCTCAATAGTCGATATGCCCAAAGGAATAATAATGGAACCCTTTCCTGGTTCAGAAATAAGCTACACCCACCTACTATTACCATATTGAGCTCATCAACAAAGACGACCCTGACATGGCCGGATCATGGTACTATGACATATAGTGCCTCCTCAAATCTCTAAGAAATGAATAAGAAAGAGTATGTGACCCTTTACAAACTGGCTGCCCAGTACATCATATGCGATAAAGTAATTTTCAAGAAAAACTTTAATGGAACCCATTTGCATTGCATAACAAGGGCTGATGTTGAAGGAATAATGCAAAATATCCACAATGAGGAATGTGGACATGGATGAACAGTCACATGCTTGCCAAAAATATCATTCGTCAATGGTATTATTGGATTACCATGGTTCAAGATTGCACTGCCTATGTTCGAAGATGCCTCAAGTGCCAATAATTTGCCAATCTTAACACTTACCTCCTCGAAAATTCTATAACATGACCTTTCCCTATCCTTTATCCACCTGGGGCATAGACATCATAGGGAAGATCACTCCAAAAGCTTCAAATGATTATGAGTTCATCCTGGTCTCCATTGATTACTTCATAAAATGGGTCGAAGTCGAGTCATACACAACTGAATGCCAAGAAAGTAGCCAAGTCTATTAGAAAGAACATCATTTATCGATACGAATTCCTCATGAATTAGTATTTGAAAATGGTATCCACTTTAAAGACGAAGTTACAGAACTGGTAGACGAGTACGTAATTCAAAGACACAAGTCTTCTCCTTACTAACCCCAAACCAATGGTGCTATAAAAGACGACAATAAAAGCCTCAAAACCATAATTAAGAAGATGATTGAAAGTTTTAGAAACTGGGACAATCGAATCCCCTACGCCCTCTAGGGATATCATATCTCTATCATAACACCTATTGGGGCTACCCCCTATTATCTGGTATATGACATGGTAGTAGTTCTCCCCATTGAGCTAGAAACACCTTCCCTATATGTCATGACTGAGAGTAGAATCAATAAGGAAAACTAGCATTAGAGCCATTATGATGACCTATCACCTTTGGATGATAATAAATTTAAAGCTCTATACCACATATAGGGGTACCATCATCGGAAAACACGATCATTCAACAGGAAATTTATGGACTGCGGTGTTTGAAAGGGAGATCTTGATCTCAAAGAAATTATAGAAATGTGGCAACCCAGATGGAAGTTGAAACTTAATTAGAGCGGCCCCTTCATCGTAAAAAAAACTCTATCAAGCAACACTGCTATGCTCACAGATCTCGACAGAGAAGAAATGGTGCGTTCAGTCGATGTAGAATGTCTTAAGAAATTCTAGCCTTAATCTGTATTCTCATTGCGCTACGACTTTTCTCATCCCCCTTCTATTTAAAAAAATATTCATTTTTCCTTACCCAGAACTACGTCAGACCTGATCCTCTCAAAATAATTCTTTTCAAAATGACACACGTGAAATTTTTAAAACCCTCAGAGGTACATATGCAGCCCATGCGACATACATGGAAACAACCTTTTCTTTTTCATAAAATGTTATTCTTTTCTAGCCCACGAGAACGACGGTCCATCTCATCATTTACATGAACAAAAGGATTATGTATGCCTTACCAATTGGTATAGATAGTTCAATCACAAAAATTCATCAAAAGACACAACAAAATTAGTCAATATCATTTTTATTTCAAATTAAGGAACATAGCCATTGCATAATATATTAGTCGAGGGAGTCAAACAGGCCGCCCCATTCCTAACCTATAAACAACCTACCCAATCCCTACCAGATAACCAACTTGACAACAAAAAAAAATCCTAAAACATCCCAAAACGCCATCACAAATCACCTCAAACATGAATTCCCCAACTTTATAAATATTATCCCCAGCATTCACAAAACACTACCCTCAGCTGTCAGACGGCCCTGCCTCATCATCTTTTCCTGCTTCCGGAGGTCCCTAGGTCTCCCACTCCTGATTAGTGCTCCGAATGAACTCCATGCAACGACATGCCTTGACAAGCGTTGTTAAAACCACAATGCCCTCCTCCATGGAGTCGAAAGACATAAGGCACCTTTTCCCAGTCTCCACTTCCAAGAATTTCCCAACTACCCATTTTCATAACCATTTCAGATAATCCCCAGAGACATACCAATCCCCTCCAATAGATTGTGATGGATGGGTGGACGGTCGACGGCATTGCCACAAGATCCTAATATTATCCGTAATGTAATACCCGTCCTTAATATTTTTTAATCCCCTTGTAAACTTGCGATAAAATGAAAAATATAGGGACTGGGATGATTATGATTAGATTGTATTCCTATTTAAACAAATCGGGAGGCTTGAAAGAAATGATTAAAGATTTGGGGATTGAATCAAATAAAGAGAAATAGTGGATTTGGGGCAACAAGATTTATTAGTCGTCAAAATTATATGGAATATATATGTTGGGGGTATAAATTAGAGTTGAAGAAAAATTAATTGAATTATGTATTTTTAGAAAGTATTATATAAGGGTTAAAGAATTCTTAGGAAAAACAAATTATATATGCATTTCAATAAAGAGTGGAAGTTTTTAGGGCATATGTGAAAAAAAACCCTACCCTTTTATATTCGTATAAGGCTCCTGTATAGACTAAATAGAAACCCAATTCGAATGGGATGGATTGCAAATTAAGGAGGTCAACTCCCATTCTCCCAAAAAATTGTTGCCGTCGAACTATTAAATACACAGAGGTGTTGGAACACGCGCGCGTGCGCGCGCACACACACACACATATGTGTGTGTGTGTGTGTTGTAGGTAAATCGTTTGTCACGAGGAGGATAAAGAGAGGAATATCAGTACTTCAAATATTCATGAGAAGGGGAGAGAGAGAGGCTTGGGTCGCTGGTCGCTCAAACGACCATGAAAGTCGCTTAAATCGATGGGTATGTCACTTAAATGACGGGTTAGGTCGTTCAAGCGACGGGGAAAGGCTATCAATATTCTGTCCTCTATGGCAGTCCTCAGATGTGGTTTGCACTAAGCCCTTGAGCTGTCACACCTTGATTCATGGTTTAACTCTTCAGTTGGCCTTGGGTAGGTGGAAATATATGTATTATCGATTTTGTCTTAGAATAAAATAATGGAATACAAAGGAAAGAAAAATGGACACCTCTTTGTTGATAAATATTGGGCGCTACTACGCGGGCTTAAGGCCCTGAGTCAAGGGAGGCGATGAAAATCAATTTAGGTGAAAGAGACATATCGGTCACGAGTTGCTACAACCATTGGTGAAAAGTCTTTAAAGACCGACAACCTCACTACATGTATAAAAGAGTTGTGTGGGGGAAGAAACTATGGCCAAATCTCTTTTCTCTCCCAGAGAGTTCATAATTTTTCCCACAGTATGATATTCCACCATTCAACCAATAAAGGCCCTTATAGATATACCAAACCACCGAGACCTCTACTGTTAAAAAAGAAATATGATCCAAAATCTTTGAGTTATTGGTTAGGTTGAAAGGGTATGATATTTATAGTTGGATAAGGGTTTTAAGGGGGTTATCTTGGAGATGGGTTGTTGAGTGTTTTGGAGTTTTCATAGAGGACTGATTGTGGGGCTTTTGTGACTCCTCCTAAGGCCACATTTGGAAGGGTGTGTGTGTGTGTGTGTGTGTGTGGGTGGGGGGGGGGGGGGGGGGGGGCGTTTTCACCACCACCACCACCACCACCACCATATTTGGAGTATTTGAGGTAGGATACTCTATTATTGTATTTAAAGATTCCATTTGGTATATATGTATGATAGTCTTGTTATTGTTATTGTTATTTATTAAGAGTAAAAATGTAAGAAAATATTGGTTGTGTGTATTTTCTAATGAAACTAAGAAATGGACATTTTTATGGTAATAAAAATGTAAGGAAATATTGGTTATGTGTATTCTCTAATGAAACTCAAAATGGACATTTTTATGGTAATAAGAATGTAAGAAAATACTAGTTGTGTGTATTTTTTTAATGAAACTGAAAATGGACATTTTATGGTAATAAAAATGATTAATGTTGCCAAATATTTATGAAACAAATGTTTTTAAACTTTTTTGTAAAATGGACAACGTTATGAATAAATATGTGAACGAGTTTAAAAGAGGTCGTATTGAGTTTAAACATAAGTAAGATTAATGGAAAGATTTAGTCTAGTGTAAATGATGCTATTTCATGTAATAAAATTGTTGAATTGATAAGTATGAAAGTTAGGCAAAAGCGTGATGTTAAACAAGCGTTAAAACGACTAAAGCATTAAATGTTAAGTTGGAAACTTAATGAATGTTTTTGAGAAATGATAATTCTTGAGAAATTAAATTGCAAGTTTGGTGAACAAAAGGTAATTTGGTAAGTTACTTAAAGTGGAACGCTTTACATTATAAAACATTTATGAATCTTTTTATACTAGCATGGGTGAAATCGAAGTAAGTCCTAAAATGTGAATGATTTGTGGTATAAAATCAACATGTGTGTAGATCAGGAATTTAAGGAGAAAGTGATGGTTTTCCAAGTATAATGGAAAATGGATGGTTAAGTCCAAGGCTTTGGCTTCGACCGGATAAATGAAAATTTAAGTAAACATTTTGAAAATATTGAACACATTGATAATGATATTGGATGATGCCGGGATAAACAATAAAGTAGGGCTATGCTGTCCCTATTGGTGAAAAACCCTAAACCAACTGCAGTTTACTTGGCGCTCGGTGCTGAACGGTGAAATTTTGTAAAATCGTAGGTGTGCATGTGTTGTGATGTGTGTGTGTGTGTGTTGGCAGAATCCCGAAAGATAATGCTAAGTAATGAATTGAGTATTCATGAAAGAGGTATAAATGAATGGTATTAATTCATTAATTTATTAATGTAAGAATGCCATAATAAATATTTAATTTTCAGGTGGTAACATGGGATGGTTGAATAGGGTGACTTAATGATGTTAAGCTACCTAATGAGGTTTGAAATATAATTAACACGAGCGTGTGTTATATGAGGCTTTCAAAGGAAGATGAGAATTTTTCTAATTACAGTGTGTGCGAGCTTTAAAAAAGGTCGAAAGTAATGATTAATAACTCGGCATGAGTTAATAACGTTGAGTAATAAACGTTTGAAAGTGAATGAAAGGATTTCTCCAACAATTGTAAATTTTTTAATTGGGTGAGTTAATGGAAGAATATGCTAGTTCTAATCTTAATACATTGGGACATGTGTTTCTCAATAGTATATTTGTAGATATAGACGTATTTTGACATGAATGTAGTGTAGTGTGTGAGTATTATTTTCTGCCGTTCATTTCTATATTGCATTTGTATATAATTCCACTGATCATTCGGCTCACGTCCCTCCTTTTGTTACGGTAGGTTTCATGATGTTTCGTACTTTGAGAGCATTATACAGGTAATTAGTTACTTGGTTTTATGATTAGTAGCTCTAATTACTTGGCTTAGGGGGCACTTCCTTTGGGTCCTATCACATAATTGATTAAATGGGAATCACATGCTAACAAGAGTAACGTTAAATAATAATAAAATTGAATTAGAAACATTATTTAGGGTGTTTTATTGCACTTCACGATTAACGCATGGTTTGGTTAGGGTTGATACTTTATCAACCCTAAAATTTGGGTCGGGGCGTTACAACTTGGTATTATAGATTTAGGTTCAATGTTCCTTTCGGGTGTGACGTGGTGAGGTCGGTAGTGGATCTTTCAGTGACGGTGTTGGTTGGAGCCAGTCACGCTTGGCTGGTGATGGTTTCTATTTGTACATTGATGGTAAAGTCAAGATTTTGAGCACGTTGTTCCATTCTCTTTGTGTAGGTGATCTGTTAAGTTAGTAGCTGTTCTTATTCCGCTACATTTTTCTGGCAGTGTTAGCTAGCAAGCATCGAGTTTTAGTGTAGGCCGTCAGGTGGTGGCAACTTAGACTTATATGAGATGTATCATGTAGAAGTTTGATGATTATAAAGTCTCAATGATTTCAGTTGCATATTAGCTCGTGTGCTTATTTCATCTACGGAATTAGGTGACTAAGTAACATGGCTTGTGAACAAATTATCCTATGGAGATTAGAATGCCTAAGTGACATAATTTTGATTTGGGTTTAGAAAATCATATTGATTCAAGGTAATTTCATAACAAATTTATATAGTCCTTAGTGATATTGAATTATGGTTTAAGAAAATAAAGCGGTATTGAGGAATAGGATCTCTTGTGGCATCAAAGGTATTGGCCCAAATTTTTACAAGTAGTACCCGATGCCCCATATACTACCAAAAGTTTTATAGTGGTGATAGCTTGTGATCTAGCAAATGAGTATGGTGTCTATGTAGTGAGACAAGTTAGTTATTATGCATGAGTGTTAAATAAAGTTAAGTTATGCGCCATGGTGAGTTGATTTCGGGTTATAGTTGTGGACATGCATGTGAAACCGTATTGATAATGCCTTGGAGATATGTGGTAAGGATTAGCTAATGAGTTATTAGTACAAGTGATAGACACTCCCTAGTAATGGTGAACTTTAGATTGTGCTTCGTGTATTTCGATGACAAGGATGTCTCTCTTGGAGCTTTGGGGATTTCTTATGATGTCAATAACATTAAGTTACATTTAGTGTAACACGTAATAATTGGTTAGTGTTTAGACCTCAAAAAAAAAATTGAACAACCATGATCGGTTGTTATACTTGGTGGGATTTTATCGTGATCACTCATACTATAGAATGTGCATGATCGTTAGAGATGATTGAATCGGTGTCATTTTCATGGAGCGTTAGGGAATTTATTGTATGGATGCATAGACTGTTGATGTTTGTAGTGCGATTTAGTCGTATCGTTTTGTTGCAATATTTAGGAGTTAGCTCCACGGCTGGTTGACAAGCTTGTGTTAAGATATGGACTTTGTGGATAATATCGACAATAGGTTGATAAGTGTTAGGTTTTGCACTTGGGAGACTTAGAACACGATGATGTTCATCATGGTTTTAGAGATAGCACTCGAAATCGGGTGTCAGGTTTGATTATAGCACCTACATGTGCTACTCATGTGGCTTAGTATGACTCTAGTGAGGAGAATCATTATGTATTAGGCATGGATAATGATTAAAAAAATTGAAATGTCATGGTAACTAGTTCGATAGTTATGATTTGGGATCACATTGTACGTTGCTAAGGATTGTAGCGATGGCTCGTAGGGTAAAATTATGTGAGTGTTGTGTTTCACTAGATCAAAAGGATCTCTAGGTTCGAAAGTTAACAATCGCATGTCGAGATTGTGGAGAATTGAGTATGTTAGGTCGGTGATTAATATTAAGAAATGAGAATTGTAACTTCACTTTGATACAAAAAAAAAGTAACCTTAGACTTAAGAATGGAAGCCTAGCATTTGAACTTCCCAACTGAATCGGTTCTCAAGTCATTGTATTTTGGGTAGTCGTGATCAGTGATTCAAGCTAGGTCATGTGGCTAGGATAATACTTCAGCATACGTATGGGTCAGTGGAAATTTTATACTTCAAGTGTACAATATGGTTCGTACTTCACATAGCACGGCTCATTGCCCGAATTCAGTTGTTTCATTCTGACGTGGCAGCCACCTGATCCATTACATCTTATTGTGTCTTCTTTGATCCCAGTTATGGGAAGTTATTATGTCAATTATGGGTTTGCATTCAGGTATAGCATTGGATAAACTCAATAATGATGCAGGATAGGCCGGGTTGAGGTTGATGCATCGCGACACATGAGTGCGCTCCTCTTAAGAAGAACTTTGGTATTACATAGATTGATGTATACGCATGGTCTCAAGGTTTGTTGCATGTATTTTTTATGTGTACTTGATAGCTTTAGGTTAACACACTCGCTAGTTAACCGGTATAGCTAGTTATGATGTATATCATGGATTTGAGGTCACGACTAAGGTATGGATATTACAACTCGATGGAACATTAAGTGTTAGTGTTTCACTCTGTATGAAATTTGTTGATTAAGAATGCAACCTCTCATGTGTATTTGGGTTGTCTTACCTAGAATGACACTAGATAAATGCATAGTTTAGTTAGAGATATCGACCAGATGAGCCATTGGGATTAAATGGTTATTGAGAAATCATGAGGTAAATGGTTGATGATGTTGAGGATGTATCTTCCTAGGCTAGGAAAGATCTAAATCATTTGAAAAAACGTAGACATGTAAATCCCGATGTTTAGAGTAATTCATGATAATGAGTTCCTTGCGTGTTAGCATGATACTTGGTGATTTTCAATTATTTTGAGGTACTGTTTGGATGAACATGATAGGCATGCTAGGGAGTTAACAGTAAGACCTTGGGGTCCACCGTGGTTGTATCAAATTAATGGCATGAAGCATTTGGGTTAGACTGTAGCGCTAAAGACATCTAATATTGGAATTAGATTTTTGGATGGATATTTTGTCAGTTGATAATCATAAATTTTGAGGGAGAAATTTCCTAAGGATGGAAGTATGTAATACTTGCCCTTAATATTTTTTAATACCCGTGTAAAGTTGCAGTAAAACGAAAAATATAGGGACCGAGATGATTATGATTAAATTTTATTCCTATTTAAACAAATTGGGAGGATTGAAAGTAATCATTAAAGATTTGGGGATTGAATTAAATAATGAGAATTAGTGGATTTTGGGCAAAAAGATTTATTAGTCGTCAAAAGTATATGGAATATATATGTTGGAGTATAAATTAGAGTTGAAGAAAAATTAATTGAATTATGGATTTTTAGAAAGTCTTATATAAGGGTTAAAGAAATCTTAGGAAAAACAAATTATATATGCATTTCTATAAATAGTGGAAGTTTTTGGGGCATATGTGGAAAAAAAGGAGGAAGAACTTATGAAGAAAAACCCTACCCTTTTATATTCATATACGGATCCTGTATAAACTAAATAGAAACCCAAATTGAATGGGACGGTCTGCAAATTAAGGAGGTTAACTTCACACAGGTGTTGGAAGGGACGAAAGTTTACATATCTAGGTTGTGGGTAAATTGTTTATCACGAGGAGGAGAGAGAGAGAGAGGAATAGCAGTACCTCATATATACACGAGAAGGGGGGGGGGGGGGGGGAGAGGCTTGAGTCACTGGTCGCTCAAACGACCATGAAAGTCACTTGAACCGGTAGGTATGTTGGTGATAGGCTGCCAAGATTCCTTCCTACCATGTCAGTCCTCAAAAGTCGTTTGCACTAAGCCCTTGAGCTGTCGCACCTTGATTCGTGGTTTATCTCTTAGGTTAGCCTTGGGTTGACATACAAAGAGAAATGTAACACCCCGTATTTTTATGATATTAAATAATTATGGGATTAATTATTATTATTGGATTAATTAAATTAAGATGTGATAAATCAATTGTTAATTAATCCGGATTAAAATAAATATTAACTAACATGCCATGGGTTAATACTTATTGTTGATAAATATAGAATATTACTGTGTGAATACGTTATATGGAATTATGAAATTTTATAAATTGTCGAGAGTGGAAAATACGAAAGTTTGGTATATTAAGTAAGCATGCGCGTGTGAGTCGCGTTGGGACTAATTTAATGGAGTAATGAAGTAAATTATTTTTAAGTAACTCCTATGATCAATTAGAGTGATCCATTGACTCCGGAAGGGTCGAGATTGTCAGAAAACTCTACTCGGGTATTTTATTTGGACTCCGAAATATTTTTAGGCCTAACCGGCATCCCATAGAGGTATTTTTGTCTTTTGGATTTTTGGGGAATTGCTATTGACGAAAATTAGATAAGTAAAGATGAGTGTACGTGGGTTAGAAGGATTCTGTCAGTTTCTAAACCTACAAGAGAGAGAAAGAGAGAGAGAGAGAGAGAGAGAGAGAGAGAGAGAGAGAGACAGAGAGACACATAATATTCTTAGGAAGACGGGGAACATGTCTATACCAATTTCATCAGCGGATCAGAAAATCATAATCGAGGCAGGTGTTTATTACTTGCTTCCTATTAGCAATAATTGTGCTCATGTTAGCATAGGAATCAAACATATGATTTAGAATCGAATTGGGTGAATTTGGAGAATTTAAATCATAGATTAAAGGTTATTTTGATGAAGAATTGAACCCCTGTGCATGTAGTATAGAAATCCAGAAATTCTATGTTGTGATTGAGAAACAAATATGGGTTTTAATGGTCCTTGAATTGAAATTAGGAAGAATTAGGGCCTTAATGTTTAATTTGGGGATTTCGTATTTAATTGATGTATTGTAAAGATTTAATGATTCTAGGTTGCTAGAAATCATCTAAACATATTAGGATATTAATTTGGTTTGCCAATGTGGTGTTTGGGACTGAACAGTAGATGTTTTTGAATTGTTAATGGTGGAAAAACATAGCAGGTGCAAGTTGGGACGAAACTGCTCAATCTCATTCAAACGAGATTGAGTCTGGTTTAAACGAGAACCCGTGTTGCGCGATATGTCGTTCTAACGACATGGTACCTCGTTAAAACATGATAGCTTCTGGTTCGAGTTCGAACGACAGGTTAAAAAATATGGGAATTTCTATTTTTGACCCAAATCAAGTTACACAGTTAGTTTGAGTGAGGGAAAATGTTATTTGATGAATTTAGTACAGTGCAAAATTCTTGGGAAGTATTTGGGAAATAATAATTTAAATATTGGAATAGTAAGTTAACCTTGGAAATTTCGAGAGAGAGTAATCGAAATAATTATATTATAAGTAGTAATGAGAAAATACTACGTATGGAAAATATATGCACAAATTGGGTGAATTCCTTTTGATTTTAATAGGATGTGAGAGTACCTATGATATGTTCATTATTATGTGTATAGCATACCTACGCTGCTTGCTATCAGGAGGAGGTTTTCGCGTAGTGGACAGTCTTATCTTGTGTTGCCAGTTGGGGTGATATTTGACTTGTACCAAGAGAAATGAACTTTGTTACGTGTTATCTGAGATGTAGGACAGTTTCGACAGTCAAATGGGAGCGTAGGTATGTACGTGGCCCATTTGGCTGGGGATTATGTTGGCCTCCAATATTTGTGATTTGAATTTTATGATTCGTGAGAGATTGAACTAGTAGTCCTTCATGCGGTGAGTGATGCACCGGGACATGATGGCAGAGTATACATTGCGCCAAGTGGTCTTAACCTAAGGGTGCATGATTAGTATATATATGTATAGGGATGATGTGACTATATATATATATATATATATATGTACTTGTGAATAATTCTACTATGTGAAACTAGTAGATATGGTAACAATGATAAATAAAAGAATCTTTGCGGGTAAAAGATTAACTATTCGAACAGTGTTTATAAAATGTGCTTATCGGGGATAAACTATTTTAATAACGTATTGTATGGGCGATACAGGTATACTACTGGTGAACGTAGAGAATGACATTGTGATTTCAAACTAGTAGGGCTAGGTAACATAGCTAGTGTGTAATAGTTAATGCGTTAGGCGTGCACTATAGATGAGAGGTGAGGATATCATGAGAGCTCGAAAAGCTAGCGTGCACATAATACTATCTTTATTGCAAATTTTAAATACTTGCTAAAACAAATATTTTCACAACTCGGGATCTGATGCATCTCTTGCTATTCTTCTCTCTTTTGCTATATATATGTATTATATCTGGTCCCATCCACAGGGTTCCCAGACTTAGATAATTGGATTGTTTAGCGAGTTGTAGTGGTTGTGAGAGTTGCATGTCCTTTCATTTAGACGCCTCTATCATTTCTTTCAGTTCTATTCAGACATTTCATTTAGGTCATGTGTCGCCCATTCTCAGTCGTTTTATCAGAGAGATTGTACTCAGTTTACTTTAGTAGTTCATTTCAGTTGATTTTTAGTATTTTATGGTTTATTGGCTTGATACTTTGAACTGGAATATTTTATCTAGTCTTATTTATTTCAGCAGTTGAGTTATATCCAGTATTTATTATATTCCTGTGATTGGTAAATAGTTGATGTCTTAATACTTAGATATTATTAATGTATTCTTTGGGTATAACTTAAAATGGAAAATGTTTTGACAGTAGCTTAATTATTTATTAGGAGACTGTTAATGTTAAAATGTGTTTCGACAGTGATGCTAAGAATGAACCAATCGAACACTTTGTTTTAAAGTTAATAAAGGACTGATCACCCGATATTTTATTAGGCGGGGTTCCACAGGTGGTATCAGAGCATCAGGTTCTAGAGTCTTTTAGGATATATACGACTTATTATGCTTTCAGCTTAGCGTCCTTTGATATAGAGCCCTATCTTTAGGATTGTTTTACTCTTATTTATGCGATTACGTCTTCAACAATTTTAGATTTAATAATAACTGTGGAATAGTAAAATTCTTTCTCCTCTCAGATGCCTCCTCGACGTGCACCATGAGACAGACGGGCCCAACCAGAGTAGCCAGCAGCTCAGGCTCAAGGGACAATGAACGCAACTGAGGTTGCCACCATAGTAGCTCAGGCGATGAATGCAGCTTTAGAGGTGGTGCAGCAAGTCCCACCGCAAGTTCAGAATATGGCGCCAGTTCTAGTTCATTTTTGCTCTACATGGGAGAGAGTTAGGGATGCCTTTCATAAGGCATATCCCCCAGAGTTCTCGGGTAGTTCTGACGTTGTTATCGCGAGCCAAAGGAAGAAAAACATCCAGAGGCATCTTCGCATGTATGAGTGCATTGATATTTAGAGACAGTTACTGTCTACTTTCAAGCTAGTAGGGGAAACCTTAAAGTGGTGGAAGTACACTACCCCTTTATAGGAGAGGTACAATATGACGATTTAGAGTTTTTGGGTGCGATTTGAAAGCAAAGTATTTTCCTTTTGCCATTCAGACCGAGATGAGGTAAAAATTACTGGACCTCACTCATGAGGGGAAGGCACTTGTAGAATATGAGAAGGAATTCACCAGACTAGTTAATTTAGTACCTAGTGAGGTGCCTGCTAAAGAGAATAAAATATAGATGTTCATGGATGGATTAACTTGGAGGATCCGTCAACATCTTCTGGGTAATCTGTCTTTACAGTCCTATACAGATGTACTTAATATTGCATTACTACATTGTTAAGACCGTCGTTTACATGCCAAGAGGAACAAGCGAGGAGGTGAGACTAGCTAGAAGCGAAGGACATGTGAGGGTAGTGCCAGCGGGGAATCGATAACTCAGCAGCAACAGAGGTAGGGTGAGCAGGGTTCGCAGTCGGGGGATTCTGTTAAGAGGTTTAGAGCAGGTGGATTCAGGCATGGTCAGGGAGGCTACAGGCAGGGCCACCAGGGTCAGCAGCAGGGCCACCAGGGCCAAGTTAGGTGTGGTAACGGCCAGCAGGGGCAGAGGGGAGGTAACTTTAGCGGTAGATGTTTTTCTTATGGCAAGACTGGCCATAGAAAACAAGATTGCTCTGATAAGGGCAAGTTTCCCCAGCAGCAGGGTGCTCAACAAGAGCCCCAGAGACCCATTTTTCCCGCTGCCTACCCGCAGTAACATCAGTCCCAGCTTTGCCTGCACCCCCAATTTAGCAGGGACAATTACAGTATGGATGTGTTTATAACGTCCACCAGGTAATAGCACCACAAGAGCCACACGTAGTTAAGGGTACGTTCCAATCCATGGTACTATGGGCACATTTTATATGACACTAGGCATCACACTCCTTCATATCCACTAGTTTTTCATGGGACACAGGGTTGTTAGGCAAGATAGAGAGTATATTGACATGTGTACACTCACCATTGGGTAATGGGTCGTTGATTTTCTTTATATTCCGAGGAGTAGTTATAGATATTGGGAGTCCGATTTTACCTGTAGATATGCTAGTCTTAGATATGTCTGAGTATGACGCCATTATTGGCATGGAGTATCTAGTCACTTATAGGGCCATGATTGATTGCTTCAATAGGAGTATTGTGTTCACTATTCCGAGCTAAGAGATGTTCATAGTGGCGACACCTCACCCTGAGGGAGGGCCGCCCACCCATTTGTATTACATAGTGGAGGAGACCTCTACGGTAGTATATATTCAACTTAGTTCGATTCCAATTATTTGCGAGTATACTAATGTGTTTCAGGACATACCGGGGTTACCACCGAGAAGGGAGATTGAGTTTGAGATATACTTGACACCGGGAACCCGTCCTATAGCATGGTGCCTTACCGAATGGCTCCAGCGGAAATGAGGGAGTTACGGGGTATATGAGGGTACTTTATATCGTAGATGGAGGCATAACCCCTTTTAAGTATGGTAATGATAAGTTAATTAGCCCAAAACTTTGGATTAGTAATAGAATATGCCAACGCAAGCCTAATGAAGATGGAGCTCGATTTAAACTCACAAATCTCTCGTGTATAACTCAGAAAACTAGTAATGGAATTTTAGAAGTAACTCGGCTAGAGGGAGAGGGAAGTAAGCATCCTAGATACACCTTGGTAGGCAGGTAGAAACAAACCCAAAATGCCATTTTTCTCTCTGTCAACTATTAAAAGATTCGTGAAAATAATAATGGTGAGTGGGTGAAACTCTCAGGTTTGTAATAACTCTCTCTAGCAATAACTCCTTGATTCTCAAGGGAATCCCCTCCTCAAAGGTGGTTGGGGTCCTTAAATAGCCCCCCACACCACCCCCGAGGCAACTCAGTCATTTAACACTATGAAAGACATACCTCACACTTTATGTCACAACATTAAATGCCTGATGCACTAGTTATCTCCTCATCATAAACATTAAATGCCAAGACATTCCTTTTGCCTAACCACTGTGTGTCAGGGGGATATTGTTGCAGAGGTGGCTCACCAACTGCCTAACAACCCCAAATACCACGGTGGTTTACTCAAGTGCATGTACATTATTTAGCTGGCTAGTGACATCAACTATAGTAGATGTGACATTAAGTAGAGGGTTGTTTGGTTCATGACTCAACGCCCGATGGAACTCCAAGCTGCTCTGCCTGAGGTTCCACGATCAGGGCCCTTCGGTGTTTTACCAGGTGTATCTTAGATGATCAGGACAAGCCCCAACGCTTACTTCTCAATCCTCCAAACCAAGTCCCTCTAAAGTTCCCACGATGAGGTCGTTCGATAGAGCATGAAAGCTCTCCCAGGCCCTGCCAAGCCTGGTCTCTCGCGAGTACCGTTCGACCTTACCTAGGTTCATTATTCTCGTTACATCATTACAATCGTTATAGCTCATAGCCAATACAAACAAAAGATACAATATGACTAAGTAATCAGCAAGCTAAAGTATAAGTTGCCACGCCAAGCTGCCTTGCTTGAGCTGCCTCGCTATCTTAATCCCAAACACTATTCCTAATGGGTGGATTATCCCTAATCTACGAATTACCTCCAAGCCCCCTATACAAAAAAATGTCTCCATGAAACTTGTCGATCCGACGAACCTTCTCTTCGTGAAAACATTCTGCCCTTCTTTCCCCTGTTAGAACCGCGACGATATAATCTCTTGTAAAAAGTAAAATTCTCCCCGATGTGCCTAAGCTGAAGCGCCATTCTCATTAGGACTTGGGCGAAGGGACATCAACACTTTTTCCTCGTGCTGGTCCCCAACCGTTCTAGCTCTAATGTTTGAAATTCTCCCTAAAGGCCTACTAACCTTTTCAAATACTCGTTTGGACTTCTGGTAAATGAAATTCTCCTCCATGGTGCTTCGCTATTTTCGAAAAATGATGGGACATGTGGCGAGGGGACGTCGTAGCTTTGTTGAACCATTGGGGGATCTCCTTCGTTAGAAGTTTATTGGATATGCCTGACAAAAATCTTCTGGCGCCAAAACTTAAACTTGTTGAAGAAGGCAACACTTTCCGTTCTCTATGTGTCACTTCATTAATGACGTGGCGCTATCTTTTCAACTGCCAAAGTACTTCCCGAAGTGCCACATGTTCATGTGAAATGATTATAGGCGGCCGCGCACGTGCGAGGGTGAGGAAATCTAAACGCCGAACTCAAAAATTTCAAACGTCCATATCCCAACACTTAACCTTTCTTTTCTCTTACTTTGGCTTCATCTTCCTCAAGCTTCCATTTTACTTTAGAGAGAGAAAGTATGTGAGAACTCCATTGTTATTAAGCTCTTGTTTAACTTCTTTCTTCTGTTACCTTATACAACCACTTATGGTTGTTGTCCTCCATTGTCCTTCTCAAACCTTTCCCACTTGAAGCTTTTTTGTTGCTTTATCATTATTTGTCTGGCGTCCTCAAGCAACCCCACCATATCTGCCGCCAGTGCTCCGCTTGCTGCCTCTACCGTTGCCACCACCCTGGATGCTGTCCGCCAGGAACAACTAAGGTTTTACCGATGATCACCTATTTTTAGACAAGGTGATGATTTTGCTGGTGCGTGTAAGAGGGTCCATTTTTCTTCTAAGTTTGACCCTCTATTATTGGGTGATGAAGACGAAGCTTCTATTGAGTGGGGATTTCTTCCTCCCAAGGGGACTCTCCGATTTCGTTTGGAGCGAGTGGACTTTTCATGGTCCCACATTGAGTTTGAAGCGCCTGGGGGTTCTCCCGCTCAGTTTGCTGCGTGGAACTTCCACATGCATAGCTCCTATGCTGAAACGCTCACCAAGATTGGGCTGCAACGGGATAAGTAGTTTGGTGAGTTCACTATATACAAGAATAACGTTGCCCTTCCTGTTTTGGTGTCTCGCTGGAACGTTACTACCCATACCTTCATCGCTGCGTGGGGTGAGTTCACGGTGACGTTGGAAGACGTGTGTGAGCTCCTGGGCCTTGAAGCAACAGGCCACGAGCCTTATACTGATGAGGCTCTAGATGACCAGGAGACTGCTGATTGTTTGGAGTTGTACCGAATATGCCGAAGCTGCACCGGTTCATCGAACAAGGCCACTTTCTCCCCACTTATCAATTATTTCTTCAAGGATTCTGCTGAAGGTAGTTATTCTGGAGGTGCCCCTGGTCAAGGTACATCGCTGGAACTTCCTACTTATATCCTTATCATTCTTTCCCGTTTCCTTCTACCGGGAAAACCCAATGATCAACCCCGAAGGGACCTTATCAATATATCCCTTCGTTTGGCTCGAGGTACCAAGCTTCCCCTAGCTGGAATCGCCTTGGGATCTCTCTATACATGGCTCGACCGGACCCTCTTCGACATGGAACGATCACGTGGTCGTTATAGCTTGGAATTTTTTTTCAACCGTGTCCTTCTGATGATCTTCCTCTATGTTCGTTTCCCTGTCGTAGCGGCCAAGATCAACCGTCCTCCTTCTGGGGAAAGAATTCTACCCCCACGCTCCTACCTTTATCATAAGAAACTGAGTCGAAAGGAGTTGATCCCTGTGATTGATCATTTTGAGGACTTTGTTATGAGACCCTACGAAGAGGACATCTTTGTTCAAAACTGTGACTTTTTCCAACATGAGGCCAGGTTAGTGGAGATAGACGCAGATATTGAAGATCCTTCACTGGCCGTGGTTGTTCTGTTCTCCCCCGGGTATCTGCCTTCCTATACCGAGTGGGGATATACTAGCGAGCACTACAATCCCAATCGATGCAGCTGCCAATTTGGTTTTGATCAGGGGGCTCCTCGCCTTGTTTTTTAATCATCAAACCTCAAGGTTTATTTTAGTCTACTGCTGCATGGGGAATAAGTTCTACAATGACTGGGCGAGTAGATATTCCCAACAATAGAAGGCAAGGGGAAGTGTGCTCTCTGTTCGCTACATAATACTGGACGAAATAATTGGCCGATATTGTAGAGTTCATCGAGGGGGATCCAGTGTACCCTCCAGTTCTTTCCTTTTCTATGTTGGATCTGGGTTTAAAGGGCAACTCCATCCTTGGGGTTGAGTTCCCTACGAGTAAGATCCCCAAGGCATATCCCACTGAGCTTCCTCCCCTTTGTTCTATGATCCCTACTACTATGACCAAACCCAAGAGTGCTGCAACCTCTAAGAAAGTTTCCCCTTCGACCAAGTTGGCACCGATGAACCTTCAGGCCAGAAGGAAAAGGGCGGGACTTCTTCCAAGTCCAAGTCCCTGACTAAACCCCAAGCTCCTAGGGAGGCATTACCCATTGCCTCCGTTCCTCCTCCCATGCCTGCAGAGATAGATGAGGAGTTGAGGAGGAAAGTTCAAGTTGAGGTGGCACGCATAAACGCCGAGTTCGAATGGCGTGTTCCAGTTGTTCCTCCATCGGGTACTTTCCCCACAATCCTAGTTAATCCAAGCGAGCCCACGACGAAGAGGAGAAAAAGTTCAAAGGTTCTTCGAGTTACTGGCACTGGTGCATCAGGAACGAGGAAGAAAACCCTGGGTACCAAGTCCCAAAGGAAACAAACTCCTAAAGTGCACTTATCTCCAGCTCCCTCGCTTGTCAGATCTGAGGTATGTATACTTGCTCTATTATTATTTCCCATTTACTTAAGGAAAAAGGTATATTTTCTTATGCGTTTTGGTAACTTTGGTGCAGGAGGTTGGAGAAGAAAGTGCCAATCCCCCTAGCCCCCCCTTGATCCCTTTCATGGGGGGATGTTTCGGTGTTTTGCCACCCGGTGTGACTCCTCCTCGTTCGCCCATGATCGGGCTTACCTATTCCCATCGGTCAGCCTCTCAACGTGCAAGGGATGTTGCCATGGGGGGTGATGTTGTTGAATCTGTGGACGTCTCTTCGCAACCAGAG
This sequence comes from Sambucus nigra, assembly GCA_949130495.1. Lineage (NCBI taxonomy): Eukaryota > Viridiplantae > Streptophyta > Magnoliopsida > Dipsacales > Adoxaceae > Sambucus > Sambucus nigra. The sequence goes on from OX422220.1 coordinate 254,468,120, forward strand.
ACAACTCTCCCCATCCCCTCTGATTCATCTTCTCCACCCGAGCTTCTTCTGCCCATCATTTTGGCTGAAGAAAATGAGCCCGAGGTTTGATTTTCTCTTTAATTTGTTTGGTATAAAGTCCTTTTAGTCTCACCCCATTATTTATTTATAATGCTGAACCTTGAGATTTTGGTATGTCCTAGGTTGAAGTGTCCTCGTTGTTAGCCAACATTTCTCTTCCCTCGGTGCTATCGAAACCCTTGACCACAATTCCCCTTTTCCATACCATAACTGACATAAGTGACATTTAGAGGTACTTCTCCCTTTTTCTGTGTTTATTCCTCTTTTCTTTTTAACACTGAACTTCATGTTGCAGCTTTCTCCCAATCTTGCTCCACCTTCTCTAGAAGGTCTGCACGCATATAAGGCCAAGGTTGGTGCTTCTGCCCCCCGTGGTGGTTTTTCTGCATCCACCCCTGTTGAGGCTTCATTTGGGAGCCCACCATCTTCACCCAGTGAACAACCCATGCTGGCTTTGGTCCCCTATGTTGGTGAGGGAGTTTTGCCTCTCATTGAGGCTTCTACAACCAAGGATTCCGTTGTGGCTTCTGAGGTAATGAGCTCGCCCCCAACGATTCTTGTCCCTATGGATGCTATGGTGACTCCCGTTCTTGCCCCGGCCGTGACTGAGGTATTTTCCTTAATTCTATGTATTTTTGTCAAAGAATTTTCGCAAACTCCCCTATAACGGTGACTTAACAACGAAAAAACTTGTTAAGTTTTTTTCATAAACTCCGCCTACAACGGTGACTTAACAACAAAAACACTTGTTAAGTTTTTTTTTTCATAAACTCCACCTATAACGGTGACTTAACAACAAAAATTCTTGTTAAGATTTTTCATAAACTCCACCTATAACGGTGACTTAACAACGAAAACGCTTGTTAAGTTTTTTCATAAACTCCACCTATAACAGTGACTTAATAACAAAAATGCTTGTTAAGTTTTTTTTTCATAAACTCCACCTATAACGGTGACTTAACAACGAAAATGCTTGTTAAGATTTTTCATAAAATCCACCTATAACGGCGACTTAACAACGAAAACACGTGTTAAGATTTTTCATAAACTCCACCTATAACGGTGACTTAACAACGAAAACGCTTGTTAAGATTTTTCATAAACTCCACCTATAATGGTGACTTAACAACGAAAACGCTTGTTAAGTTTTTTTTTCATAAACTTCACCTATAACGGTGACTTAACAACGAAAACGCTTGTTAAGATTTTTCATAAACTCATTACTTTTCTTATCTCAGGTTGCACGAGAGACTTCTCCACCCGTTCTTTCGCCTATTGGCTCACCTCATCGGGAACCTGTCGTCTCGAAAGATTCTTGCTATGCTGACCAAGGTTCCACGACCGGTGCTATAGCGGAGAGTGAATCCGGGTGTGAGCTTCCTCTGCCTAATTTGGCTCCTTATGCATTCTGTTTAATGGTGCTTCAACGTTCTCCCCAAATGACTGTCACTCATCGACTAGTGATTGAGCAACTTGTGAATCACCATCTCGAAACATTCTATGTGGATTGCTTACGTTCCAACCTGTCTGTCATGAGTTATAGGCTGCAAGGCATGGCTACCGTTGTTGCAGAAATTGCTAGCACTCCCACTGCGATCGTTACCAGACCACTCCTTAACCAATTTCTTGGCTATTTAAAGGAGTTGGGTTGTGATGGTTTTCGTTTTAACTGGATTATATCGTATTTAAAAACTTTGAAGAGCCAGAAACTGATTAGGCAGAGGGAATTATTGCAGAAGCATCAGCAGGACCAACGGGCAGAGGAAGCCAGGTTGGCAGAAATAGCACCCCTTTTAGAAGCAGTTGATAAGGAGGTAGATGATGCCGAAGAAGCTTTGCGTCTGGCCAAGTTGAAAGGATAAATACTCCTCATCAAACGGGCACAAGTACAAACGAGGTTGGAAGTTTCCATCAATGCCCAACAGTCTTGCACTGCAGCTTCTTCGGGCCTTCCTGGAGATTTTTTCTCTTCTTCAGACCTATGGTTCCTCTTAGGCTAGTCAACTCTTGTATATATATCCTCCCCTTGATTCTTTCTATGTAATTCTTGGGCAGTAGTTCCCAATTTTGTAATGCTCTATCGTTTACAAATGAATGAAAAATGTATATTTTCCCATTCATTTGTATGTCACAACTGCTTTATAAATTTCTATATTTCTGTGACTCTTTCATTCTGTTCAAGTCATAACTAAAACTTGTATATTCATAACAACAGATATTTACAATCATGGTTCAAACTTAATTGTCTACACATGATAAACCTTCAGCCATTTATTGTTAATTTTAAAAGGATCGTCTTCCTCCATTCTAGAAATTAAGCAATAGCCTAGTCATGAGCTTCTTTTACAACAAAAGGTACCTCCTAATTGGCTATAAACTTCGGTAGAGGAAGCCCCCTGATGTGCTTCACTGCTGCTTTCAAAATGAGGTCTCCCTCCGTGAACCTCCTGGGCCTTACCAGTTTATCATATGCCCTGGAGAGCTGTTTCAAGTACATTTGAAAGTGTTGCATCGCATTATCTCTGTGTTCATCAAATGCTTCCAACTGCACGTGTCTATTCTGAAGGAGCATGCTGCTTCGTAAGGTGTATCGGGCAGAGGGAACTTCTAGCTCCACCGAAAGGATTTCCTCCGCCCCATAAATAAGCGAGAACAGAGTGTACCTTGTGGGTTTCCTTTTGGTTGTTAGATAGGCCCATAACACAGTCGGTATCTTATCGTCCCACGATCCTGGGAAGTCCTCCATCACCTTGGCCATAATACTAACCAACGTTTTGTTAGTCGCTTCGTCTGGACCGTTTCCCTATGGGTATGCCACCATTGAAGTATGGTGAACAATGGAGTACTTGTCCGTGAGCATCGTTAATTCTGAGTTGAAGAAGGGCGTCTCGTTATCTGAGAGAATAACCTTTGGGATCCCAAAGCGACAAATAATGTATTCTCTAATGAAGTTGCTCACCACCCCCGCCATCACCCTTCTGAGCGGTATTGCCTCGGCCCACTTTGTAAAGCACTCTGTTGTAACTAGTATCCATATCTTCCCCCTCGAAGGAGGACGTATTGCCCCCACCAGGTCAAACGTCCAAGTGCAAAAAGGGTAAGGTGTTGCCAGAGTGTGTAAGTCCACTGATGGGGCATGGATCATATTTCCATGTAGTTGGCAAGCTTTACATTTTCGAACGAACTCAGCAGAATCTTTTTCCATCATTGGCCAATAATACCCCAGCATCATCAACTGATCATACAACTTGGCCCCTCCTATGTGAGCTGGATCGTGTGCCTGTTTGAGGACCTCAGCTGCCTCTTCTTTCGTGATGCAGCGCAGTGGTCTGTTGAAGTATCCTCTTCGATAAGCTACCTTCCCTGGATATAGAACCTTGGGTCCCTTCGCTTTAGTCCCATTGCATTAATTTTTTCTGTTGGGATGACTCCATCTTGAATGCAGTCGATATAGGGTTGCCTCCAGTCGGCCTGAGTTTCAACGAAATGACATTCAACTTCTTCAAAGAAAAGTTGACACTTAGCTCACCTTCGTTGTAGCTCCACCGCGTCCTGCTTCATTTGAGGCCAGAAATATCCCTCTCTTTGAATTCTCCTATAAAGAGGTACCTCAGTTGTTTCGCAGTGCTCCTTATGTGTTTTCTTCAACCTTCGCTCTGCTTCCTCTGGGCCAATACATCTTGATAACCATCCCCCTACATTTTTGAAGTAGAGATTTCCCTGGTTTGTAAAATATTGGGCCAACTCTCTTAGCCTCATTGACCCTTCGCCAGACTCCAGCTGTTTCCTAATCTTTCCTCTCCAGTCTGCGTCCTCCCCCATCGGTAGAATCGATTATTCCATCGAAGGAGCTATTCTTCGTTGGATCGTGACGATAGTTGTATCTCTCCTCATGACCATTTTTTGGGCAATAGTTGCATATGCATATGGATGGTGGTTCATCATTCTGGGATGTCTTTTGATCTTATTTTGATGGAACTGGCTGAGTAGTCTCTGGATGATCGTTCTGTATGGTGCCAGGTTCATGTGCTTCAACGCATATTCTCCATTTACTTGCTGAATTACTAAGTTCTAATCACCCTTAATGCAGAGTGAGCGGATTCCCCTTCGAAGAGCCTCCAGCAACCCTAGTACCAATACCTCATACTCTTCTTCATTATTGGAACAAGGGAAATGTAACTTGTAGGAAAGGCAAATCACTTCCATTCCTTTTGAAAAAATGACCCCTGCCCCTCCCTCCTTTTCTGTCGAAGATCCATCGAACTGCATCGTCCACTCCTCCTTAATTGCATCAAGATAATTGGCTAGTAGGTCATCTCCTGGAATGTCTTCTTTAGGTGGTTCAAACGTTCATGATGGAAAGATTGCCAATAGATCGGCATACGCCTGGATCTTGATCACGCGAGGAACTACACACTTTAAGTCTTATTCCGAGAGGATGAGGAACCACCTAGCTGCCCTGGCAATCAATATAGTTTTTGTCAACAATTACTTAATAGGATCACATTTACTTACAATATGAATTGTAAAAGACAACATATAATGCCTAAGTTTTTGTTCTACAAAGACTAAGGCTAAACAATGCCTTTCTAAGCTGCTATATCTAATCTCTGGCCCATGTATGATTCTACTGAGGTAGTAGACTGGTCATTCTTGCCCATCAATTTCCTGTGCCAGCAAAGCTCCGACGGATCTCATGGTAAATGTGAGATATAACTGCAATGGCGTTCCTACCTGTGGGGGAACTATGGTCTGTGGTGAAACCAGCAGCTTCTGAAGACTCCTGGTGAACCTCTCCCCACCTGAACTTCATGCTCTTTCGCAGTAGCTGCATCAGCGGGTGTGTTACTTCGGCCAACCCAGGCACAAATATCCTAAGGTAGGAGACTTTATCGAGGAAGCTCTTCAGCTCCCTCGTCGTTCTAGGACTTGGCATTTTCAAGATCGCTCGCTGTTTGTCCTGGTCTATTTTCACCCCTTGTCGATCAACCACAAAGCCTAAGAGTTTCCCACTCGTCACTCTGAAAACACACTTCAACGGGTTCATCCTCAACTTATACCTTCTACAATGAGAAAACACCTTCCTCAAATCGCTCAGGTGGGACCCCTCCTCCTTTGATTTGATGACCAAGTCATCCACATAGAATTCTGCAAATTTGTGGAAGAATTCATGAAAAATGGCCATCATCGTTCTCTGGTAAGTCACCCCAGCGTTCTTGAGGCCAAACGGCATCACCCTATACATGAAGTTACCCAATGGGGTTCTGAATGTCATTTTTTCTGCATCCGAGGGGTCCATTTTGATCTGATTATACCCCACATACCCATCCATGAAGCTATACATCTCATGATCATCCATTGCGTCTATCAGGCTATCGATGGAGGGTAGAGGGAACTCATCTTTAGGGCAAGCTCTATTCAAATCTTTGGAGTCCACACAGATCCTTATTTGGTTTTTATCCTTCTTTCCCACTGGGATAATACTGGATAGCCAGAGTGGGTGATGTATCGGTACGATGAACCCTGTCGTTAGCAGGCGCTAGACCTCTTCTTTAATCTTCAGATCCATCTCAGGCTTGTACGTTCTTATTGCCTATTTCACTGGAATGGCTGAATGCATTACGTTCAACCTGTGGCAGCTTACTTCCTCATACAGCCCTTCCATTTTCGTGTATTTCCATGCGAAGACATCTATAAACTCCCGAATCAATTCGACCAAGGCCTCTCATTTTTGATTACTGAGATCCTTCGAGATGAAGATGGGTCTTGGATCCTCTCCTTCTTTTGCTAGGTTCAATTGCTCCAACTCTTGTGCCTGGGTCTTTGGCTGATTTGTCATGTAATTTGGTTCCTCGATGACTTCTTCCATGAATTCCTGTATGCTAGAATTATTTATCACCATGAACTGCCCCCCATTGATCTACTAAAATGCATTTATATGTCGGGTCAACCTCATCCTCAATTTCTTCGGCCGCCCATTCACACCAGTACAATCGATACACCACATTTCCTTCCTCGGTAACGACTTTATTACATTGCCTGCTAGTAGTGGTGATCGTCTTCCTCTTCTTCTTTCTAGAAGCTTCGGCCACTTTTTCTCCTGAGAACCGACTCAGCACGCTCTGTCGTTGGACCTCATCCTCTATCGGGTCCACTCTGGGCCTCATTATGTCTTTAAGCTGCTTCGAGATGCCTTGGGGCCGAGGGGCCACCTGGAGAGCTTCTTCGGCTATTTCTCTTGTACCGCTTGTAACCTCCTTCTTCTACTCGCCTAAGGGCCCCATCCTTTCTTTGATCGAGGGAACCCATGCTCCCTCCATTCTTCTTGTCAAGATTCGTACATCTTCTTCTAACTCTGTGTAAAATGTTGTGTCCACCAAGTGAGATTTTTCAACCGCGAAGGGCCTCTTTGTAGCCCTAATGGTCACCTCTGTGCCCTTGACATTCGCTTTAGCACATTGGTGATATGTAGAAGGAACTAGGGCTTGGTTGTGCATCCACACCCTTCCTATTAGCAGATGATAGGAAGTTGCACTCTCTATTACGAGGAACTTGATATGGGAACTCAGATTTCCCATTACTATCCCAACGTTAACGTACCCAATGAACTTGGAAGATTGATTATAGTACCCCAAAATTACCAAGGGCTTGGGAACCAGCCTTTCTTCTGGAATATTGGCTGCGTGGAAGGAGTTGATTGGAATGATATTGATGGAAGCTCCCCCATCCATAAGAGTCCTTGCGAAGATAACTCCGTTGACCCTGGCGATCACATACAATGGCCTATTGCGAGGGAACCTACAGCCCTATCAGCGTCGCTGAAGGTTACCTCTGAAAGAAACATTCTCACCAACCTGGCCATGGGTCCCTTCTATCTCAGCGAAGGGACCTCATTCTTTTTCGAAATATCAAGTATTGCCTGGGTTATCTCCAGCCTACTGTCCTTTTGAATCCCCACTTGTTCGAAGAACTAAGTGAACTTTGGGGATTTTGAATCTGCCCCATATTCTAAGGTCGGGTCTACCTCTTCGCTTTCGGCATCATATACATCCTACATATCCTTGGAACTTGCTTCATCGTAAGCTAACACGATGTTAGCCATTCCCCTGGTGCAAATCTCAAAAGCTTCCTCGTACTCCTCTCCTTCATCATAGGACACCACCAGATTATTCCCATGCACTGGTAGTAGGTTGTTGTTAACATTTTGTGTGGGGATCTTCAACGTTCTCGCCTTTATGTACTTGTTAATGATTCTTCTTAGTGTGAAGCAGCACTCCGTTGGATGATGGATCTTCCGATGAATCTGACAATATTTAGGATCCGCCTTCGTTGCAGCATCGGGTTCTTCCATCGGAATGCCTTTTGGTTCATAAACCATTCCCCCTTGGACCATCACGTTATAACAACTCACAACCTCTTCTATTGTGCAAGGCAACGATGGCGGGTCTTCTCTGTCACTTCCAAACTTCCTCTTATTATCCCTTTTCGGTGCCTTACCCCTATTTTCCCCCTCGGCGTACCCTACCCGTGGGGATGAGACCCCCCCGCGGGTTGCATTGGTTGCCTAAACATCATAGGCGCTACAACCATATTGGGTCGCACCACCAAAGAGATGTTTCTTACCGCTTTCAGGAATTCCGCAAAAGTTCCCTCTCACGTCTCGTTGATAAGATAGAAAATGTATTCCGAAAGCAGTCCCTCAACACAAATATGTAATAGCTTGGACTCTTTAGCCTCCTCCCTTACATCGAGGGACCTTTCCATGAACCTTCGAACATAGGCCACCACCTCTTCCCCAGGTCTTTGCTTCTCCCAGCCAAGTTGGGTCAAGGTGAACTCATCTTCTGCCAGAAAGAACTATTGGACAAACAATACATGCATCTCCTCCCACGTAGAAACGCTGTTGGGAGTCAAATGGGAGTACCAGGTGTATGCCTTATCAGTTAGGGATTTGGAAAACTCCCTCAACCTAAGCTTCTTATTATTGCAATGTGCTCCCAAGTGTTCAATAAAATGCTTAATGTGCTCCTTCGGGTTCCCACCTTTCCCTGTATATTTTTCAAAGATAGGGGGAATATAGTCCTTTGGGTAAGGCTCATCGTTGTACGTTGAGGATAGGGTGTTCAAAAGTCGTCATAAACTGAAGCCACCTCGCCAGCTGATTGTGAGGAAGCCTGCATGAACTTCAACATCTCTTTCTTCATCTCTTTTCTCATCTCTTCCATAGGCGAGGCTACTGGGGCAACCAGCAGCGGGGCCATGGGCTAAGCGCTCGTTGCAACTAAAATGAATGTTACCGGTGGTGCCGTTGAAACTCCTGAGGTTCCCACTGCTGGATTCACAATAGAGGGACACTTGCTGGGATCGTTCCTGCAATACCTGTACCTGGTGGTGCCGTTGGAGATAATCCTGGTGTTACGAAAGCATTAGCCTCCAATCCTACCAGCATAGTTGAATCTACTGGAGTTTGCAAAAACTCATGAAACTTGCGCATGAGGAGCGCAATCTGGGAGGGTCCCAACCCCGCACTCGTGGAAGGTTGTGTCACCCTTGGAATTCCTGGCGTCGTTGGAACCGAAGGTACCTCTACTCGAGGAGCCCCATCCCTTAGGGCCTCTTGCTTTCTCGCGACCTGTTCTTCATTATGCTAGATATCATCAAAGTTGAGTCTTCGAGTAGCATTATCCTGCGCCATACTCCTTACCTAGGAGAATGCCTCCCCAGCGGAGTCACCAAAATGTAGGAGGGTACTTTAGATCGTAGATGAGGCGTAACCCCTTTTAAGTATGGTAATGATAAGTTAATTAGCCCAAACCTTTGGATTAGTAATAGAATATGCCAACGCAAGCCTAATGAAGATTGAGATCGATTTAAACTCACAAATCTCTCATGTATAACTCAGAAAACTAGTAATGGAATTTTAGAAGTAACTCAGCTAGAGGGAGAGGGAAGTAAGCATCCTAGACACACCCTGGTAGGCAGGTAGAAACACACCCAAAATGCCTTTTTTCTCTCTGTCAAGTATTAAAAGCTTCGTGATTAATAATAATGGTGAGTGGGTGAAAGTCTCAGGTTTGTAATAGCTCTCTATAGCAGTAACTCCTTGATTCTCAAGGGAATCCCCTCCTCAAAGGTGGTTGGGGTCCTTAAATAGCCCCCCACACCACCCCCGAGGCAACTCAGTCATTTAAGACTATGAAAGACATCCCTCACACTTTTTGTCACAACATTAAATGCCCGATGCACTAGTTGTCTCCACGTCATAAACATTAAATGCCAAGACATGCCTTTTACCTAACCACTGTGTGTCAGGGGGTTGTTGTTGTAGAGGTGGCTCACCAACTACCTGACATCCCCAAATACCACGGTGGTTTACTCAAGTGCATGTACATTGTTTAGCTGGCTAGTGACATCACCTACAGTAGATGTGACATTAAGTAAAGGGTTGTTTGGTTCATGACTCAACGCCCAATGGGACTCTAAGCTGCTCCGCCTGAGGTTCCACGGTCAGGGTCCTTCGGTGTTTTACCAGGTGTATCTAAGATGATCAGGACAATCCCCAAAGGTGCCTTACTTCTCAATCCTCCAAACCAAGTACCTCTAAAGTTCCCACGGTGAGGTCGTTCGATAGAGCATGAAGGCTCTCCCTGGCCCTGCCAAGTCTGGTCTCTCGCGAGTACCGTTCGACCTCACCCAGGTTCATTATTCTCGTTACATCATTACAATCGTTATAGCTCATAGACAATACAAACAAAAGATACAATATGACTAAGTAATCAGCAAGCTAAAGTATAAGTTGCCACGCCAAGCGGCCTAGCTTGAGCTGTCACGCTGTCTTAATCCCAAACACTATTCCCAATGGGTGGATTATCCCTAATTTCTGGATTACCTCCAAGCCCCCTCTACACGGGGATAGTTATAGAAATTTTTGGGACAGGGTTTCATCCGTAGGAGTACCTTGTATTGGGTTGCTCCAATTTTATTTGTGACGAAGAGGGATGGATCCTTACGTCTTTGTGTTGATTATATGGAGCTTAATAAAGTCACAATACAGAATAAATATCTGTTACCTCGCATTGATGACTGATTTGACCACCTGAGGGGATCAACCTACTTCTCAAAAATAGACTTGAGATTAGGATATCATTCGCTACACATCAGGGAGCAGGATGTGTCGAAGACTGCTTTTCTGAAGAGGTATGGGTTTTATGAGTTTTGGGTTATGCCATTTGGGCTATCCAATGCCCCACCAATATTTATGGACTTTATGAACACACTTTTCAAAGAGTTTTTAGATCATTTTGTCATTGTCTTCATAGATGACATCCTGATTTATTCCCGTACTGAGGAGGAGCATGCTGAGCACTTACGTAAGGTTCTGTAGACCTTATAGGAGCATGAGTTGTATGCGAAATTCGAGAAATATGAATTTTGAAAGAAAAAAGTACATTTTTTGGGACACATGGTATCTGATAGGAGGTATTTGTGGATCCTAGCAAAGTGTCAGCAGTGAGGGAGTGGGAACAACCCACGACACCGATGGAGGTACAAAGTTTTCTGGGTTTAGCCGAGTATTACCGACGATTTATTCAAGGATTTTCGAAGATAGCGGGTCCGATGACAAATCTGACTCATAAGGGCATGCCGTTTATTTGGGATGATACGTGTTAGTTGGCATTCGATGACTGTAGGATAAGCTGACTTCGACACCCGTACTAAAACATCCAAGAGAGGGTGTGGAGTGTCTTGTGTATATTGACGCATGCTTATAGGGACTTGGGGGAGTATTATAGTAGTAGGAGTAGGCTATAGCTTATGATTCTCAAAATCTCAAGCCTCACGAGAAGAATTACCCCACCCACGACTTAGAGCTGACAGCAGTCGTGTTTGCGCTTTGGATTTGGAGACATTACCTATTGGGGGAGCAGTTTCTCCTGTTTATAGATCACAATTCACTACAATACTTGTTCACACAGAAGAATTTAAATATGCGTCAGCACATGTGGCTTGAGTTTGTAAAAGATTATCAGTTTGAGATTTACTATCACCCAGAAAAGGCTAATATAGTTGCTGATGCGTTGAGCCATAGGCTAGTAGATGAGATGGACGAGGTGTGGAAGGTGAAATGGAAGGAAATTGGGCATAAGAATGCAGTTTCCAGATCATTCATGTCAGTTATGACTGTCACACCATAGATAGTGACGACGGGGGGGGGGGGGGGGGGGGGGGTTCAAGCCCAGGCAGCAGATCCATTTTTTCAGGAGAGGATTAGACAACTCTTAACCGGTGGAACCGGGCCTTATTCAGTGAGTTCTAAGGGAGGCTTGTGCATCAACCGGAGACTGGTTGTCCTAGAGGGGGAGTACCTATGACATGCAATGATGCCAGAGTCACATGGATCCTAATTTATGGTATATCCCGATGGGGATAAGATGTACCGGGATATGAGGCGGTAATACTGGTGGAGTGGGATGAAGAGAGACATTCCAGAGTTCATCTCCAGGTGTACCACCAATCAATTGGTTAAGGTGGACCATCATAGACCACCAGGGTTGCTTCAGCCATTAGAGATCCCTATATGGAAATCGGGGAGAATTTCCATAGATTTCATTACAGGGTTGCCTCTTTCTCTGAGAGGTCACGATTCGATATGGGTTATTGTGGATCAGATGACTAAGGTAGCCCATTTCCTGCGATTTAAGATGGATTACACGACATGACAGTATGCCCAGTTATTTATTATCAACATAGTGAGGTTGCATGGGGTGCCACTGGATATCGTGTCCGATAAGGATAAGATTTTTGTGTCACACTTCTGGGAGAGCTTTCAGGAGGCTATGGGCACCGAGTTACGGCTAAGTACAACTTATCACCTGCAGACAGGTGGGAAAACTGAGCGTACTAATCAGATGCTGGAGGATATGTTCGCATGTGTGTACTTAATTTTGGATGGGGTTTGGAGCAGTAACTTCCACTCGTGTACAATAACTCCTATCAGTTTATGATTGGCATGACCCTATTTGAGGTTCTATATGGTAGACCTTATCGTTCTCCTACTTGGTGGTTGGAGTTAGGGGACAAAAACCTACTCAGGCTAGAGGTGATTCAAGATACGTTAGCCAGGATTGAGGTGATATGGAGTCGCATACGGATAGCCCAGGACAGGCAACAAAGCTACGTCGATGCAAATTAGTTCTTCAGGGAGTTTAGAGTGGGGGATCAAGTATTACTGCAATTGTCTCCTATGAAATAATTAATGAGGTTCGGAAAGAAGGGGAAATTGGCTCCAAGATACATAGGACCATTTCCCATTATCGAGAGGATCGAACCGATGGCACATAGATTTGGGTTGTCAGAGCACTTACACCGTATTTATGATGTGTTCCATAATTCGTTGTTGAGGCGGTATCTTCGAGATGAGTTGGCCCACACTCACATTGCATTAGAGGAGATTGATTTGCAGCCTAACAGTTCTTATGAGGAGAGGCCTGTGACTATCCTAGACCATAGAGAGAGGAGATTGAGGTAAAAGGTAGTTCCACTTGGGCGGGTCGAGTGGGAGCATCAAAATGTAGAGGAGTCTACTTGGGAGTGAGAGGAGGATGTACATGAGAAATATCCATAATTATTCTTACTAGGTGTGCTTTACTTTTTGAATTTCCGGACAAAATTTCGTTTTTAGGGGGAAGTATGTAGCACCCCGTATTTTTATGATATTAAATAATTATGGAATTAATTATTATTATTGGATTAGTTAAATTAATATGTGAGAAATTAATTATTAATTAATCTGGATCAAAATAAATATTAACTAGCGTGCCAATGGTTAATACTTATTGCTGAGAATTATTGAATATTATTGTGTGAATACATAATATGGAATTATGAAATATCATAAATTGCCAAGAGTGAAAAATACGACAGTTTGGTATATTAAGTCAGGACGCGCGTGTGAGTCATGTCGGGACTAATTTAATGAACTAAAGAAGTAAATTATTTTTAAGTAACTCGTATGGTCATTTCAAGTATGCCATTGAGTCCGGAAGGGTCGAGAGAGTCAGAAAACTCTACCTGGGTATTTTATTTAGACTCCAAAAATACTTTTAGGCCTAAACGGGCCCCCGTAGGGGTATTTTTATCTTTTTTATTTTTGGGGAATTATTATGGACACAAATTAGATAATTAAATATTAGTGTATTAGAGAGAGAGAGAGAGAGAGAGAGAGAGAGAGAGAGAGAACCACAGAGGAAGAACGAAAGTCCATAGGTGTTCTTGGTGCAAAACTCAAGAACTCACACAACAAATCCCACTAAAGCGTAGATTGAAAGATGTGGAACAAGTCTATACCAATTTCATCAGCGCATCAGAACATCATAATCGAGGCAAGTGTTTATTACTTGCTTCCTATTAGCAATAATTTTTCTCATGTTAGCATAGGAATCAAACATATGATTTAGAATTGAATTGGGTGAATCTGGAGAATTTAAATCGTAGATTAAAGGTTATTTTGATAAAGAATTGAACCCCCTATGCATGTAGAATAGAAATCACAAAATTCTATGTTGTGATTGAGAAACAAATCTAGGTTTTAATGGTCCTTGAATTGAAATTTGGAAGAATTAGGGCTTTAATGTTTAATTTGGGGATTTCGTATTTAATTAATGTATTGTAAAGATTTAATGGTTCTAGGTTGCTAGAAATCATCTAAACATATTAGGATATTAATTTGCATTGTTGTTTTTGTGTTTGGGACTGAACAGTCGAGGTTTTAGACTTGTTAATGGTAGAAAAACCTAGCAGGTGCAGGTTGGGTTTGAAACTGCTCAATCTGGTTCAAACGAGAACCCACGTCACGCGATATGTCGTTCTAACGACATGCTATCTCGTTCAAATGAGATAGCTTCTGGTTCGAACGCCAGGTTTAAAAATATGGAATTTCTTTTTTTAAACCAAATCAAGTTACACAATTAGTTTGAATGAGGAAAAATGTTATTTGATGAATTTAGTACAATGCAGAATTCTTGGGAAGTATTTGGGAAATAATACTATAAATATTGGAATAGTAAGTTAACCTTGGAAATTTTGAGAGAGAGTAATTGAAATAATTATATTATAAGTGATAATGAGAAAATACTATGTATGGAAAATATATGTACGGGTTAGGTGAATACCTTTTGATTTTAATAGGATGTGAGAGTACATATGATATGTTTATTATTACGTGTATAACATACCTACGTTGCTTGCTATCAGGAGGAGGTTTTTCGCGTAGTGGACAGTATTATCATGTGTTGCCCGTTGGGGAGATTTTTGACTTGTACCCAGAGCATATGAACTTGGTTACGTGCTATATGAGATGTAGGATAGTTTCGACGGTTGAATAGGAGCATGAGTATGTGCGTGACCCACTTAGCTAGGGATTATGTTCACCTCCACTATTTTTTATTTTAATTTTATGGTTCACGAGAGATTGAACCAGCAGTCTTTCATGTAGTGACTGATGCACCAAGACATGATAGCAGAGTACGCATTGCGCCAAGTGGTCTTAACACAAGGGTGCAAGATTAGTATACATATGTATAGGGATGATGTGACGATATATATGTATGTACTTGTGAATAATTCTACTTTGTGAAACTAGTATATATGGTAACGATGATAAATAAAATAATCTTAGTTGGTACAGATTAACTATTTTAACGGTGTTTATAAAATGTGGTTATCCGGGATAAACTATTTTAATAACGTATTGTATGGGCGATACATGTATACTACTGGTGAATGTAGCGAGTGACATTGTGATTTCGAACTAGTAGGGTTGGGTGACATAGCTAGTGTGGATTAGAAAATGCATTAGACGTGCACAATAGATGAGAGGTGAGGATCTCATGTGAGATCTCGAAAAACTAGCATGCACATAATACTTACTTTATTGCAAATTTTAAATACTTGCTAAAACAAATATTTTTACAACTCGGGCTCTGACCCATCTCTTGATATTCTTCTTTATTTTTCTATATATATGTATTATTTCAGGTGCCCAGCCACAAGGTTCCCAGACTTAGACACTTGGATTGTTTAGTGAGCTGCAGTGGTGGGAGTTGCAGGTCCTTGTATTTAGACACCTCTATTATTTCTTTTAGTTATATTCAGACATTTCATTTAGGGAATGTGTCGCCTATTCTCTGTCATTTTATTAGAGAGATTGTACTCAGTTTACTTTAGTAGTTCATTTCAGTTGCTTTTAAGTATTTTATGGTTTATTGGCTTGAGACTTTAAACTCGATTATTTTATCCAGTCTTATTTATTTCAGAAGTTGAGTTATATCCAGTATTTATTATATTACCGTGAATGGTAAATAGTTGATGTCTTAATACTTAGACATTATTAATGTATTCTTTGGGTATTACTTAAAATGGAAAATGTTTTGACAGTAGCTTAATTATTTATTAGGTGATTATTAATGTTAAATGTATTTCGACAGTGATGCTAAGAATGAACCAACCGAATACTTTGTTTTAAATTTAATAAATGACTGATCACCCGGTATTTAATTGGGCGGGGTGTCATAGGAAAGGTGGACATATATCTATTATGGATTTTTATTGGAATAAAATAAGGGAACAGAAATGCAACAAAAATGGAAACTTCTTTGCTGATAAAGATTGGACGTTGTTATGCGGGCTTGAGGTCCTGAGTCAAGGCAGGCGATGCTAATTAATTTAGGACGGATGAAAGAGACATATCGGTCACGAGTTTCTACAACCATTGACCAAAAGTCTTCAAAGACCTAAAGCCTCACTACATGTATAAAAGAGTTGCGTGGGGGAGGAAACTATGGACAAATCTCTTTTTTTCTCCCAAAGAGTTCATAATTTTTCCCACAGTATGATATACCACCATTCAACCAGTAAAGGCCCTAATACATATACCACACCACATACACCTCTAATGTTAAAAAAGAAATGTCATCCGAAATATTTGAGTTATTTGGTGGGTTTAAAGGGTATGATTTTTAGAGTTGGATAAGGGTTTGAAGGATGTTGTCTTGGAGATGGGTTTTTGAGTATTTTGGAGTATTTTTGGAGTTTCCATGGAAGACAGATTGTGGTGCTTTTGTGACTCCCTCTAAGTCCACCTTTGGAGGTGGGGGAGTCACTTGTCTTCACCACCATAACCATATTTGGAGTGTTTGAGGTGGGATACACTACTCTTGTATTTGAAGACTCCATTTGGTATATATGTATAATAGCCTTATTGTTATTGTTTATTAAGTGTTGAAATGTAAGAAAATATTGGTTGTGTGTATTTTGTAATGAAACTGAAAAATGAAAATTTTTATGGTAACAAAAATGTAAGAAAATATTGGTGGTGTGTATTCTCTAATGAAACTGAAAATGGATATTTGTATTGTAATAAAAATGTAAGAAAATATTGGTTGTGTGTATTTTCTAATGAAACTCAAAATGGACATTTTTATGGTAATAAAAATGATTAATGTTGCAAAATATTTATGAAATAAATGTTTTGAAACTTGTTTGTAAAATGGAAAACTTTATGAATAAATATGTGAACAAGTTTAGAAGAGGTCGTATTGGGTTTAAACATAAGTAAGACGAATGGAAAGTTTTAGTCTAGTGTAAAGGATGCTATTTCATTTAATAATATTGTTGAATTGACAAATATGAAAGTTAGGCAAAAGCGTGATGCTAAAAAGTGTTAAACGACTAAAGCCCTAAAATATTATGTTCGTAATTTAATGGCTATTTTTTAGAAATGATAATTATTGAGAAATTAAATTGCAAGTTTGGTGAACAAAGGGTAATTTAGTAGGTCACATAAAGTGGAATGCTTTACGTTACAAAACATTTATGAATGTTTTTACACTAGCATTGATGAGATCGAAGTAAGTCCTAAAATGTCATTTATTTTTGGTATAAAATCAACATGTGTGTAGATAAGGGACTTAAGGATAAAGTGATGGTTTTCCAAGTATAACGAAAAATGGACAGTTAAGTCCAAGGCTTTGGCTTCGGCAAAAAAAATGCAAATTTAAGTAGAACATTATGAAATTGTTGAACACGTTGATAATGGCATTGGTTGATGCCGAGTTAAAAAATTAAGTAGGGCTATGCTGTCCCTAGTGGTGAAATAACCCAAACCAACTGCAGTTTACTTGGAGCTCGGTTCCGAACGGTGAAATTTCGTGAAACCATGGGTGTGAATGTGTTGTGATGGGTCTGTGTGTGTTGGTGGAATCCCTAAAGATAATGCTAAGTAATGAATTGAGTATTCATGAAAGAGGTATACATGAATGGTATTAATTCATTAATTTAATAATGTAAGAATGATGCAATAAATATTTAATGTTCAGGTGGTAAAATGGGATGGTTGAATAGGGTGACTTAATGATGTTAAGCTACCAAACGAGGTTTGAAATATAATGAACACGAGCGTGTGTTATATGAGGCTTTCAAAGAAAGATGATTATTTTTTTAAACACAGTGTGTGCGAGCTTTGAAAAAGATCTTAAGTAATGATGAAGATAATGAAAGGATTTCCCCAACAATTGTAAATCGTGTAATTGGGTGAGTTAACGGAAGAATATGCTAGTTCTAAGCTTAAAATACAAAATTATTATTTTGTAAAGACGAGGAGGATAAAAGGGGTCAAATAACGTTTTCAAAATAAAATGGTTTAGTACATTCGAACATGTGTTTTCCAATAGTATATATGTAGATGTAAACGTATTTTCACATGCATGTAGTGTAGCGTGCGAGTATTCTTTTATGTCGTTGGTTTTTGTACTGTATTTTTATATAATTGTATATAATCCCACTAAGCATTCGACTCACATCCCTCCTTTTGTTACTACTGGTTGCATGATGTTACATACTTTGAGAGCGTTATAGAGGTAAGTAGTTACTTGCTTTTACGATTAGTAGCTCTGTTTACTTGGCCTTGGGGGCACTTCCCTTTGGTCCTCTCACATAGGTTATAAAATGGGAATTGCATGCTAACAAGAGTAATGTTAAATAATAATAAAACTAAATTTGAAACATTAATTTAGGGTGTTTCATTGCACTTCATGATTAATACATGGTTTGGATCAGATTGATCATTTATTAACCCTTAAATTCGGGTCAGGGCGTTACACATAAAGACTCAATTAATTCCCCAAACGGAAAGAAGTTGGTCATACGAGGAGACACTATCTTTTCCCACCTAAATTGGAGTAGAAGCCACCAAAGAAAAATAGAAAGAAGTTTGACAAAGGCTAACTAGATGCACGTATCGATACTCTCCTAACTGCAAAATGGGCTACAAGTCCCACCACCATGGCATAGACCAACGAAGACATAGGGCTACGTGCTCTATGAACTAGTTAACCCAATTATCTATTGAAGGTCCAAAACTAAAGAAGGACCTAGTAAATAAGTTAGGGATACCCGAAAGGGGATACTCAAAAGGGGATGGCAAGCGAAACCTCTCGAAAATCCACATGAACAACATCATTGGGCTCCAATATAGAAAATAAGAGCGACCCTCCTTCATAGCATCGAGACCATTCAAGATCTCTATCAGTAATACTGTTGTAGGACTACGATGGTAAGACATCCACTCCACTACCGTGGCCACTTGAGGTTCAACCGTTAGGTCACCCGTCACCAGTAACAGCCTAGCAATCAGGCCTAAGGTAACAACTCTAGTAAAACCATTATCAGTACATTCTCATTGACACATCAAATTTAGCACAATCCAAAAAAGGTTATAATCTCCACTTTACATCAAGTTTTCTATGTCCTCATCCATATACCGACCAAGCCTTCAGGGATTACCTCTATTCAAAAATTCTAAAAATGCAATTTTTCTACTTTTTATCAAAACAAAACCTCAAAAGCAAATTAAAGTGCATGTAGAGTAAGACACTAAATCAATATAATCAAACAAAAACATATGCATCTCTTTTTACATTTTTGAGTGTCTTTTCAGGTACAAAGCCGCCAAATCACTTGTAGCCCCCCCCCCCCCCCCTTTTTTTCCTAAAAGTTTGCTTTAGGTGAAAACAATGTCTTTCAAAAACCTTTTTCCAAATTTTAATTACGCACCAAGTTTGTGAACTAATTTTACTTAAGCCCAATTTTGTCTTGTTTAATCCTAAACAAGCATCTAGGTGATTATAGAAAGTAAAATAAGGCAAGGTTCACAATGCCAGGTGTACGAGGAAACCACTAAGGAAAAAAAAACCTCGGACGACCCAAGCCAGAAAATCACTAGGATACGATTTTACAAAGAAAGACAAATAGACTTACACAATGACTCGATCCCCACAAACCTTAAGGTTCTTCTTCTTCTTCTTCTTCTTCTTCTTCTTCTTCTTCTTCTTCTTCTTCTTTTTCTTCTTCTTCTTCTTCTTTTTCTTCTTCTTCTTCTTCTTCTTCTTCGCTCCTCCACAATACCCACGCAAAAATCCTTCCACAATATCTGTCCACAGAACATGCATCCACTAATGTCTCGGTGTCCACCGATGCAGCTTTGGCAACCATCTATGATTCGGAACATGGACTTCACCGTTTCTTCACAGCAAAATGTGATACCCCGCATATTAAAATAAGAGGCGGCCAGCCCGATACTCCAATAATAACAGGAATCATGAATGGTCCATTCTTAACATCACAGTAGTCAAAATAATAGTAGGAGATAACCACCAAATATTTTGAAAAACGGATGTCATATAATTTTGCAAGTTAAATAAAAACAATTTCGACAATCCAATTTATAAAAGAAGGTGGATATATAAAAAGACATGTAACAGTTTAATAACCATTCAATAAAGAATAACCGAATAAGGTGTCGGTTAACAGACTAATATAAAAGATTACATCAAGTATGAACGATAACTGGGGCAACACCCCTGAATATACAAACGGATCATATCTAGAGTATCAAAAGAAAATGACGCGTCTAATACAAAAATCCTACAACATCCGCAAAAATGTTGTAGCTCCTTGACACTGAGAAGGAAAGATTAAGACAGGCGTCCTTGCGGAGGAGCACCTGAGCATAAATAAGAACCACACAAGACAGGGAAATATAAATGGGTCAGAGCCCGGCTTGATATTATATACATGTGAATAAAATGCATAACAATTATGAATGCTAAACATCATAAACAGGTTAAGTTCGCTCTTGAATATAAGAATCATCCTCACCTCTCAACTAAATACACATCCTAGCGTCATACTAGATCATTATAAATTAAATTACATGTCTAATTAAGATAAATAGCTTAATTCCATTTTACATGATTAAATTACAAATTCCTAAAATATAACTTCACAAGTCCATTCATCATCAGGGAATTTATACCATACAGTTGATTTATAAATGCATTACTCATTTATGAAATACCACATTCGTGAGAATAGTTACAAGAAAAATATAATGATTCTAAGACCATCCTTCCGGGAGTCACCCCACTGGATGCGCCCCTAAATACTATCATCTTCCAGGGCCTATAATCAAGACCACCTGGGCACCCTAAATCGCGTCGCATGGGAAACGGACATATACTTTCGACAGTGAGTCATAACCATACTCGGAATTACCTCACTTCGAATAAAACAACCACACAATGTAACCACCAGTCCTATGGCCGAGGACTATATTCTCCATGCATTCACTAGCTAGGGAATTTACCTCATTCGCGTAACTTTCCTCATGATAACATTTAGAGAGGTATGTATATGCATGCCATAATCACAAGATATGCCAATTAAAAATGTGCGTTTATTATATCCGGAACTATATGTGCCTAACGACATAAGCTACAAAGTTTAATTGCCAACATACTAACCTCCAAGAGTTCACAACAACACTATAGGCTACCAAGTGTAATTTTCCTCTTACTAGTCTCTAAAAGTCCAAAATAATACCACCCAACTCTCCCTTAGTCCTAGGCTATCTTGCTAGATGAAAAAGACACTAACTTCTATTTAATAGCCCATGAAATAAGACCAATTTCCTCCTTACTAATGTAGAGTATTAACCCCCTAATGTAAGACTCTAATACTCTTTATTACTTCATAAGAGAAGGTTCCTAAGCCTCAAACCTAAAATAAAAGGGATAAAACTAAGTTGTAAAAATCCTATAAAACAACAGGATTTCCGAATCGATATGCCCCTGATAGTGAATCGATTCGCTCAAAAAGTGAATCGATTCGGCCGAGAAAACCAACATTCTGTCTCAGCCCGAATTGATTCAACCTTAACCCGAATTGATTCGATTTCCTAGACCTGTAGCCTCCATTTTAGCGAATCAATTTGCTAGGGAGGGCGAATCGATTCGCCCTGGACGAAATGCCCAGTTGGGGCTACGAATTGTTATGAATGCTAAATCCTCCAAATCCATTTCTTCCATATAAGCCCAACATTATCAACTCATAATTTCACCAAATCATTCCTACACATTAACCAACTAATAAAACCAACTCAAATCATATCTAAATCAAAGTTTAAGGGTTTAAACACCAAAATCATCAAAACCCATAAATGGTTAAATCTCAAGAACACAACTATATATACAAATTATTCACACTCAATCATACATAATTGCAAGTTAGAAACTTGCCTCAAGATTGTAGTCTAGGATTCTTCCTCGTTGAAACGATTTCCAAGCTCAAATCACCAACTCTCTCTCTTTCTCTCCTCTTTCTCCCAAGCTCTCTCTTCTCTCCAACTCTCTCTAGGTTTAGAAACATAATTGAGAAATAAATGCTCTTGCAAGACTAAATAACCCAAAATGCCTCAAATACATTAATTCTAACATTAAATGCTACTACACACTTAAAATGACTCATAATAACATAATTAAGTTATAACCGGTCAAAAGCACCCGGAACCAAAAAATACAATTTGATACTTATTTTGACTATCTCAACCATTTCCGGACTAACCATACCCTCTAGACTTGCATCCGAAATATTGTAAATTATTTCAGGTTCCAACGTCATATTAACTCTTTAATAATTACCCAGTTTGAATATAAATCATAACCGTCGTTTAAAGCACAACGACGCAACAAAACAAAATGTCATACTATTTACATTCGCTTAACCGTAAATGTGCAAACTAAGTAAATATTATCTCTGAATTCACTTAAAGTAATATTTACTTCAGTTTCCTTTATTTTATATAATTAAACCACAAGGCAAATTAATATAAAAATAATTTCTCATAAATAAGGGGTATTACACAAAACTGTAACGAAATATCTTCTTCAATATGGATGAACAAACCAATGGTGCAAATAAGATCTCTATAACATATGCTATGTGAACTCGAATGTTTTAAACACTATGGATGATTTTAGACTTTGAAATCCTTAGAAAACTTATGAAGAAAAATGGAACTATTCTATACTGTATTTTGGTTCTGCACACCCCAAAATTCTGAGGGGAAAACGCCTTAAATAAAAAAGTTAAGTCAGGTGGTCGTTCTAACGAGATCCCTATGTCGTTCTAACGACAGTGAGATGTAGTTAGAACGCCATCACATGTCGTTTGAAGTCTCTAAACATAGGGAGAGAATTCATACGAATCTAAATAGAACTTATCTCAGAATAAACGAAGTTAAAACCTTTTAAAATCATTTTTGACATTTTAAAATAATTTTTACACGAAATAACATCCTTAAAACAATTTTTGAGTCCCATAAACATTATGCGTTCATACCTGAGAGTATCTTGGAATGCAATAAGATATGAAGACGTGAAAACTGCACCCATAAATAGTACGACATGATCTATCTTTGAAGCTTGTCCACTAAGTCTTCAACACAAACATGTCATAGATGATGTGGAATCGTGACAAGATAAGAATCTATCTATGACTCAAACAAGTTTGTTCCAAAAATAAGTCAATTACATACACATTAACTCACTTGGAAATTTTTCCTTACAAGTCTCCCCCTTTGACTATTCTAGGATAAAACCCAAACAGTGAAATGCTTAAGTCAGGCTATTAAGCCATATGATACCTAAATCTCATCCCATAAAACCCCAAAACAAAAATTACCGGACAATGACTAGCATATGTAGGTCCGGCAAGCATGATCTGTTTGAATGTAATGTAATCTTGAAATATCTAATCACTGAAGAATAGAGACACACATGAAATATACAAATAACCAGTGAAGTGTGGAGGAACAAATATCATAAAAATACCAATATGTGAAAGAAATAATTTGTTAAACATGTCAGAAAATTATGATACCAATTTTTGCAAGACAAAATGATACCAAAATATAAACATATGATCAAAACATGATACCAATTTTCAATGCAAAAAGAACATATGTGCTCGTCAAACAAACTCCCCCTACATCACATACCATCTCTCCCCCTTTTTGTTTCGAATAGACAATAAGTGAAAAAGATAAACAAACATCATATGTAGAATGAACTAATCACATGATGTATATCTAGATAAACATGAGAATATAGCTAGCTAAAAATAATCACAAGATATCAACTCGTAGCTAGCAAACAGTCACACAAATGTATCAGTAATATCAAGCATGATGTGACTAAACAAAACAATGTAGTATAAGAATCACAACATGAATAAGCAATATCGATTGCATATAAACTGTCCAAATGAACCCAGAAGTACCAAAATAGTATGATATCAACATATATACAAAATAGATACTGAAAAAAAAGATTTGGGAAAAATCTTCTTTGGGTCATTCAAACGACTATGCCATGTCGTTTGAACGAGGTCAAAAATGACCTAAGACAGTAAGGTCTCGTTCGAAACATATATCTAATGACCTTACAAAATGACCCTTTTAACGACCATACCTATCACAATTAATGCCTCAAAAAATGTGTCATTAGAAATAGACTTTGAATAACTTGGACATGTCGTTCGAACGATGTCCACATGTCGTTTGAACAACTTCAAAAAATATGTATTCTAGTTTTAAAAATGGCAAAGTTTTGCCCAGTGAAAAAATTAGCTCAAAACAGTTATTGGAAATACAAAAAAATAGCAAAGTAGACCCAAAACTGAAAAATAAAACAAGTATGAGTTTCATGCTAACATAATATCAATGTTCTCTAACATGGATATGGAATGAATGGTCGTGAATTACAACAAATGAATCAAAACATGAACATATCGAAATGATCAAGACGCTTTAATTGATAGCTAAATGTTATCAAACTAAGTTTTAGCCATATGTGACAATTAATATTTTGATCTTAATGAGCTAAACGAACAACATGCACACAAATTTGGAATTTTGACCGTTCAACAAACAATAGCGTTATGATACGATATTTTAACATAAGGATTCGTGGTGCAAACCCGTTGTTATATTTCCATCCAAATATCCTCATATATACATATTTTTCTTTTTCAATCTCTTTTAAGGTTTCTATTTTTCTCATCTTAGAGAAATCCTATTGGCCCTATTTTGGCATATGTTTCTTTTTATTGCCTGAATTTTTTATTGGGTTTTTTAAATGGTGGGATTCACGACGAGATTATTATTCTCTTGTAGCCCCTTCCCGTGAAAACTAATAATTTTTTCAATTTAAATAATATAAATCCTCACAGCAAACAGTTCTTACATGTACACTTCCTCCTAATTCTTATTACACATAGATGATAAAATTTAGAGGAGAATGTCTCACCAAACTCAAATATGCATGAGAAGTCAAACATTCATGTAAACTCGTGCATGTGTGCAATGATGACATATATAAAAAGTCGAATCCAAATAAAAATCAACTTCGAAACATCCCCATTCGTCAATGGTTAAGATCATTCTAAGCATCTATAATTATGACCAAATGTCCTAGCCACATGGATAATGAGATGATGGGGGTCTAAGCACACGAATATGCCACATCAAACGTGAAAACTCGTGACACAAAAATAAACCAAAATTCTTTTTATGTTTTTTCAAAAAAATATTTTTGACTCAAAAAACATAATCTTTTTGTATTTTCTCAAAAATATATAAACCAAAAATCTTGTTGTATTTTCAAAAATTTTGTCAAAATAAAATATTTTTTTATCTTTCAAATAAGACTCAAATAAATGAAAAATATAATACAAATAGATGCACATGTCATAACACTAGCAAGATATATATCATGAAGCAAAGACTAGCGTATGACAAACATAGTATCACAATCATCCTTTAGATTTAGTAAGAGAAGAATCATGTGCAACCAAATAACAACCATGAAGTTTAATTCCTAAAGCCTCTAAGTCTGATTTCCTAACCCAAGTATGTGTGTAATGACGCATGGGGGTTTTGAGAACCTAAACGAGTTTATTCTTAAAGTTCCTTGAAGAACTTTTGAGGTCATAATAACAACGCCTAAGGTGACCCTTCCTCCTGCAATGAGTGCATGTGTGAACACGGTGAGGAATATGACCTAAATGTGAACCTTTCCTAATGTTCCTAGTACGCTCTCTCACATGTATTATTGGCTTTGGAAATTGGTACATTGACCTCATCGAAGCCTATACCACACTTATCATCCTTGATTTGGAGGGTACCTAAAATTCTATCCAACTTTTCTGACCTTGCCTCCAAATCGAACTTCAACTTACTTGAATCTATCAATCTCTCCTCACTCTCACTAATCCTAGATTCAAGCAAGCGCGTAGACTCCTCAAACTCTAGAATCTCTTTCTTCGAAGCCTCCATCAAACCACGAAGGTTATCTCTCTCACCCTTAACATATTTTACTTTCTCTCAAAGAGTCTTCTTCTGAGCCCTAAAATCCTCAATCAATGCATCATTATTTTCTATGGCATGCTTAATCAACTTAGCTCACAACTTCAAGTTTGCCTTTTTCACCTTTACAACTTTTGCATACAAATCCTTAAAGACAACTTGCAACTCTCCAACGTCCATCTCCTCCTCCTCACTAGCTTCACCCTCACTCTCTTGGGATTCACACAAAATGGCCTCGTAAGTGTCATTCACATGAGAATATTCATGAGAAGATTTTTTTCCATCGCTCACATGACTTGCCATAAATGCTATAAAATTGCGCTCAATGGGGGAACTCTCTCCCTCTTTCAGTTTTCTATAACTTAAGGTGGCATTATATACTATCAGTGTCTTTCCCTCCTTCTTAAGTCTAGTGGGACACTCCGCTACCTTATAGCCATAACCCTCACAACACCTATATGACTCATCCATTTTAACATTCTCAGTTTTACTCTTAGGGACGTGATCCGCCTTGTTGTTTTTGAATTTCTCAAGTCTTTTGGCATCTTTTGATTGCGTTTGGAACTTAAGAAACTTTTTAAACTTCTTTGAGAACAAAGCTACATCCTCAAAATTGGTGTTGGAATCATCATCTAAAACTTTAGTTTCTTCATTTCGGGCTTTCAAAGCAATGCCCTTTTCTTTCTTTGGCACTTGCTTGGAGGTAAACATGTTAAGTTCATAGGTTTGTAAGTCACCGACAATCATTATAGTTTCGTTGAATCAAGCATACCCAAGGAGTTTAAAATGATCACTTTTTGACCAAATTCACTAGGCAACGACCTTAAGATTTTTTTATGACTTGATTGTATGGTATTTTCTCTCCCAAGTTACATGACGAGTTGACAGTATAGGACTATCTAGTGTAAAACTCATCAAACGTCTCACTCTCTTACATTTTAATCGTCTCAAATTGTGTAGTGAGGTTTTAATGTTTAGACTCCCTAACCGTGATAGTTACCTCATGAGTGAGTGCAAGAGCATCCCAAACCTCTTTCGACGTCTCACACATCATAATACGATTATATCGATCCAGGATGACAGACGAGGAAATAACATTTAAACCTTTAGAATTATAAAGTGCAAGTCTATGTTCAGCTTCGGTCCGTGAATCAATAGGCTTTGAACTAGTGGCCTATCCCTCTCTCGTTACCGGTGGTGACCACCCTTTTTCTACGGCTAACCAAACACGTTCATTAATAGCTTTAAGTTCTCTTTTTATTCGCATTTTCCAATAAGCAAAATTAGTGACTTAAAAAAAAGAGTTCGAAAAGCATAAAAATTTCTGAAATTCATACCTATAAGCACAAAGGATCAACAGAATAAAAAATATATCTAGTTCTGATACCAATTTGTAGGACCCTTTTTTTAAAGTGTGCTTTTGGTGAAAAGAACTTGTCTTTCAAAACCCTTTTTCCAAATTTTAATTACCCACCAAATTTATGAACCAATTTTACTTAAGCCCAGTTTTATCTTGTTTAGTCCTAAGCATGAATCTAGGTGATTATAACAAGTAAAATAAAGTAGAGTTCACAACATCGGTTGTACTAAGAAACCACTAAGGAAAAAAAATCTCGGATGGCCCACGCTACAGAGTCACGATGATACGGTTTGATAAAGATAGATAAAAAGACTTACACAACGACTCAATCCCCACAAACCTTGACGTTCTTCTTCTCTTTAACTTCTCCTCCAAAGCACCCATGTATAAATTCTTCCATGATACTGGTCCATAGCACACGCGTCCATGAGTGTCTCGGTGTCCACCGATGTAGCTTTGGCAATCATCTATGATTCGAAAAATGGCCTTCACCATTTCTTCACTATAAAACTCTAACGAAATAACTTGTTCAATGTGTATTAACAAACACACTATGGAAACTCGAATCTTTTAAACACTAAGGATGGTTTTAGACTTTGAAATCCTTAGAAAACTTATGCAGAAAAACATACATGTTCTAAACTGTATTTTGCTCTGCACACCCCCTAAGGGAAAAATTCCTTAAATAAAAAAGTTAAGTCGATATGTCGTTCTGACGAGATCCCCATGTCGTTCTAAAGATAACGAGATGTCGTTCGAATGACATCACATGTCGTTTGAAGTCTCTAAACACAAGGAGATAATTCATATGACTCTTAACAATACTTATCTCAGAATAAACGAAGATAAAACCTTTTAAAACCATTTTTGACATTTTAAAATTATTTTTACGCAAAATAACATCATTAAAACATTTTCTGAGTACCATAAACATTATGCGTTCATACCTGAGAGTATCTCAGAATGCAATGTGATATGCGTACATTACACGTGCACCAATAAACAGTACGACGTGATCTATCTTAGAAGCTTGGGTACTACATCTTCAATACAAACACGTCTTGACTAAGTGGGAATTGTGACAAGATAAAAATCTATCTATGACTCGAATAAGTTTTGTTATGGAAATAAGTCAATTACATAAAAATTAACTCAATTGAAAATTTTGCCCTTACATCACTTATACAACATGGTCAATGCCAAGTTCCTCCAGTCACAATGATAGATTTGTAATAAAATCTTGAAAAGAAAGAATCATAATGGATGTCACCTCGTTTTCCATACAAACCTCTCCTCCAGGTACCTGACGTACCCAAACTCTTGTACCAGCAGCCTCCTTATCTACACTTTCATTCCTTTAGCCCCCGTGACCATTAAAGGAAGACTCCAAGTGTAGAAACTCACCTACATGCCCAACAAAACTCCAATATTCTATCCAGAAGAAAAATTCTAAAGCCACTGAAAACATGAAACTCAGTAGTGACCTCTCCCCTCCACCTAGAAGCCTAAAAGTCCAAGCCTTATTACGGTAGGTACCTCCCCTGACCTTCCTATTGGCAATACCCATCAAATTTTGTCCCGAAAATGCAAGAAAAATCCAAAAAATACATAACATTATTTTCTTTAATGAAATCATTTTGAGAGTCAAGTCCCTTACTAACTCTAAAAAACCCTTAGTTGGATTAACCTTATCCTACTATAATTAACATACTCCCCAGGAAAACTAAAAGGTCACTCGCACCCAAACCTACTACACAATCCCTAGTAGAAATCACAAGTCAACACATTGCCAACAAACCAAATGGGTGCCTGCACCAAGAACCTTTTTATGTTTTCCCTTAGCGGAGCTATTCTCCATAAATCACAATTTAATGTCCTCAGAATTGACCTCAACCCATAGAATTGTTCGTCACAACTTTTTATCTTATAATTGACCTCGGCCCGTAGAATTAGTCGTCATAACTCAAGGTCCTCAGAATTAACCTTGGCCCGCATGATTGGTCGTCGCATCTTTTAGGTCCTCAGAATTGACCTCGACCTGCAAAATTGGTCATCACAAATTAAGGTCCTAAGAATAAATCTCGGCTCCCAGAATTGGTCGCTACAACTCAAGGTCCTCAGAATTGACCTTGACTCGTAGAATTTGTTATCCATCTTAAGGTCCTCAGAATTGACCTCAGCCCACAGAATTGGTCGTCAACGCCTTAGGTCCTCAAAATAGATCTCAGCCCACATAATTCATCGTCATAACTCAAGGTCTTCAAAATTAATCTCGGCTCGCAAAATTAGTCATCACAACTTTAGGTCCTCAAAATTGACCTTGGCCCGTAGAATTGGTTGTCCCAACTCAAAGTCCTCATAATTAGCCTCGACCTGGAAAATTGGTCATCCCAACTCAAGGTCCTCAGAATTGACCTCGGCCCACAAAATTGGTTATCCCCACTCAAGATCCTCAGAATTTCCCTCACCCTGCAGAATTGGTCATCCCAACTCAAGGTCCTCATAATTAATCTCATCCCAGATAATTTGTCATCACAATATTAAGGTTCTCAGAATTGACCTTGACCCATATAATTGGTTGTCACAATATTAAAGTCCTCAAAATTTACCTCAACCCACTAAATCTGTCATTTTCACCACTTAGGCCCACTGAATCGATCGATACATTCCTTAAATTCACAGAATTGACCTCAACCCTATAAATCGATCAGCCTTATCCTTTAGGTCCTCATAATTGACCTAAAATCATATTTCCTAGTGTTGATGTGGTTCCGGTCATTTGATGACCTTCACTTGTTCCATTTTTGCCCGCCGAGGGGCTCTGTTGACACCCCATCATAGGACCCCCCTTAAGCACCTCCTTACGTCCCTAACACTCATCTATAAATCCTAGGTCATACATTGAGTACTCATAAAGAGTCCATTAGGCAATATCGATACCCGTTTGACTCCAATTAACTCCTAACCTTGGCCGAAGCTTAATGAATCTACAAAGGGCTCTGAATCCCCTTTCCAACGATCCGTCCCGTGTGCGAATCAGCCTTACAGTTCTAACGAACGATCTGTTTTCCTAAAAAAACCTCAAATTTAGAAATTATCGAGTACTTCCTAGCCCCGTTTGACTTTGGTAAACTCCCGAACCTGAGAGTGGCTTAATGGATTCTTAAAGGGTCTTGAATTCCCTTTCCAACGGTCTCAACCGTGCTCGAGTTGGACTTATGGTTCTAGACTGCCTATAGGAACCCTTGACACCCTGCCTATCAGAAAGGTGTACTTTTACTTGCCCATCTTTGCAGACCTTATGTTGATAGGAAAGTCATGGGCCATGCTGATCGGCACCCTATTGACCATAAAAAAGGGCCATAACCTCACCTTGACGGCGACCCAAAAGAGACCCCTCTTAGCATGTAGAAAAAAATCTCCTCATAATTAGAGCCTTTTCCTTTACCAAAAAGTCCATTTTCAAACATTCACTCACCTAACTTCCTTATCTCACTTAGTAGTTCACCCGACATCTTCATACCACTTCCATACCACCTCAAATCAGCACACTTGCATCCTGAAGTCAATAATAAGCATCCATACGGTGTTCTATTTCTCCACTTCTTTCTTTAGTTTATCCATTTTAGGTGTTATTCATCTTGTTTCTATTTTGTTCTTTTGTTTCATTATATCACATCCACTAATATCTACCATTTATTAGTAGTATTGTATATAATTCATTTTCATAAAAACCTCCAAAAAGGGTGTTTATCCGTAAATTCCAAAAGTGGGATTTCCATTTCACATTTTCACTCTCAAAACACATTTTCTCTACACACAGAAAAGAGAAGTCCTACATTTGGATTTATGGGTTGAGCTCCACCCCTATGCAATTCTTGAACTACGTTGACTTTGATTCCCTTAGGGTTCAATCTTGAGATTCGAGTCCTTCCTTTTTCATGTTTATAAGCTTCCCTTATATCTTATATACATATTTTGTGGGTTTTATACTCATATATATTTGTGTTTCGTCTGATGTGCCCATTGGATCTCTCATAGCGATTTGTGATTCGCCAAACACCTACATTATATTTTTTTTATCATTATTTTTGGGAACACTCCTATGGATGATTCAACTTTGTCCCTTCCATGATGCGAGTTAGATGATTCCATTATCCCATTACTTATATTATACACATATACACACATCACAGAATCTAAGATGAGAAGATTAACATCATCCCATGAGAGACTGAAAGGGTGGGATAGGTGCTTAACACCTTCCTGTTTCATAACTTAGTCCTCGAATCTTCGAACTTCTTAGTTTTTCAAGCATCAGTTTGACCTCGATTCTATTCTCTCAAGGAGGCAACATTCTTTTTCCTGTTTTGATCAAAATAGGCTTGCGACACTATCTTTTCAGGTTACCCCCACATTTGACAATGGCCGAAACCCGTATCCACGCGCGCAGGAGGAGATCCAACCCTGGATGACCATAGATAGTTCAAATAAGATTGTATCGGCACCTCAAGAATGTATGAACATGACTAATGGTGAGACTTAAGTCTATTTGTTGACTAGATTAGACTTTCACAGTCATACGGTTTGCAAAAGGTGCATATGTCCTTAATTTCTAAAGGATATGAGGATAAGAATATTCAGTGGTCGTTGCTTCCATTTTTGATGAGTGAGATTGGGTCAATAATCCCTATGAGTTAAGCAAGAATTATGTGAATATGTAAGGAATCATGTTCCGGTGGAATCTTAGTACAGGATAGATATTCACGATTGTGATACCCTATTGATATACATATAAGTTTTGATTCTACTAGTGGACTTCTTTAGTGGATTCTAAACTGGTAGAGTACCAATAACTTAAATTTAAGAATCAATGAAAAATAAGATTATGAAAATCTATTTGTGGAAAATTGAATTTGACTATGCTGTAATTGAATACTTAACGCGGGGAATTATATTATGTGTTATATAAACTTTACAGACAAGGCTTATTTTTTGAGTAATTTTGAAATAATTAAATTGGAGTGCAGTTATAATTAATTAGTTGAATTAATTATAATTAATTAAAAGATAAAATGAATTATAAGGGTAAATCTAATACTTTTATATTTTTGTTTTAAAGTTAATATATTAATATAGCCTTGGGTTCTCGTATAGTCCTTATTAAAGAACTAAGCCCTTATTTGTCTTCTTCCTAAGATAACCTTAGCTAGCCTCATGCTTCTATAGGAGTCCCATGTACACAACATACTCAGAGAGAGAGAGAGAGAGAGAGATAAGGGCAAGACAAAGTGTAGAGATATAAATCACGGGAAGGGGGGGGGGGGGGGGAGAATAAAGAGAATAAACTTCTCAAGTTATTCAACATAAAACTCAAGATCGGTATCCAAAGACCTTGTTTGATTCGTAGGATCATACACCAGAATATATTTTGTGATTGTACGTCATCTATATCATTCTTGTCTTGACTGTTGGATCACTTACAAGATTCGCAATGGTATAGTGATTTAATCCCAAGTTTCATAACTCTAGTTTTTTTGTTATTTATGAAACACGATGATTCAAAGATCATTGGTAAAAGAAAATTTTAAAGTCATTCCCAAAAATCACTATCAGAGCACCATGGTAAAGGATTCATGTTGTCCACCATGAAACCCTTATTTTATATGTTTGTATGTATATGCATGTTTGTGTATGGAATCATATTAACATGGTTTGGTTGGGTTTTAAATATTATCCACTCCATCATGATCATGAATTTATTTATTTTATGTGCATAGATCCTTTTATCTGTAGTTAATTTCTTCAATTTGATTGTATAATTTTTTTTTTTTATCCAAATCATGTATTTGGAGGAATTCGTGAGGAGATGTAAAAGTTTTCTATTGTTAAAATCCTATGTTTTAATGGGGTTTGGCGAGGGTAAAAGTTTCATGGAATTCGGTGATCTGTTGCTCAAGTTTGGAGGTAGTTTTCATGGTTGCTTTGAAGTTCTGCAATTATAGAATAGAACGTCGTTTTGAAGATCTTAATCAATTCGGCCCTATGGCGGATCGATCACCCTCGCCGAATTGATTTGACTCATGCATTTGAACAATCTGACCATGGAAGTGAGTCTTAATCCATTTTGGTGGTTTTGATTGGTATGTCCGTCGGATGATCATCAGAGTAACAAATATGATGTTCTGAAAGTTAAATTCTTGATAAATTTCAGTTCTTGAAGAAGTTTTCTTTAAGAAGAACTCTAGGCTATAATGGAAAGGGAAATAGTTTTATTGATGAAATGCAATTTCATGTGATTATTTTTTTAATATATCTCTACCATCTTAATTAATGTTGATAATTAACTATATTAATTACATCAATTACTAAACACAATAAGTATGGGCAACATAGATAAGACCTAGAATGAATTTTTTTTCTTCTAGAAAACCAATAATGTTTATTCTTTTCTGGTTTGAATTAAATTATGTAATCAATTTATCGTGCCAACTAAATTTGCTCTTTAAATTTTATTTGAATTAATTTTTTATTATTATTTTTAAAAATAAAATTTGTGAGACCAGATAATTTATTTCATACGAGAAATTGGGATGTTATTACTGATATAATTTAGAAAAATTAAAATCAAATATTATTTGTAATAATACCCTTAAGTTCAAAATATTACATGGAATGATAATTTTAAAATAAACCTCATGGTCTCCATTGGTATTTTAAATAGTGGTGTGATTAATTCATTATGTTAGTTGGTCCTTCTTCTCCATGAAAATAATTAATCACGGAATCACAAAATCTTATTATCTTAAAAATTAAACGTGAGTATGTTCGATATCCCTTCCACCTCAATTAGGAATTTAAATACAAGAAAATTTAATTTAAAAGGATGCACTAATGGTATACACTTAATTTTAAATAATCATATCATCCCGAAAGGAGTCATTGCCATTGAGTGTGGTACCAAAAGTTCCTAGATATATAATTATTATGGACATAGGTTTCATGGACTATTCGAGCAACATAATTGAAAAACGTATAATTTAAAGTGAATGATTTAAGCTCCAACAAGAAATTTCATTTCACAAGGAAAATAAGATGCCCAATAGGATTATTCTATGTGGAGCTAGAGGGTAATTAATTCAAATTTAAGTAATTGTACAGTTCTTTCATGTTTAATTGATTTTTTTTTCAATAGTGATTCTCATATTTTAAAATGGGATTGACTTTCAACTCACTAGCGTTACGCTTGCAGTAAAAAAGTTAATTGGAATGAATGATGTTATTCTAACTAATTAATATTACAAGGTATATTTAATTGGACCATGTCTTGTTGATCCTCGTGAGGAAACATCCGAGTTAGGTGTCTACGCTTACCAAAAGTGGTAGAAAGCTGATCAAATCTATCATTTATTATATTGTCTTATATAACTAATGTATTGGAACATTAAAATATATCAAGTGCTTACGATGTGATTTCGAGCCTCATGCATGTGTTTTGAAATCAAATTCTATCATAAGATGGGATTCTATGTCAAGGGTGGTCAACACGAAGATGGTTTATAGGAGGGAACTAGAGTTCCTTAGATCTGAAATTGATGGGGATATACAAATTGATTTTTGCTATTGTCACTCTCACTGTCCTTTAAGAAATTTTGACTAAATTATTTATGAAAAGACTTGATTACTAGGTGCAACTAGTTAAAGAACTCCAGGCTATAGAGAATGTCATTAAATAAAAGGTTGCATAGGTTGCTGACAAAGTCTCTTTATCTAATATACCGAAAGGTAAGAAGAATAAGAAGGGGAAGGTCAAATCATAATTTACGATAATTAAAACATTTTTTAAATGTCAGGTTGGGGGGAAGTAGCCGAGAGGGAAGTATTACATCCACAAATAGTCATAACATTTGAATAAGCTATGCACGGTCTACTGAGAATAGTAGGTAAATAGGACAAATAATTTCTTATTTATTATTCAGATATTCAATTGGCAGGGACTAAGTGTGTAGATTCAGGAGACACTTATCATTTTTGCAATTCTTTGTAGGTATTACAGGAATTCAACAGAATTAGTGAAGGAGAAATATTTCTTTTCACGGGTGATCAAATCAAGCCAACATTAATGGCAGTAGGCAATCGAGTTTTATAGTTTAGTGTATACAGAAAGGTAATGTTAGATAATTCTTTTTATGTTCTCACTATTAGAAGAAATTTCATTTCAATTTCTAGGTTAATGATGAATGGATATTTGATTCATTTTAATAAATATTTTTTTATCAAAAATGTCAAGTCTTTTATTTGTTGTTGTGTATTGTAAATGTTTTGAATATTATATATCATGTCTTACCATTATTTCTAAATACTGAAATGAACTACTGAGATGGAAATAACCTAAAGAGATAGACATATTCTAACTTGAACCAAACATATATTTGGAACTTATGTCATTATAATCTAAAAAGAATTAAAAGAATAGTCTTAAATGGATAGTTAAGTTCATTAGAAGTGGTCACTTCCCATCTATGAATCATGTTTGTTAGGAAAAATTATAAGAGGGACTTCACGGATGTGAGGGCATTATTTTACACTCCCCATGTTTTTTATTTTGGATATATTCCGAAACAAATTTCAAAGTGCATTTTTAGTTTTATTTTTATTTGCATATCATCGAAGATAAAGACAAGGCATTAAGACAAAAAGCTAATGAACTGAAAAAAATTCAAATATAAACATAATTGAATAATTGGTTAACCATTTAAGGTTTTTTATCCCCTTAAGTTTAATTATAAGTAGGGAATCGGCATGGCAACATCGTTCTTATAAGGAAAATAGTTTAATTTTTTAAACTAAAATTTTACAAGGGGTTGACCTTTTTTATCACCATTGGAACAACATTAGATGTCGTACAAAAGAAAATTCACACCAAAGCCATTTCTAGAAACCAAAATACCATGTGTAAAATATTCTTCACATGAGATCCTCTCGTATGAAGGGAGTTCACATGAGGACTCTCTTTGGTATATATAATTCCTCACAAGATAACAGTATCGTACAAGAGTCTTATCGTAAGAAATTCCTTGTTCAAACTAGGTCACCCTTATTCGAACGAGAAGTCGTTTTTGGAGAAATGTAATGTAGACTTATCTTTCAATATACAAAACCTATTTTTTAACCCTTCTAGGTTTGAGAGATTTTTTGGAGAGTGATATGCTTTTAATTTCATGTTTTTAAGGTAAACATTCGATTTACGATCCCCTTTAGTGTTCCTTAGTGGAATATTTCACCACGAGAAATTATGTGGGTGATTAAAAGGTGACATATGTGTGGGTAATTAGCATGTGACATGTGTGTGGGAAGATAATTTCCAGCTAAGGATATCGATGGACCCCGAGGACCGAGGGTTGTGAAAGCAGTTCTAGTTTGGGGAGATGCAATAGAGTATAATGTTTGGTTTGCGACATCATGGATGATATCGAAAGTCTTGTGTGTAAGTACGATGTGTTATTTATAAGTGCTGTTAGATTTCATTTTAGTACTAGTGTATTTATTTGGCCGGGGAGATAGTTGTTTTTTCCGTAAGAATTTTTACTCTAAAATCTTGACGTGCTTTCTTTTATTTCCACATTATTTATTTCATCACCCACATGTAAATCAGATTGATTAATTTTATTCGGTGGAATTAAAAATGGTTCAAATTATAACTAAATTTTGTTTTAAAGGATGGAATAATTGATTGAAATAATTCATTTAACTAAATCCCTAGAGAACATACTTTTTCAAGTGGCATCAGAGTGGATTCTTATGATGAATAATAGGGATATGTCTGTTGAGGGTCGGGTGGTCATGTGTACACCCACGTTTTATGGAAATGACTTAGCCAACTCGAAGAATTGCCTATGATATTGCTTAAAATATCAAAGCAAACACATTTATCTTATTGTAGAGAAAGTTTAATTTCCACCCACTAAGAAAAATGATAAAAATGGAGTCATTAAGGATATTTAAAGGTGGATCGAGGAGGACCACAAGGATTGTAACTATAAGTTATGTGGTAATAACACTATTTTTAACATTACTCTAGAAGAATTTTTCCCGATTATGACATGTGAAACATCTAAAGAAGAATGTGAGATCCTTAGAGTAACCCATAAGGGGACAAATTCTGTGAAAGTCTTAATTATTCAACAATTCACCATGCATTATGATATTTTAAATATGAATCATAACAAGACTTTTGATGAGTTATAAGGTATGTTATTCGACTTAGTTAACTCATCCTTTAACATGTGGGAGAAGATCCCTTTCCAGAAGGTGGATTAAAAGATATTAAGGTCGCTACCTCTAAGATTTATTCCACAAGTCACGATCTTAAATGTTATTTGAAACATTCATAGGATGCAGGTTAGAGAACTTATAGGCTCTCTATAGAATTTTTAGCTTCAAAATTATTCTTCGCCTAAGAAATGAAAGGGAGTTATTTTAAGAGACCAATTTGAGAATTCATCCGACTTTGGCATGATTGGGAGAAAATAATAGGATTTAACAATATTGGGTAATACATTGAAGAAAATTGTCAAACATAATGAATTTGATGTACCAAAAAAGTTTGAGAGAAATAATGCCAATAAGGTAAGAAGATATATGAGGAATGTAAGTAAGAAAAATTAGGAGGTATCAAAGTATTCGGGAAGATGCTTCGAATGTCAAAGTGTAGGTCATAATACATCGAGTGTCCCACTAAACATTGGAGTAAGGGAAATAAAAAAGTGAATAGTGATGGTGACTCAAGCTCTGCGAGTGAGTCTTAGGGTTAATGCAACTTTATCACATTCATTATCATTAAGGATATTTTTAGTCATAATTCTTCCCTTATTAAAGACAAAGTTGAGGATAGTGACATATAATCCCATCAATAAATATCTCAACATGAATTGGAGGCATATTATAATATTCAAGTATGTACCTCGGGATGGAAAAGGTTATTCTTAGGCCTTCTTCTATAATTAAGAAATGTGAGGGT
The DNA here is from genome assembly GCA_949130495.1 of Sambucus nigra. Lineage (NCBI taxonomy): Eukaryota > Viridiplantae > Streptophyta > Magnoliopsida > Dipsacales > Adoxaceae > Sambucus > Sambucus nigra. Next base: position 254,506,319 of record OX422220.1, read on the forward strand.
GATATTTGGGCCATGGAGTAGGGTGAGAAACTTGTTAACCAATTGAAGCCTCAAGAATCTACCCTTATTGAGAAGCTTAATGAGAGGAATGCGGAGCGTGATCTTTTTCCCCCATCAGGTCATTAGCCTAAAGAAGCCTTGAGTCTTCTCAAACTTAAATCTTGATAGAGGAGGAGAATACTAGGCTAAAGAAGGACCTTGAGGAGTAAGAATATGATGGTTAACCATAAAGAGTAATCAAAAAGTTAGGAAAGATGCTCTCAACACTATTTCAATCCTTAAAGGATAAGACCAAACTTGGATTTGACCATTCTAAAGCATCTACTTACAAATTCAAGATCATCTTTTTCAAGAGGTCAAATAAGAATGCTATGCATATCCCGTCTATGAACACTCCTTAATTAAAAAAGGCCAACACCCCCAACCATATGTTTGCACCTACTGCCATATTGAAGATCACCTTAAAGACTTTTTTTAACTTCTAAGAGTATCCATGATACCCAGAACTAAATATTTCCCTATTGAAAGTCAAATTACATTGGTAAAAAAATTGGAAACATCATTAGAAAACTCTATGATGTGAATAAATCTACAAAGTTAGAATCCAATACAATGTACCTTATAGGGATAGAACCAAACTAGTTTCCAAATCTCATGTTGTCTCTACTAGATTCATTTGGGTTAGGATATCTGATTTGGTTGCATATTTTTTTAATAGGCTCGATGTTTTTTATCATGTTCATTTGAATATGCATATCTCCTAACCTCTAGTAGATAAAGATTTTTCTCCTCATAGGAGAGTTATTTATTTCTCTCCATAAACTAGGTGTGCTTAGAGTTAATGTAATGATAAGAGTCTTATTCTAATCATGGATTGTATTTTAATGCACACTAATTTATATCATTGAGTATAAGTGTATCATTCATTCATATTTTAACAAAGAAAACAAAAAGAATTTGGTTTGTTTGAATCTTTTAACATTTTTTTGATTTTCTCTTTATTAATGAAAAATAGAAAAAAGAACTTTTATGAATCAATTATGAAAAAACTAAAAGGATTTATGTTTTTTGCTTTTTGTGTACATTTAGTATTGAAATGACTGAAAATTTGTAGAACACACCATGGTATTAATTTCCCTATTCTTAAGTTAGAAACTTAGGAACTTAGTGAGAATTTATACATGCTTTGCCTAACCATTCCTACGAACTTCTCTAACAACAACTAATATTGATTATGTAGTGGTCTTTGACCATGCTTCATACATGCACATGAGTTGAAATATGGTGTATTTTCGATATCGATCTGAAAAATGTACTTGCATTTGTTTTTGCTCAATCTGGTCATCTTATCTTCGCTATATCTTTTAAATGTGCATGCGAAAACCATTTCTTGTCAATTTACAAAAGAATGATGAGAAAATAATTGGTAGGAGCTTCTTAAAGGGGTTAGGGATGTCCCTAGGGCGGGGATAAATGGTAACCCCGCCCCGCCCCCAATGTTTTTTTAACGATAAATGGGATCGAGTTCAGATTTGGGGAGGGGAGAAAAAAGCCGTACAATTCGGGGTAGGTGACTGATTCGAGTAGTAAAAACCCCAAAATCGCCCCATTTAGATATATGTTTACTAAAATACCCCTAGTAGTACGAGTAGATAACATTTTACCCCATATATATAATATCTTCTAAGTCACCCTAACTGATTCGTTTCGAATATTGCATTTATTTACCCATTATACTTGCGCATTTTAGCCCCCTTTTGTGCATTAATTCCTATATTTATTCTTGTTAACCACAAACTCTACTTTATATATATATATATATATATATATATATATATGCTTTGTGAGGTATAATTAAGTTTTTGTAGGTAGTAAGGTGTTAAGCCTGAAGTTTGTTTACGTTTCGAGAAATTTTTAACCCAACATATAATCTCAAGGGCAATTGAGTTTTTTAAAACTCTATATTTTGGATGTTATAAAAGTACTAACATGTAGTTCCTCAAGTTATCTTTGCGTTTCTGCAAACCGTGCATTATTCTGATCCTGAATGAGGAAGTTATGGTTGATTCTGAAAAGTTTAGGAAATTGCTTGTAACAACCCGCCTAATGGGATACCGGGCGATCACTCCTATACCAAATTATAACAGAAGTTACATATGGATCATTCTTAGCATCACTGTCGAAAATCCAATTAATTACTAATATCCTATTAGGCGAGCGTTAAAATTTTAACTTAACTACTCTTTTAATCAACTCAAAATAAAACATCCACAATTTAGTCCGTAAATAAAACTGAAATGAAAATGAAATAAATTAAAATAACCGAACACTCGGCTCAAATTATATAACCATATCGAATATCGTGCAAAGAATAAACAAAATCAGTTGGACCATTGGCCCGAATGTTTGTACAATACCTCCTATCTAGAGTACAAGGAAAGAAGCGTCTACCGAGAACCCGCAAGCATCCACAGCTGCTGCAGCAGACGTCTGACTCGAAAGAATTTCCATCCAGGCGTCCCTGTGTCTGGACACCTATATATATATATATATATATATATATATAGTATATAGAAAGAAAGGAGAGTAGATAAACGGGTCAGAGCCCGAATTTTGAAAATATTTTGCAAGTGCATAAATGCTTTATTTTTTGAAAAATAGTTTTATCTCATATTTAAATTGGTATCGCACTCCCATGAGATACCCCTCACCTCTCCTCTAGTAGTGCACACCTAACGCACCCTAAAAACATACCCTAGTCAAGCTATCCCTGCCTAACTAGTCTAATTTACCCATCTACTATCTACCCAGATAGTCCAAGTGCTAAGGGCTAAACTTCCCTCCATTCTCAACACTGCACTAAGTTCGTGCGTGGGGTGTCTCGCAAAGGGAAATCCAAATAAGGAACACCCCCGATACACTACTACTTGGCAGGATTAATGGTAGAGATCCATTAGGCCCGTAGCACGCACAAGTGTATAAATACATATATATGTCCGGATAATATCTCCCGGACTGAGGTTTACATAATATCAATTATATCTTATAATACACATCCGAATCTACCTCCCGGACTAAGGTTTATTCTATACTCATATCACAACTTTCCATTTCCCTTCTCATATCTGGGAAATGTATTTAAAAGCCAATTCATTAGCATGAATTTCTTTACCATAACATAAACTTTTAAAAGCCAATTTTATTATTATAAAAATTCTTTTCTGTTTTAAATCATCCCATTTCCCTTTTTATACTCAGGAAATGTACCCAAAGCCATTTTCATTATCATGAAAATGCTTTGATAAAATCATATGCTTCCACATCCCTTCTTCCATCCGGGAGTGTTACCGAAGCCAAACCTTTATCCCATTTCCCTTTTTATACTCAGGAAATGTAAATTAAAGCCAATCCATTATCATGAATTGCTTTAATAAATCTAAGACCGCCCCTCCGGGTTTCCCCACTGGACGCCCCCCTAAATGACTATCATATTCCAGGGCCTATCTATACAAGACAACCTCGGAACCTACCAACGTCGGGAAGCGGCCATATTGCCTGCGGGAAAGTCAGAACCACACCCAGAATCCCCTAACCAGCGCAGTAAACAAATAAACATCCATATGGCCTAGGGACTATATCCAACCTTCTCAATAGCCAGGAAGGCTTCACCACAACGATCGCAACTTCCCTTATGACAGCGATTTAGAGAGGTGTGTAATCCATATTTTATCAATTATGAAAATCATTTATCTTTCCTTTTTGAAAATATTCATTTTTATATTTTCAAAATCATTTTCATCATAACATATATATATATATATATATATATATATATATATATATACCTAAATCACACAGTATATACATCTCCTATATATTCCTCCTAGAATATATATAAACGGCCATAGTGGCCTATAGCATCTAGCGATGACCAATAATCCCAAAGATTCCCTCCAGGAATCATAATCATGCATTCATACTAGCATGATTCTAAATCCAAAGTATTTTCTTACTTTGACAACTAATAATTACCTTAATTAACTCTTCAAGATTTATTGGATATTTCCAAATTTATTCTAATCCACTCATAGGATTCACCCAACCAAGATCAATATGATTATGTTATCTCTTTAGATCATAATCCTCTTTAATACTCAATTTTTAGAAAGCCCGCTTTAAACTCAAAGAGGCGAAGTAATAACAATCTCCAAAATCTTGGGCTGAAAACAGAGTACCGATCGACCGGTCCTGGACCCCCGGTCGACCGCGGGTTGCAATTAAGCCTACGAAACAAAGCAGTAGGCCTTATTTCCTTGACGCGGTCGACCGGTCACACCAGGTCCTCAAAACTAAATCCTCCAAATCTTCCATCCAACAACCCAATTTCAGTATCGGGGTTTTTAAACTACCCCAAAAATTATCCAAAACATCTACACGACTAATCCTAGCTTGTATTTTTCCAATTCCCGATTTGATTTCCGAGTTGATGATTTCAACCTGGAGCTGCCATCTTGCAAAAATCATATCAAATCGTAGAAAAATCAGAAAAATACGCGATCAGCGTCCACGTGACCGTATCGAAAAGATCTACAACTTTTGTGTTTTGACCGAAAGCTAAATCAATTCTTTTCCTAGTCAAAATAACCCTACAAGCTTACGGGTTACTATTCATTGTCTCCCCAAAATCCCAAACTCCATTTTTCTCCATTTTTGTTGTTTCTAACCTCACCCAACAACTCAATAAACATCTAATCTATATTTTACAACTAACACATCAATTATTTTGGGGTATTGAATCATTTCTCTTAGTTTTAAACCCTAAAACCATAAAAACCCCAACTTAACATTTAAACCCATTGTTATACTCCATTAACATGGTTTTAACACTAAAAATCATTAAGGGTTTACACTACATCAATGTGTAAACTCATAATCAACTTTTACCCAATTTTATTTTAAGGGTTCTAACCCCAAAATCATATTTTTACCAACTATGATATGAGATTAATGCACAAAAGTAAATAAAGCAAGTAAACACTTGCCTAGAGGATAAAATCCGACGACCACGAGCCGAATCCCGTGGAGTTTGGTCGGAGTTTCCATTTCTCCTCCTCTTTCTTCTTCCTCTCTCTCTTCTCCCTCTTTCTTTCCTTCTCTTCTCTTTTCTTCCCATTTCTCTCTATTTATAAAGAAAGAATAAGGGTTTAAACCCTTAAAACCCAAAAACGACTCGTTTACCCAATTACGAGTTACTTTTACCTCTAAAATTACCCGAGACTTAATTTCGACAATCGGACACTCTTTTTCGACTATCTCGGACATTCCGAGACTCACAGCGCAGTCAAAATTTCCATCCGAGGTACTTGACCGCAAATCACTATTCCAACCCATAAAAGTAATTGCAGGTTTTCCAATTTAAAATCTGACCTTTTCGTCAATTTTCTCCACGACGACATATAATTAAATTATAGCGACCTATATAGTCCCAAAAGTAATTACAATACCCATCGAAAATCATTCAATCCTCAAAAATTCCAAAATCACTATTTCGAGAAATTCTTCAAATTCCAAATTATACTTAATTATGGAATTTAATCCTCCCCAAAAAGGGCGGGTTGTTACATTGCTTCAATTTCAAGGTTAATTTGGTCTTTCTATACTATACAATTTTGAGGGTTGCAAAATATTAACAGTTAGAATTGAATTATCTTTGCTTAGATTATGACCGTGCATAATTTTGAGTCCGTATGAGGAAGTTATGCCTTTTTTGTTTCGATGCCCGAAATCGGACTTGAACTAGAACATTGCAGAACTATTTGATTTTTGTTAAACTGGCCAGAGACGATTTTTGTCTTGATCTAGACCTGTTTAACCATAAAATTTTCTTTTTTATTTATTCTTTGACTTTCATTTCTTTTAGTCGCTTACTATAAATATTAAGTGGGATGTTATTACAAAAGATATCTTCATTTTTAGGTTAGATAGGAGGGATATGTTGGATAGGAGCTTCGTAAGGACACAGATTTCTAATTGAGTCTTAATGTAGTATTGGCTCAATTCTGAACAAAAACAGTTGTGTTATAGGATAGTATTGAGTGAGTATCCTCCAAGCCTATGACATGCAAGAGTTGGAGGCATAACGACCAAGACTTAAAAGCCTCATCATTGCCGAGTTTCAAGTGCCATGTTTCTACGTCATCAACAACATATTCCATAGTCTCCAAAAGGTATGAATGCATTTCTATATAAATATAGGGAGACTTGTAATAATTTTATATTGGGTGTACTTTTATTTTAAACTAAGGTTTATTTTCAGAAGGGTTATTTAAAACTTTAAAATAAAGTTTCTGGGATAACAATAGAATTTTTAAGCTTTCTGAAAGTTCGTTCAAAATTGTCGTTCGAACGAGTTTTCCGTTCGAACGAGAATTTCGTTCGAATGAGGTTTGCCAATGACTTGCCACTGGAACTTCGTTAGATAGTTCGTTCGAACGAAATGTCGTTCAAACGAAAATGACGTTCAAGCGAGATTTCGGCGGGAACAATTTTTGGCACTTTCCCACTACTTTGTCCCACTTCTCTTTCATAAAATTTAATGACTTCGGGACTAGAATTTTTCTAAGAACTTTTTCCATCTCTTAGTGTGTGTTTGAGATCTTAATTCTTTCATAAAAAGTTCCCTTGCTGTTTGTTAGTAAAGTTATTTATTCAACTAATAAAATCAAATTTACACCCAATAAACATTGTTTAAATCCAAGTTTCTATCTCTCTCTCTCTCTCTCTCTCTATATATATATATATATATATATATATATATATATATATATATATATTGTTTGGAGAGTTTGTTTTGGCACCGGATTCATCTCTACCATAAAAGAGAGTCCGGGTTTGCTTCAACACCCCACAAAGAAGAAGCTTGTTTGCATTGACTTACCCACTTGGATAAAGGCTCCTTGTTTGGGTGGGGGTGACCGAAAAAGTTCGATCGGTGGATTCCGAGACCGCGGTGGCGCTCCATGGTTATTCGCCAGGAAGAGGTGTATACAAGAAGGAGCGTCGGGGCTTGGACGGAGTCAAGTCGAGTGTTAAAAGTCTTACTGTCTTGTATTTGTAAAACCGTACTTAGTAGATTTGAGGCTAGGGCCGTCTGAGGTTTTTTCCCGTTGTAGTTTTTTCCACGTACATTGCGGTGTAGTGGTTTATTTGTTTATTTTATCTTTTGCAAAATTCACCTAGATGAATGCTTAGGTAAAAAGATAAAATTGGTTTAAATCACTACTTGTTTAATTTGGTGCAAATTCAATTTGGGTATATGTTAATTTAATTCAAGTCATCATTTAATTTGTTAAATTTGGTTGGCCTAATTTGGTAATATTGAAAATATGACTTAGGCAAATTTATAGGACTTGGGTTAAATTGGTTTAAGTGATAAATGTATTTGTTGTCTAATTTAATTTCACTTGGTTTAATTTTAATTTGAAAGAAATTAAAATTTGGTGTTTATGTGTGTTTAATTGAACCATCTCGCTTCCGCATATCTCTAAAAGGAAATTACTTTTTGTAGTAAGATTTTAAAAATTAGGGGCCTGATATTCCAACAAGTGGTATCAGAGCCGGAGCGCTAATTTATCGCGTCAAAGATCCGTTTTTCAGCTTTTGTAATTTTTGTGCTCCTTGTATTTTTAGGTGGTTCATTTTTTTACTCACTCTCATTTTTTTTTATTTTGTATCTCTCGATGGGACGTCGTAATGATAATTTGTCCTTTTCTATTGACAATGAAGTTTTTGCTATTCGAGAGGAATTTAATAGGCTTAATAAGTGTAATGAAAAATTAAGAGAATTAAATTTGAGATTTGTAAAAAGAATTAAATTTCTTGAAAATAAAAATTCTTGATTTAAAGCTAAAGTTGAATTTTTGTAAACCTCGCTATCTCAAAAAGATATTTTTTGTGAAAAGCTCATGGAGATAAATTACAATTTTAATATTTTAGAAAAGTCCAAGAAAGAGAGTGATTGTCGAGAAAAGACTCTTAGGGACAAGTTTGCTCACATTGAGGGGGAGCGTGATAACCTTCTAGGAGTTATAGAAAATTTAAAGAAGGAGTCCCGTAAAATTGAGGAGTATAATTTATTACTTGAGTCCAATATTTTAAAATTAAAAATGACTTACAAGACTAGAGTAGTAGTAGTAGTAGTAGTAGTAGTAGTAGTAGTAGTAGTAGTAGTAGTAGTAGTAGCTCATCTAGTTCGAATACTTCCGCTGCTAAAGCTAAGACCATTATTTGATTTAGAGGGTCAACTTTATCCAAGGACTTTAGAAAAGGTCACACCTTAGGTAACATTCCTCATGTTTACTCATGCTTGCATCGTGGCAGGAAAGGTCACCTTAGGTCATTTTGTTTTGATCTTAAAAGAAGTCAAAGGAAGTCTATGTCTAGTATTTCATTAGTTCCCAAATCCCATAATTTTAAATATACATCTATATGGGTTAGGAAACCATTTTTAGACGCGCTAGATATTAGATTTGTTGATTCTCATTTACTTTCACATGCTTCCTCCCTTGCAAAATCTAAAGGTTGAATGTGTTAGTTTTATTTGCATACTTTAGCCTTTTGTGCTTCATATTATATATCATTGCTAGGTGTATGCATGTTTAATCATTTTCTAGTCTATGCTCCATTCTTAATCACATGCTAGAATAATGATATTTGTTTATCTTTTGTATTATATTTCTTTCATTTTAATTTTCATTAAATGAAAAATACAAAAAGATTTTTGTTTATCATTTGGTTTTTTATCTCTTGGAAATTTAAGCTTAATGAAAAATTCAAATGATTTTTGTTTGTCTTTTGAGTATATATTTTTATTTTTAGTTAAAAAATTTTCAAAAACTCAAAAAGATTTTTTTTGTGTATCTTAGTTTGACACACTTTATGTGGCATATACTTGTATTTGAATCCCATTTTTTTCGCTCCCATGTGGCTAGAACTTTGGGTTTAGATTATCAATCTTTGTTATGTTCTTTACCATGCTTACATAGATTAGTTGGATTTTGTGTTGATATAATGGATTTCATTTTTACATGCCTCTATTCACACATGCATGAGCTCTTTTGAAATTTAATCGTCACATGTTATATTTGAGCTTTGTGAGGTGTTCTCCTACTAATATTGTGACCTAGGAGGACTAGTGCATGTCAAAATCCGTTGCACGTGAGATTTGTGTGATATAAAAAATAATATGTATAAATTTGCACGAGGAAGGGCTCCGAAAGGAATTATTATCCTTTACGAATAGTAAGCCACCGTTTGTTTGGACATAAAAGAAATACGTGGTCCAAAGGCCTAAAAATAGAATTATGGCATTAAAAAGAAAATGAATTGCTAAGGCCTATTTTTTTATATATTCATTCAAATATATATGCTTATTGAGGGAGATTGGATGGTATATCAACGGTTTGCACAATGTCCGTTTATCTTAGTTGTACTTTCAATGTCATGACTCTATTGGTTTGTAGAATCATCAAAAGTCTGGGCTTGTATGCATTGTGTATGTTTGTTCATTGAGTTCAATCTATATTGTCACATGAGGTTATATTCAAATGTGATGAATTTTTCAATCAAATGCGAACTCTGTGAACATGTTTAACTGATTAGGTTTTAAATTCATTAGTATCTAGTTCATACCCCTTCACTTCCCTTTCCATATGACACATTTATGCTATAAGAGTGTGAAAAAACTTATGTTATTTAGTTTTGTGTTATTTTGGTATTTATATCTATATGTGTGTACTTATGCTTAGTGTGAATCTATTGTGTATACATATATATGATATTTTGTTTGTTTTTGAGTCTTTGCCATGATTAACTAGTTCATTTATGCTTTTAATTCATTTTTGGTATCTATCTTGTTGCGAATTTTATTTCGATATCACATGCTTAGATTACTACAATCAATTGATATCTTTTGTTATCACATCATAGTTGATATTCATATCTTTATGTGGATTAGTTGAATTTTAGTTGCCCACGTGCTTTAATGTTCTCATCACTTTATGCACTATTGCATGTTTAGCTTGTTATCCCAATCTATTTATCCCTTGTTTAGTTTAGGGGGTGTATATGCTTTTGTTGGAGGAGATAAGTTAAATTTTGATTCTTTAGCCTTTGTCTATTCCAGAACAAAAAGTGGGAGAATGATAGGGGAGAAATGGTATCTAATCATATTGTAATCATATCTTAGTTTGGGAGATTTAACTTAGGGGGAGTCACGACATTCTTAGGTAGATCATAGGTGATAAAGGTGAGAATTAATTTAGGGGGAGTATTTATTTAATTTCATTTAATATTGTGATATTCCCTATGTGTTTGATAGTTTGATTAAGTGTGCAGGTATTGTAAAGAGACATCTATTTAAAGTGGCATTCGAGTCAAGCATTGTACTCTTTATTTTGGATGGGATATTTTTTAGTCTAGTGAACTTGACGGCCCTTTAGGATTTTGTTTTGTTTTTTGTCCCGGAATAGCCAAAGGGGGAGATTTGTAAGGACACAAATTTCCAATTGAGTCTTAATGTAGTGTTGGTTCAATTCCGGACAAAAATATTTGTGTCATAGGATAGTATTAAGTGAGTATCCTCCAATCCTATGACATGTAAGAGTTAAAAACGTAGAAACCAAGACTCATAAAGCTTCATCATTGTCGAGTTTTAAGTGCCATGTTTCTACGTCATCAATAACATATTCCATAGTCTCCAAAAGGCATGAATGCATTTCTATATAAATATAGGGAGACTTGGAATAATTTTATATTGGGTGTACTTTTATTTTAAACTAATGTTTATTTTCAGAAGGGTTCTTTAAAACTTTAAAATAAAGTTTCTAGGGTAAAAATTGAATTTTTAAGCTTTCTGAAAGTTTGTTAGAAATTGTCGTTCGAACGAGTTTTTCGTTCGAACGAGGTTTGCCAACGACTTTCCGCTTGAACTTCGTTAGATAATTCGTTCGAACGAAATGTCGTTCGAATGAAAATGACGTTCAAACGAGATTTCGACGGGAACAATTTTTGGGATTTTTTTGGCACTTTCCCACTACTTTGTCCCACTTCTCTTTGACATAATTTAATGACTTCGGGACTAGAATTTTTCTAAGAACTTTTTCCATCTCTTAGTGTGTGTTTGAGAGCTTAATTCTTTCATAAAAAGTTCCCTTGGTGTTTGTTAGTAAAAGTGATTTATTCAAAGAACAAAACCAAGTTTACACCCAATAAACATTGTTTAAATCCAAGATTCTATCTATATATATATACATATTTCTTGGAGAGTTTGTTTTGGCACCGGATTTATCTTTACTGTAAAAGAGATATTGGGTTTGCTTCTACATCCCACAAAGAAGAAGCTTATTTGCATTGACTTATCCACCTGGAGAAAGGCTCCTTGTTTGAGTGCCGGTGATCGAAAAAGTCCGATCGGTGGATTTCAAGACCGCGGTGGAGCTCCGTGGTTATTCGCTAGGAAGAGGTGTATACAAGAAGGAGCTTCGGGGCTTGGACGAAGTTAAGCCGAGTGTTATAAGTCTTTCTGTCTTGTATTTGTAAAACCGTACTTAGTGGATTTGAGGCTAGGGCTGTTAGAGGTTTTTTCTCGTACATCGCGGCGTAGTGGTTTATTTGTTTATTTTATCTTTTGCAAAATTCACCTAGATGCATGCTTAGGTAAAAAGATAAAATTTGTTTAAATCACTACTTGTTTAATTTGGTGCAAATTCAATTTGGGTATATGTTAATTTAATTCAAGTCATCATTTAATTTGTTAAATTTGGTTGGCCTAATTTGGTAATATTGAAAACATGACTTAGGCAAATTTCTAGGACTTGGGTTAAATTGGTTTAAGTGATAAATGTATTTGTTGTCTAATTTAATTTCACTTGGTTTAATTTTAATTTGAAATAAATCAAAATTTGGTGTTTATGTGTGTTTAATTGAACCATCTCGCTTCCGCATATCTCTAAAAGGAAATTACTTTTTAAGATTTTAAAAATTGGGGGCCTGATATTCCAACAAGCTTGCCTCTCCTAAGATTGATTCCTTTGGGTTTTATAAGTACACTATTCCTCATCTTCCTCATTAATATAATTTGTATTTCTTATTTTCTTGCTTTGCTAATTAGTTTCCAAGCATTGATAATTAGTTTGTGTTGTTCAGTTTGTTGTTTTCATCTGTTAATTAGTTTTTTAAATTGTTCTTACGATGTTTAGTTATTAGTTTTAAGGTTGGGATCATTTTTTCACCATTAGTGGGTATCGAGATTAAAAATCTAGGGTTTAGTTTGATTGACTTTTAAGTGAAACTTTGTGTACTGAAATCAGAATATTAGGCGTTTAACTTCCTTTGTCATGCAAGGGTAGTATTTATAGCGATATTGCGACTTTGATCCGTTCGTGATCATATTCGAGTGAAAGTTTAGTCTTTCATTGTTGAATTAATTTTTTTCATGTTTGATGTTTATAATTAATTGAATATGCTTGGTTAGTTATTTTCAAACCAAATTCCTTGTAACGTATGGTTAGCCCATGGTGGGGGAAATGATCCTAATCACATTTTTATAATTTAATTTAGTTTACTTATCACTTAGTGGTAATTTAATTATATTCTCACCATGTCATTCCCCAGTATGTTGGTTGGAGGTGGGGGAAAACAAGTTACTTGGTCAGGAGATGAGTCAGGATACTTCAACGAGGATTGAGTTGATACGGAATCGTATTCAGGTTGCTCAGGATCGACAAAAGAACTATGCCGATGCCAAACGGTATTTTTGGGAGTTAAATGTGGGGGACCAAGTGTTACTTGGGGTGTCTCCTATGAAGGGATTTATGCATTTTGGGAAGAAGGTAAACTTGGCGCCTAGGTACATAGGGCCATGCCCTATTATCGAGAGAATTGGTCCAGTTGCTTATAAACTTGGGTTACCAGAGCACTTGCATAGGGTCTATGACATGTTCCATATCCCTTCGCTGAGAAAATATCATCGAGATGATTTGTCCCATACTCACATCGCCTTGGAGGATATCGACTTACAACCTGATAGCTCTTACGAGGAGGGGCCGATTGCTTACCTAGACCGTAGCGAGAGGAAGTTGAGGCCGAAGATAGTGCCACTAGTCCGTGTTCAATGGCGACCCCATAATATTGAGGAATCTACTTGGGAGCGCGAGGATGACATGCGTGAACGTTATCTAGAGTTATTCTTGCTAGGTATATTTTCAATTCTGAATTTCGGGATGAAATTCTGTTATTAGGGGGGAAGTATGTAATACCCCGTATTTTTATGCATATTTATTTTATTATGAAATTATGGGAATTTGGATTAATTAATTTAAAAGGAGAAAATTTAATTTATAATTAATCCGATTCTAAGGGTAATAATTACTAGCGTGACGAGAGTTGGTAGTTATCCGAAACAAATATGTCAAAATATCATTATGTTGAACATTATGTAGTGAGTAACGTAATATTGTTTCGAAAATAATAATATGGCTGGGGACGAGATACACTGTAGTTAAGATATAATTATTTATGACTCGCGTATGAGTCGCGTCACTATTATATATTTGGGGGTTAAAAGTTAAATTATTTGTATATAACTCGAATGACTATTTTGAATGGTCCAGTGTGTCCTGAAGGGTTAAAATAGTCAGAAAACACTACTTGGGTGTTATATTTGGAGTCTAGGGCATTTTAGCCCAAAATGACACCCTAGAGGGGTATTTTAGTCTTTTGGGATTTTTGAGTAATTAAATGGACGAAAATAGGATTAAAATAAGAACATATAGGGTTATGGTCTATCATTTGCAACCTATGTGAGAAAGAGAGAGAAAGAGAGGGAGAACCAAAGAGGAAGGAGACCTATTGAAGAACAAAGACAAAAGTTCGAGATTTTTCACAAATAGTTACACCAGAGTGTACATAGCGATGAGAGGATCAACCACATATCAAATTCAATCAGAGAATCAGAAATTCATCCCAAGGAAAGTTTTTATCTTGCTCCCCTTTTAGCAAATATTGTTCCTGTTGATTTAGATTAGACGATATAAACTTATTGCAAAGAAAACTTAGGTTTAATTAGACTGATTTGTAAATAAACCTTATGAATTGGAGATGGGTTTGCATGTAGAGGATCTTCCCATATTAGACCTATTAAATTTGGTAACTATATGTTGAAATCACAAAATTAATTAGGAGTTTTGAAGGTTTAAAAATTTTGGGTTCACATTTAACAAATTTGTTAGGAGTTGAAGAAATTATTGAACTCCATTTGAGTATATAAGGATTTGACATTTAATTTGCATTAGAAAGTATCTTTGGGTAATTTTGAATAGTTTAAGAACATTAAATTAGAGTTGAGTTGAGTTTTGGATTGATATTGAGGATTGAAAGCTGGAAAAATCAAATTTGGAGAAGAACGGGGGTCTGCCCGGATTTCTCGTTCGAAGTCTGCCCAGGTCGTTCGAATGACCTCGTTCGAATGAGACTTTCAACGATAATTCCAATGACCCTTCTAACGAAATGATGGAGTTCGTTCAAAGTGAGAACTTCGTTCGAACAAACTCGTTTAAACGACCTCGTTCGAAAAAGATTACCTTGACTTCTAACGAGATTTCAGAATGGCTTTTTAGGGTCCGGTCGAGCTAAAAATCATCCTGGGCTTATTCAAGTGAGAGTCATAAACTATGTGAGTATCGGGCAATGTGAGTTTCGAGTTAGTATTTAGTTGGAAGTGTGATTGTTCTCGGGATATAGAAAGTTTATAGAGCCTAGGAAGGAAGGTAGGTTCAAGAGAGGTAAAATATGAATGAAAAACGGTGAGAGTATAAATGATAATATTACCTACGTATTATGGGAATTGGGTTGCGTGAATGCCTATTAAGCTATATAACTTGTGTGCATGCTTATTACTCAGAATATTATGTGTATGACATACCTAGATACTGGCTATCAAATGGGGGTTAGTGCGTTGTGGAAGAGCATATCTTGTGTGCCTTTGGGGGATTTTGCGTCGTACCACTAGAGCATGGAACCTAGGTACGAGCTATCTGTGAGAAAGATAATGTTGACGATCGTATGGGTGCGTAGGTATGTGCGTAGCCCATCGGCTTGTAACTATGTTCTCCTCCAATATGTCTATATGTTTTATTGGATCCTGAGAGATTGAACCTGTTGTCTTTCATGCGCGAGCGTTGCACTGGGGCTAGATAGCCGAGTGTGCCTAGCACCAACGATTTCTTAACCATGGGTGTAGTATATATATATACATATTGAGATTTTATATATGTATATGGACTTCCTATTCTGTGTTTAATATTGGCTTCTTTTATTGGGTCACTAGTTGAGAATTAAAAATGTTATGAGAATGAGTTAAAGTATCTTTAAACCTATTCCTAAATAATATAAATATATTTTCTTCGGGTTTTGTAGATATTTTATCCATCATATGGGTTATACTACATATAGTTAGGCAGAGTATCATGATTAGTATGGGTAGTTCGGCTCGTTAGGCGTGCACATTTGATGAGAGGTGAGCATCTCAAGTGAGTATGCTAAGTTAACATGAATAATATTTGTACTAATTAACTAATTTAAGCACTCTCTATATTTAAACTATTTTCTACTCGGGATTTGACCCATTTTTGTGCAAAACTATTTTCTTGTTCCTTTATTTTAGGTGCTCAGCCACGGGGACGCCAACCTTAGGAGATTCCATTCAATTGTTGAGTTGTAGTTGTTGTGGAAGCTACAGGACATTGCTAGTAGACGCTTCATAGTCTATTCTTCTTTATCTATCAGTTATTTACTTCAGTTGGACATGTCATCCCTTCCTATTTTATATTCAGAGATTTATATGTTTTATTCTGTTAGTAGACTTTTATGTCATGGCTTTGGTTTATTGTATAGGATTTTGATTGGAAGTGTTTACTCTAGCACTTTATTTTCATTCATCTAGTTCTTTCCTTACGTTTTGGGATGAATAGTATTAGTTAATTATTTCCTTACTTGATGATGGTTAATAACAAGATAAAATTTTGACATCAACCTTTTAAAATATTAGGTGGTTAGTTTTAATTAAATAAAATTAATGATTTTCAACAGTGATGCATTATCTGAACCAACTGGATATTCTGGATTTAATTAATACAGGACTGATCACCCGATATTTAATTAGGCGGGGTGTCACATGTGGTATCAGAGCATCAGGTTCAAGTTTCCTTAGGATCTGTATGGATTATTACGTTTTCACGTAGCGTCCTTTGATATAAAGCCCTATATTTTAGGATTGTTGTACTCTTTATGCATTTTACATTCTTCAACTATTTTGAGATATTAATATTAGACTTATGAAACTTTTATCTCATTTCAAATGCCTCCTCAACGTGCATAAAGAGTTCCTAGGGATGTTCAGCCCGAGCCTCAGCCTGCACCAGCTCAAGGTGTGATGAATGTGACTAAAGTTGTCGCCATTGTAGCTCAGGCGATAAATGCGGCGTTGGCAGTTGTGCAGCAGACACCACTTCAGGTACCGGTGGTGGCTCCAGTTCAGGACCAGGCCTTCCTGTCTTCTTGGGAACGTGTTAGGTACGCCTTCCAAAAGGCGCATCCTCCGGAGTTTATAGGGAGTTCTGATGTGGTGGTAGCGAGAAAATGGAAGAAGGACATCAAGAGGCATTTGAGGATGCATAAGTGCATGGAGGTGAAGAGTCAGATACTGGCCACGTTTCAGTTAGTGGGAGAAGCACTACAGTGGTGGGAGTCTATTACCACCACTGAGGAGAGAGAGAGGCACTCACGATTCGAGACTTTTGGGTGCGATTTGACCGCAAATATTTTCCCTCGACCGTCGAGACATAGATGAGAAGGAAGTTGGTGAACTTGAAGAAGGAGGTAAATAATGTGGTGAAATATGAGGCAGATTTTATCAACCTTTTGAACATTGTACCGGATGAGATCCCGACTTTGGAAAGAAGAGTCATCGTTTTATGGATGGGTTGATATGGAAGATTCGCCAACATTTGATAGGCAATCTCTCTTTGGCCACCTATTTGGATGTGGTTAATGCAGCACTACTGCACTGCAAGGACCACCATTTTTATCTAACATAGGTTAAGAGAGTAAGAGAGTCCTGCCAATAGGGAAGGATAAGATGAAATGGTGTCAATGGGGCACAGGCAGTTTAGGGTCAGCATAAACACAGTGATCAGGGTTCTTAGTAGGGGGATCCTAAGAGGTTCAGGTCAGGAGGTTTTAGACATGGACATGGAGGCTTTAGACATGGCCAGTAGAGTTAGCACGTCTATCAGGGCCAGCAACAGGTTCAATATGGTCAGCATAGCCAAGGGAGGGGTTAAAATGGCCATCAGGGGCGGGGATAGTAGGGACAGAGGGGAGGACCCTTCCCAAGGAGATGTTTCACTTGTGGAAACACTAGCCACAAGCGTTAGTACCGCCCTCAGAAGGGTAGAGGCCAGTTGCAGGGTGCTCACCAGGAGCCCTAGAGATCGTTATTTCTCATAGCTCTCCCAGCACCCCCACAGATGCCAGCACTGCCACTCGTTCCAGTTGTCCCAGTTCAGCAGGGGCAGTTTCAGTACGAAAGAGTCTACTATCTTAACCAGGATGCATTCCCGCAGGACCCACCTGCGATTGAGGGTATGTTTTCTATCCAGGGGACTTTAGGGCTCATTTTATTTAACACGGGGCCCACACACTATTTTATTTCCATGGGGTTTGCACGTACTATAGGATTACTTGATAGAGTAGAGAGTACGGTTACTGTATGAATTCGCCACTGAGTAGAGGTTTCGTGATTTATTTTATTTCTGGGGAAGTGGGTATAAAGAGCGGGAGGTTGATCTTACCTGCTAACATGCTCGTATTGGATATGTCTGAGTAGGATGCGATTATAGGTATATATTGGCTTGTCAGGCCTAGGGCCATGATCGATTTTTTTAGTAGGAGTATAGTTTTTGCCATACCAGGTCAGGAGATGTTCCTGGTGGCGATGCCTCGCCCTGAGGGAGAATCGTCCACATATTTATACTACATAGAGGAGGAGACCTCTAGGAGGTGGTGGTACCACTCGACTCGATTCCTGTTGTTATCGATGTGTTTTAGGAGATTTCGACGTTACCACCAAGTAGAGAGATAGACTTCGTCATTGATTTAGCGTCGGACACTCGAACGATATCCCACGCACCTTACCGTATGGCTCCAGCAGAGATGAGGGAGCTACGTGACCAAATTGAGAAGTTATTGGGGCAAGGGTTTATCTGTAGTATTACTTCGCCATGGGGTGCTCCCGTACTATTCGTTAATAAGAGGGATGGATCGTTGAGGTTATGTGTCGATTACCGGGAGTTGAATAAAATGATAATACGAAATAAATACCCGTTGACTCGAATCGATGACTTATTGGACCAATTGAGAAGAGTTGCCTTCTTCTCTAAGATTGACTTGAGATCGAGAGACCATCATTTGTTTATCAAGGAGCAACATGTATTGAAAACGGGCTTCTTGATAAGATATGGTTCCTATGAGTTCAAGTTTAAGCCTTTCAGGCTAACCAACGCCCCAACCGTGTTTATGGACTTGATGAACAAGGTGTTTAGAGAGTTCCTGGACCAGTTCGTCATCATCTTCATAGATAACATTCTGATTTACTTACAAATCGAGGAAGAGCATGCCGAGCACTTGAGGCAAGTTTTGCAGACACTGCGTCACCATGAGTTGTACGTAAAATACAAGAAATGTGGGTTTTAGCTGAAGGAGGTCTATTTTTTAGGCATATCATCTCTAATAGAGGGATATCCGTGGATCCGGGGAAGGTGTCAGCGGTGAGGGAGTTGGTACAGCCCACGACACCGACCGATATACGTAGTTTCTTGGGCCTAAGTGGATACTACAAGAGGTTCATTCAAGGGTTTTTGAAGATAGCGTGTCCATTGACACATTTGACTCGTAAAGGTGTCTCGGTTATCTGGAGTGATGAGTTAAAAGACAAGTTAACCTCAGCACCAGTGTTAGCATTTCCTAGGCTGGGAGTGGAGTATCTAGTTTACAGTGATGCGTCCCTATTAGGACTTGGGGGTGTACTTCAGCAGGAGGATGAGGCTATAGCGTGTGACTCCCATAAGCTTAAGCATCACGACTTGGAGTTGGTGGAGGCCGTGTTTGCACTTCGGATTTGGAGACATTACCTCATGAGGGAGAAATTTCGCTTGTTCATAGAGAACAAGTTATTATAGTACTCTTCATATAGAAGGAGATGAATTTGCGTCAGCATCGATGGCTTGAGTTGGTGAAGGATTATTATTTTGATATCCAATACCACCTGGGGAAGGCTAATGTGGTAGCAGACGCGTTGAGCCGTAGGCCGGTAGGGGAGGTGGCCGAGGTGTGGAAAATGAAATGGAAGGAGTTAGGACACTAGGATGCGGTGGCTCGATCGTTCATGTCTGTGATGAAAGTTACACCATATATTATTACAAGAGTAGTACATGCTCAGGCAACTGATTCATTCTACCAGAGTCGGATAGTGCAGCTTCTAACAGAGGGGATCAAGTCTTATATCATGGGTTCACATGGTGGTCTACGTTTCAATGGAAGGTTGGTTGTTCCCGAGGGAGAAGACTTACAACACGAGGTGATGACAGAGTTGCACTATTATCGATTTGCGATACATCTCGGTGGGGATAAGATGTACCAGGATATGCAGAGACAGTATTGGTGGAGCGGGATGAAGAAGGATATTATCGATTTCATCTCAAAATGTGCCATTTATCAGCTATTAAGAGATGGACCATCAAAGACCGAGGGGCATTCTATAGCCGTTAGAGGTTCCTATGTGTAAATGGGAGACCATTTCCATAGACTTCATCACGGGATTACCTACATCGTAGAGGGGTCACGATTCGATATGGGTGATAGTGAATCGACTGACCAAGGTAGCCCACTTTCTACTAGCTCAGACGGATTACACCACAGGATAGTACACCCAGATATTCATAGCAGAGATAGTGAGACTTCACGGGGTGCCTCTCAACATTGTGTCTGACAGAGATAAAGTGTTTGTGTCTTTGTTCGAGAGAGTTTTCAGGAGACGATGGGCACGGAGTTATGGCTAAGCACAACCTATCACTCACAGATGGATGGACAGACTGAGCGAACAAATCAGATGTTATAGGACAAGTTGCGTATGTGCATCATTGATTTAGGCGGAGGCTGGGAGCAGTATCTTCCACTGGTGGAGTTTGCCTATAACAACTCCTACCAGTTTACTATCCATATGGTTGCATTCGAGGTACTATACGGAAGACCTTGTCATTCCCCAGCTTGTTTGTGGGAGGTGGGGGACAACAAGTTACTTGGTACGGAGATGATTCAGGATACTTTGGCGAGGATTGAGTTGATACGGAACCGTATTCGGGTTGCTCAGGATCGATAAAAGAGATACGCCGACGCCAAGCAGTATTTCTGAGAGTTCAATGTGGGGGACCAGGTGTTACTTCCGGTGTCTCCTATGAAGGGATTTATGCATTTTGGGAAGAAGGGAAAGTTAACGCCTAGGTACGTAGGGCCATTCCCTATTATCGAGAGAAAGGGGCCAGTTACTTATAGACTTGGGTTACCGGAGCACTTTCATAGGGTCTCTGACGAGTTCCATATCTCTTCGCTGAGGAAATGTCTTCGAGATGATTTGGCCCATACTCACATCATGTTGGAGGATATCTACTTACAGCCTGATAGCTCCTATGAGGAGGGGTCGGTTGCTATCCTAGACCGTAGAGAGAAGAAGTTAAGGTCAAAGATAGTGCCACTAGTCTGTGTTCAGTGGCGGCACCATAATGTTGAGGAATCTACTTGGGAGCACGACGATGACATGCATGAACATTGTCTAGAGTTATTCTTGCCAGGTATATTTTCAATTCCGAATTTTGGGATGAAATTCTATTATTAGGGGGAAGTATGTAATCCCCCTTATTTTTATGCATAATTATTTTATTATGAAATTATGGGAATTTGGATTAATTAATTTAAAGGGGAAAATTTAATTTATAATTAAATCGATTCTAAGGCTAATAATAACTAGCGTGACGAGAGTTGGTAGTTAGAAAAAATAATTTTGTCAAAATATAATTATGTTGAACATTACGTAGTGAGTAACATAATATTGTTTCGAAAATAATAATATGGACGGGGACGAGATACACGACAGTTAAGATATAATTATTTGGGACGGGCATATGAGTCGCGTCACTATTATATATTTGTGGGTTAATGAGGTAAATTATTTTTATATAACTCGAATGACTATTTTGAGTGCGCCAGTGTGTCCAGAAGGGTCGAAATAGTTAGAAAACACTACTCGTCTGTAATATTTGGAGCTCGGGGCATTTTAGCCCAAAATGACACCCCAGAGGGGTATTTTAGTCTTTTAAGATTTTTGAGTAAATAAATGGACGAAAATAGGACTAAAATAGGAACATAGAGGGTTA
This sequence comes from Sambucus nigra, assembly GCA_949130495.1. NCBI lineage: Eukaryota > Viridiplantae > Streptophyta > Magnoliopsida > Dipsacales > Adoxaceae > Sambucus > Sambucus nigra. The sequence goes on from OX422220.1 coordinate 254,527,864, forward strand.
TGGTCTATCATTTGCAACCTACATGAGAAAGAGAGAGAAAGAGAGGGAGAACCAAAGAGGAAGGAGACCTATTGGAGAACAAAGACAAAAGTTCGAGATTTCTCACAAATAGTTACACCAAAGTGTACATAGCGATGAGAGGATCAACCACATATCAAATTCAATCAGAGAATAAGAAATTCATCCCAAGGAAAGTGTTTATCTTGCTCCCCTTTTAGCAAATATTGTTCCTGTTGATTTAGATTAGACGATATAAACTTATTGCAAATAAAACTTAGGTTTAATTAGACTCATTTGTAAATAAACCTTATGAATTGGAGATGGGTTTGCATGTAGAGGATCTTCCCATCTTAGTCCTATTAAATTTGGTAATTATATGTTGAAATCACAAAATTATATTTATATGTATGCATATTGAGATTTTATATATGTATACGGAGTTCCTATTCTGTGTTTCATATTGGCCGCTTTATTATAGTATATAGTTATTGGGTCACCAGTTGAGAATTAAAAATGTTATGAGAATGAGTTAAAGTATCTTTAAACCTATTCCTAAATTATATAAATATATTTTCTTCGGGTTTTGTAGATATTTTATCCAACATATGGGTTATACTACATATAGTTAGGCAGAGTATCATGATTAGTATGGGTAGTTAGGCTCGTTAGGCGTGCACATTTGATGAGAGGTGAGCACCTCAAGTGAGTACGCTAAGTTAACATGAATAATATTTGTGTTAATTAACCAATTTAAGCATTTGCTATATTTAAACTATTTTCTACTCGGGCTCTAACCCGTTTTTATACAAAACTCTTTTCTTGTTCCTTTATTTTAGGTGCTTAGCCACATGGACACCAAGGTTAGGAGATTCCATTCAGTTTCTGAGTTGTAGGTGCTGTGGAAGCTACATGACATTGCTAGTAGATGCTTAAGAGTCTATTCTTCTTTATCTATCAGTTATTTACTTCAGTTGGGCATGTCGTCCCTTCCTATTTTATATTCATAGATTAGTAGACTTTTATTTCATGGCTTTGGGTTATTGAATGGGACTTTGACTGGAAGTGTTTACTCCAGTTCTTCATTTTCATTCAGCTAGTTCTTTCCTTATGTTTTGGGATGAATAATATTAGTTAATTATGGTTAGTTTTAGTTAAATAAAATTGATGATTTTCGATAGTGATGCATTATCTGAACCAACTGGATATTCTGGATTTAATTAATAAATGACTGATCACCCGGTATTTAATTAGGCGAGGTGTCACATTTATGTTATGTCTTCTTTTTGGTGACATGTTGAAATTCACTCATCGTCTTAGGAACAAGCTTTGCGAAAAGTGGAATCCTCTAACTACGAGCAAACCTCATAAGAATATGTTATGTCTTCGTTTTGGTTTGATCATGAATTAGCAGAAAAGGAATCGAATGTCCAAGTTGATAGTTTTAATGCTTGGTTTTTATAAATAAATGCCCAACTCGATAAAATAATCTATTTTTTCACAAGCTCGGTTGAGGTTGAAACTTGCATTTCACCTCAACTGTTTGACGTACAAATCATTGAGAGTGATTCAAGTGCTTTCTAATTTCAATATCTTAACAATATTTCAAACTATATAGAGGTTAAAGGTCATTCATTTCCTTGGTTTCCCACCGTTATCAAACCATTAAATCAATTGCAATAATCATATGAAATTCTTGAGGACTTTTATCTAATTATTGAAAGGGAGTGTTTTTTATATGCTTTCACAAATGGAATTTTCACTTTCACTTGCCCCCACCTCCTATTCCAATTGAAAAATCATTGGGAGGTGAATTTGATTATCATGGAACCGATTTGGTCTTGTCCCTCATTTAATCCAAACCATCCATCACCCGCCTAAATTTTTTAATTTGTGATGGTTAATTTCTTCTTACTTACACATACCTTCCACTATTCAAATGGAATTCCAACATTTCACAAGGTACCCATGCAAAAGAGGGTACATTAATTATCCATCAAAGTCAAATTGTTTTGGGTGGACCCTTAAAATTTTCAACTTCTAGTGTATAGTTCTTTAGAAGTTCAAATTGTAGGTTATAAATACTTACTTTGATTTTTATTTTTACTTATAATCTAGTGTAATTAGTTAAAGTTTTTATTATTCTTTTTTTATGCTTGGTTCTAACATGTTTTGCAGAATCTTGGGATGTGTGTTATCAGATGATCGCTCCATTTTGAGTAAATCTTCATTTTCCTCTTTTCGTCTTATGTTCTTAATTCTCATTGAGGAAAATGAAACATTTAAGTTAGGGGTGTGGGATATTCTTTCCATTGCTTTTTGAGTTCCACGATTTGATCATAGGTTCTTACCAAGTAACTTTTTTTTATTAAAAGATTGGAAATTTCAAAAATATTTTCTTTCTTTTTTCTCCTTTGTTGGGTGTTTTGCCTTAGTTTCCAATAATAAATTTCAATAAATAAATCCCCGATCCAATAGGCAATTCAATGATGCATGTTCTCTATTGTAGAAATTATTAAACTTTAGTTCTTAAATCATTGATATTATGAAAAACTTCATGAACTGATCTTTAAACCCATGAGCACATGCACTTCTCTTGTATAAATGAATTGGTTTAAGATTTTTATAATTCAAAAATCTTATGTTCATTCTATATACTTACACCAAGTAAGCGTCAATCTTTTTTTCATTTATAAGTGCTACACATTACTCTTTACTCCTTGAAATTATTAAAATCACCCGTAATCTCATTATTCTTTCATTGATCATTCATTAATTGAGTTTCTTTTTTAAATGTGTAACTTGAGCATGATTTTCAAAGTTATTTTAACTCGAGAATTGTGTAAACTTTTGGAAAGGATCATAGGCCATCTTTGTTATATCATCCATATTGACCTTGACCTTACCTTATAATTTTCCTCTTGTCAACCCATTTGAGCCTAAATATAGCCTTTCGCTTCAAAACCCAAAATCCTATAACTAACTCCAAATAGTAGCTTTAAACCATACATATGACCTTTCTTACCTTTGTTTGTAATGGTAATTAGGACTGGATGATGTTCTTGTTATGTGGTTGCAATTGAGCATGTGAGAATGAAAAGAAAAAAATGGAGAAAATAGAAGGAAAGAAAAAGTGAAAAACAAAAGGAAAATATGAGAAAAATAAGAAAAGAAAAGAAAAGAAAAGAAAGGAAAGAGAAAGTATTTTCATTTTGTATATAGTGTTCAATATCCTTTGTCTCTTTTCAATTTCATGTCCAATGCTTGTTATGGAAATCATTGTTGATGCAAAAAACTAGACTAGGCTAATTAATTGATCACAGATAAATATAAGTGAAAGAGACAATTTTTTTTAAAGTGATTCGGCTTAAGGGAAGGGCCTACGTGCGCTGTTGTGTATTGCTTTGGGCTTGTTTAGTTGCCTCTCCTCCCGTCCCCACAGATATAGAGTTTACAATGTATTTATAGCCCCCAGGGGGTGTACAAGAGCATGAATATCAAAGGATGGAATGTCTTTATGTTGTATACATTTACATCTATACAATCATTAATATATACAACTATTGGTGTTTGCCTGTCATCGTTGGTCGGCATCCCTGATGTTGGTCGATATTCCTAGTGTTATCAGTATTCCTCCTTAATGACCAGGGTTAATCTCTAATCGTACAACACGTGTTAGTATCTAAATGGTCCACGTAGATGGATAATTTTTGGTAGTAACAGAAGCCCCCAATGTTTCATGCTTGAAGTTTTTATAAGAGTATGGAGCATTTGTCTCTTAAAGTTGCTCGGGCAATAATTTTAGGACTGGTCGGTTGCCGACTTCCCCTACTTGTAAAATTTTTGGTTTAGTTATGGAAATATAATGCACATGGAATTTTTGAAATTATCCACATCTTTAACGAATCAATTTTGGGCAAATCCGTCTTTTCTGTCTTTTAGCCACCACTAGTCCAATCGACACTGCCTTTTAATCATTACTTTTCTAATTTTTGAGGCAACCTATAAAGAGCGGAAGAAACCACAAACATTCATTATCTCAAATTCTCCAAGTGTTTTTTTCTACAGTTTCTTCAAGCTTTCTCTCTATCTTCTTGTGCAATCATTTTTCTGTTCTTCAGTTCTTGTCGAGTCCTTAATGCCTATAAGAACTCTTTCTTTTATCTTCTATTCTTCATCATGGTTTACTCTGTTTATTCTCTTGATGAATTCAGAAATAATTTAAGATTCCATCCTGGGTTGTTTTGGAACACGCCATTTTACCTGTTGATTTTTTCTCACTTGCTAAGGGTCACTGATTTCCCTCTATTTTTATAGCTAAGTGTGGGTTTACCTTTCCTCCCAATCCACTTTGTCTTGAATTTTGTCAATAATTTGACGTTGTCCCAGCTAGGGTAGACCTTAATACTTAGAGGGTTGTAAATGGAGTGTATAGGTTGAATCAAATTCATGGAACCTATCTAGGGATTCCAGAAATAATGTTTTATTATAAGTGGGTGACTAGTGACACCACTTTTTACTTAAAGACTAGGGTTGAAAACAAAGCGTTAGTAGTTAATCTTCCTGACTTGAATAGGGATTATTTTGAGCATAGAATTGTTGTGAAAAATTGGCAATACGCCCCTTTGATCGGAAATGTTGTGTACCAAGGGCCTAGATGCCCTCCTTTTGGCAATGGAATAGGTTATTCCTCATGTAATTATTTTTCCTTGTATATATTTGTTTAAATGTAACTTTAATTATTGCTCTGTAAAGTTTTATTGTAGTTGATCAGAAGAGAAGGTGTCTAAGGAAAGTGAAGTGAATCTAAGGGAGTTGAAGTTTATTTGGGTACTTCATCAAAGGATTGGCAAGGAGCACGTCAGGTCTGCATGTTATTTACTACAGTACCAGAACATAATTTCTTCCTTTGTTGCTCGTCCTACTCCTTCTCCTGTAATTTACCTTGATCAAGAACCTACTTCTTCTTCCTCATCTACTGCATCTGACAATGGTGATCTTACTGCCCTTTCTCCCTCTTCATTGGATTTAAATTTCCCATTGCGGTATCCATGGAGAAAATGAAGATTCACAACATTTTGGGAGACATATCTGCCAATCCACCTTCCTAACAAGTTGATGCAGAGGTGAAAAATAAAAATGAGACTGGGAAGAAGCCCCCATCTAAGAAAATGGAAGATAGCCCATTGAAAAGAATAAAGAGAAGGTTTCCTTCTAAGTTAGCAGAAGGTTCTCCTGCTCTTCCCGACCAGCGTGATTTGGTGGATGTATCTTCTTCCGGCTCTCAAGTGGTCGTTGACCCTGGATTAGCAAAACAGTTAATAAAGTCTGGGACTTTGCAAGATAACGGGAGTGTTGTTGATGCATTACCTCGCTCCAAGAGTTCTGACAGGGCTGCTCAAATCCTTGCTCTAGTATATTCTTTTTTCCTTCTTTAATTTTTATCTCTTGACTTGTTCTTCACAATACTAAATTTCCTTATTGTTCTTGTGCAGTTCCTCATTGACTTGAATAAAATATTGGAGAAAGATGAGGCTTTGAGAGCTTCTTCCTATGGTGAAGTTGAAGAAGCTTTAAATGAGTTAAAAAATTCACTGCTGAATTCGCAACAAACATTGGATAATGAACAAAAGAAATGGGAGGAGAAGATGAAAGTTGTAAAGAAGCTGCTAAGACTGGTCGGGCTTTGGATGACAAGTTGAAGAAGGACTTAGATGCTGAAAAAGTCAAGTCTGCCCACCTATAGAAGGACCTGGGTACTGAGAAGGTAAGGAGAGCTAAGGACAGAGAGGCTGGCTTTAATAGAGGCTGGGATAAGACCTTTGGAGTATCTTCTTCAAAATTGAGTTTGTGAAGAAGAAATGCTTCAAGGATGGCTGGTCTGCTGCTCTGGTGGAGGTCAGCACATTAAAGGATTTCGAGTTATTCTCGCGACATGATCCTAGGACTCCTCCAAACCTGGATGAGGAAGTTGACGATGGAGGTTCTAGTGAATCTTTGATAATGGTGTAGTCTTCTAATCAACACAAGTATGTTGATTATACTGCGCCTTCCAAAGTTAATCCTCCTCTTTCTTTAGCTCCCCCTTCGCAGATAAGAAGAAGGTGTAAAACCAAGCATCTTTTGTTTTCCTTTTTCAATAGTTATTCTTTTTTATTTTTTGAAGATGTATCTGTACTTCCCATTTTATTAATGAAAAGATAAATATTTATGTTCCTCTCTTTATGTTTTTCAATACTCTACACCTTGTTAATTGATGACTTTCATCTTTTTAATAGTTTATGGATAAATTGGAATAATTCTCGTCTACTGACTCTGAGCTACACCAGAGGTGTAATGAGCTTTTCAAACTGGTCACTTATCTTTGACTAAGAATGACCTGCTCAAGTTGCTCGAGAAAAGGGTATCTGAGCAAGCTAGAGAGGCTTATGTTCATCTGAAGTGTCTTCTTGATCGGGCAGTAGCCAACAACGTTGCCTACTATAAAATGATTAAATAGCTACAAGAGGATCACAATGAAGCTAAGGCGCATTTTCATGAAGATTATGAGGAGAAATTCCAAGCCCTTACTGAAGGTTGGGGCTTTGAGAAAAAGTTGGATAAATTTTCTTCTTATTTCCAAAGATAAGAATTCCTACTGAAATGTGAAATGGATGAAGCCAGGGATATTACCAAGCTTCTAGAGGAAGAGAATAACAACTTGTGAGATGATATTGATGCCCTAAAGTCATCCACTACTATTGCTACTACTAATGAGGGTCATTCTTTCTTGGAGGCCGAAAATAAAAGGTTGAGTGAGGAGTTGGAGGATCTAAAGAAAATAAAACCTGCTTCTTCATCTTCCCAAGATCGAGTTAAACCTTGCCAATCAAGTCGCGCAATTAAAAGCTAAAGATCAAGACATTGCTGAGATGTCCCGGAAGCTACATGCCTTATCTGAACAACTATCCACTCAATCTTCTCAGTTATAAGCTCAGGATAGAGTGTTGAAGAAACTGCATTCACATGTTAACAAATTAACCTTTCAATTTCATAAAAAACCAAAGGAAGTCTGGATGGGCGGGGATAATGAAACTCTAGGGCATCTTGATGATAAGCTTCAACAAGCTAAGCATGAGAGAGATAAATGGGGTTGGATAAATACTTTGATAGTGATGAAAATGGATCAAAACAACTCCTTTTGGGACTGGTATGATCTAGGCTTGCTTGAGATTGACAATCCTCCTTTTAAATTAGATACCAATTGGATTCTAATCCATCTTATTCCTCAATGCTTGATTTCAAAATACTTGGGAGATTATGAGCTTCACAATGAATTAATCATCCAACCTCCTCACCATCTTGATCTTCCTAGAAGCAGCAATACCAGAATGCTTCAGGATTTTAACTTCATCAACCCTCCTTATACTTTAGATGATCCTCCTACTGGAATGAATCATGTTTCAAAAGCTGAAGGGAAACGCCCTGAAGAATGAAGCTTTGTACTTTGTTTTGTTAACACGATCATGTAATTATTTTGATTAAATGAAATGAAAAATTGATTAACCTATCTTCTGTTGAATGTTAATCCTTTCTTTATCATTAATTCTATTGATACACTTTGATTAAGTTGAGTATCAATGATCAATGATTGCAGATGTTATACTAGCATACTTAGATTACATTCTAAATTTAGAGCTAGTTAGATGAATACATAGGTTCTACTAGCATACTTAGATTAAAATCAAAATTTAGAGCTAGTTACACATGTGTCTCTAAAGGTTTCACTAATGCACCCAAGTATTGGATTTTTACATTAAATACCAATGGTGTGACTAGGTGTTTGGGGAATATGTGCTTACATTCCTCTTCAAGAAACTTTCCAACGTTCTCTGTAACACCTCGTAATTCTGAGGACTTAGAATTTAATTATTTTTGGGAGAAATAAAACTTATTTAAATTAGAGAATTTTAAATTTATTATTTGGAGAGTTTATTTGAACTGGAGGAATTATTTAAATCTGACGAATTTAGATTTAATTATTCAGGTTATTGTTGTGTCGCATTTTTTAGGTTAAAAATTAGATAATGCTATAAAGTATCTCGAATGACAATTCTGAGTGTACGGTTATTTCTGGAAGGGTCAAGATAGTTGAAAAATAGTACTCAGGGGTAGTAATCAGGTCTCGGAGCATTTTTACGCATAACCGGGCCCACACGGGAGTGTTTAGGTCATTTGGGCTTGTCCCATAAGCCTAAAAATGGGATTAGGATTTATAAACCTAATTGTAAGCGCATGGAATGACAATTAACATAACTCTAAACCTAGAAATTAAGATCAAGGCAGAGGGAGCAATTGGGGATCAACAGGGAGTCTTTGGGAGACAAATTAAGGAGCAATTGAGGGTGTTCTTTGTGGAATCGTCATCAACACCAAAGGAATCAGACTCTGTGATTGTTAAGTCAAGTGGTTAATTTATTGCAGTTATAATTTTGTGATAACCAATTCATATTATGGTGATGTGTATAATCAAATCCGTTTTTGGGTGTGTGTTGACAATTAAAATGGGTCTTTTGAATGAGAGTAATATGTGTAGATTAATTGCTCAATTGATGTGATACTATGATATGGAATTGTTGAAATCAGATTTTAGGGTGAAAATTAGTAACTATTGATGACTAATTTCGAATATGAATGATGAATTGAAATCGGTGGAATAAAACCTGAAAAATACCCAATTTGGTAAACATTAGATTTATGTAAATTTATTGATGATTCAAGGTTTCTAGGGTGTTTATAAACTACTATTTCATGAATTGAATGTTGATTGTGATTGGGTAAATATTTGGGAGAGAATTAAAATGTTCGAGGTTTCAAAAATGGTGGAAACAAAATAGGGGAAGAATATGGATATCTAGTCGATCGATCGATTGACCCCTTCAGTTATTGTAAAACATGAGATTGTAAATCTTTTCGTCACAGTCGTGTGGGTGCTGACCTTGTATTTTTTTGATTTTTTCTGGATTTGGTATGATTTTTCTATGAAAGTGTGCCTGAGACCGACATCTTTAGGAAGAAATAAATTCGGGTTATTTGGAGATGTCCGTAGATGAGTGGAAGGACTTTGGGAAAATATTAAGGAATATTATTTTATCCTTGGATTAGATAGGGATGAATCCATAATATGAATTTAGGAGTATTTAAAACAAACGATACTAAAAAAATATATAAATGTATTCGAATGGAAATTTTTGGATGACTTTAGCACATGGGTTAGTATCTTACGGTGGAATTTAATTGATAGAAATTAAATGTAACCTAATACTTAGAGTCTTATGGGATTAGTATTAAGGAAAATTATTTAATAAGGGTTTCAAACTTATTAAAGGAATTTGGTGAAATTAATTTTGAAGGGTTAAATTACGGGTCGAGTGAATACATACGGATATTGTAGTTGAGTGCCACTACTTGAATAAATTAATTAATGTGAGAAATTAATTAAATTAAGTGTCGGGGAATTTGACTCGAATATTAAGGGCTAGTGCAATGGGTGTTAGGCACAGAGTATCCGATTTAATTTATTATAGAGATGTATAATAAATTATTGAATCTCAAATTTAATGAGAGGTGTAAACCTTAATAGTGGGACTTGATGTAATAAATCCTAACGGGCAAAGGTACGGACCGAACGAGTAAGTCGGGGTAATGTAGTTTGGTGACACTACTTTGATGATGATTTAATTCATGTGCGGTTAATTAAATTACAAGTCGGAATACAGACTTGGGTATAATGAACTGGTGCTAAGGGATTTGAGCACATATTTGTCGGATTTAATTTATATATATATATATATGTGTGTGTGTGTGTGTGTGTGTGTGTGTGTGTGTGTGTGTACTCTGTAGAAATACTTAGACTATGTGAATACCTAAAGTATTTTAATAGTATTGCGCTCGATGAGTATCCAGACCAATACCTTTAGTTCAAATTTGGAGTCGATGATTATCCAAACCAAATCGAACATGGCTAGAATTTGGGGTCGATGATTATCCGGACCAACTCTAAATAATTATATTGTGGTAGATGAAAATCCAAACCAATATACATATGTATAACATTTAGAATTGGGGTCAAGGGATATCCAAACTAATGTAAATGATAGGATAATTGGGGTCGATGATTATTCGGACCAATAATCCTTATAGTATATATTATGTGTGAAATATATACTTCATGATATTATACTTATGGGCGAAAGTAGACTTGTAGATGATATATATAGATATACATATAAATGGTAAATTAAGTAGAGAGAAACTTAATTACAAGATTAAAAATAGATTGGGAATATCTATAGTAAATTAAGTAGTGAAACTTAATTATGGAAGTTGACTGATGATAGATAGGACATGCTATATGAATTAAGTCGAGAGAACTTAATTTTGATTAAGCTAATAACATATGTGCATTGTTATTTATAATTGTGGATATCAAAATGAAAATTTAAGTTGAGAACTTAATGAAATAATTTAGAAGATAAGATGTGAGAAATGTTACCTACGTTGATAATTAACATATGGGAGATGTTAGTAAAAATGAAGTTCTATATGGGTGGTACTGGAAACTTAGACGTGTAGATAAGTTCAGTTTATTACTATAGTCTAGTTAGCTTAGGTAGTACTGCTAGGAGAACTAATTATAGAACGTTAGGTGTGCACTCTAGATGAGGGGTGAATAGTATCTCAAGTGAGCGCGACACTAACCTAAGTATGATGAGCATTCATGCATTTTTAAATTGCTCCATTTTAATTCAGTTGCTATATTTTCAAAATATTTTGGATTCTAACCCTTGTTATAAGAATATTTTCAAAATCTTTTAGGTGTCCAACCACAGGGACACCATACTTGATATCGATTCCAGGGACACGCAGTTGTGGCACATGTGGATACTAGCAGGGTTTGTATTAGACGTTGATCAATGCATGAAATGCGTGCTCCTGTAAGGGAACGGTCATTGTTTTCGTTTCACCGCGATAATACAGACAAACTTAAATTACGGCTACACTTGCGAGGCAAGAACATCGGTAAGTCGGGTATCGAAAATCCACAGGGATGAGTTGCTAGAATTTATATGATTTAATATTCCAGAATAAAAGTATAAAAGGTGATTACAAACTAAAAAAGAAAATATGCATAAAAGGGAAATGATTAACTAGGAGAGGGAAAATAAATCTAGATTAACAAAGCGAGTAAAAACTATAGGTTGCGTAGAATATCCCTCACCCGAGTTAATTTGTATAAAATGGATACATGTATCGACGAGTTATTACGAATGCGTCTCATTTCGACAGTTAATTAAATCAAGGGTTGTAACACCCCTAAATTCGCATAAAATCCTAATAAGATTTTGGCGTCAACAAATATCCCAAAAATTGCGCACACAAGGTCGTAATGACGGGACATACATGATATGCCCCTTCAAATCTCCTAGGCGCAATAACTAGGACAACGCACCCAAAATAGACCCGTAAACACCATCACCAAAGCCAAGCAACGCGTTAACCCGAGTAAGTTCCATTCGAACACAACCTAATTTAAATTAGCTAGAAAGCATGTTAAAAACGCGATAAATAAAGCGGTAAACAAATGCGATAAATCTACACTAGTTTTCAAGTAGAGAAAGCATGTGAATCTAATTAACAAAGCATGTAAATTAATCTAGAAATCAAGAATAAAGGAAATGCAAGCTATATTAATGGAGAGGGAAGATGAAAGTACCAATTACAAACCCTAAAGGGTGTTAAACCAAGAGAGGAAGAAGAAGAACTTTCAAATACCCCAAAACCCTAACCTAATCTATCTAAAATGAATTTATAACTTATCTATGATATTTACAACAAAATTTCTTTATATAGTAAGTGGAATAAAATAAGAAAAGAAAAGGCCAAAATATCTGCAGAAAATAGGGGATCGATTGATCGATCCCCTGGGCTCGATCGATCGATGCTCAGAAATCTAGCCCACTATCTCCCACGATTTGATAAAATAAGAAGGATCGATCGATTGTCCGCTGAAATTGTTGTAACTTCTTCGTTCTGAATCGGAATCACGCACCATTTGTGGCCACGCGAAGCTTGTGAGGAGGGATACAACTTCCATGTAGACGTTGGGTCTGGTGCCCAAGCTATGAATTGACTAAATTTCCCTTGAACGTGCGATCGTGTACGAAAATCGAGCGAAATGCGTCCGAACTTCACACTTAGCATCCAAATACCAATAAAAGCTCAATTAACCCCTGCAAAACATGTTAACGTAGAAATCCAAGGTTGTCTAGTTAATGAGAATAAATATAGGAATAAGATACCCAAGGGGGATAAAATGAGTAGGTTTGGAGGATGAAATACGCAATATTTGCGTATCATCACGCCCCCTAACTTACACATTGCTAGTCCCTAGCTATGAAGTAGGATGCAACTAGAACTACAAGCAAACCAAAAGCATGATAACTACAAAAGTATGGTATAAAAGAAAAAGGCCACTTTCGCGGGCGATTCAATTGCATTTAGCGTGTACAATAAGCTGTTAAACCCCTAGGTCACCCTAGTGGACGAGTGTCGTCTTGTGAGGGTTTTCAGGGATGCTACCCATAAACATCACATGGTTTCCTCAAAATATGCCCAAACCAACATGCGACAAGCCCAACAATAGCGAACAAGATTTCATACGCATTATTAGCAAAGTGAATGAACTCAAACAAAAGTCCAAATCATTAACATTGTAGAATGCACCTCATAGAATTAAAACCTTAAAATGTGGGAGGGGAGCAAGCACATGCAAAGTATGATTGGCCGAAAAACTTAAATAAACCGGATAAGCGTTAAAGCAAGCATACATTCAATCCTCAAGGGCATTACACTCATCAAGTGAATTCACTCGAAACATGGAGGTAACACACGGAACATGCGGGCATATAGAGTAAATGTAAATGGAAACTAGGCCGCACACATGTCATAAATGAAGAACGATATATATGAAATTAAAAATTGTAATCTCAATGAAAGGATACCGCACATTAAAGGAGGGGAAATTCATTTTCACAAATTATCAAAACTATTATGACTTTTGAAGTACATCTACTTAAGATCACATAGGACTTTAATAGGGTTGTAATGTAGGATAGGCTAGGGTACGAAATAAAGGAATGTATGTACGGATTCAAAGTGTTCAGAATGAAAACTCGGGATAATGGCAAAATGCGGGAAATATCGAAATTGGAAAACAAGTTCCAAACAAGCATTACATATATCATTAGGGAGAGTAATCAAAGCTTATTGAACTATATACACAACATTTACAACTTTCTCTTTCTTTTCTTTTCTTTTGTTTTCTTTTGCTTTTTGCTTTTTGCTTTCTCTTTTTCTTCACTTTTTCACATCTCATTTTCTTTACTTTTCATACTCTTACATGCCTAAATTGCAACCGACATCACAACAACAACATTCAATCCCAAGTAACATTCTAAAAAAAGGTATGGAAGGTGTATATATGGGCTAAAACTCCAATTTAGAGTTGGTTATGGGAATTGGGTTATGAAACGAAAGGCTATATTTAGGCTCAAGGGGGTTAACGAGGGTAAACATATAAGGGTGAGGTCAATGCTAATATGGGTGATATAACAAAGAATGCCTATGATCATTTCCAAAAGTTTATGCAATTCTCAAGTCAAAATAATATATGAAAATCATGATCAAGTAACACATTTCAAGTATGAACTCAATTAATGAACGGTCAAATGAAAGAATAGTGAGATTACCAACGAATTCAACGTTTTCAATGAGAAAAGAATAGTGTATACACTCACAAACGACGAAAGGTACAAAGCTTACTTGGTGTAAGTATATACAATGCAACAAAAGATTACCGAGTTATAAAAATCTTAAACCAAATCAATATAGCAAGAAAAGTGCATGTGCTCATGGGATTAAAGTTTAATTCTTGATGTTATTCACAATATCAATAATGGAGACTAAAGTCTAATAACTTCTAAAATCGAGAACATGCATCGTTAGTTTGTCTATTGAATCAGGCAAATATTAAAATTTATCATCAGAAACAAAGGCAAAACACCCAAACAAAGGAAAAAAAAACTTTTTAAATTTTTTGAATTTTTCTAAGAAAAGCATACTAAGTAACTAACATGTGAGCAAAAACATGGACTAAATAAAGAAATGGATAGAATATCCCACACCTCCTAACTTAAAACTTGACATTGTCCTCAATGTTAATTAAGAACCAAGTTAAAGAGAGGAAAATAGTGATATTACCCAAAATGGAGCGATCTCCTGAAAGTGAGAGTCCAAAGAATCTACAAAAAAAGTTAGTACCGAGCATAGAAAAAAAAATAATAAAAAATTAACTAATTACATTAGACTAAATTAAAAAGGGAGGAAAAAATAAATAAAAAGTTAACTATATACAACCTACTATTTATGCTTCAAAGTAACTGTACACTAGAAGTCTATATAGCTGAGGGTCCACCACAAAAATGATTTGACTTTGGAGGATAATCAGTGTACCCTCACATACAAGCATACCCTCCGAAAAATATGAATTCCGTTTGAACAACGAAAGGCATGTGTAAGGTGGAAGAAAGGAACCATCTCTAATTAAAATTTTTGGAAGGACGATGGGAGGTTTGGATTGAACGAATGATAAAAAGATGTGGGGACCGAGAAAAGCCGAATATCCTCCCAAGGATTTTGAAATTGGAATGGGAGGCGGCGCACACAAAGCCATGGATGCGATCATGGAAGGCGACTCAAGCAAGTACTCCTCATCAGCAAAAAGGTTTAGAACATTAAAGTTTGAAACCGAATCATCGGGTACTTGAGACGGTGTGATAATAGAGAATGAAAATGGGGATGAAAGAAATTCAAACTCATGAGATGAATCATCATCGCATGAAGATTGAGTTTCGAAGGAAATAATATCATTTTAAATGAAATGTTCTTCTTTGGGGGCCAAAGAAGAAATCATTTCATTGCAAATAGATATTACGTCATTTTCATCCTCACTTTCAATATCTATTATGCAATGGGAAAAGTATAGAATGATTTGTTCCAAAGTAGGTAAAAGTACCTCATTTGGTTCAAAAAATTCTTCGACTTCAAAATCTCGGAAGCAAAATCGTCATCGGACTCAAATAATAAATCCAACTCATGTTACCACGAATGATTTTCTTCCCAATAACAAGTTTCAATTTTCTCATTTTCATACATATGCAAGCCCTCACCGAATGTCATAGGTCGAGCTGCGGATGCATGAAAATGGGAATTTTGAAAATTACTATCGGACTTAAAGGAAAACTCATTATTATAGGAATTTTGAAAACTATTGCAATTCGTTTCAAAATTCCTATTATAAGGAGGTAAAGGCCCAAAATCATTATCATCATCAACAAAATTCCAATAACCCAAGTTTTGACTTTCGTTATACTTGCCCAAAGTCATATTTGAATTTGAAGTTCTTTGGGATTCTAAGCATTCACCGAAAGTCATAGGATTATGAGAATTTTGAGAATTATATTACCGAAAGAATTGGAATAAGACATGCTTACCCCAAAAATGGCTCAAGTGGCGAATTCCACAAAGATATGCGCGCACGAGAAATTCGAGCGTTTCTAAGTGCTCAAATGTGGAAGTCTTGCAAAAAGATTAGAAAATAATACAAATAGAAAGAAAATACTATGAAATACTGAATCAAATAAAGTCTAAAACAAACTCATCCTCGGCAATGACTCAATTTGATCAACGCGTGAAATGCGTGCTCGTGTAAGGGCACGGTCGTTGTTTTCGTTTCACCGCGATAATACAAACAAACCTAAATTACGACTACACTTGCGAGGAAAGCACAACGATAAGTCGAGAATTGAAAATCCACAGGGACGAGTTGCTAGAATTTATATGATTTAATATTCCAGAATAAAAATGTAAAAAGTTGATTACAAACTAAAAAGGAAAAGATGCATAAAAGGGAAATGATTAACTCCGCGAGGGAAAATAAAGCTAGATTAACAAAGCGAGTAAAAACTATAGGTTGCATCGAATACCCCTCACCCGAGTTAATTTCTATAAAATAGATACATGGGTCGACGAGTTATTACGAATGCGTCTCATTTCGACAGTTAATTGAATCAAGGGTTGTCACGCCCTTAAATCCGCATAAAAGCCTAATAAGATTTTGGCGTCAATAAATACCCTAAAAATTACGCACACAAGATCGTAAGCACGGGACATACATGATATTCCCCGTCAAATCTCCTAGGCACAATAACTAGGAGATGCACTCGAAATAGATCTATAAACACCATCACCAAATCCAAGAAACGCGTCAACCTTAGTGAGTTCCATTTGAACACAATCTAATTTAAATTATCTAGAAAGCATGTTAAAAACGCGATAAATAAAGCGGTAAACAAACGTGATAAATCTACACTAGAAAGAAAGTAAAGAAAGCATGTGAATCTAATTAACAAAGCATGTAATTTAATCTAGAAAGCAAGAATAAAGGAAATGCAAGAAAATATAATGGAGAGGGAAGATGAAAGTACCAATTACAAACCCTAAAGGGTGTCAAACTAAGAGAGGATGAAGAAGAACTATCAATTCCCCCCAAACCCTAACCTAATCTATCTAAAATGAATTTATAACTTTATCTCTGATATTTACAACAAATTTGTTTTATATAGTAAGTGGAATGAAATTAGAAAAGAAAAGGGAAAAAAAAATAAAAGGCCAAAATATCATCAGAAAATAGGGGATCGATCGATCGATCCCCAGGGCTCGATTGATCGATCCCCAGAAATCCAGCCCACTGTCTCCCATGATTTGGCAAAATAAGAAGGATCGATCGATCGACCCCTTTGGTCGATAGATCGATCAAACAGGTATGAGCCTCCTACATGCTGTTTTGGGATGCTTGGATTTCCCATCCGCTAAAATTGCCATAACTTCTTCGTTCTGAATCGGAATCGTGCACTGTTCATGGCCATGCGAAGCTTACGAGCGGAATGCGTCTGAACATCACACTTAGCATCCAAATACCTATAAAATCTCAATTAACCCCTGCAAAACATGTTAACGTAGAAATTAGAGGTTTTCTCCTTAATGAGCATAAATATAGGGAATAAGATACCCGAGGGGGCTAAAACCGTGTGAAATGTGTGCTCGTGTAAGGGCACGGTCGTTGTTTTCGTTTTACCGCGATAATATAAAAATCTAAATTACGACTGCACTTACAAGGCAAGCACAGCGATAAGTCGGGTATCGAAAGATCCACAGGAACGAGTTGCTAGAATTTATAGGATCTAATACGCCTAAATAAAAGGGAAAAAGATGGTGATAAACTAAAAAGGAAAAGATGCCTAAAAGGGAAATGATTAACTAGGCGAGGGAAAATAAAGCTAGATTAACAAAGTGATAAAAACTATAGGTTGCGTCGAATATCCCTCACCCGAGTTAATTTGTATAAAATGGATACATGGGTCAACGAGTTATTACGAATGCGTCTCGTTTTGACAGTTAATTGAATCAAGGGTTGTCACGCCCCTAAATCCGCATAAAAGCCTAATAAGATTTTTGCGTCAACAAATATCCCGAAAATTGCGCACGCAAGGTCGTAAGCACAAGACATACATGATATGCCCCGTCAAATCTCCTAGGCGTAATAACTAGGTCAACGCACCCTAAATAGACCCCTAAACACCATCACCAAAGCCAAGCAATGCATCAATTTGGGTGAGTTCAATTCAAACACAACCTAATTTAAATTAGCTAGAAAGCATGGTAAAAACGTGGTAAATAAAAGCGGTAAATCTACACTAGAAAGCAAGGAAATAAAGCATGAAATCTAATTTAGAAAGCTTGTAAATTACAGTACAAAGTAAGAAATAATGAAATACAACTATATTAATGGATATGGAAAATGGTAGACCAAATTACAAGCCCAAATGGGTGTCAATCCAAGAATAAATGAAGAAATGAGCTCTCAAACCTCCAAAACCCTAACCTAGTCAATCTAAAATGAATTTATAACTTAATATCTGTTATTTACACAAAATTTGGCTTATATAGTAAGAGGAATGAAATTAGAAGAGAAAAGGAAAAAGAAAAGAAAAGGCCAAAATATCTACAAAAAATAGGGGATCGATCGATCGATGCTCAGAAATTCAGCCCACTGTCTCCCTCGATTTGACAAAATAAGAAGGATCGATCGAGATACCCCTTTGGTCGATCGATCAATCAAGCAGGTATGAGCCTCCTGCATGCTGTTTTGTTTTGAATGTAATTCCCTTCCGCTAAAATTACCGTAACTTCTTTGTTCTGAATTGGAATCGTGCATCATTTATGGCCACGCGAAGCTTACGAAGAGGGATATAACTTTCGTGTAGATGTTGGGCCATGTGCCCAAGCAGTGAAAAGACTAAAATCCCCTTGAACGTGCGATCATGTATGAAAATCGAGCGAAACGCATCCGAACTTCACACTTAGCATCCAAATACCAATAAAAGCTCAATTAACCCCTGTAAAACATGTTAACATAGAAATCTGAGGTTGTCTGGTTAACGAGCATAAATATAGGGAATAAGATATCTGAGGGTGCTAAAATGCATAGGTTCGGAGAATAAAATACGCAATATTTGCGTATCATTAGACGCTTAATTCCTTTGTTCCTAGATTAGGGATTTATTCTCAGTCACTATTCATGTAGGGCATGTTGCCCAGTTATTTTCAGATTCAATTTTTGGATTATTTTATTATTGTTGAATTTTATTTAGTTTGGAATTTTAGTCGGTGGTTTATTCGGCAAGTCCTTTATTAATTATTCAGTTGTTCAATTCCATATGGTGTAACTGTTTTAGTTTATATTTTTGCATGTTGGGTTTGTTTAATTAAAAAGATAAAATTTGACACCATCTTTTTGAATATTAGGTGGTTAGAAATGTTTTAAAAAGTTTTTGACAGTGATGATAAGAATGAACTAGATGAGATTCCTGTTTAATTTGGTATAGGACTGATCACCTGGTATTTTATTAGGTGGGGAGTCACAGATGGTATCAGAGCATCAGTTTCTAGTGTCCTTAGGATCTGTGCGGCTTTTCACGTTTCTGCTTAGTGTTCTTTGATATAAAGCCTTATTATAGGATTGTTGTATTCCTATACATATACGACTTACGTTCTCCTACTATTAAGTATAGTTGATGTGATTCATATACGAGTTTGGTTGGTATTGTACATCGAATAATATCAGGCGACCAACGATGGTCATTAGAACTATTGCAAGAGGAGAGGAGAGGCAAAAAATTCAGGGTATTCGAGGAACAATGACGGTGATAGAGGTCACCATAATTAATTTTTGGGGCAGTTGACGAATAGGATAATCACTGGGGGATAATAGTTTCCCTAAGAATTGTTGTAGAGAATGATGATACAACTTCGAACTCACCCAGAATTATAGGCAGGGAGAGAGTCAGGGATGATTATTTTGTGGACCAATGGATGGAGGTAATCTAAAAATAATTGTGTTGGGTAGAGTGCAACGACACCATAATTATATTTTGGATAAATTTACTCATAGGAGCAGCGTTGGATGACGAGAGTGAGTCACCACGTAAGAAGAAGAATACATAGAATCAAATGAGAATTTTTGGATTCGGTGTGACCATAAGATCATCCATCCGCTATTCAAATAGGGATGCAAGTGGAATTTTAGAGTTTACTAAGTGGGCCAGATAGTTACTGATCATGAGAGAGATGATACTTTATTTTGCGAATTTCATAGACAACGAAGAGGATACACAGAATAATAATGGAACCCGTAAGTGGATAATGAACCGTAGGAGAATACACAAGAATGGATGGAAAATCCGAATAGGATGACTAGTATTGAGGTCATCAATATCTTTTCTTTTCAAGATTACATTAACGCTTCTAAGATAAAGGAGACCATAAGGTTGGAGAATTTAACCTAAGAGCGAGATTAGATTAAATGGTGCTAGTGAAGCACGACGGAAGGGTATACCCAGTAAGGGACCCATTTAAATATTATAAATTAATTGAATTCCTACCAAGTGATGGTGGATTTAGTCAGGTCCATAAAGGCTAACGAATTGTTCCTAAGGACCAGCGGAGTCTAAAGGGATAATAGGAGGGGTATGAGTGTCAAAGCTACCAGGTGTGAGAGAAGGACACGAAAACATGGCCAGTGGGGCCAAAAATAGGCGAGGGAACAATAAGGTGTCCTATGTGTGGAGAGTAGGACCACCCGTATTGAAATTTCCCACAATAGGAAAGGGAAAACAGTTTGGGAGGGAGACATGCAGGAATTGTGCCACTTGGACACAACAGCAACAGAAGCGAGGCTTCTTACAGGAGGATAGGACTAAGAGTTTTAAGTTCGAAAGTTACAAACCCGAGAGTGGTAAGTTCAGGTAGTACCAATAAGGTCCTCAATGTCAGCATAAGCACATTCATTCCTCAGGGTCATCAGGGCTGAGAGAATGGCGGGGGCCAGTAAGCCAGGGCCAGGAGCTAGGGAGTTCTTTGGAAATTATTACGGTTGTGGAGAGAGGGATCACATGAAGAATGATTGCCTTAAAGAGAGACATGGGAAACTACAGGATGAGATCCTGAATATGCAACCATTACAACAGATTGTGGGTCAGTTCCGTAATGAGAGTTATGCTCAGGAACTGTTGACCAGGTAAGCTAGATGGTAATTGAAGATAGAGTTTTACCTTATCCGTATGAGTACATGATACATTTCTAGTTATATGGGCGAGTCGCAACATTTTATTATTAACAGTTAAATTCGCGAGTGCATTGGATGTAGTGGGTACGTTGGTAGTAGTGGATTTATGATGGATATGTATGATTAGTTACCATGGGGTAGCAGAACTTTTGGTGTCACCTATGAGAAAAAAGGTGTACACTAAGGATTGATGCATTAAGTGTTAGTTATATATGTATGTATGTATATAAAATTTACATTGGGGTCCAGGGCATTCCGGACCAATGAAAATAGGAAGATAAATCGGGGTCAAGGTGCAATTTCGAACCAATATATGAAAGTGACTTTGAGGTCGAGGTGATATTCCGAACGAATAATCCCTAAGTATGCATTTTTAGTATATATTGCATGTGAAATATATACGATTTGATTACCCTACTTATGCATGACAGTAAGTAGCGAAGTATGCATTTATAGTATATATTATGTGTGAAATATATACGGTATGATTACTCTACTTATATGTGGCAATAGATGGCAAGGTATGCACTTATAAAATCTATTGTGTGTGAAATATATAATGTGTGACTAATCTTACTAATGAGTAATAGTAAGAAGACTCCATAGTGTCTATCTAAAATAAATAACAATATTACTAATGAGTGATAGTAAAGGCGCGATATTGTATGTTGTCTTTTATGGAATAAGAGTGGATGTGTATACTTTTATGTCAAGAGACGGACATTTGGGGGTTCCTTGTTTGGATTTCCCTTTGAGAGACGTCCCACGCATAAAACTTAGCGTAATGTTGGAAGTGGGGAGATGTTTGGTCACTAGTACATGAGTTGGGTACCTCGATTATTGTTCATATATGTCGTTAAAATTGTGAGATGGAAGATATATTATGATTCCAGGTTGGAAGAAGCCGAGCATTATTTTTGTGATTGAGCACGGGTACAGAGTGTATGGGCGCCCTCGTTAACTAATTTTATTTTAAAATAAGTCGCATTTAGAAGTGGGAAGAGATAAGTGTAGTGATCTTAAAGGAATGGTATTAGAGAGATATTCAAAGCTTGGAGTACTAGGCTTAACTTAATTTCTAGGACGAAATTCCTTTGTAAGGGGGAGGTATGAAACAACCTGTAACTCTGAGGACTTAGAATTTAATTATTTTTTGGAAAAATAAAACATATTTAAATTTGAGAATTTTAAATTTATAATTTGGAGAGTTTATTTGAATTGGAGGAATTATTTAAATCTGACGAATTTAGATTTAATTATTCGGATTATTGTTGTGTCGCATTTTTGAGGTCGAAAATTAAAAAATGTTATAAAGTATTTAGGATCACAATTCTGAGTACACGTTTTTTCGGAAGGGTCGAGATAGTGGTAAAAGAGTACTCGGGGGTTGTAATTGGGTCTTGAGTCATTTTTAGGCATAATCGGGTCCAAACGAGAGTGTTAGGGTCTTTTGGGCTAGGCCCATAAGCTTAAAAATGGGATTATGATTCATAAACCTAATTGTAAGCATATGGAATGACATTTAACACAACTCTAAACCTAGAAATTGAGAGAAAGACAGAGAGAATAATTGGGGATCAACAGGGAGTCTTTGGGAGACAAATCAAGGAGAAATTGAGGGTATTCTTTGTGGAATCATCATCAACACCAAAAGAATCAGACTCTACGATTGTTAAGGCAAGTGGTTAATTTGCTGCAGTTGTAATTTTGTGATAACCAATTCATATTATGGTGATGTGTATAATCAAATCCGTTTTTATGTGCACGTTGACAATTAAAATGGGTCTTTCGAATGAGAGTAATCTGTGTATATGAATTACTCAATTGATGTGAGACTATGATATGGAATTTTTGAAATCATATTGTAGGGTGAAAATTATTAAGTATTGATTACTACTCTCGAATATGAATGATGAATTGAAATCGACAGAATAAAACCCGAAAAATACGCAATTTGGTAAACATTATATTTACGTAAATTTCTTGATAATTCAAGTTTTTTAGGGTGTTTAGAACCTAGTATTTCATGAATTGAATGTTGGTTGCGATTGGGTAAATGTTTGGGAGAGAATTCAAAAGCTTGAGGTTTCAAATATGGTGGAAACAGAATCGAGGAAAAAATGGATATTTGGTCGACCGATCGATCGACCTAAGGAGTCTATCGATCAACCCCTTCAGTTATTATAAAACATGAGATTGTATATATTTTCGTTACGGTCGCATGGGCGCCGAACTTGTATTTTTTTTATTTTTTTTAGATTTGATATGATTTTTCTACGAAAGTGTGCGTGCGACCGACATATTTAGGAAGAAATAAATTCGGGTAATTTGGAGATGTCCGTAGATGAGTGATTAGGCATAAATTCTTCCTAATTTATCCCTTAATTTAGTTACTTTTAGCACCACGAACAACGTAATTGAGTTGACTTTATCTCATAATCTTTCTACTGACTGATCTTAATGAGTACACTGAGTTTCTAGTATTTCGTAGTGATTTTGCAGGTATTTGATGTCAAGAAACGGAAGAAGGAAACCGGAAGAATCAAAAAAGAAAGATGGAAAGTCAAAAGGGAAAAAGCGTAATTTACACCCAAAATTCGGATGAGGTACCTAAGAGAATTTGAAGATATCACATTCATGAGCACATAGGAAGAAACGACACCTCAATCGGAGTCTCGGAACAAAAGTTATGAGCAGTCAAAGATTGAGCAAAAAGTCAACAGGCAAACCGGTCCGCCCCTACCCCGGACCGGTCCGCTTTGCCAAACTCCAGAAGACCCCGGATCACAAGAAAACCGAAGAAGGCAAAAATTAAAAGAACCGGTCCACCCCCGGACCGGTCCGCCCCAAAATAAAATGAACCGATCCGCTTCAGAGGCAGACCGGTCCGCCTAAGACCCGGACCGGTCTGGGTATCGAGATTTGCAAATCTAATCTTCTTCCAAAGAATCCTAGTGAAGCTGAAATTCCTAAATTCATGGAGGGTATAAAAACCCGATTTATTATTGTTATTTTACACGGAGAATTAGTAGGATTTTCCTCTCTTTTTCGAGAAACCCTAGTTTAGCTACAAATTCCAGTTTTAATTAAAAAGATTGAAGCTTTATTCAGAGATTAGTGGATTACCAGTTTTCTTAATTGCTGAAATTACTGCTTGGGTGAGATTAGTGAGTTATTTCTTCTTTTCAACTTCATTCTACATTAATTCACAAGTTTCCTTAGATTAATTATGATTCCATGCATATCAATCACTGTTTCCATCACTTTCATCATGCTAGGCTAGATTTTCTAAGGCCAGAGCACATCAACCCAGCCTGATGTGTTAATTGTACGTGTATAACATTATTCCTTTGAATTTAGTGATTGAATAGGACCGTATTGCGTAGGATCATAACAATTGTAGGTCTTTATATCTCGTTTGCCTCAGGGTAAATGTGATGATTTAGAATGCAATTCGAGTGTTACTATCGCAATACCGATTTACTCGTCCTCAGATTAGGTATGACGCGGGCTTGAACCTCGTATACATAATGCTTGGGAGTACTAAATTCCGGGTCAAATTAATTAGTTAAATTTATGATTAATATTATAACTGCAATTCACTAGGGTTGGGGGATTGTATTCCCGTCCTGTTTTTCTCATCACGGAGTTCAAAAGTTTTAAAATCATCTTTTATCATATTTTAGGTAGTTTAGTGTAATTGCATTCTTCAATAATTTCATAATTGCATTTAGTATAATCAATTCTCAAAACCGAATCATTTTTTCCTTTCCTTTTAGAGTCAAAGTTAGGATTCCTCCGTCTTTTCCCGTCGTCACAACTCCGTTGTCCTTTTTCCTTGAGGATCGATACCCAATTTATCGGATGATTACTTAAGCGACAGGCTTGCACTTGAGCCTAGAGTGAACGCATTTCTGAGACACATTTTCAGTCATGTCAAGTTTTTGGCTCCGTTGCTGAGGAATTAGGTAGACTTAGGATTAGATCGAGTCAATCCAAAGCTTTGACCAAAAATTTCCAAAAATCCAAAAACATAATAAAAAAAATAAAAATAAAATTCAAAAAGCACAAAAAGATTCACAATCATCTCTCACAAGTTTTTAATGCAAAATTATGAACTCACTCCCACACCCCATAATACTCCAACCAGCATTTACGAAAATCCAATCGTTGAGTATAACCCCGATAGCCCTCACACTCCAAACGCTCCACAGTTTTGGATCCCACCTCCCACACCGTCGCACTCAATCTCCAATAACACTCCATTTTCCTTCTTAGGACACACTCCGAGCACACCAAGTGAGAGCACCAAGTCGTTAAGTGTGGAAGAGGTGTCGCAACACGGGAGTGCACCCGTTGGTGAGGAAGAGCCCCCATACCGCCCGTTGAGAGAATTCTTATATCCCGAGCGCACTGTCACTCCGGGATGCATTATACTCCCGTATAATGCTAGGTAATTCCGTTTCAAAAATGGGATGATCCATATTCTACCACATTACTATGGTATGGATTCTGAAAAGCCATACTTCCACATTAGGGAATTTGAGGATGTGTGCGATACGCTCAATGATCAAACTTGCACCCAAGAGGTGATTCGCCTCAAACTCTTCCCTTTCTCGCTCAAAGATAAAGCTAAGACCTGGCTATGGTCTTTACCTCCGAGCTCGATTCTATCTTGGAACGAGTTGCAATCAAGATTTCTCAAGAAATTCTTCCCAACACATCAAAAAATCTCCATAAAGGCTCAAATTCAAGCGTTCAGATAAGCTGAAAATGAGCCATTTCATCGATTTTATGAGCGTTTCAATGAGTTAGTTACTTCATGCCCCCATCATGGATTTGATTCAGCGTAAATCATCTCTTTTATCTTAATGGGCTTAATCTTAACTCCAAGCAACTTGTTGAAACTATAGGAAGTGGTCCTTTTGTCGACTTAGATGCCCACGATGCTGAGCTTCACCTGAGGTATGTCGCCGAGACTACCCAATCCTAGGATACATCTGACCCTAATGCTCAAAATCAAAATCGGCAAGTGACCACCACTCCGTTGGCGTCCGGCCTATTTCACGTAGATAAGAATTCTATGGTGGACAGCCGATTGGATACCCTTGAGAAAGGATTTCGGGACCTATGCGAGATATATGGTAGAGGACCAGCTGGACCCATACCAAAACCTGTCGAGAAGGTGTGTGCTATTTTTGAGGCGGACCATTCAACTTAGGAATGCCCGAAGATATCCGCCTACAAAGTAATGCTTCAGGAACAAGTTAGTGGTATAAGAGGATTTAAGGGTAATTTCGATGCCCCGCACGGGAATTCATACAACCCTTCGTGGAAAAACCATCCCGATTTTAGTTATGGGCAATAACATGCCGCAATGAACCCTCCTTCACATGTTGCCCCTCCTCCACCACAACACTTTCAACAAGCTCCACACATGCAAGGACATGTGCAAGCACCACCACCTCAAGGAGCATATATTCCGCCACCGCGGAGAACTCTCGAGGATACCATGAATCAATTCATCGCAAGCCAGACCACAACCAATGTCAAATATGATCGTTTGATTGGAGACATAAATGTAAGTCTGTCAAAGATACAATCCTCGCTGAGTGTCCAAGAGAAGGGCAAGTTTCCCGCCTATGGCCAAAGACCTCCCCAAGGTCAAACTAGTGTTAGGTCCACCTCTACTAAACATCAGGAGCAATGTTAAGCTGTGACCACTCTTCGTAGTGGGAGAGTCATTGATTTACACCTCCCCCACACAGCACGATAAAAGACAAGGAGATTTCCCCCGACATAAAAGAGACCGAAGATGTCTCCTTGAATGAGAGTGACAAAGAAGACGCTAGTGAGACAGAGGTGGTAGTGAAACCAACCTTCGTGGCACAATTCCCTCAAAGGTTGATTCCCTCCCATAAAGGAAACCCACGTGAAGACGTGTTAGAAGTGCTAAAGCAGGTAAAGATGAATTTACCTTTTCTCGATGCCATTAAGAAAATTCCAGCTTATGCAAAAGTCATTAAGGACTTGTTGATGGTAAAGAGAAAGATTAAGGTAAAGAAGAATGTCTTTCTAGCACAAAATGTGAGCTCCATTCTACTAAATGATCTCCCGCCTAAATTCAAAGATCCCGGTGCACCCACCATATCCTGCATCATTGGAGAGAATACAATCGAAAAAGCCTTACTTGACTTGGGAGCAAGAGTAAATATCCTCCCTTACTCCATCTATAGGTAACTTGACTTGGGCGACCTCAAGCCCACAAAGGCCACTCTCCAATTAGCGTATCGAACAGTGAAGATCCTAAGAGGCATAGTCGAGGACGTGATCGTCCAAGTTGACACTTTCTACTTCTCGGTAGACTTTGTCATTTGGGACACGGAGCCCTCCTTTAATTAGAGCAACCATGTTCCCATCATTCTCGAGCGTCCATTCTTAGCTACGGCTAACGCAAACATCAATACTCAGAATGGGCGAATGCAACTCACTTTTGGGAACATTCCCTTGGAAACCAACATCTTCCACATAGCCCAACATACGGGGGAGGAAGATGATCTTCATGCGGTGAGCCTCATAGATGAGATAGTAGAGGAGTATTTTGAGGAGAATTACTGTGGTGATGCTTTAGAGTCCCGTTTAGCGGCGAGATACGAGAGTGAGGGGACGTACACCGACTTTGAGAGGGAGGTTGGGGAGTTGAGAGAGATACTCGATGAGAGTATGTCGGACGAGGACGTGAGAGATGTTAATTGGGTTTCTAGATTCGAGGAGTTACCTCCGAGGGATACACGCATGGTTCCCTCCAGTTACAAATTCCCAACCCTCGAATTAAAGAAACTCCCCTCCCATATTAAATATGCATACCTAGGAGAGGATGAGACATATCCTGTTGTTGTCTCCTCTAGCCTAGACGAAGGGCAGGAGGGTAAATTATTGAAAATTCTGAGGAAGCACCAAAGTGATTTTGGTTGGTGCATTGCTAATTTGAAGGGGATAAGTCCTTTGATTTGCACTCACAAGATCCATGTCGAAGAGGATGTCAATCCCTCTAGAGAAATGCAAAGAAGACTAAATCCCAACATGAAAGAAGTTGTGAGAACCGAGATTATCAAATTATTGGATGCCGAGATTATCTACCTAATCTCGGATAGCAAATGGGTGAGCCATATTCAAGTCATCTCGAAGAATTCGGGTATGACTGTGATTGAGAATGCTAAGGGAGAGCTAGTTCCCCAACGTACCACCACCCGGTGGCACGTTTGCATTGATTATCGAAAACTCAATGCGGGAACTAGGAAAGACCATTTTCCCTTAGCATTTATTGATCAAATGCTTGAAAGAGTAGCGGGCCACCCTTACTATTGCTTCCTTGATGGTTATTCCAGATACAACCAAATTGAGGTAGATGTACTTGACCAGGAGAAGACGACCTTCACTTGCCCCTTTGGTACGTTTGCCTACAAACATATGCCATTTGGCTTGTGTAATGCAGCCGCGAACTTTTAAAGGTGCATATTGAGCTTATTTAGCGACATGGTCGAGAGAGGCCTCGAGGTGTTCATGGAGGATTTCAGCATTTTTGGCACCTCTTTCGGTCATTGTTTAGAAAAGCTGGAAAAAGTACTCGCCCGGGGTGTGGAAAAGAACTTAGTGCTGAATTGGGAGAAATGCCATTTCATGGTCACCGAGGGAATAGTTCTTGGCCACATAGTATCATCCAAAGGAACAGAAGTTGATAGGGCAAAGATAGATGTCATAGTTGATCTTCCCCCACAAAAATATCTTAAGGATGTGCGCTCATTCTTGGGCCACGCGGGGTTTTATCGAAGGTTCATTAAGGACTTTAGCGCCATCACTAGACCCTTAAGAAACCTACTCATGAAGGACACCCTGTTCGAGTGGACGAAAGCATGACAAAGCTCTTTTAAAAAATTGAAAAACATGCTTATATCCGCTCCTATCATGCAAGTTCAAGATTAGTCCTTACCATTCGAACTTATGTGTGATGCAAGCGATTACGCGATCGAGGCTATTTTGGGCCAACGAAAAGATAAGTAAGCTCATGTCATCTACTACGCTAGTCGTGCCCTTACCGGACCTCAACTCAACTACTCTACCACGGAGAAGGAGTTGCTAGCGGTAGTCTTTGCCCTTGATAAATTCCGGTCATATCTCATTGGTTCCTCCATTACTTGCTTCACCGACCGCGTGGCTTTGAAATACCTACTTGCAAAGAAAGATGCCAAGCCACGCCTAATAAGGTGGATCCTACTCCTATAAGAGTTAAATCTCTCCATCAAAGATAAAAAAGGAGTAGAAAACGTCGTTGTCGACCACTTATCACGGTATTCGTCCGACGTACCTAGTGATCCCATACCCATAGATGAATACTTTTCGGATGAGCAACTTTTTACCACCTCTCCTTTACCTTAGTTTGCGGATATAGTGAACTACCTTGTCACGGGAGCCATCCCTCCCGATTGGACACCGCAAGATAAGAAGAGGTTTATTACTTGGTCGCGCATGTTCTTTTACGATGATCCCTTCCTTTTTAAATATTGCACCGACCAAATCATCCGACGATGCATACCGGATGACAAGATCCCAAAAGTCATCCAGTTTTGTCATTCAGAAGCTTGTGGAGGCCACTTTTCGACGAAAAAGATGGCCACTAAAATTCTGCAATGCGGTCTCTATTGGTCCATAATATTTCGGGATGCAAACGATGCTTGCAAATCTTGCAATAGGTGCCAACGGATGGGAGCCATTACTCGACGAGACATGATGCCTCTTACCCCCATACTAATCGTTGAGATCTTCGACTATTGGGGTACTGACTTCATGGGTCCCTTCCCCCCATCCTTTGGTTTCCTATACATCCTTATCGTGATAGACTACGTTTCTAAATGGGTGGATGCTATAGCTACCAAGACAAATGACAACAAAGTGGTGATAAAATTCCTGCAGGAACACATACTTTCCCGCTTCGGTGCTTCGAAGGCGATAATTAGTGATAATGGCACGCACTTTTGTAACAGGCCATTCACGATGCTCATGAGAAAGTATGGCGTCGTTCACACGGTTGGAACGACTTATCACCCATAAACGAATGGGCAGCCCGAACTAGCAAATCGAGAAATTAAGAACATTCTCTAAAAGGCCGTCAATCCTACCCGAAAATATTGGTCACTTAGATTGAACGATTCGCTATGGGCTTATCGTACCTCATACAAGAATCAACTCGGCATGTCCCCTTTTCTCTTTGTATATGGCAAACCTTGCCATCTTCCCGTTGAGCTCGAATACAAGGCGTATTGGGCGATTAAGCAATTGAATTATGCCATGGACAAGGCCGGTGAAGCCCACAAACTTCAATTGAATGAGTTAGAAGAACTACGCAATGATGCATATGAGAATGCCAAAATTTCCAAAGAAAGGATGAAACTCGCTCATGATAGCATCATTTGACGAAAAGAGTTTCTTCCCGGGGAAAAAGTTCTTCTCTACAACTCTTGGCTTCATCTCTTTTCGGACAAGTTGCGGTCACGATGGTCTGGCCCGTTCGTTGTGAAGAATGTTTTCCCCCATGGAGATGTTGAATTAGACGATTTAAAAGGGGGAAATACATTCAAAGTGAATGGACAATGCCTAAAGCCATATCTAGAGGCGTGTGCGGAAGAAGTTGACACCGTCTGGTTGTCAGACCCCATTTACGGGGTAGAGTGAGATGTTGCAGCGAGGTCGTCACACCCCCGATGCGTATGGGGTGAGAGTCGTGTGTGTTGTGAGAGTCGTTAGGCTTAGGTTAAATCGGGAAAAGCATTCATGTGTTGTGGGAATTTTGAGTCAAAGGGTGTTGACCAGTGAAATCGGGAGGGTTTTAGTCCAGATTGATAGGGTGTATGTTGTGAAAGTGAAAATTTTCGGAGAAGAGAGATCAAAACCATGTTCGGGGAAAATCCAGCCCAAAAAACCCTGGGTCGGACTGGTTCCTTTAATTTAAGGCCGGACCGGTTCGCCCCCGGATCGGTTCCTTTAATTTTAAAAAGGACTGATCCGCTTGTCGAATTTCTGTATATTTAAATACCCAGACCGGTCTGCCCCTAGCCCGGACCGATCCGTCTTCTGCAGATTTGACTTATCCCCTTCCCAAGATTCACCCCCTTCTCCCCAATCCCATTCATTCCATCCAATCCATTTTCCCTCCTCCTAACCCCAACCTTTCCCTCCCAAATCCACCCCCTTTTCCCTCCAAACCCTTTCCCTTCAATTCCAACCCCTCCCCTCACCCTTTCCACTATAAATACACCCCAATCCCTCCCTTTCTCTTCACACCTCCAACACAAATCCTCTATTCTCCCTCTCTAGCTTTCCTAACAACAATCCCTTCTGTTTCCATGGCTCCCCGTGTTGCCCCCACAAGGTGCGAATCCACCGATATCCAATCCTCCGGTCACGGCGAGTTCTGCTCCCGCCAAAAGGAGCGATGGTGCAATCAGTTTTTTGGTTTGGGCCGTAAACTCCATATGGAGCCCGCTGTCCAATGGGAAGGGCTGCCCAACTCCGTCACCGCCATGTTCATGGCTCGATGCTGGTGCCGATTCCTTAACGAACCCTACGATGCGATTTGGGCAACTGAAGTCCACTCCTTTTATGGCACCTTAGTTCGGACGGGCCAATTCGAGGCCCAAGATTACATGGATGGGAACGTCATCCCATTTTCTTTGGCTCCTCTCATGGCTAAGTTGGCCGAGTATGACGTTTTGGACGTTCAAGAATTCACATATCCACGAAACGTCCCCCGGTCGACAAGGATACTATCATGGCCCGCATTGCACCAAATGTGGCCTGGGCGGGGCAAACCGTCGCCGTTGGACACCTTAACGAGAAGGTGCGCCTCACATTTCAGATTGTGTGCGCCAACATACTGCAAACGTCCAACGATTCCGCCATGCGGCCTCGGCAATCCACTTTGACCTATCACCTCTTTGACCCCCATACTTCCATCCATTTGGGCCACACTTTATACGCGGATATCATTAACGCGTCCTTGGATGAGAAGGGCACCACCCCCTTCCCTATGCCCGTTTGATCACTTCCATCCTTAAGGATGATGGCATGGAGGCACCGATCGATCATACTCACATTCCCGGTCCTTTTGGACAAAGGACCCATACCAAGAGTGCCAAACATCTAGGTGTCCTATGGGCTAGGCGGGGTGGTGATAGTAAAGAGGAGGCTGCCTCGAGCGAGAGCGAGGAAGAAGAAGGGGTAGCAGGTGAGGATGTCGAGATGGGGGATATCGATCCGGACGAGGAGTCTGCGGATGAGGAGGACGACCCAGATTTTGAGTGGGCGGGAAGCGACCTATCAAACCGCATGTCAGCACTTGAAACGAACTTTGACAACTTTATGACCGACTACCGGTGCGACATGAACTTAGTTCTCCGCTTCCAAGAGGACATCTATCGACGCCAAGGGGATCCTAATGAGCCACTGACATCCTATTACCACAACCCCTATGGCCCCGACGCGCCCGGTTCTTCCCATCCCCCGCCTCGATGAAGCTTGATATGGTGTTGGCAACTTTTTCTTTGTTTTTCCTGTTCACAGTTTGTATGCTTTTCCTTGTAATTGTACCACAGTCTTGTTTGTAATAAAAACTACATTTTCTCCATTTGTTTGTTATATTTATCGCACTTATTATTTTGCCTTATTTAGATTTTAGTCCTTTTTGCTTGAGGACAATGAAAAAGTCTAAGTTAGGGGGGTCACAAGTGCGTATTTCTAAAACTTCACAAATTTTCAAAAATGCCCAGAAATTTCCAAAAATATAAAAAAAAAATTGAAAAATCCAAAAATATTTTTGTTCAAAATAAATAAAAATTGGAATTCAAAAATTTTCAAAAATATCATTAAAAGTCAAAATTGAAGTCTCAAGTTGTAAAATCCAACATACACAAAGTCGAAATTGACCAAAGATGGAAATTGAGCGAAAATTGACGACTTAACAAATAAGTGTGGAGATCAACAAACCCAGTGAGATTCGAATCTATCACTTTTTGCGAGTTTTTAAATCAATCCGAGTTAATTGTTAACTCAAAGTTCTTTTCAGTGACAAAAAAGTCGTTGAGGATCTCAATCCTTTCATTTTGATCGGTTATGAAAGACGTGTGTGATATTGCTTTGAAAAACGTGCCAAAATTGATCTCTAAACTTAAATTCATCTCAAAACGCATATGGTAAAGCAATTGGTATTTTGGACAATAAAGAAGGCCATCGTTTGTCACCCAAAAATATTGGCCATAAAAAGTCGTGAAAAATCACATTTTTGCAACCCAAATTGAGCCGAATAAATTTGTCCTTTCGTTTGATAACCCAAAAAACCCAAATAGCCTGAAATTGTGAAAAATGAGAAAAATTCAGAATTTAATTCCGAAAAGTGCATAAAAAGGGGCAAGAGAAGAAAAATTAATATGCTCAACAAAAATAGTGAGAAAAGAAAAAGATGTCAAAAAATAGAGAAAAAGAAGAAAAAAATGAGCAAAAGCCCGAAAAAAACACTAATGGACATTATATATTAATTTTCCAATTCCAACCCTCCCTACCTCTTTCATTTTACCCAATATACCTGAAAACCCGAAAAAGTCCTAACCGAGTCTAAACTGCAAAATTGGTTACCGCATGGAGAACTAATACACCAAAAGATAATAAAAGATATTGAATGCACGGAAAAAGAGGCAATGTTCCCGTTTTTAAAATCGTAATCCGTTGATGAGATCCCTTCACCATGAAATTTCCGTCCTTCTAATTGTATGCGTGATTTTGCGTCCATTACATTTACTCTTTATATCATGCATACCGAGAGAATAGCCATAATCCGAGAGATTCGTTGTGAGAGCATTCCGTGAGAAATTGAAATCAAAACGAATTTTCGAATAAGTAACATAATGACCAATCGGTGGAAATTCGCGGTTATATTTCTGGCTTCGCACACACGCACTATGATTTGAGACTTGTAAATATGACTTGATGATGACTATTTTCTGGAAAAGTTTGAATTGCACAATTTTTACGTGTTTTGAATTTTCTTTGAGTCGAATTTTGTGGGTATATTCTCTGCAAACCCTCACGAGACACAACTCGTCCTACTAGGGTGACTTAGGGGTTTAAAGGCTTGTTGCATGGGCTAAATGCAACCGCTTGCCCGCGAAAAAGGTATTTTATCCCAATAAAATTATTTTCAAGAATTGAGCCTTGCTAGGATTCTTTTATATTGCTCGGGATGCACAAAGTTCTAAGTTAGGGGGTTTGATTAGGCATAAATTCTTCCTAATTTATCCCTTGATTTAGTTACTTTTAGCACCTCGAACAACGTAATTGAGTTGACTTTATCTCATTATCTTTCTACTGACTGATCTTAATGAGTACACCGAGTTTCTGGTATTTCGTAGTGATTTTGTAGGTATTTGATGTCAAGAAAAGGAAGAAGGAAATCAGAAGAATAAAAAAAGAAAGATGGAAAGTCAAAAGGGCAAAAGCATGATTTACACCCAGAATTCGGATGAGGTACCTAAAGAGAAGTTGAAGATATCACATTCATGAGCACATAGGAAGAAACGACACCTCAATCGGAGTCTCGGAACAAAAGTTATGAGCAGTCAAAGATTGAGCAAAAAGTCAACAGGCAAACCGGTTCGCCCCTACCCCGGACCGGTCCGCTTTGCCAAACTCTAGAAGACCCCGGATCACAAGAAAATTGAAGAAGGCAAAAATTAAAAGAACCGGTCCACCCCCGGACCGGTCCGCCCCAAAATAAAATGAACCGATCCGCTTCAGAGGCAGACCGGACCGGTCCGGGTATCGAGATTTGCAAATCTAATCTTCTTCCAAAGAATCCTAGTGCAGCTGAAATTCCTAAATTCATGGAGGGTATAAAAACCCGATTTACTATTGTTATTTTACACGGAGAATTAGTAGGATTTTCCTCTCTTTTTCCAGAAACCCTAGTTTAGCTACAAATTCCAGTTTTAATTAAAAAGATTGAAGCTTTATTCAGAGATTAGTGGATTACAAGTTTTCTTAATTGCTGAAATTACTGCTTGGGTGAGATTAGTGAGTTATTTCTTCTTTTCAACCTCATTCTACATTAATTCACAAGTTTCCTTAGATTAATTATGAATCCCTGCACATCAATCACTGTTTCCATCATTTTCATCATGCTAGGCTAGATTTTCTAAGGCCGGGGCAAATGAACCCAGCCTGATGTGTTAATTGTGCGTGTATAACATTAATCCTCTGAATTTAGTGATTGAATACGATCGTATTGCGTAGGAACATAA
Organism: Sambucus nigra; assembly: GCA_949130495.1. NCBI lineage: Eukaryota > Viridiplantae > Streptophyta > Magnoliopsida > Dipsacales > Adoxaceae > Sambucus > Sambucus nigra. The sequence continues at coordinate 254,562,991 of OX422220.1, forward strand.
CAATTGTAGGTCTTTATATCTCATTTGCCTCTGGGTAACCGTGATGATTTAGAATGCAATTCGAGTGTTACTATCGCAATACCGATTTACTCGTCCTCAGATTAGGTATGACGCAGGATTGAACCTCGTATACATAATGCTTGGGAGTACTAAATTCTGGGTCATATCAATCAGTTAAATTTATGATTAATATTATATGTGCAATTCACTAGGGTTGGGGGATTGTATTCACGTCCTGTTTTTCTCATCACTGAGTTCAGAAGTTTTAAAATCATCTTTCATCATATTTTAGGTAGTTTAGTGTAATTGCATTCTTCAATAATTTCATAATTGCATTTAGTATAATCAATTCTCAAAACCGAATCATTTTTTCCTTTCCTTTTAGAGTCAAAGTTAGGATTCCTCCGTCTTTTCCCGTCGTCACAACTCCGTTGTCCTTTTTCCCTGAGGATCGATACCCAACTTATCGGATTATTACTTGAGCGACAGGCTTGCACTTGAGCCTAGAGTGAACGCATTTCTGAGACACATTTTCAATCGCGTCAATGAGTGAAGGAATTTGAAAAATATTAAGGAACATAATTTTATCCTTGGTTTAGATAGGGATGTATCCGAGGTAGGAATTTAGGAGTATTTAGAACGAATGAGACTCGAAAATATACGAACGTATTCGAATGGAAATTTTCGGATGAATTTAGCACATGGGTTTGTATCTTACGGTGGAATTTAATTGATAGAAATTAAATGAAACCTAATCCTTAGTGTCTTACGCAATGAGTCTTAAGAAAAATTATTTAATAAGGGTGTCAAACTTATTAACGAAATTTGGAGAAATAAATTCTAAAGGGTTAAATTACGGGCCAAGTGAATACGTTCGGATATTATAATTGAGTGCCACTACTTGAATAAATTAATTAATGTGAGAAATTAATTAAATTAAGAGTCGGGAAATTTGACTCGGATATTAAGGGCTAGTGCGACGGGTGTTAGGCACAGAGTAGCCAATTTAATTTATTATAGAGATGTATAATAAATTATTGAATCTTAAATTTAATGAGAGATGTTAACCAAATTGTGGGACTTGACGTAATAAATCCTAACGGGTAAAATGAGTAAGTCGGGGTTATGTAGTTGGGTGACACTACTTATATGATAACTTAATTCATGTGCGATCAATAAAATTACAAGTCGGGATATAGACTTGGGTATGTTGGGTTGGTGCTAAGGGATTTGAGCATGGATTAGCCGGATTTAAATTATATATATATTTGTGTACTGTGTAGAAATACTTAGGTTGTGTGAATACCTAAAGTATTTTAATAGTATTAGGTTCGATGAGTATCCGGACAAATACCATTAGTTCGAATTTGGGTCGATGATTTTCCGAACGAAATCGAGCATGGCTAGAATTTGGGATCGATGTTTATCCAGACCAAGTCTAAATAATTATATTGGGGTCGATGAAAAGTCAGACCAATATACATATGTATAAAATTTGCAATTGGGGTCGAGGGATATCCACACCAATGTAAATGATAGGATATTGGGGGTCGACGATTATTCGGACCAATAATCCTTATAATATATATTGTGTGTGAAATATATACTTCATGATATTCTACTTATGGGAGAAAGTAGACATGTAAATGATATATATATATATATATATATATATATATAGAGAGAGAGAGAGAGAGAGAGAGAGAGAGAGATACATTTAAATGGTAAATTAAGTAGAGAGAAACTTAATTACAAGATGAAAAATAGATTGGGAATATCTATAGTAAATTAAGCAGTGAGACTTAATTACGAAAGTTAAATGATGATAGATAGGAAAAGCTATATGAATTAAGTTATGAAAACTTAATTATGATTAAGCTAATAACATATGTGCATTGTTATTTATAATTGTGGATATCGAAATGAAAATTTAAGTTGAGAACTTAATGAAATAATTTAGAAGATAATATGTGAGAAATGTTACCTACGTTGATAATTAACATATGGGAGATGTTAGTAAAAATGATTTATTGTATGGGCGGTACGGGAAACTTAGACATGTAGATAAGTTCAGTTTATTACTATAGTCTAGTTAGCTTGGGTAGTACAGCTAGGCGAACTAAGTACAGAACGTTTGGTGTGCACTCTAGATTAGGGGTGAATAGTATCTCAAGTGAGTGCGACACTAACCTAAATATGGAGAGCATCTATGCATTTTTAAATTGCTGCATTTTAATTCACTTGCTAAATATTTTCAGAATGTTTTGGGTTCTAACCCTTGCCATAAAGATATTTTGAAAATCTTTTAAGTGTCCAGTCAGAGGGATGCCAAACTTGATATCTATTCCAGGGACATGCAGTTGCGGCACATGTGGATTCTAGTAGGGTTTGTATTAGACACTTCATTCTTTTGTTCCTAGATTAGGGATTTATTCTCAATCACTGTTCATGTAGGTCATGTTGCCCAGTTATTTTCAGATTCAATTTTTGGAGTATTTTATTATTGTTGAATATTTATTCGGTTTGGAATTTTAGCCCTTGGTTTATTCGGCAAGTCTTTTATTAATTATTCATTTGTTCAGTTCCAGATAGTGTGATTGGTTTAGTTTATATTTTTTCATGTTGGGTTTGTTTAATTAAAAAGATAAAATTTGACACCAGTTTTTTTAATACTAGGTGGTTGAAAATGTTTTAAAAAGTTTTCGACAGTGATGCTAAGAATGAACCAGATGAGATTCCAGTTTAATTTGGTATTGGACTGAACACTCGGTATTTTATTAGGTGGGGTGTCACATGCGTCCAGTACTTTTCCTAGTAGGATAAAGATCTTATTTTATCCTTACGTTTGTGGACCAAGTTTCTTGAGGATTTAACATCCTGCTGACTTAGACTTCGTGTATCAACGAGTAAGTTTGTGGCTGCTCCGAGCAACTTAATTCTTCTGTCGAGCAATGTTCAGGGTGATATTTACTGAGGCAAGCAACAATTTATAACTATTTTTCTGAACCAAGCAACAATTTATAACTATTTATCAAGTAGCTTGAGGCATATCACTAGTACTCCTAAAAAAATTAATAACAAAAATGGAAAGAACTAAAGATTTTATTAATATTGCAAGTTGAAGACTTATCACAACATCGTTGATAATACTTTCATAGATGCTCTGCATGCTATGGATTTTTGAATTTGTCACCTTCCAAGGTTTCAATTCGATAGGTTCCAGGTCGGATCACTGTTGAAATATGGTAGGACCCATACCAATTGGCCTCAAGCTTGTTATTTTTCTACAACACTTTCTTAAGCACATAATCTCCTTCCTTCAAGTTGGTCAGTTTCATCCTTTTATTGTAAAAACGGGTTGCTCTTTACTGATATGCCGCATTGCGTAGGGAATCATCTTCTCTTACTTCTTCCAACATGTCTAGATCCAACCTTCTCATTAGGTCACTTACAAGAGAGTTAAAATTGAAACCTTTATGGGATTGTAAGCCTAGCTCAGCAGGAATGACAACTTTAGTCCCAAATGCTAACAAATATGGGGATTCTCCAGTTATTCACGGTGTTGTTTAGTATGCCCACAGGATAGAGTGTAGCTTGTTTATCCAATTTCCATTGGCACCATCAAACCTTTTCTTCAACCCGTTAAGCAAGGTTTTGTTCGTAACTTCAGTTTGTCCATTGCTCTGAGGATGTCCTGGAGTAGAATATAATTTTTGAACATTGGACTGAGCATAATAATTTTCAAATTCATCATTGTCAAACTGTGTTCCATGGTTGTTAATGAAAGCATAAGGCAACCCATACCTACAGATGATGTTTTTCCATATGAATCGATAGACCTTTTCATAAGGCATATCTATTAGAGGCTCTGCCTCCACCCATTTTGTAAAATAATCCACGATGTCCACCAAGTATTTAAATCTTCCTCGGGTGGTTGGCAGTGGCCCAACCAAGTCTATACCCCATATAGCAAATGGCCATGGTGAAGTGATTGGAGTGAGAACAGCTTGTGGAGTTTTGCGAATTATGGGAAATCGTTGACATTTTTCACACTTCTTGGCAAAAGTAGCACAGTCTGCTCGCATTTTTGGCTAGTAATACCCTTGAGTCTTGATTCTTTACAGAAGTGTTCTCCATGCTATAGGTGCTCCACATGATCCTTCGTGAACCTCTTAAATTAGATCATGGACCTCTGATGGATGCACACAGTGCTGGAAATTGACTGTTAGTCCTCTACTGTAAAAAATACCTTTATCTAATACCTACTGAGATGCTTTTTATTTTAACTTCTCTACTTCCACCATATCTATTCGTAGATTTTCTTCTTTAATATATGCTCTGATGGGGTCCATCCAGGATGACCCCATATCTATGGCAATGAAATTGATCATCAAATCTTCATCTATGCTCCTATTGGCCAAAATCTCAATAGGGATAGTTCTTCGGAGTTTAATTTTGGTAGTAGAGGCTAGTCGAGCAAGGGCATCAGCTTGGGCATTTTCCAACCTTGGGATTATGGTCATCTGAATGGATGGTAATTTTTCATTGACGTCCATCGCCTTGGATAAATATCTGGTTGTCAATTCTCCTTTGGTTCCATATAAACCCAGTGTTTGGTTTACTACCGGCTGAGAGTCACTGGGTGCCACAACTTGCTCGGCACTCAATGAGTGGACTAAACTTAGGCCCACAATAAGAGTTTCATACTCTGCTTCATTGTTTGAAGCCTGGAATTGAAAACATAGTGCCTACTCAATATCAATACCAACAGGAGTATTAAGTATTATACCTGCTCCATTGCTGGTTGAACAAGATGACCCATCAACATATAAGTTCAATATGGGGACGTTGTTGTCGAAGGCTTGATATGTCAAACTCCCGTAGTGGAATATTTTTCTGTTTATTTCTTCATACCTCCTATTCATATCTAATGTTAGGGAAGAGGAGTCTGGTAGGTCTGCAATCTTTCCTTCTGAAGAAAGTTTTTCAGGAGCTTTCTTGGTAATATTACTTTCTCCTGATTCTTGTTCTGTCTGCTCACTTTGTTACTCGGGGACCTCAGAGTAAGTGAACTCTGCTATGAAATCTGCCACTGCTTGGCCTTTCAAATAAGACCTTGGCTCATATATGATATCATATTCCCCTAATTCCACAGCCCAATACATTAATCTACTAGATTTATTTGATTTATGAGAAGCCTATCTCAGAGGCATATCAGTGTAAACTACGATTGTATGGTCTTAGAAATAAAGTTTCATGGGTCTAGATGCTTCAATCAATGCCAATGACAATATCTCCAAGTGAGGGTATCTGATTTTTACTCCTCCAAAAGACTTACTAGTATAATAGACGAGTTTTTTTAACTCCATTTTCTTCTCGAATCAATGTAGAACTTACTGCCGATTAAGAAACAGCTAAATCCAGGTACAACTTTTCACATGTGACTGGTCGGGAGAGTAATGGAGATGACCCGAAATACTTTTTTAACTCCTCAAAATCTTTTTCACTTTTTGTATTCCATTCAAAACTTTTTTTGAGAACATTGAAGAACGACAGGCATCTATCTGTATCTCGGGACACAAATATGTTCAAGGTTGCTACTCGTCCGATTAGTCTTTACACGTTATTTTTACAAGTTGGAGATTGCATTTCAATTAGTTCCTTCATCTTGTTTGGGCTCATTTTTATTCCCCTTTGGTTTACTATGTACCCGAGGAACATTGCCTCTTGCACTCGAAAAATAACTTTGATCAGATTCACCATCATCTGGTTCTTCTCAAGTTGATCAAAAGTCTGGTTGAGGTCGGCAATGTGATCGGATACCTTTTTCTTCTTTGTAAGCATATCATCTACGTAGACTTCCATATTCTTGCCTATCTTCTCCTCGAACACCTTATTAATCAGCCTTTTATATGTAGCACCTGCATTTTTCAAACCAAAAGGATAATATTATAACAATATGTTCCTCGGGTAGTGATGAAAGAAGTTCTTTCCCTATCCTCAGGTTTCATTTTTATCTGGTTATAACCAAAATAAGCATCCATAAAGCTGAGAAGCTCATGTCCTGATGCTGCATCCACGAGTTGATTTATTTGAGGCAAAGGAAAATAATCCTTTGGACATGCTTTATTTAAATCTGTGAAGTCTACACACATTCTCAACTTGTTGTTTTTCTTTTTTATCATAACTACATTAGCCAACCCGTATGGGTATTTCACTTCATTAATAAAAACTATTTTCTAAAGCTTTTTAACTTCTTTATGTCTGGCTTGGTTTTTCTTGGGGATGAACACTCTTCGCCTCTGTTTGACTAGTTTAACTTCTTTATCTACGTTGAGCCCATGACAAAAGAAATTAGGATCTATCCCGGGCATGTCTTCACGACTCCAAGCAAACACAAGCTTTCTATGTTTAAGTAAGCTCACCAGTTCCTGTTTAAGAAGAAGATATAATGTTGTCCCCATATGAGTTATGCGCTTTGGTTTATCATCATCTAACCCAATTCTTTCAGTTTCTTAGACAATCTATCCATTTACTCGCTCTATTTCCTCTCTTGGATCTAAGGTTTCTACCTCAGATTCTTCATCAAGCTTAGGAGTATCCACTTGGTAGGTAGTGGTTTTCTTCTTTATTTTTTCCAATTCTTCTTGCTCGACAAAAGAGTAGTAACATTCCCGAGCTACTTTCTGATCACCCTTCATAACTCCCACACTAAAATTAGTAAGGAATTTTTTACATTGATGAACAGTGGATCTTCAAACTTTTTTAGCCCTACTCTTCCCATGATTATATTGTAAGTTGAATGGACTTTTTTATCCATTACAAAAAAATGGATCTTCTCTATTCGGCTAGCTGGCCAGGTGCCTATCATCACCTCCATTTTAATGGTTCCCAAAGGGAAGACTTTCTCACTTATAAATCTTATTAGTGGTCGATGATAGGGTTCTAATTGGCTGAGTTTAAAATCCAAATTATTGAAACAAGGATAAAACGTGATATTCACCAAGCTACCATTATTTACGAATACTCTAGAGACAATTATTTCTTCCTTTCTGACTTTGATTACTAATGGGTCATCGTGAGGATACAGTAATCCTGAAAGGTCATTTTTAGAGAAACCAATTACTAGTTTGTATGTGTTAACCTTCCTTGGTTGATCTTCCTTTGTAAGGTTTATCCGTTGTATGTACGAGAAAGCTTGTGCCTCATGAAGGTAACCTTTTTATTATGTTGTATGATCTCTTCCTCCCGTGTCTCCACTTGTAATCATTTGGAAATAAAAAGAACCAAAATTAATACAGAATACCTCATGTTCTAGTTGTCGAGTTTTTTTAGGGAGATCGGTGCCATCTTCATAAGTTCTTTTCTTCTCCTCTCTGGACTTGCAAGGAGAATTTGATTTATGCCTACCACCTTCGTTGTTTTGTCGATCAACGTACTAATTTAGATTTCCTCTTCGAATGAGAGTTTTAATCTCATTTTGAAGAGCTATGCAACATTCCATTATGTGACCATGGTCCATGTGAAATTCATAATACTTATTTTTATCTCTCTTAGTCGGGAAACTTCTCAACTCATTAGGGCAACACAATACTTTTAGTATGCTTGATTTCTTCCAAAACTTGGTGAACTCCCATGGTTAACGGATTATAGTCATTATACTTCTTGAGTCTCTCTAAAACTCCTTTTTATTTTGATTCCCTATGTTCTCTAGAGTCTTTGTGATCTTTCATATCATTTTTTTCATTAACTCTTTTACCCGAGCTACGCTTGGCTGCCATTGCTTCCTCAACATTCATGATCTTTGCTTGTTTAGCAATTAATTCTTCCATTGTCTTCGAAGGATCCTTAGCAAGAGTGTAATACAATTTTTTAGGGATCAATCCAATCATGAGGGAAGTTATTACAGTCTTATCCGCATAATCTACTACTTCTAATTTCTCGTTATTAAAACGAGTGTTGTAATCTTTGGTTCTTTCTCCTTCTTTCTGTCTCACACTAAGTAAGTGTTCCAATCTTTTCACAGCTTTTCTCCAAAGTAAAAGTTTTCAATGAATAGCTTATCCAGTTAGCTGAAGCTAGAAAATATGTCCTTGAGGAAGACCATTGTACCAGATTTGGGCATATCCAGTAATGATTCTAGAAAATGCTCTATACCTCATTTCATCAAGGACGGCATAAATATCAGTAGCTTCCTGGTATTTTTATACATGGAGAACTGGATCAGTTTTCCCATCATATTTGGGCATTACTACTGGAGCCTTAAACTTTGCTGGGGTAGGCAAATCCACAATTGCTTACACAAATAAAGACCATTTTACAAAACTTCTTTATAGTGGGTTTCTTATCTTCGCCATTTCTCCTAATCATTCTTCCAATCTCTATATGGAGACATTACATGCATCATTGGAAGCACCAGATTTATCCGTTGTAACTTTATTAGTTGGTGATCTTTCTTCCTTGAGTCCTTGCTTGATCCGAGGATTAGTTCGTCGGGCGTTTGATCTAGATTGAGACATGCTTTCCCTTTGATCAGATGGTCGTCAGGTATTTGCAGATCTTGACTTAGGAACATTTTTCCCCCTGGGTCACAAACAATCAAAGGTAGATGCAAGACTTAATCTTTCTAAGGCTCTTGGCCTTTTTGGAGAATAAGACTGCGTATGAAAAGATTCTGATGTCCTGAGTAATAAAGTTGACCTTGGATGGTAGGAAACATCTCTTGTTGATATTGAGTGGCTGCATCGACCACCTCTTGGTGGGGGTGGTGGCATATTTTTGTGAGCAGATAGAGCAGGTGCTCCGTCTTGAAGGGTTTGTACTAGTTGCCTGATAGTATCTTGCATGGCCTTTTGGCCTCTTGCAAGATTGGCCAGAATCCTGGTTAAATCAAATACAAATGGATAAGCAGAAGGAGCAGGAAAAATACTTTCATTCTTGAGACTTGATTCGGGTATTTCAACCATTTAGATGTTTGATTGAGTGAGATCAATTAGAAATATCGTTCCCATATGCAATGCCAATCTGTTGATCCAAAAAATTAGACTAGGCTAATTAATTAATCATAGATAAATATAAGTGAAAGAGACAGAAGATTTTTAAAGTGGTTCGGCTTAAGGTAAGGGCCTACATCCACTGTTGTATATTGATTTGGGCTTGCTTACCTCTCCTTCCGTCCCCATTGATATGTAGAGTTTACAATGTATTTATAGCCCCCAGGGGGTGTACAAGAGAAGGAATATCAAAGTATGGAATGTCTTTATATCGTAGACATTTACATCTATACAATCATTAATGTATACAACTATTGGTGTTTTCCTGTCATCATTGGTTCGCATCCCTGATGTTGGTTGGCATTCCTAATGTTGGTCGGTATTCCTGATCTTGGTTGGTATTCCTCCTTAATGACTAGGATTAATCTCCCATTGTACAACACGTGTCAGTATTTGAATGGTCCACATAGATGGATAATTTTTGGCATCAACAATCATATTCCAATTTCAAAATTGCCCACATTTTCCCATAATCCCAAGTATTTCATCCCCAAGCACCTGTGATTCTATAAATATCCCTTTCATGTCATACACCCTAGACAAACCAATATTACAACCCTATAAAAGTTCTATATGATCCTAGTGTAAGTGCGGTTCAAATGTCATAATAATTGTAATAATCTGTGAAAATTCATTTCATCTAACTTGATGAATGACATCCTTCCATTGAGATTACAATATTTTAATTTATATATAGCATTCTTCATTAATGGCATGTGCGCGGCCTAGTTTCCATTTACATTGTATGTTACCTCCCGTTCTTAGTGATTTAATTTGGTGAGTGTAATATCCAAAGATGATTGATATCATGCACGATTTAATACTTATCCAGTTTGTGATAGTTTTTCCAAATCAACACATTTTCATGTGCTCGTTTTTCCTCCCACTCTTAAGGTTTAAATTGCGATTAAAGTTATTTTAATGTTAATAACTATGAACTTTTTAGTGAATTCGTTCACTATGATAATAAAATGTTTAAATCCTTATCATCATCAATTAGCTTGTCTTTTTAATTTATTGGAAATATTTTGAGGAAAATTTTATGTTTTTGGGTTTCATCCCTGAAAACCCTCACAAGACAACACTCGTCCACTAGGGTAACCTATGGGTTTAACGGCTTATTACATAAGCTAAATGCAATCGTTCGCCCACGAAAGTGGCATTTATCTCCGTTGTAAATTTCTCCCCTCTTGTGGTTCTATTTTAAGTCCTTGTTTCTTTGCACTTCATTGTTTGGGACAAGCAATGTGTAAGTTAGGGAGTGTAATTAGTTTCGAATATTGCATTTATTTACCCCTTATACTTGCACATTTTAGCCCCCATTTGTGCAATAATTCCTATATTAATGCTCGTTAACCAGGCAACCTCTCTCTCTCTCTCTCTCTATATATATATATATATATATATATATATATATATAGATAGATAGATAGATAGATAGATATATATATGTGTGTGTGTGTGTGTGTGTGCGTGTGCATGCTTTGTGAGGTATAATTGAGTTTTTTAAGTGCTAAGAGTGAAATTTGGTTGCATTTCAAACAATATTTGTCGCAAAATACAATCTCAAGGGCCATTTGGTATTTTAAAACTCTATATTTTTGTTGTTATAAAAGTACCAACATGTAAATCATAAATTTACCTTTGTGTGGCCATGAACCGTGCGTTATTTCAATCCTAAATGAGGAAGTTATGGTCATTTCTGGAAATTTTTGGCATTTGCTTCAACTTAATGGCAATTTGGTCATTCTATACTGAACAATTTAGAGGGTTTCAAAATACCAACATGTGTGTAATTGAATCATCTTTGCGAAGCTTTCGACCGTGCATAATTTTGAGCCCGTATGAGGAAGTTATGTATTTTTCCATACCCACGCAGGAATCGGACTTGAACTAGACCATGGCAGCACTTTGTGATTTTTGCAACCAGCTAGAGCCTATTTTCGACTTGAGTTTGACCTGTTTTAGCCACAAATTTGTTTTTTATTTCTTTAACTTTCAGTTCTTTTGCCCACTTATTATAAATAGTAAGTGGGATGTTATTATAAAAGATGTCTTCAATTTTAGGTTAGGTGGGAAGGATATATTGGGTGGGAGCTTGCCTCTCCTAAGGTTAATTCCTTTGGATTTTGTAAGTGGACTATTCATTATCTTCCTTATTAATATAATTTTTATTTCTTATTTCCTTGTTTTGTTAATTAGTCTCCAAGCATTAATAATTAGTTTTTGTTGTTTAGTTTGTTATTTTTATCTATTAATTAGTTGTATTAATTGTTCTTACAATGTTTAGTTGCTAGTTTTAAGGTTGGGATCATTATTCCACCATTAAGGGGTATTGAGATTCAAAAGTTAGGGTTTGGTTTAATTGACTTTAATTGAAACCTTATGTATTGAAATCTAAATATTTGGTGTTTAACTTTCTTTTTCATGCAACAGTAGTATTTATAACGATATTGCGGCTTTGATCCATTTGTGACCATATTCGAGTGAAAGTTTAGTCTTACATTGTTGAAATAAATTTCTTCATGTTTGATGTTTATAATTAATTAAATATGCTAGGTTAATTATTTTCTAACTAAATTTCTTGTTACATATGGTTAGCCCATGGTGGGTAAATGATCATAATATCACTTTTATAATTGAATTTAGTTTACTTATTGCCTAGTGGTAATTATATTCTCACCATGTCATATTCTCATTTTCCTATTTTCTAAGTGTTAAATCATTTTAATCCTAAAAAACATAACCTATGGATTCTATGCCTACTTTCCACTACACTTCCATTTATAGTGTGCCATGTTCTGGTGTTTGTTTTGTATACGATGTAAACACGCAACGACATGTTTTAAATATGAAGTTTACTCCTCATCAGTACCTAAATCAAATGATTAGCAACATTGTTGACCCTTCCTCCCAACCTAAATCCCAAAACTCTCTCTCTACCTCCCTGACCCTGTGACATCATTAACCTCCCTAACCTCATAGCGTTTTTTATCTCCTTAACACCATAACATTGGCGACCATGACCTCACTCGACTTCCATGATTTCAATGAACAAGGTACTAACAGTACACACACACACACACACACACACATATATATATATATATATGCTAGAAAGAAATTGCTCATGATGTTTACGCTAATTGTTCGACTGCCAACAAATGATGCAATTACTATTAATATTTTTTTAGCTAATTGTTCGACCATCAAAAGTTCAACGTGTGCCTCCGCAATGCAGCAGGAAGAGGATGATCCAACCATGGTATATTTTTAAAACTAATTGTTAAATTAAAGAAGGTCATTTTTTTTATTTAGAGATTTAATCATTTATTGTAGGTCAAGGAGCTACATTTTTGGAGGATGGAAGGTGATGGAGTAACATTTTGGGAGAATGGAAGGAGATCAAGTATTGATGAGGGATTATATTTAATGATAGGATCTTTTTTTTTTGGCTTTTGATTTAGATTAAACATTTAGGGAGGATGAAACATTATGTTTGTTTTTAAACAACTTTGGATTTAGACTTGTCTGTGATGAAAGTTTAATGGATTTGATTGTAATTTAGTTATTGAAAAATTATGTATGTTGGATTGTTATTTAGTTGTTGAAAATTATGTGATCTTAGTGATATTTTTGGTATATATGTAGGTTTTTTTAGTTGTTAGCGGCTTAAGTGGTGTGAGAGGGGGGCCCGTTGGGTTTTCTTAATAGGATGGGGGGCGGATTTGGAGAGGGGGTTAAGTAGAGCGAGCTTGGAGGCGGGGGCTAGTTGGAGGATTTAGGGGGGAGAAGTGGTACTCCACCCCATTGACATCCCTCAAAAGGTCTATTACTATCGTTGGAAAGATGCTTCTAGTTACGTTCTAATGAGAGAAAAGAAATGAATTGTCTATGCAAAGGCATACTCTCAAGGAATAAATATATAATGCCTAAAATTCACTTGTTTGAGGGAGTTATAATTTCAAGACCAATGGTTTTTCTCATTTTCATCTAGTATGTAATTTTATATTTAGCATTATTGAAAAGTTAACACAAGAAATTTATGTTAGATCTTGATAGGTTTTAACATTTGTAAACCCAACTTTTCTCAGTATGGTTCACTTTTAAAGTATTTTCAACTATATATTGAATCAAAGGATTCGTTATTAATATAAATGGTGTATATCTAACTTTTTCGAGATATGAGTACACTCATATGACCATTACATAGCTTGTGTGGGATTCCATTTATTTATTGTTATATTGAATTAGTAATTCACTTGTATTCTTCGATCACGTTGAGACATTTATTTTCACTTGATTGATATATGCCTTATTATTGTCACATTTTCATTTTTATATATCACTCATCTCATTTTAGACCACGCTTTCACACATTAATTATTTCTTTGTATTTGATTGATTTGCGATACTTTTTTTACCGGGTTCTTTTATGTGTCTATTAACGATAAAAAAGGTAATAAATTTTGGATTCATAGAGAGTGGTTGTTGTGAAGGTTTCTCGGGGAGAAAAGGAACTTTCAATTCCCCATAAAAACTCCAAAATCGATAATTATCTCACATACCCCATCTTAACAAATGTAGTCCAATTGTTTTCCACTCAAACACCTTACCATTCTTACACCTATCACAGAGACACAAAAACTTTTCATCATTATGACATCTCTTGCGTATTTATCAAATTCATTAGCACCTCTGCGAAACACATCCCCCAATCTATTTGTCTCACCCATCCACTCTTTGTATTTAGGATATCCCATCACAACTACTACAAACAATCACATATTAAAGGTAAGAAGCATATATTTGTGGATTAGTATAAACAAAGCTTAGATTTATAGTATATTTCATTTAATTATGTCTTATTTATAATCGATTTTTAAATTTCAAATTCAAAGTCAATTTATAATTCTAATTCCTATTCTCTCCATCTCCTCTAAAGGGTGAGTGGTCCTATCCCATTCAGGATCGCATATTTCTATAATATACTTAACAACTCATGCACATTGTTATGATTTAAGAAAAAATTGTCAACATATCCCCATAGTTCTCTAAGTACACGACGTAGATTGGCAAGTGTGAGTGTTATTTCAATTTATCAATTGAAATAACACTCACACTTTCCAATCTAGTATGTACCCATGATATGACTGTAGAACTTCCTCCAAAAGTAACAAGTTTAAGCCACTAAGAATATTATTATACAGAAATTATGCAGTCCCAAACTATCCAAACGGGATAATTCGAGAGATCTTATTACAGGGGTAATGACTCTCGAACGCGTCTAAGGGTTATTGATTGCGTACGCATAAGAACTAGAAGGCTAGTATCTATGCGCACTATATGTAATTTTAAGTATGTTTCATTTAATTATGATAAATGAAACATACTATATACATGAATTAATAATATATTGTTCGTGACACAAAGTAATTTTAGAAAAAAGTTGAAAACTCCCCCCCCCCCCCCCCCCATTTGGACAATATCCAGTGGTCACGCCGCTTCCAAAATTAACCAACCCAACATCAATCCACTATAATCCAACAGCAACAACAACAACAAACCAACAAATGTGTATCCCATACTCCTTATAATTAATCTACTCAATTAATTCATTTCATCACGTCTTATAAATATATCATCATTAAAGCTATACAATTAAATATATACAATTAAATTTATATTTTATTAATCAATTTGTCTGTTTTAACTGTCACAGTGTAATATTAATGTTTAACAACTTAATTTTGAATTTCAAAACAACAACATCTAACCCATAATATGTACAATTACTAAAAATCCTAAACATCAATTCAAACTAACTACTTACTAATTTAAAACCAACAATTAATAAGGGGAATTTAAAGGCTCCTAACTCATTTATATCCAATTAAAGTCATAATTAAATTAAAAATAATAATTATAAGTCCCAATTTCAATTCCTATTATGACTATTCCGTGAGAAAAATCTCAAATTGAACTTTAAGCCTCTTAAACATGGGGAGAATCATCATTTACAGATTTACGTATGAAACCAACAATGGGGAGAATCTAAAGGGTTAATTACTTATCATTATGTATTAGCCAACAATATTTGGGTATTTATACATAAGGGTACAACATATATTTGGGTATTTACACATATACGTATGAAACCCTAATTGTTCCATTACCCACCCACACCCACACACACACGCACACTACGCACACACACACACACTACCCCACCCTTACTTCCCACCCCAACTGCCCCCACCCCCTCTACCCCTTACACACCCACACATGCACACACACACACACACACACACATAGAGAACACACACACAACACATACACCCACACACACGCACACATGTTAACATACACACAAAGGAGAGAGATAGAGAGAGAGAGAGAGAGAAAAGGGGGAAATAAAATGGTGGGAAAAAAGAGGGAAGGGTTTATTTTACTGAGAAAGTTATCACGGACCTATCAAGGTCTTTGACAGTGATAACTTTCTAATGTTGTCACATTCAATGACCGTGATAAAAAAAAAGTATTTTTTTTGTCACGATCATTGACCGTGACAAGGGTGGCCGACTGAAGGGTGTCAATTTGGCCTTTTTGGTGTAGTGTATTAGATGTTGGTCAAATTCATAAAAGCTTGGTTGCCAGCTTTCTTGGGTATTATCATGTTGAGGTGTTTGTTTGGCATCCAATCTCTGAGAGTTTGCAAATTTGTATTTCATTCCTTGAGACAGTTGCAATTTGATAAATAATGGCAAAAATCGCGAAACAATCAGGGGTACGTTGGTAGTATCATTCATTGGGTACTTAACCTCCGTAAAAAATCGGAATGGTAGGTTTCTTTAATCATGCCCATGTGTCTTTTTTCACCAGTTGTGAGAGTTTTACTCAATTCCTGTCTTTTTTACTGTAACAATATCTCATCCTTTGTATTTCTTTCTTCTTTGCTGAAAATATGGTGCACACAGTAGATGAGAGTTTTTTGGAGCTCTTTAGGACCACCCACAAAATCCCTATATGGGTAAAAACTGAGTTGTTAACTATTCCCTGTAACTTTTATGCTCTAGAGGAGGACACTAGATTCCCACTATATTTATTGCTAAGTGTGTAGTTAGTTTTCCTCCCACTCATTTGCTTTTGGAATTTTGTCAGTATTTCGATGTAGTCTTTGTTCAGGTGGCCCCAAATAATTAGAGGGTCATTAATGGGGTATATTACATTAATGAGAAATACGAGACAAATATTGGAATAAAAGAACTGATGTATTGTTATAGCTGAGGTACCACCAATGAAAATATTAATTATTTAAGACGGTTATTCAAATATAGCTCTTGTCATGAACTTGCATGATTATAGTAAGGATTATTGCAATCATGGATTAATTGTGAAGGATTGTTAATTTTCCCCTCTTTTTGAGGGTGAAGTGTACATTGGTCCCCTTTGTCCACAGGAAGGTCAAGGCATAGTTCGGCACATACATACACAACTTGGATATCTTCCTTTTTAACCTGTCTTGGATTTTATATCTAACTGTATATTCTTTGCATTTTTATTTTCAATGAAAAGGAAGAAAAATATTCCCCGTGCCTCAGAAGTTAACTTCGCCGAATTAAGGATTGTTTGGTCCATCTAGCAAAGGATTGGTATCGAAGATCATCCTTGCTCTAGTTCTGTTCTGCTCGGCTATCATAGTTCCATCACTTCTTTTGTTGATCATGAACAAAGGACATACTAATATCCCCCATTAACCTAGCATATCGTGCTTCTTCATCTTCAAGTGATGATTCTGAGTCTTTCCATCAAGTAGAAGGGAACTTTTCGACTGAGAGTACTGATAAACACCCAAAATTGTTTAATTTATTCCCCGAATAGATGCATTTTAGTCACTCGTTTTTCATAAAATTGGCCTTTTGTTCGTATTTTATTATTTCACAGGTTAATTGTTAGTCGCGGTATCAAATTGTGCTAAATCGGTGTAATTACGACAAAGTAGCGATAAAAAACGTCAATGAAGAAAATCAAAGCAATCGTGAAGATTGAAGTCCTGTTAAAGAACGCACGATGAGTTGCAATGCCCTAAACCCTTTCCTGTACCAAACGTAAGCCTAAACCGAGCTCGAGCCAATACCCGAGCCTTATGTGTGTTTAGTTTATAATTTTATTTTTTATTATTATTATTATTATTTAGATTTAGATTTTGAGTCCTATATAATATTTAGGATTTTCATATTTTATTTATGTGCGCCTCGTTGAACATATTAGGGTCCGTTAGTTGGCGTCAAGTGCCTTTTAAATTTTGTATGTACATATAGTAAGTATATATATTTGATTACGCTATCATTTATTTATTTATAGTTTTTAATTGTTTAGTTAGTTTAATTTTATTATTATTTTTTATTTTATTTTTTTATTTGAGTTTTTTATTTTTAGATCAGAAATTTAAGTTTATTTTATTTTATTTTATACAAACTAAAGGCACAAACACTAACTTGCCCCTCCCCCTCTTCTTCACCTTAGTCTCTCTCTTCTACCTCCATAACCGAAAACACCCAACACGTAAGACCCAGCTGCCATAGCCACCTGTCAACCCACATAACCCGTTGGACCCATTTAACTCGAAACCTAATCGACCTAGCCCACTGCCTTTATCCAACCTCCTGCCGACGACACCATTCCTAGCCATCCGATGACTATGAACCACTCGATCATCTCATCTCCATCCATCAGCGACTCCACGTCTCAACTCAAACCTCAACCCGGAGAAATCCAAACCCCATATACAACATCCATATTTGCTACCCAAACTTCCTGGCCGGCGTCCACCTTCGGTGACCTCTGTTCACCCCAATTTCCTAACCCAGGCACCAAACTCCTTGAAAGTCAAAACCCACCTTCTATCCAGTAACTCGGTCCCAAATCCAAACCAATATCCCAACTCGACCTGCTCAACCCATTTCGACCCATACACCTCATCTCTGCACCACATGCCTTATCCTCCATAAAAATCGGAGTAAAAACCACCCTCCAAAGATAACCCATGTGCAATACCAAGATCCCAAAATAAAATCCCCAAATAATCTCCCAACAAAACCAAGATCTGGGCTTTAAAAACAAGGAGGGGGCATCTTATTAAAGAGGACTCTTGCACACTGCAGAATAGGAGAGAAAACCAGTGTAATTTTGTACAGTTTTGGGATAAAAAATAATTAGAAAAATACAAAAAAAATAGTTTAGCTTTAGAAGAATTTTTAGGATTAGCTTTTTATCGTTTTCTTTGTAATTCTGTGCAAATATTTGTGAAGACGCTGAACGCATGTCATGATGCATTTTGAGAACGTGATTCATAGGAAAGTTTGCGTATCGTATTTCTTTTCCTAATTATTTTATATTATTCTTGACATGTATTTGATTGTTGTGTTATGTTCAAAGATGAGAATGCTTAGCTAGACACTCCATTCAAGAGGTGAATGAAACATGTATTTTCAGTTTATTCAGTCACTTAACAATTCAATCAATTAAATTAGCATATACATAAAAATCATGTTATCGAGTACTTCGTCATCTTTTAATTTTTAGCATCAATTAGTTAATTCTCTCTTGAAATTGTTTTCAAAAAAATAATAAAAATAAAAAGATTTTGATAAAAATTTGAAATTGCAAGCATTCACGCTATTTGATTCACATTAAAAGTTGGATTGATACACGTACATACCGCAATACATGTTATTTATCAAGTTTTTTCGGTCTTCAAGGGATTTTGAGACTAAGTTTTTGAAGACAACGACCACATATATGTAAAAAGCATGTTATCAAGTACTTCGTCATATTTTGAACCCTTGGACATATCTTTGGTGTCGATCAACATTCCATCTACAGAAATGGTGAAGAGAAAGATGCTTAACCTCTTGGTAGTTCCTAAATCTCCTCCTCTTGTAAGAAATAATCCCTAAGTAGGGGCTCCAGTCAACCCATTATTATAGAAATATCCCAACCAAAAATCAAGTGCATTAGTAAAAGAGATTGAGGAGAGATCCATCCCCAACCTTGGATGCGGAAGGAAAGGAGCCTGCCAATAAAAGTAAATGTACCTCTCATTCCGTTACGGTGAATCCTAAGCTTGTGCGGGGTCTGATTGGGGCATGAGTTCTTCTTGTCGATGAAGCAGCTGTCTCCTCCCTTCCATATTCTAGACTGGTTGATCGGAGCAACCGTAATCTAGCCCTTATAAGTATTGTCTATTATTGTCCTGTTTATCATACTTATTACCATTTATTACTGATATCCTTCCCCAAATGCTTGTTTTTGTAGTTCTTGGTTGTTTACGACCATCTGTTGAGGAGAAATGACAAGTTAAGAAAATATTTCTTGGATGTGGAGGTATCTTTCTTGAGCATGGGTAAATCCTTATAGGTAGATGGTCAAGCTCTTTATGATAATAAGAAGAGGTTGGGAGATACCATTAAAGGGCTGGATAAGGGGAAGACTCTGGCAGAAGAAGCTATGAGAACTGATAGGAGAGAGGTCGAGAAGGCTAGGAAGGTTACCAACTAGGCAAAAGTCAGATTTATGATATTAAGGATAAGGACAAGGAGGATGCCTTCACTAGAGGATGGGAAAAGGCATTCTCTAATGCTACCATTCCGGTCAAATACTTGAAGAAGATTGGTTTTAAAGAAGGTTGGAATGCTTCTATCACTTAAGGTCGACACCACAGAAGGCTTAGAACTTTTCCTCCCATGTAACCCAGGTACACCTCCTCAAATAGAAGAGGATATTGATGACGAGGGGGTGGAAGAGGAGTCTGTAGCGCCCAAAAGTCAGATACTGGTAGCTGACCGGGCAGAGGGTGAGGTGTCAGCCGATAAGGAGAAAGTCTAAGATAAAGCATGATAATTATAGGGATCTGATGCTTTTTTCCTTTTATTTTATGAAATTTTGATGGATTACTATAATTCCTCCATTGTAATACTTTCATGTTTTCAATAAAATGAAATTTTACCTTTTCTGTTACAATCTTGAACAATTTGGCACAAATTCTTTTTTATTTGGATGTTACTTATGTACAATCATATCTATTTCAGATTAACACCAGGATGGCCAATTGGGCACTATCCAAAGTGAGGTATAGTAAAGGAATAAGCAATTGTTTAGCATTGGTCATAAAGAAGTGGATGAGGAAGAGTTGGAGGAGTTGTTCAGCTTGAATGTATCAAATCAAACTAAATAATCTTATCTCGGCATGTGTCTGCTCTTCCATCAAGTAGTAATGACCAACGCCTCATACTATGAAATGTTCCTTAATATCTAGCGAGACCATAAAGGTAATCTTTCTAGTCTGAATGCCGATTACAAGAAAAAGTTTGCTACTTTATGGAATGATAGTGGGTTTGATTATATATTATAGGCTTTATCTTTGACATACTCTGAAAAACAATATGTTTTAAAATTAGATCTAATAAGTTCTCAGAGGGTGGAAAGTATGCTCGAACTAAAGAATAATTTATTGTATAATGAGCAGGAGGCCCTCAAGAATTCATCTACCTTCGATCAGAATGAAGGAGCCACTTTTTTGGAACAAGAAAATGCTCTCTTGATAGAGGATTTGGAGCAATTGAAAAGTCCACAAGAATATTCCAATATTTTCAGCAAGTGGTTAGGGTTCCTCGATCAGTAGAGGAGGAGCAGACGAATAAGACTTTGTCTGGCCAAGTAGCACGTATAAAGGATCGTTCAGCGACAATCAAGAGGTTAAGTGAAAATGTTGACCGTCTTACTTATCACTTTCATAAACAACCTTATACTATATGAAAGGAGGGTCATGATGAAGCTCTTGAAAACATAAATGAAGAACTTAATCGATCCCACAACATTAGCTATAAACATGGTTGGCTCAATGATCTTACTGTAGTAAAATTATCAAAGGAAGATAAGTCGTGGTATTGGTGTGACCCTTATTATTTGTATCATCCTAATACTTCATTCAAGTTTATGGCCTCTTGGATTCCTCTGGATGCTATTCCGATGTGTTTGATCAGGAAATACCTTGGAGATGATGGTCTACGTGGCAATGATACCCTTAGCCGATAACTGCATCTAACGAATATGGCAAGTTCCAGTAGCTAATCAGGCTTAGAGACCTAAGTACAACAGTCACCCCTTATGCTTTGGATATAATACCTGATGGAGTTGAGAAATTACCGAGCAAGCAACCATTAGATAAGGCTTAGATACTTGATATATTGTTGCTATTTCATTTTGCTGGCATCATAATAATTCTCTCTAATTTGTAATAAAAACTTTAACCTTTTGGCTTTTCAAATTAATTAATTTGTTGTTAATTTATTACTCATGGCCTACTAGCTATTTAGCCTTACAATTATATGTTTTGGTGGTTGTCTAAATAATCAACCCTACTAGTTACCAGCTTGGACGACCTAGGTTGTCCCGCCTTAGGTTCTACTAATGTGCACTTTTTTGAGGTAGGTTAAATGGATCTTATCATTTTGACCAAGTGTTAGCATTGGTTACTAGTGGTGACCAAATGTGTTAGGTTTAGTCCTTAGTTTGGCCCGATAAAACTTCTCGTTCTTGATCTTGCATGGTCATTCATAAAGCTTTGTATTTCTGACCTCTTATTATTGACCATGTAGGGTCATAAATGAAGTTAAGATTCTCATTCATGACTTTTTCGAAGATAAAGTCATACATGAAGTTTGGTTTTTTATTAGTATTTAAGATTACGTTTAATTTACCACATCTCTCACTCCGAAAAAAAACATAAGAAGGGAAATAATCTTTACTTGTATTTGACAATCTTTATTGAGTAATGAAAATAAGTTTCAGGAAATTAAAAAGGAATTACATCCCATATGATTATTGATAGTAATTCCTCAAATGATTGACATTCCAAATATTTTTGAATGGCTCCCCTTATAGGGTTTATGTGGCCATCCTGAGTCATCTTCCCTCTCTCCTCCTAAATTGTGGGGGGAAAGGGTGGTGAAAAGGTCTCACACCCTCTCTGATCTTAGGAACACTTTGGCTATCATCGGTGTGGGGTGAATGTAAAGAGATGGTATCACCGACCTATTTTGCACAAAATAGACAAAAGAACATGTCGCCACCTTGAGAGAGCGGTATCAGACATAAACTAATGCTTACAAAACTAATAGTTGGAAGGTTCGGGGGCTAAGCTACGGAATGGGAAGGTGTTAGGCACCCATCCTGCCCTTTCGATCTCTTATGGGCTTATGTTACCGTTTTTCTTTATTTCCCCGTGAAATGTGTATATACGTAAATGGAGATCGAAATCGCTCAACTCATACTATGGAGGAGATAGAGTGAGATCATCGATAGGAATGTTCCCAAAATAATATTAAAAATATAATTTATGCATTTATCGTGATATTGATCGTTATAATGAAACGATAATATATGTTGGATAAAAAGCTAAAGAGGGTCACAAACATAATATGTATAAAAATCATGCAAGAATATGACAAATGCGGAAATAGGGAATTTGGGAAAATAAAAAATTTGGAAAATGAGAAAATTTGGAAAATTGGACTCGAGTCTCGGGTTTTAATTTGAAATGCCTACGTAGAATATAAAGGCTTCAAAGTCCACGTAGTTTGCATGTGGCATAGGGGGTTTATCCCATAGATTCAAACGAAATTTCATTATATGTGTGTGTAGAAAATGTGTTTCAGTTTTGAAAACGTGTGATGGATAATCCCGTTGGACTTTATAGGTGTAACCCTCTTTTTTTTAGAAAATAAAGTATGTGCAATATAACTAATAAAAAGGCGAGACTAAAGTAGAAACTAAATTATGAGTTTAGGTAATTAATGCAAAAAATAATAAATTTAAAGAGAGATCGAGGGAAGGATTTGAACACCTTATTTGAAGAATTGAAGCTTGATCTTGATCTTGGATGAACTCCCTTGAATGTTGAGATAAGTGTTGGATGAGAGAGAATGATATTTTGCCAAATTGGGTATGAAAAGGATGGGAATGTAAGATGGAATGGATTTTCACTAAAGAAACTTCGGTGATTGAAAGCGAATGTTGTTGAGATCACTGATGCTAATGGATCTAAGGTGTGCCTGGAAGTGAGGACATGCCCTATATTTATGGATTAAGGGGTGTACCGGTCAGCATGGTCCTAGCCCTGCCAATTGGCAGGTAACCCTATACACAATGCCGATAGGCACGTAAATGGACTTGCCAATTGATAATCTCGTGCAGATTTTTTTGGAAAACTATCGTAGAACGCAATCCGATGATCCAAATCATGCATAGGGAATACCATTATAAAGGTAATTCAGATACTTTCAATAGTCCTTTGGGACGGTCCTGGGTCCAATAGTTGACTTTGGGTCAAACGTCAATCGGGAGCGCTCGTTAGTCCTTTGGATGGGGGATCGTCAGACAGAAACGGATTGTTCATCCAAACAGTAAGTCAGAATTACGCACAGGGAGTATTTTTGTAAAGTTTATGTGAGGTACTTCAACATTCTAAAGTGCTTCGCTCGGTTCAGAAAGTTAACCTGGGTCTACTAGGAGCCGAATGCGCTGAGTGATATCTCTCGGAGTAAAATGGGTCGTTCATCCATACTATAAGGCTGATTTCCATGCGAGGTGGACCATTGGAAAGGTTATTCAGTGATCTTTAAATATTCATTCAATCTCATTTAAGATGAAGAGTTAACATTAGTCAAACGAAGCCCAGGAGCGCCCGGTGGCCTCCGAATCAGCTTTTAGGTGAAAATGAATTGTTCATCCAAACGGTTATGCCATTTCATGCACAATGTGGACTATTGGAAAGGGGTTCCAGTTCCCTTAGAATATTCAAAGATATTTCTCTCTAACGATGAAGTTGAATGGGGTCAAATCGAGGCTCAAGAGTGCCCCGTGGCCTCTATATCGATTTTTAGTAGTAAAATGGTTCATTTGTCTGAACCGTTATGCCGATTCATGCAGGGGCGAACCATTAGAAAGGGGATTCAGATACCTTCAAAGATTCAAAGAGCTTTCACTCTGATGATAGAGTTGACCAGAGTCAAATGGGGCCCGGAAGCGCCCGATGACCTCTAAATCAGTACTCGGAGTATGATCTAGGGTTTGTAGTGAAATGGGGGAGGTTATAGGGACCTAAGGAGAGACTTAAGGGGTCCTATAATGTGGTGTCTATAGATCCCCTCGATGGGTGAGCTTGGAAGAAGTGAAAGTCGTCGAATAGATACCACACGATGTTTTGGAAAGTGGTCAATTTTGTGGACCTAAGGGACGAGGATGAGGCCAATTCGGAGGACCTAAGGAAATGTTGGGGATGGCTGATTCTACGAGCCGAGGTTAATTCTAAGGACTTAGGGTAGGAAGGGACCAATTCTGCAGGTCGAGATCGATTCTGATCACCTTAAGTAGGAGTGACTAATTCTGATGGTCGAAGCCTATTCTGAGGGCTTAAGTATAAACGGCCAATTCTGAAGGTCAAAGTCAATTCTGGGGGTTGAAGCCAATTCTGAGGGATTAAGTAAAGGTGACCAATTCTGAGAGCCAAGGTTAATTCTGAGGACCTAAGATAGGAGCGACCAATTCTGCGGGTCAAAGCCAATTTTGAGGGCTTAAGTAGAAGTGACCAATTCTGGGGGTTGAAGCCAATTTTGAGGGCTTAAGTAGAGGTGACCAATTCTGTGGGTCGAAGCCAATTCTGATGGCTGAAATAAAGGTGACCAATTATGAGGTCAAAGCCAACTCTGAGGGCTTTAATAGAGGTGACCAATTATGCGGGTCAAAGCTAATTCTGAGGGCTTTAGTAGGGGTGACTAATTCTGCAGGTCAAAGCCAATTTTGAGGGCTTAAGTTGAGGTTTTCTTGGGAAACTTGGAGATTCCACTGGGGAAATTATCTTGTGGTTCCACTTGGGGATTTTATGGAAGCATTTGATTTTGAATTTTATGTTCTGCTGGGGAAGAGGAATTAATTCAAGGATTATAGTTTCTGAGCCACCCTATATCTTTGACTCACTTGAGTCTATATTGACAAAATTATGACAAAATTGAGTCGTATCCTAGTTTACCAAAAAGTCTTCAGACTCTTCATTTGATTTCCTTAAATTCTTCCTAAAGGTAGAACACCAACATCTCACCTAAGATTGAATTCATGGGTTTCATTCTTAATAATATGGGTGTGTGTGAGTTAAATCCCATTAAAATACTTTTTCCATAATTTTTGGGATATTTTAAATCATTTTTGGATTTTTTAAATAATTTTTAGAAAATTAAAATTGGTTTTTACAAATGATTATGGGTTGTTTTGTAATTAGTAAAGCTTTTAAAACTTGACTTGGGTAGAAATCGAAAGCTTTAGATAATATTGTGGGTAACATTTGTATTTCTTAAAGACCAAAAACATGCATTATAATAAGTCATCTTAGCCTTACGCGTGTTGGTATTATAACCGTTGGATCTATGTTTCTTTACACTCACATACCTGAGAATGATTAAGAACCTTTGGATCATTTTAATCTAAGGCCTACATACATTCTTACTTGATCCATGTGTTAACAATTTAAACCATTTAGAGATGTTTTAAATGCAGTGCTTTAGTATCCATTAGATTTCCTTCGATCAAATCTTGATCGTCCATTTACCTGAGACTTTACAGATCCATCTCCTCCTTGTATAAAAGAAGACTTTGTCCCTTCATTTCCAATTTTTATTCATCTCAATTTGTAGAGGAAAAAAGAGAGAAGAGAGAGAGAGAACAAAAATGCTAACCTCACTCCGACCAAATCTCACCTAAAAGTAGTTTTGAGAATTGAGTTAGTTATATATTTGAGAATATCCATCATCTCTTGTTCTTAATCTCTAGTCCAACCAAGTCACGTTTTTCGAATCTCATTTTCTTTCATAGAAATCTGAGATTTGTCAGTCTGCGATACCCTTCACGTTTTATCTCATTGGTTTTGATTACTTCTTTCAAGAAATCTCAATTTTGTTGGTTATTTTAAACAGTTATGTTTCTTTCAAACCCTAAACAAAAAAAAATCATTTCTGATTTCATTTTTTGAGAGTACTTGGACTTAGATGTAATTAAGATCTTGGTTGGGGATTTACACTTTCAATTATTTCACATTTTGTGAAATATTTGTAAATATTTTCGAATAACAAAAGTGTTTAGTATCTTGGATCTTTTATATAGGAAGATTCCCTCTTGATCTGTGGATAAATTGAAAGGTCCAAAGTCTGAGTTTCGATCAAACTGATTTTAGAAATCTTTTTTGCATTTTAGAATCTGTTTGTCATTTGATAATCATTTGGTCTATAATAAGTGTGTGTGGATTTCATGCATGTGATTTAGAGCACATCACCACTTACACTTTCACACTACAACACTAAAAGATGTTGGTAGAGATATTATGAATACTTGACTAGACATATAGCTTGAAGTAGTCTTGTAAAGCTAAAAGGAGTGGAGTTACAAAGCTGAGAGAACATCAACAACATCAGAGCCTTAGGAGAAGTCAGAAAATACCAGAGGAGTTGGTATAATTTCTAAACTTAGATTAGGCTTGATTGTGTGTCTTAATTGTTAAATAGTTTGTAACCTCTTACTCTATTTTAGTGGATTTTTAATTTTGAGGTGTAGAGACCTCCGTGGATGTTTCCCCAATTGGGTGGGGTTTTATCACGTTAAAAATTTATACTTGCTTGCTTCCTCTTCCTCTCATCTCTTTCTTGAGGTTGTGTTGATTTAATTTCTTTATAAGTTTTGGTTTTCAAAAGAGGTAAACATATACCTTAAATAACTGATTCATTATGTTTTAAACACGTCTTATGTTACGAAATGTGTTTGGACCAAAGAGTTTCTTTAACAAACTGTTCGGATCCATTTAGATAGTTTAATCTTGAATTAAACGACTTAAGTGGTACTTTTTCTGTTTCCTTGTTGGGGAATCTTTCAATTTTTAGGTTGTCCTTTGGAGACTTCCCTTAACAATAACGAAGGCAAAAATGCCATATTCATGTCTATCAATGAACACAAATTTAAGAGCATATCATTCTGTACTACCACTAAGGAAGCATGGGACACCCTAGTGACTGCACATGAAGGAGACACACATGTTAAAGCTGCTAAAACCCAAATGTTAATCCAACTGTACAACACTTTAGTCATGATTGAGATTGAGTAATTTGATGACTTGTAAATTAGGTTGACAGACATAGTGACTAAGCTGCATGCTAATGGGATAATTTATGATAAAAAGAAATTTTCTCTAAAATACTAAGATCACTTCGACATAAATTTGATAATAAGAGATATGTAATTGACGAGATGGATGATCAAAATCTCACACCTGAACTCCTCAGTAGCAAATTGAGAACTATGGAAATGGAATTAGAATTTAAGAAACAATTAACCTATCCCCAAAAGAGACATGCTTGTTCTAATCTTGTTTTCTCATCCAAGTTGACCACACTTGAACTTAATATACCTGAAATTGACTTAGACTCTTATGAGGACTGTAATTTAGATATTCTAGATAATCAACTTGCCTTAATGTCTAAACAATTTAAGAAAATTGTGAAATTTTGAAATAAAATAGCAAAAAGACAAGGCAACCCTACTTATTCAAACAAATCTAATAATAGGCCTCATGAGAGAAGACAAGACAAACACCAGACTGATAATCATAAGAGACCTGAGATAAACTTTAAAAATATTAAATGTTATAGATGTGGGATATTAGGACACATGGCTAGTGACTGTAGAGTTAACTTAGATAAAATTCATACAAATAATAGGGCTCATCTATGCAAGACTTAGGATGACTCAAGTGAATAAAAAAATGATGAACCTGAGTCATCTAACACTTATGACCCTTGTATGTCCTTCTTTGTAAAATCATATACACTGATGATAAGGAACCTGATCATGCTATGTTAAATGATGTTATTCCTACTAATTTGTCTACTTTTTTACTTGAGAATGCTGTTAATGCTTCAAACGCGATGTGTGTGAGTCAAAGGGACTGCTCTATTGTTGATGTCAATGGGTGTGTGAGTCCTAAAAATAAACCGTTGGGGGACAATGCATACTGCACACTTAGTGACTCCGACAATCAAGACCTTCCTGACATTCACACACTCTACACAAAAACTCTCAAGAAAATCACTAGACTTGAAAAGATTATCAAAGATCTTACCCAAAAAATAGAAATCCTAAGTCATGTGATCAAACAGAATGCTGAAGAGTACACTCCTCAATGTATAACTCATGAGAATGAAACTAAAAATTTTGAACAAAAACTGAAAGAATTGTCTGATTTAATAAAATTCTGGAAAAGAAATAGAAAGGAACGTTGTTAGAATTGGAACAAACAAAAGAAAGGACATCAACAGTCTTCAAAATGTTTTGAAGACCGTGTTGCTGAAAGTAAGACCAACTCTAATGATATAACTAGCATAGTCTTTTCCCCCAACAATTCCAAGAAAATAAAAACTTTTGAACCTATCAAGTTTGTCTCTGGTGGCAAAAGACCTGTTGAAACTTGTCCAGATTTTCAAAATTTGAAAAATAATTTTGACTCAAAACAACAAAAGTTAGACATTGGTGAATCAAGTAACTCTAAGCATAATGTTGAACATGAGGCTATATAAGTTTGCCCCTATTCGACAATCTGATTCGTCATTTCATCCTATGACACCTAGGAACAAGCCTAGAGCTCAAAACCTAGACAAGCCTTCGAATAACAATTTTCCTAAGGTTATGAGTTCTACATTCAATCTTTACTTCTCCTATTATGATGTACATGGACATTCCCTTGATGGTTTATATTCCAAACATCTATGTAATCCAGTATATAACTCTCCTGTTTACCATAACTTCAATTATTCTAGGAGAAGCGAAAACAACTACGTCCTTCCTAGATTGCCAGACAAGAATTCTAACTATCGAAATAAAAAGCGAAGGACTAATACTAAAAGACCATCAACAAGAATTCTAAACCAATTGCTCAAACTGACTATAATATTCATAAACTTGCGCAAAAATATTTTAAAGAAAAGACAGAAGCTCACAAGTTTTATCAAATACGAGTTAATAAGCGCAAATTGAAAAATAGAGAAATTTGGGTCAGAAAAGTTGATCTATTACCCCAGTTGAATTACAACATTGTGATCAGTGCTTTTAAAGCTGAACACACGGCATGTGGATGGTATTTAGACTCTGTATGTTCCAAACATATGAGCAGGGATGATTCTAAACTTTCAAACAAATCTAACTTCTTTGGAGGAAAAGTCTTATTTAGAGATGGTGTATCAGCACAGGGGTAAAGGAACACTCCATGAAGAAGGATTACCCATTCTTGAGGATGTTCTCTTGGTAAAAGGTCTTAAAGACAATTTACAAAGTATATCATAGTTTTATGACTCCAACCATACTATCACCTTTTCAAATAATAATTGCAAAATTTTAAGTGAAAAAGGTGATTTCATTATTACAGGACTTCGTACTCCAGATAACTGTTACACAGTCAATCCAAGTACAGAGGTTTGTAACATTACCAGAATGGATGATAATGAGATATGTCGTAATAGTTTGGGTCATATTAGTTATCATAGTCTTAGTAAATTGTTCTCCCAAGAGATATTTAGAGGTCTTCCTAAGATCAAACCAATTTCAAACATCATATGTGGGCCCTGTCTAGAAGGAAAAATTATTAAGGCTCCCCACAAAAAGTTAAAGAAGTTTTATCCACTAAACCTCTGGAACTCATCCATATGGACCTAATGGGTCCTTCGCGTACAAGTAGTCTTTGTATAAACAGTTATATCTTAGTTATGGTTGATGACTTCACTCGATTTACCTGGGTTGCTTTTTTAAAACACAAGTCAAAAACTTTCGTAAGTTTTTAAAAATCTTAGTTCGTATAAAAAATGAAAAGGATTCCCAAGTAGATAGAATTCATAGTGATAGAGGAGGAGAATTCATAGATTCAGGTGTCATCAAATACTGTGACTATAATGGTTACAAACATGAATTTAGTGCCCCTAATACACATCAACAAAATAGAATTATTGAGCGTAAAAATCGCACTCTTCAAGAAATGGCCCGTGTGATGATTCATGTGAAGAACCTACCTAAATATTTTTAGATAGAATCCATTCATACAGCCTGTCATATAATCAATCAAGTTTACTTAAGGAAAAATACCAAACAAGCATCCTATGAGTTGTGGTATGGGAAGAACCCTAACCTAACATACTTTAGAACCTTTGGTAGCACTTGTTATGTTGGTAAGGAGAGAGAACATATGTCTAAATTCGAAGCCATAGGGGATAAAGATATTTTCTTAGGGTATTCTCCATATAGTAGAGCCTACTGTGTCTACAATCTTCGTACCAAAACCATGATGAAATCCATTAATGTAGTTGTAAGTAACACTAATGTAGAAAGTAAGATCAAAGAACCAACTACAGTGGATGAATTCGAAAAAAATTTAGATTATGATTCTCAAGAGATAGATGAATTCTTACTAACTGAGACCCCTGAAGTACCTAACTGGGTTTCCAAAGATCATCCTTTAGATAGTGTAGTTGGTAATCCTACTGAGCCAGTTCGTACAATATCCTAACTACGTACCCTTGCTCATTATGCATGCTTTGTTTCTCTTATAAAACCAAAGAATGTTAATGAAGCACTGAATGACCCATTATGGATAAGTGTTATGGAAGAGAAACTTCTTCAATTTTTCACACAAGATGTATGGTATCTTGTACCCCGATCTAAAAATAAAAGGGTTATCGGCACACGTTGGATGTTCAAAAATAAAATCGATGAATCTGGGATGATTATTCGTAATAAATATAGATTAGTTGCCCAGGTCTACTCTCAGATTGAAGGAATAGACTTCGAAGAAACTTTTGCATTTGTCACTCGCCTCGAGTCTATTCGCTTACTTTTTGCAATAGCTTGTCATTTGCATTTCACACTATATCAAATGGATGTTATATCTCCTTTCCTGAATGGAATCTTTACTAAGGAGACCTATGTAGAACAAACCAATGGGTTCATTAACCCTCATCATCCAAATTACATCTACCGGCTTAAGAAAGATCTTTATGGGTTAAAACAAACTCCTACAGCTTGGTACGAACGTTTATCTACCTTCCTTCTAAACAACGGTTTTAAATAAGGAGGGAATGATCAAACTTTTTTTGTCAAACATTTTGACAAAAACATTACCATAACCCAAGTATATATAGGCGATATCATTTTTGGATTCACCTCCCCTTTAAAAGTTAAGTCCTTCTCGAACATCATGTACAAAGAATTTCAAATGTCACTTATGGGGAAGTTGCAATTTTTCTTAGGGCTCCAAGTTAAACAACATTCAGATGGATTATTTGTATCGCAATCTAAATATGCTTTAGAGATTGTCAAGAAGTTTGGCCTAGAAATAGCTAAAGAAGCTAGGACTCCTATGAGTATTTCCATTAAACTTTTAAAAGATGAGTTTGGTAAATCAATTGATTCTACCTTATACCGTAGTATGGTAGGAAGCTTACTATACCTTACTGCCTCGCACCCTGATATCATGTACTCTGTTTACATGTTTGCCCGATATCAAAACAATCCTAAAGAGAGTCGTCTATTATGCGTTAAAAGAATTATCAAATACATTAAAGTTACTCTAAACTTAGGACTTTGGTACACTAAATACATTTCTAGTACTATAGTAGGATACACTGATGTTGATTGAGCTAGGTGTTCCAATGATAGAAAGCGTACTTCAGGAGCATGTTACTACATTGGTAACAATTTGGTAGGATGGAGTAGTAAGAAACAAAAATGCACTTCCTTGTCTATTACCGAATTCGAATATATTGCCGCATGAAGTTGTTGTGCTCAATTACTTTGGCTAAAATAAATGCTGAAAGATTACGGTATAACAGAAGATAAGTTGCATCTCTATTGTGGCAATCAAAGCGCGATGAATATTTCTAAAAATCCAATTTAGGACTCTCGTACCAAACATATTAAAATCGGATATCATTTTATACACGAGTTAGTTGATTACTTACCTACTGAATTATAATTAGATAACTTATTTACTAAACCATTGGATTATCTTTAAGTTGAATCTTTGCGCAAATCTATTGGTATAATAATGGCAGAATAATGATTTATTGCTTCATACTAGTTTTCTTTGCCCTTTGTCCACTTGAGACAAAATGGAAGAGAAATTTGAGTCAACTTGGCATTCTTGCTCTACTCTCAACTAAAAATCTTGATCTTAGTTATCGCATTTTCAGGAATCAGTACCTTCATTTACAACAGAATTTTGATAGGGTATTGGTCTGTAAATAGTTGAGTTATATAATTTTCTTTTTCTAAGATGATGGGTACATAGAATTTTGTATAGGAATAGGTTTTTCTTATTTCTTTTGTATCCCTGCGAGTCCTCCATGACTTAAAGGAGATTTTGTCTCATATTTTCAAAGGATGAGATTGAAGCACCCTATATCTTTGACTCACTTGAGTCTATATTATATCGGTGCTCATCTAGTTTGGAAATAGTGACAAAATTGAGTCATATCCTAGTCTGCCAAAAAGTCTTCAGACTCTTCATTTGAATTCCTCAAATTGTTCCTAAAGGTAAAACACCAACACCTCACCTAGGATTGCATTCATATGTTGCATTCTTCATAATATGGGTGTGTGTGAGTTAAATCCCATTAAAATACTTTTTCCATATTTTAAATAATTTCTAGGATTTTTTTAAACAATTTTTAGAAAATTAAAATTGCCTTTTACAAATCATTATGGGCTGTTTTGTAAATACTAAAAGTTGTTAAAACTTGACTTGGGTAGAAACCGAAAGCGCTAGATAATATTTTGGGTAAAATTTATATATCTGAAAGAACAAAAACACGTGTTTTTTTAAGTCATCCTAGCCTTACACGTATTGGTATTATAATTGTTGGATCTATGTTTCTTTACACTCACATACCTGAGAATGATGGAGAACCTTTGGATAATTTTAATCTATGGCCTACATGCGTTCTTACTTGATCCATGTGTTAACAATTCAAACAAATCAGAGTTGTTATCAATGCGGTGCTTTAGTAGCGATTAGATTTCCTTCGATCAAATCTTGATCATCCATTTACTTGAGACTTTCCAGATCCTTCTCTTGCTTGTATAAAAGGAGACTTTGTCCTTTCATTTCCAATTTTTTTCACCTCAATTTTGAGAGAGACGGAGAGAGAAAACAAAAACTCTAACCTCACTCCGACCAAATCTCACTTGAAAATAGTTCTGAGAGTTGAGTTAGTTCTAGATTTTAGAAGATCCATCCTCTCTTGTTCTTAATCTCTAGTCCAACCAAGTCACATTTTCCAAATCTCATTTTCTTTCATAGAAATCTAAGATTTGTGAGTCTGTGATACCCTTCAAATTTTATCTCACTGGTTTTGATTTCTTCTTTCAAGATATCTCAATTTTGTTGGTTGTTTTAAACAGTTATGTTTCTTTCAAACCCTAAACCAACAAAATCGTTTCTAATTTCAATTTTTGAGAGTACTTGGACTTAGATCTATTTAAGATCTTGATTGGGGATTTACACTTTCAATTATTTCACATTTTGTGAAATATTTGTAAATGTTTTTGAATAACGAAACTGTTTAGGATCTTGGCTCTTTTATATAGGAAGATTCCCTCTTGATCTGTGGATAAATTGAAAGGTCAATTGTCTGAGTTTTGATCAAACTAATTTTAGAATCTTCTTTTCAATTTAGAATCTGTTTGTAATTTGATAATCATTTGGTCTGTAATAAGTGTGTGTGGGTTTCATGCATGTGATTTAGAGCACAACCCCACTTACACTTTCACACTACAACACTAAAAGGTGTTGGTAGAAAGATTCTGAACACTTGAGTCGACATATAGCTTGAAAGAGTGTTGCAAAGCTAAAAGGAGTGGAGTTACAAATCTGAAAGAACATCAACAACATCAGAGCCTTGGGAGAAGTCAGGAAATGCCAAAGGAGTTGGTATAATTTCTGAACTTAGATTAGGCTTGATTGTGTGTCTTGATTGTTAAAGAGTTTTTAACTTGTTACTTTATTTTAGTGGATTTTTACTTTTGAGGTGTAGAGACCTCCGTGGATGTTTCCCCAATTGTGTGGGGTTTTATCACTTTAAAAATTTGTACTTGCTTGGTTCATCTTCCTCTCATCCCTTTCTTGAGGCTCTGCTGATTTAATTTCTTTATAAGTTTTGGTTTTCAAAACTTGTAAACCTATACCTTAAATAACTAGTTCATACTGTTTTAAACACATCTTGTGTTACGAATTTTTTTTTTGACTAAAGAGTTTCTTCAACAAACTGTTCGGAGCCATTTAGATAGTTTAATCTTGAATTAAATAACTTAAGTGGTACTTTTTCAGTTTCCTTGTTAGTGAATTTTTCAATTTTTGCGGTGTTCTTTGGAGACGTTGTTGGGGAGATATCAATTGATTTTGGGAATTTTGTCGGGGAAGTAAGTGTCCATTGGGGAAGTAAGCGTGATAAAAATGTCTTTCTTGGTGAAAAGGGTTCTAACATTCATTTGGTAAATTTAGGATTTTTTTTTAGATTTTTTGGTTTTTTGGGAATTTTTGTAAGCCGATGCTGATCGTCATGGTGTAGGAGGTGCCAAATGAAAGTGAAACGTCTTTTGGGGTACCTCAAACGGGTGAAGGGACAGTGATGATCGGTATGTTATTGGGAGCTGCCGATCGGCATGCCCCTTAGCCTCCTATAAAAGGGGTGAGATCTCCTTATTTTTCATCGCTTCCAGACTCGGTCTCTTATGGTCTTTCTTTCTGCAAACTATTTTAGCATTTCAAAACCAAGAAATGGTTGATTTCTCAAGCTGCAAGGTCCACATGGCGTGGCTAAATGTCGATAATTAGGCAAACCTGTAATGACGGGCTAGGGTGCCCCTTGCGCTGAGTAGTGAGAATGCTTTTGACTCATTCGAGCCAGTTGCAGATGAGCAGACTCTTTTATGAAAATCGTTGCATCATCGATCCTCTGGGGTGTTGAACCCTGGTTGCTATGTAAGTGTTGATGACCTTTTTTATTCTTTTCTTTTTACTTGGCGATATTTTCTCATTTCTTGAATTTTGAAAAGGGTTTTTTCTTTTGGCTTTTGACAGACTGATATCTCTACGTTGAATCTGATTTCTTGAGGGACGATGGGGCTTAAGGATGTCTGGAAGTGCCTTTCGCCGGTGGTGCGTTGGATTGTGTCATTTACCAATTTTGGTAGATTGGCGTCTGCGCTAGACTAGACGCCTTGTTCGACGGTCGTTCTTTACGATTTGGTGGAAAGGTGGTGGAACACCACCCACACCATGCATTTTGGCTTTGGAGGAGATGGTGGTAACTCCTATTGATGTGCAGTAGCTTCTGGAACTGGACTGTGAGGGGGCCCAGTTAGAGGTGGATCAAACTTTACGGGTAATACCGGTGATAGTGGAGGCAACTTTAGCTTATGTGAAGAGGATAGTCTCTAAGGACTCTATTCGTTTATCTCTTTTGAGGGAGTTGTTGATAAGTCGACGGATCGACGAGATTGACCGGAGGCATATGGCCCGTCTGTTTATTCTACTTTTGTTGGGAGGGTTCTTAGTGGAAACGTCATCCATATGTGGTTTTTTCCTTATATGAGGGTGTTTTCGAACATCCCTCTGGAAATCCTTATTTTTTCTTTGGACGCATTCAGCTGGTGCTACAAATAGACCTTTACTGGAACCATGAATCTTCTGTAGGTATTCTTTATTTTATGCATTTTCCTTTATGCATTCGCATTTTTCCTTTATATATTTTCATTTTCCTATATGCATTTTTTATTGATGACCCTTATCCTTTGTAGACGTGGTTCTACGAGGTGATTGGCCTTAACGCCCAGCTAATAGCTTTGAATGATGAGTCTGTTGGGGACCTTAATCTGATGTACCAGTGGTGAAGTATAACCGGCAGTCGAGGTGGTCCCTCTCTTTAGGGGCGGTGCATCAGGTCTTCAATGGCTTGACAAGTGATTGGGTAAATCTTTTTTCTCCTTGAGACTATTTTTCCTTGAAGATCTTTTCTTAAATTGATCTTCTGCTGGGAATTTTTTAGGTGACATTTTATCCCTCGGGGTCGGCCATCTAGCATACGGTGGTGACTAGGGGGAATGCGCAACTGCGACGTTTGTTGGCACATGAGTTTGACTACTCCTGGTATCTCGGGGAAAGAGTAGTCTGGCAGGTGGTGGAGGACGAGGTGATGGTGCCACCTGCGAGGCCCCTTATTTTTATTAGGCGAGAACAGGAGATGTCAGATGATGCAAGGGTGGTGGTGATGATCACCGAGATTTATTCGTCATATAACGACATGGTGGCGACGTATGATTACTTGGATTTTGTGTTAAGTTGGTTGATGTCGCCCAGCATAAATGACGTTATGCCTCTCCCCCCCATGGGCTCGAGTCGGCCTGTCGGGTCTTCCCACAGTGCAGGTGGTGAGTCGACATCGACAACGATAATGACCTCGGAGGTTCCCTTTGTATGGTTAGCTCCTCCTTATAACATCCAACGATCAGACATAGGGTCGGTACGTATGCTGCATTGTCTTAATACGGTGGATCTAGAGGAGATGGGGCTGATAGAGGACGTTCTTCGGCCAACAGTATGCCTTTCATTTCTTTGTCTTTTGATTTTCTTATTTCTTTCTTTGGCTTAGACTGACTGATTTGATATTTTTTGTCTTTCTTGTAGCACGTTCATGTGTTGACCACCTAGCTGAGAGATGTTCCGAATTGGATGGCTTCAGTGACCGCTCACATCCGGGACTCGATATCGGTTCCTTCTTTCTTGGTGTAATTTGCATCATTTGAGGAGGGGTCTGGTTCAGGAAGTGGAGGTACGTCATCTCATCACTGGGGAAA